>JAHLJS010000008.1:45239226-46439226 GCA_038502445.1 Eremochloa ophiuroides | reverse complement strand
TAAGTTGATTAAGGAAGGCTAAGCATTTTTGAATATTTTTATTTTTAAACAGGTTGCCGGGATATTATGCATCAAGGCAGGTAATGCATCAATATAGGTGACAAACAACTCCTAACAACCTAATGCAATAATAGACTCAAGTAATAAATATTTTATAAAACAAAAGGCGAGGCTGAATGCACCGGGGCTTGCCTTGGATTGCGTACAACGTCGGGTCAGGCTCGGTCCCACAGATGTCGAATCCCTGGATGACTTCTGGAGTGACCTCCTCGGCAGTGGCCTCGACTTGGACCTCCTCGGGAACGGGCTACACGTATGTAATGATGCATGTTTAGTATGGTATGAGGACAATGAATAAAATGCTTAAAAGTAAACCATTTAGACCTTGAGTACAACTTTTCTTCACGGAAAAGTTGCAAACGTTTTACGGAAAGTAAAACAATGTTTTCATATTTTTGTTTTATTGACCATTTTAACGGTCATAGAAAGCCGCTGCACAGCTTTACTACAACCAACAAGTGACTTCATTACTTTTGTCAAGGATCACTATGATGAAAGATCCATGAACTCAATCAATCCAAAATCACACCAAACAACAGGGATTATTTGTTTTAATTAATTCCACTACCCCATAAACCCCGTATTTAATTAACAAGCGTCCTAACAGTTTCCAATTGAGCCCAAACTTACCCAACAGATAGGTTTTATCCTAAAACAGTGCCACATAAATTTTCATGATTTTTGGATAAATCTAGAATTTATTAAAATTGCCCAAAGTTGCATTTATTAATTAATATGCTGATTTTTAGTTCCTACAGAAAATGTCCAAATCTTATATTTAATTTTTTATAAATAACTACATGTTCCAGAGAGCACCCACAATTATTTTCATGATTTTTAACCCAACAAAATTATTCCTATGAAAATAACAAATAGCAGTACTATTCATCTAAAATTAAAAAGGAAAAGCCTTTTAAAACCGCCCGGGAAAATGAAAAAGGAATTCCACCCGGGGCGGCCCACGAGCGAAACAGGCCGGCCCACTCGGCCTGCCCGCGCGCTCGCCCGCGCGCGCGAGCTCAGGGACGCTGACAAACGGGACCCTCCTGCCAGCTCCCTCTTCAACCTCCCGCGCGCTCGTGCGCGCGCACCCGCGGCGGCCCGCCGCGGATCTCGCCGCCGGCGTCTCCAGCAACGAAGCCGCGCGTGCCAATGTGAACCCCCTAGACTAGCGCACACCCTAGCTAGGTTAGCCCCGACCCCACGCGCCTCCAACGAGCTTCACCTCGCCCATGGCGGATGCGACTGCACGGTGACCCTGTTCCGGCCGCGAGGGTGCGGTAGGGTTAAAGGAAAAGGGCAGGAGAGGACCAGGAGCTCACCACGATTCTAGACCGACGGCTGGCTAAGGCTGAGATGGAGCGGAGCGGCGAGCTTGACGACGGCAGCGGAATGCAACGGCTCGGCCTTGACGGCGAAGTCACGTTCCGGCAATCCTAGGGGACAAAATGGAAACCGTCGCGAGCATGAGCTAAAGTATGACTCAGAGAGTCACAAACGGGAGGTCTAAGATAGAGAGGTTCACCACAGCGAGCTCGACGCGCGAGAGATGGCTGCGGCGGTGCTCTGCCGGACCCGAAGACGACGGCGTGCGTTCTGGGACCCTCGAAGCACGAAAGCTAGACCACGGTGACTCAAGCGGTGTTCAAGGATCCAGTGAGGCTAAGGACGAGAGGAATTTGGAGAAGGAGGTCTGGGTGCGGCCAATTTTGGCTCGAGACCGAGGCGGGTGCGGCGGTGGTCGGAGAAGAGAGGGGGCTCAGAGGAGGGTGTTGGTGCCACTTATGCCGGTCAGAGGGGGGCAGGAGCGGCTCAGGGTGGCGCGGGGTCCCCCACACGCGCGGCCGTGCTGGGGGAAAGATCCCGGCCGGCACGGGCGGCGCCGCGCGCGTGTGCGGCCCGGCGGTTGGCGCCTGTGCGCGAACAGAAGAGAGAAGCAGGTTACTGTAGCAGCTTCAAATTCTCCCATTCGGTTTTTGACCAATGCCGCAAGATTTTGTATACAAACTTGAAAAAGTGTAAACATCAAAGTTGTAGTGTTCCAAATTTTGAACAACTTTGATTTTGGGACCATGTTCAGATTTTGAATAATTTTGAAAATATTAAAAAGGGGGTAAAACCACTATTTGAAATCCATTTTTAATCTTGTCAAATTCTCTGGATTTTTCTCAATAACATAAAAATCTCCAAAAATAAAAGTTGTTCTATTTGTGGAGCTTCACAACTTTCATTAAATAAGTTTGGTCAGATTCTTTATATTTTTCAAATTAGCATTTAAATTTTGGATTTCCAAGTAGTAATTAGGGTTTAATTTAAATTTCTATTAAGGAACTTCAAAAACACCCAAAATAAAAGTTGTTTCATTTTAAAATATCTACAAGTTTTATTAAGGCACCATTACTAGATTCCAAGTAGATTTTGATTTAGGGTTTTAGGTTCGATTAGGGCTTGAATTCAAATTTTTCTTTTGATTTGTTTTCACTTACCAAATCGGGGATTTGATTGTAACATCCATAACATTTCATGAATAAGCCACTCTAAAGATCCTAATCACACTCATACGTAGATGCTTAATAATAAATATGATGACATGGCATAATTAACTAGCCGTAATACCCGGGGTATTACATTGGGGAGGATGCCTCGTTTGCTGACGATGTTGCCGAGCAGGTTGCCCGACGGTACGCTGAAAATACACTTGGAGGGGTTCAGTTTCCGTTGGAATTCATCCAACTTCTTGAAGACTTCTTCAAGGTTGGAGACGAGGTCCTCAGCCTTCTAGGTTTTTATGACGACGTCGTTGACATAAGCTGCGCCGATGTCGGGAATGAGATCCTTGAGGCATGCCTGGAAGGCCCGCTGGTATGTCACGCCAGCGTTCTTCAGGCCAAAGGACATAGTCTTGTAGCAGTAGGCCCCGAAGAGAGTAATGAAGGAGGTTTTCTCCTGGTCTTCTTCCTTCAAGGCGATCTGGTGGTAGCCGTAGTAGCAGTCAAGGAAGCTGAGTAGCTCGCAACCGGCTGTGGAGTCGACGACTTCATCGATACGGGGGAGACCGAAGGGGTCTTTAGGGCAGTGTTTGTTGAGATCGGTGTAATCAACACACATTCTCCATTCATTATTCTTTTTTCTTACAAGGACCAGATTGGCTAACCAATCGGAATGATACACCTCTTTTATAAAGTCAGCAGCTAGGAGCCGAGCTATTTCTACCCTAATAGCCTCCTTCTTGTCTGGAGAGAAACGTCGGAGCTTCTGTTTGATGGGCTTGGCGGTCTTCGAGACATTCAAGGAGTGCTCGATCAGCTCCCTCAGTACGCCAGGCATGTCCGCGGGTTTCCACGCGAAAACGCTGACGTGCTTTCTGAGGAAGCTAACGAGCACGTCTTCCTATTTAGGATCGAGGTCTACCCCGATGCGAGTAGTTTTACTCGGGTCACTGGGGACGAGGACGATGTCTTTTGTCTCCTTGCTCTTGGTAGCAGCTCTGGGCGGGGTCTTCTCTAGGATGACATGTTTTTCGGGCGCCAGCTTCTGTGCATCCACTGCGCACGTATTCATCAGGATGGAGACGTCGGTGGCTTCTGCCATGGCGATGGCCTCCTTTTCGTAGTCGTATGCGACTAGGAGGTTGGAGCAGACCATAAGGATGCCGATCTCCATTGGCATCTTCATGACGAGGTAGGTATAGTTGCGGATGGTCCCAAACTTAGCCAAAGCTGGACGACCGAGTATGGCGTGATACGCGGCGTCAAAGTCGGCCACCAAGAAGTCGATGTGCTCGATGCGGAAGCACTGTGGTGTCCCAAACTGGACAGGCAAATTGATCTGTCCCAGGGGGTAGGAGGGCTGCCCTGGGACAATTCCCCAAAATGGAGCCGTGGTCGTCTCCAGATCTTCTGCTCGGAGTCCGAGCTCCTTGGCGGCTCCAGAGAACAAGATGTTGAGGCCGCTGCCACCGTCGATCAACACCTTGCAGAAGCGTGTCTTGCGTATCACTGGGTCAAGGATCAGTGGGAAGCGCCCTATGTATGGGATCTCCATCCACTGGTCCTCTCTGCTGAAGGTGATAGCCTTGTGCGACCAAGGGGAAATCTCGGGTCGGTGATGGTAGCGTCATGGTTGGCGACGGAGTTGACGCGTCTAGCGATGAGCTTCTGCTCTCTCTCTTCGATTCCATGGCTATGTGGCCACCAATGATCGTGGAGACCGTTCCGTGAGCTTCAGTGAAGCCTGGAGGCTGGTCATTGTTGTCATCGCGCTTGTCTCTCTCGGACTCTATGCGAGCTCTCTTCTTGTCTTCTTCTTGGAACGCTTTGGAGAAGCCATAACATTCTCTCATGGTATGCTTGTGGAACTTGTGGATCGGGCATTGACTATCGAGGAGCTTGTCATAAGCCTCTTCATAATTGCGCTTCGGGGCTGGTCGGGTGTTGTAGACTTGGTAGTGGCGACGCCTTTCTCTAGCCCTGGAGCCTTCCGGTTCGTCGTGGCGACGTCGATCGGAGCGATGTTGGTGGCGGCGATCACATTCGCCGCGGTGGTGGTCTTGCCGGGCTCCTCGGTCATCATGGCGTCTATCAGATCGATGGTCGGTGTCCTCGTGGCGTAGTCGGTCGGGGAAGTGGAGGCGGCTATGGACGGAGTGGCAGGCCGCCTCGCTCCCCTCGGCGTACTTGTTGGCGAAGCGTAGCATCTCGGTGATGCGTAGCATCTCGGTGATGGAATCTGGTCTGCTGCGGTACAACTTTCTCTGGAGCTCCTCATCAGGTCAAAGGCCACGTATGAAAGCGGAGATAGCCTCAACATCCGTGATGCCTGGAATGTTGTTTCTGGTTTCTGAGAAGTGCCGAATATAATCCCGCAATGATTCTCGCGACGCCTGCTGGAGCTTCTCAAGATAAAATTTTGTGCCGGGCTGCTTGCAGGTGGCACCGTAGTTGTTGATGAATTGCTCTCTCAGCTGGTCCCAAGTATCGATGGAGTTCGGCTTCAGGCTCAGTAGCCAATTATTGGCGAATGTGTTGAGCATAACAGGCAAGTAATTTGTCATGACGTCGGAGTTCCCCCCGGCAGCTTTGACCGCGATCTCATAGACGGTAGGCCACTTGGTGGGATCGGCGGTGTCGTCGTAGGTCTCGACGCCAATGACCTTGAAGTTCGGCGGCCAACGTACTGCCTGGAGTTCTGCCATGAAGGGGAGTCTAGGGGCATTTTTGTCGTTGACCGGAGGGCCGTGCGCCTCGTCATATTCTTTGCGGCGCTCAGTCTCTGCTAAGTGCCTAGCTTCCCTCCGATTCTCGATGCGCCCCCGGAGATCTCTGGTCTTCAGCTTTTCGTGGAGGTCGGACTGGTTGACCTCCTGGTCTCCATCTTGGCGACGACGTCTCCGGCCGCCGCGGGAGTGACCACCATCATCGTGAATGATCTCGGTGGCCGACGCAGTGGAAAGTGATGGAGGTGGAAACTGGCGTTCTTCGTTGATTTGAACCTGGGCTGCCTGGTGGTAAGCCGTAAGGCGCTCTACTTCAGGTGTCGGAACTAGCCTTTTGGCCTCTTCTATCGCGACGGCGACGTTTACACTTGGTGTCTTGTAGACCTGGTGTTTGCCGACCAGATCAAATTATGGCTCTAAGTTCCATATGGGGGCCTTCCTTGCCTCGGCTTGCAGTTCGCAACGCCGTCTTCGGTGGGCGTTTCTCCCCTCGTGGGCTGCTCGGGCCTCTTCAGTTTCATTCGGAGGAGGAGCGCTGTCGTTGCTGATGGCGAGGACGGGTCCGTCGATGAATCGTCTAGGGAGAGGTGGCAAATCAGCGAGATCACCGCCTTCCACGTCATCGAGGTTGGAGCAGTCGTTGTCAACGATGATGAAGCTGGAGCTGGTGCCGACGTGCTCGGGGAGGTGTGGTCGGAGGAGCGTAGTAGATGCGCAAAACTGGAGGCCGCGTTTCGAAGACCGAACGGCATATAACCACTCGGGAGGTCGTGGTCGGAGGAGCGTAGTAGATGCGCGAAACTGGAGGCCGCGTTCCGAAGACCGAACGGCATATAACCACTTGGGAGGTCGTGGTCGGAGGCCCTCGAAAGCGTGACAGCTCGGGGCCGTAGCTCGACGACGCACCCCCGAGGAGTGACGGGGATGGCCAGAGTCATGTCCTGGCAAAGCGGAGAAGGTTGTTGCGCCGTCGATGGGTGCTGAAAGTGGTCTGCTGTCGACTCCAAGATCTGGAGACTCTCAGACAGGCTTTAGGAGATCCGATCTATGGATCTGATCAGGTCGTCGTTGTCGATGGCCTTCCGGGTGTAGCGTGGCAACTTTCTAGCCGGGGCGGAGGTTGCTGGAGGAGTCGGAGTAGATGCGATCTGGGCCGTATCCAGGATCTTTCCTTCACCTTCGGGACCGATGATCCAGGTGATGGATCCCACCATAAAGATCTGGCCTGGCGTCGGGAGCTCGATGGAGCTTGAAAAATCACCTTGTTTGCCATGGACCAGGAAGCACACCCCCTACTTGGCGCGCCAACTGTCGACGAAATACCGGCAATAGTCTACCGAGGGGTATGCCCAAGCTAGTAGATTGATCGGTGAAGGTGCGCCTGAGACGAGCAAGAGCTACGTTGGTAGCGTGTGACACAAGATTTATATAGGTTCAGGCCGCCACTAGGCGTAATACCCTACGTCCTGTGTGCTGCTGTATTGTATTGCTAGTAGATGAGATGAATTGAGGGGATCCCCTGCCTGCCTTATATAGTCCGGGGGCAGGGTTACAAGTCGGTTTTACCATACATATCAGATTACAATCCTAACCGAACAAGGAAACTAATCAGCTAGATACAAGGAAAGCTATTTCCTTGTCCGTCAAGTCTTCAGCGGATATACGTGATCCTCAGAAGATCATGTAGACGACGTGTCCTTGGCAGTCCAGACCTGATCGGACAACTCGGCCCATGTCTAGTCATGCGGGTATACGGGTCTATGCCCCCACATTTCCATACATTTCTCTTATATTCATGCTAGGGATGACAACTTAGTTATTGTAAGAGATATAGGTTTAAAAGAGGTGGCTAAGTAATTTACCAAGTGACACTTAATTAATACCAACAATATGAAAGGTTGAGAGATTTCTTCTTATCAAAGGGTTTCAAAATGGGAAAAGTTGACACCACTCGCTTCACCAAAAGAATTGGTAAAGATTTGTTTGTGTTTAAAATATATGTGATGACATTATTTTTGGGTCAACCAATCAAGACTTCTGTGAGGAGTTTGGCAAAATGATGGCAAATGAGTTTGAGATGTCCATGATTGGAGAGTTAAGTTATTTCCTTGGTCTTCAAATCAAACAAATGAAGAATGGTACTTTCATATACCAAGGCAAATACATTAGGGACATGTTGAAGAAATTTGAGATGCAAGATGCAAAATCTATTAGCACACCAATGGGCACAAATGGTCACCTTGATGAAGAAAAGAGTGAAAATATGGTGGATCAAAAGAAGTATAGGTCTATGATTGGAAGCTTACTTTATGTGACCGCCTCTAGGCCGTATATGATGTTTAGTGTTTGCATGTGTGCAAGGTATCAAGCTTGACTTAGAGAGAGTCATTCGAAGGCTATCAAGAGAATATTGAGGTATCTCAAGTACACACCCGATTTTGGACTTTGTTATCCAAAGGGGTCAAGCTTTGAATTGATTGGTTACTCGGACTCTGATTATGCGGGTTGCAACATCAATAGAAAGAGCACTTCCGGTGCTTGCCAATTGTTGGGAAGATCTCTAATATCATGGTCATCCAAGAAGCAAAACACGGTTGCACTCTCTACCGCCGAAGCCGAGTATGTCAGTGCGGGGAGTTGTTGTGCTCAATTGTTATGGATGAAGGCTACATTGAGTGATTATGGAATCAAATTCAAGAATGTGCCACTGCTATGTGATAATGAAAGCGCCGTGAAGATTGCCACCAAGTATATTGATACGAGGCATCACTTCATTAGAGACCATCAAGGCAAAGGTGATATTCAAGTTGAGAGTGTGGGCACCGATGATCAATGTTGGCATTTCTAACATCATCACCAAAAATAGAGTTAGACTCTATCCCCGGCAACGGCGCTGTTGACGGTGGATAACGTCAACTTTTATTAGAACTTTAGACACAAAAGGATACATGAATACACACTAATCTAGGGTTTTAACTGACAATTTCTACAAGTTTTGCATACTTTGTATTTTTTAGGGGTCATTCCAGAAAAGCGTAAAAGAGGGATTAAAGTGCATAAAATACACGAAACGTAACCGCGAAGGCAACATCGTCATCAAGACCCTAGAAGCATTTAGAGAACACCTGAAGCAACCGGGGCCCCACCACCCGACAGGTGGGGCCGGCCGGCGCCAAGGGGGCCGGCCGGAGCCCCCTAGGGTTTCACCCTCCGTCTTCTGGAGTCTTCTTCCACCGCCTTTGAGGCGTCATCTCGGCCCTTGGTTAAGTTGTTTGATCCTACGGCGCGCATTCATCCCACCGGGCTATAAATAAAGGGGCAGACCCCCTGGAGGCATCCCATCATTGATCCAAGGCATAAAGTCTTCGGTCAAGCCATCAAGAGTCTTCTAGTTCATCAAGAGCCTTCTAGTTCATAGTTCTAGCTTAGTTAGATTAGAAGTAGAGGAGTTCTAGTTCTTCAGCGGGATCTGGAGCCCCGACATCTGTCTGGAGTGTGGAGTTCGATATAGTTCTAGTTCTTTCTCTATTATTGTATCCTTCATTATGATTAGGGAACCATTGTTCTTAATAGTTCATATGTCCTTAATTACAATAGTCATTGTCTACTTTGATTATATGTCTAGTATAGTTGGTTTGATCTTATTGAATTCATGTAATTGCTCGTATAGCGTTTATCCAAACGATCATTGGGTAGATGATGAACAATATGTGGACGTGGTGTCTACATATTTTGTTTATCTGCGAGTGCACCCCTGATGTGCCGGGTCGTGTGGTAGATCGCGTAGGTGACAGCTACGTTGAGTCCCCTGTAGTCCACCCCCCGTATGTAAGCAAGCAGGCACGGTCACGAAGTTGGGTGATGACTCTGTTTCACATCCTTCCTAGATGATGCCCTTTACATGTGATCATGATATAGGACTAATCTAACAATGATTGCTAGATGTAATTGCACTAATTAGAGTTATTCGTTGGCGTAATTATAGAATTACCTTAGATATTAATTCCTTAGTTTATCCATTGGCTAGTTATTACTATTACTAGAAAGTGCTCTGATGTTTATCCATTAATTATGATGCTTGATCATACTTATCACCTTTATTTATCTTTATTATCTTCTGACCTCTACCTGTTATGAGCAGAGTAAATGACATCGATAACACCGCTTATCCATTGTATATAATTACTATCAATATAATAGATTAAAGTTTATCGAGTCTTTCCCAGTGGTATAAATATAAATCGACAACCTGGTAGACTCTAGGTAAAATGCTGCAATGGTATAACTATCTGTCCGCTTGCAGAATTATTCTTAGTTTATATTTATATATTTCTGCCTAGTTACATTAAATAGTACATGGAACCTTTATTTATTCTAGCATATATAATTAGGGATGACAACCTAGTTCATGCATAAGAATGTTGATAATAGATAAGTGACTAGTTGTTAATGACCAGTTAATTAATTACCATACATATCTAATCTCATCTCTAGTAGTAAAAGTTTTATAGTTATATTTGGCGATGTTAGTAGATGTCAACAGGCGCCAAAAATGCTGATAGTATTAATTAAGTGTCACTTGGTAAATTATGTAGCCACCTCTTTTAAACCTATATCTCTTACAATAACTAAGTTGTCATCCCTAGCATGAATATAAGAGACATGTATGGAAACAACCCAGAATAATACTAAGCAGTTATTATGAATGCAAGTGACTAAAGAGGATATATTAGTATCTGCAAGCGCACAGATTATACCATTGTAGCATTTTACCCAGGAGTATTCCGGGTTGTCATTTATATTTTACCACTAGGAAGGGTTGGCAATAAATGGGATGTAAGTAGATAGATAGATGTCATATGCATATGCAAATATGGAGATAACCATGCAAGACCCATATCCTCAGAACAGGGGTTATGTCACAATAATAATGATATATATGATAAGCATAATGATCAATCCAATCAATCAGTATAATGATCACTCAGAGCACTTCCTATCTAGGCACTAGCATGGATTAGGTTGAAGCATAAGGATATCTTAAGTCATTCTAACTATACCATCAAAGACATATTAGATTGGTGCAATTATACTAGCAATCATGGCGAAGACACTTCATATTCATACTTGAGGGAATATTACTAAGGAAGATCAAGATCATAGCCAGCCTTCTAAAGTAATAATAACTTCCTACTCTCCCTACATTCGGATTGTGGTCTACAAAGGACTCAACGGGAGTGTCACATGTGACGGAACCGCCTTAATCATAGGGCCCACGTGCCCCGTCATCGTCCTTAAGGACCTTTGACTAGTCTGCACGAGTTCCCTTTGACTTAGGTGGCCCGTCGGGTCTCATAGGAAACCCTAATTTTCCCGAGGATCTCATTGTAAAACCTTGCAAGTATTACAACAGTTTACACAAATAATTTGAATCAGAGTAAAGAGTGCGGAAGTATTACTTAAACATAGATTACAATTACATTATCCCAAACCAGAGTTTCGCAGTGGAGTAACTGAATACAACTAAACACCCTGCCCAAGGGTTTCATTATATACACATCTTCATCCATGTACGATCCAATGACCGGCACGACTCTTCGTAGAACTGTTTACTCAACTTACCTGCAACAGGGGGTTAACAAACCCTGAGTACATGGGGTACTCCGCAAGACTTACCCGACTAAAGGTGTAAAATTAGACTCAGAAATGCAGGCTGAGTGGAGTCAAGGTAAGGCTTGAGCAAGAGTCAAAGTATTTTGCAGAAAAGCATCACTATCCTATTTCATTATTTGATCTCAATATTATTTTATTCATATCCATAATTCCAATATCAATTCTCATATATCATGTTGTCGCACCCAATTTTAAGGATAAAATTGAATGAACCAACATATGTGCGCCCAGAAATCAATCACACACATAAGCGACAAATTACATAGTACCATCACAAGGTTCAATATATAACGAATAATATCACAGAGTCTTTACATAAATAGCAGCGGACTAATAATTATAATCTCTCGCGGAAACTCCAATCCACAGGGAATAGTTGACTGGTGAACACAATCCTAATAATCCTCAGAAGAATCCTCATAGTCATCTGTTACCCATCCGGGATTTTTATCCAAATATGAAAAATAAAGCAAGCGTAAGTACATGTCGTACTCAACAAGAATAGCATGAGTTTATGAGGCTCAAATAAGGCATGACACTGGTTGACAGCGGTTGCTTTTAGTTGATCATGTTTTAGCAGTTTGAGTAGCAGCAATAGAATATACCAAGGAACAAGATTTGCATGATCATATAAACATGATAATTAATATGGAATAAACATCAATAGAAACTTCAAATAAATCAATATTCAATTAGTTAAATTCCTGTAAGACGTCCAAGGCCGCTCATGACCGTGAGCACGGCTGATATATCAGTTTTACACTCTGCAGAGGTTGCACACTTTCACCATGAGTCGTGATTCCCATGTGTCAGGGGTTTGCAAGGCCCACACTACACTGCCAAGGTGCATAACAGGGTCTCACTATGAAGTCTTTCAAAAGGCTCTCTAACAAGTTACCAATCAATCCGGGCGCAATGGCAAGGGGCGGTAGAGCCCTCCTTCCAAGTGGCACACACACGCAGCAGTACACACAAGGACAGGAGCCGCAAAACAACCAGCTCGGCAAGGAACCTTTCAAGATTAATAGCATGGTAGAAAGTAACTTCCTACTTGACTAAAGCCAGAGCCATATAGCCCCCATGGTTGCGCTGTAAGTCCCGGTGTCATACTTACAGACAAGTCCTTAGTCCATGTTGCTAAAAGGCATCTTTTAATCTTTATTTCATAATCAATTATTCAAGTTCATAAGATCATGACATCATCAAGCACTAGCATCACTACTCAAATGCAATCTTATAGGTAACAAGGATCAAGTCATCAAAACTAAGAATAAACACTATGGTTGCCAAGGTAGACATATGCATCATGAAATTAGTTATTAAGGTGAATAGGCAACAAGGATGGCCCATGCTATACTTGCCTTGATCAAAGTGCTCTGGAGAACTTGGATCCTCCGTGTACTCTTGATCACCAACGTACTGCTCACCGTCTGAACTCGATCACAAAATCACCACACAATCATCGAGGCAATCATACACGAAGCAAACAAGATCTATATTAGAAACAGTACACCAACAGTGGAAAAACAGATTGAAAAGTGTATAAACATAATCTACGCGTCGCTACGATTCCAACGACATAAAGATCACGAAAATCGGAGTTCAAACGGGAAAGTTATGAAATAAACAAGTTTTACTTTAATAAAATAATAGATTAAATCTAATCTCGAATTTTAAAAGTTAAAAACATGAGTAACAGTAGCATCATTAGGTAGATTACGAAATTACAAATCTAACGAGACTAGAACGGATCAAATCGGAGCTAAAACGAATAAAATATGGCCGAAATAAACTGAGTGGCAAATCTGTAAATATTGAAAACGTATTTTTGAATCTAAACCGAGGAAAATACGTCTTCTAAATCGGAAAGCGAAATCTGAGAAATACGCCAAAGGACCGCGGGTTAGAACATTGAAAAGCTCAGGGGCTCTTTTGCAAAAGTGCCGGCGAAAGGGTATCTCTCACTGTGAGCCGTTGGATCGGCCATGGACGGCGCAGGTAGCTCGGGGAAAAAGAGGGACGGCTCTGGTCGCCGCAGTCGGGCGGCGCCCGGCCGATTCCTCGCCGGCAAGATGGCCGGAGACGGCGTTTTCGGGGCTAGGAAGCTCGGCACACCTCGGGACCTGGTCGGGAAGCAAGAGGAGTTCAAGCCGAACCTATCTATGGTTTCGGTTGCCACAGAGGTAGCTCGGGGAGGTTGCGGCGAGCTAGGTGGCAGAACTATGGTGGCGGCGAAGCTCGGCATCATGGCTATAGTGCACAAAACCGAGGGAGAAGGGGTCGGAAAGGTTCCTGACCTTGCTGCGAAGCTTGGAGAACAACCAATTTCGACGGAGAAGTCTTCCCGAGGAGAAATCGACGGCGGCGGCAGAGCTCGGGGCGGCGGCTAGGGCAAGATTGGAGGGCGTGGCTTGCTCGGGAACTTGTGGGGAGGGACGGCAGGGCTCGGCCGACCTATATAAAGGCGCGAGGGAGGCGTACTTGGGACGGACTCGGCCGAAAAATCCGGCGGTTGCCTTCTGTCGGAGGCGGCGCTCGTGCTCCGCTCGGACTCCGACTGGAGGAAGGAGATGGCGCGGGGCAGCGGGCCCTACGCGTCAGCGGCGGGGGAAGAGGGTCGCGGCTTCCTTTTACGGGCCAGTGGAGGCATGCACGGGATGGACTCGGCCACGCCAAGAGAGGAGGCCGGGGTGGTTTCGGCGCGGCCGTGTCCGCTTCGAACACGAGCGGGAGAAGGAAGATGACTTGTGGGCCCCGTGTGTCAGTCACAGACGGAGAGGGACGGGGCTGCGCGGCTGGCTCGCCAAGGTTGGGCCCTGGCCCAAGCGGGAGAGAAAAGAGGAGGAGAAGTTGGGCGTCGACTGGGCCGAAAGAGAGGAGGGGTGAGGTTTCTGTTTTCTTTCTTTTTAAAACTCATTTTCAAATTTATTTTCCAAATAGCTTTTCAAACTAAGTTTTGAACCCTTGCAAAATCCAATCAAATCTCAGGAAACAAATATGTGCAGCAGCATGTATGCAACATAACATGTTTCTATGCCCTAGGGTTTATTTTAATTCACAAAAAATATTATTCTATATATTAAATGCTCAATCAATTGCATAAATAAATCAAATTAAATTCCTATTTCAAAAATTGAAAATTTCCGGGTGTTACAATTCTACCCCCCTTAAAAATAATCTCGTCCTCGAGATTAGTTAGTGCTTACTCAAAAAGTTGGGGATATAACTTCCTTAATTCTTCCTCTTTTTCCCATGTTCCCTCGTTTTCTGAAGACCGATTCAACTGTACCTTGCATAACTTTATAATTTCACTCCTTCTGAATCGCTCTGTAGTTTCTAATATTTTAATTGGGTATTCCTCTTGAATCTGGTTAACTGTCGCTGCTGGTGGTGGTTGCATAACTACGTCAACACTGATTTTATCTCCTTTGGACGTAGTTAACACAACGACCTTTTCCTCACACTGAATAACTGCCTTGTGCTGCTTCATCCAATCCAGACCCAATATAACATCTATTCCGGCTGTTCTTATTACCGTAGGGTTCACTTTAAAGTCTACCCCCATTAGAGCAATGCTAACTGAAGGACAATAATATTGAGCTTGCATAGCCCCACCCGGTGAATTTACCAATAATGGATTTTGTAGGGCTAATAGTGGTATACCGTGTATCCTAACAAAACTTTGTGATATGAATGAATGCGAAGCACTGGAATCAAAAAGAACGGTAGCGGGGATGGAGTTGACGTTGAACGTACCCATCATAACCTCTGGTGCTTCCTGAGATGTCTCCGCGGACACATGGTTCACACTTCCTTGATTAGACGATTGTTGATGTCTTCCCTTCTGGTTGCTACTCTGCGGAGTCTGCTGGTTCTGCTTCTTGGGACAGTGGTAAGAGAGATGTCCCGATTCTCCACAGGCAAAGCACTTGAAGGGAGTGCCAAATGTATTGGTCCTGTTGGGGGTCTTGCTAGGGGTAGCTTGCTGAGGAGTCTGGGTAGGAGTTTTCTGCTGTTGTGGTGGAGACTGGGAACGAGGCTGGTTCTGATTGCGGTTCCATTGATTTGATGGCCCTTGGTGTCTCTGCTGGAAATTTCGTTGCTGGGCGTTGGGACGCGAACGGTTATTTCTTGTAAAAGTTTGTCCTTGCTTCTTCCTCTTGTTATCAGCCATCTCCTTGCGCTTGTTGTCGATCACTATAGCGCGATTCACCAGCTCTTGAAAATTGGGGTAGGTGGTTGTCATGAGTTGGAGTTGCAATCTATCGTGAAGTCCCTTGAGGAAGAGACGCTGCTTGTCCTTGTCATTAGCAACATCATCGGGAGCATACCGCGACAATTGAACAAACAGATCACGGTACTCTGGCACCGACATTTGTTCTTGCTTCAAAGCTCTAAACTCTGCCTGCTTCAACTCTATCAAACCTTCAGGAATATGGTATGACCTGAAGTTCTCACAAAACTCTTGCCAGGTGATAGCAGGCGCATTATTGGGGCGACCATACTGAAATGCATCCCACCAGTCTTGAGCAGCTCCTTGCAACTGTCCAGATGCATACAACACCTTCTCTTCATCATTGCATTGCACAATGGTGAGTTGTCTCTCCACGGCGCGAAGCCAATCATCAGCATCCAATGGGTCGGCGGCGTGGTTGAACACAGGTGGACGACCTTTCAAAAATTCTCCTCGCTTATCTCTAGCTTGAGGTTGAGCAGGTTGTGGTCCTCCAGCTGGTTGATTTTGAATGAACTGCACCATTGTCTCCATCAACTGCGTCTGCGAAGCGATGAGATCTTGAATGCTAGGTTGTGGTGGTGGTGGTGGATTAGGATTCCTCCTGTTGCCGGCCATCAGTTTTTTTAACATATAATTGAGTTTTAGAATTTTTCCACTATGCAAACACTTATAAACCATGAATCTAAATTTTCTGGGCGAGATCCGATAACAGCAGCATAGTAAACTGATTATATCTGGAGTTTCAGAAATCAAACAGAGACGTTCTCTATACCGTTGGAAAGCCTGAGAAATTATCTACGATCTTCATGTGGACTACTTTTCCAGATTCTGATGTTAGATTAAACAAAAACAGACAATAACAGAATCTGTCCGGTCTGCCATACTGCGCAGAATTCTCAAATTGCAACAACTGTATCTCCAAATCCATAATAGCTATTAATGTGATTCTTGAGGCCATGGAAAGGGATGGAAGTCTACTATTCCCCTTAAAAGTTTCATAATTTTTCGATTTATGAAATTAATTAAGAATAATTAACAAGACAGAGAGGTCTGAAAAACAGATTTTGAGAAAACCAGATTTTAACCAACCCAACTATTTATTTAACAATCTTTATACTCTAAATCTTTTAATTAAGAGAATTAGAGACTTGCCCATAATTCTCAACACTCATTACAAAGAACCAAATCACACATAATACATAAGCACAAAACAACAAGCACATAAAATTCACACGCACACAAGACTCGACTTAACTTGACTCACATCTAAATCGTTCTATTATCTAATTGGACTCCTATCTTGATTCTTCTTATCAAGCTTGGGCATTTGTTCTTGATTCCTAAGTTCATCCTCACATTGATAACTATGCTTGTGGCTTGGCTTCTCCAACACACCTATGGGGTAGTTTGGCGATCATATCTCATCTTCTTAGTTTTTGACCAAGACAGTGGTAGAATGAGAATGAAATTAAAATTCTCGTAATAGAACAAGGTGAGAAAGCATAAAAGCATGATAGATCTTAGAATAAGAAGAGAAATCAAATTCTCATAATGGAATAAGGGTAAGGGAAGCATATAATTTAACAATTGTCAAGGTTAAGTAGAAAGCATGAATGAGATGAGGAAAGCACATCCTAAAATGTCCACAATATCTAGGCTTGCGTCCTACAGTCAACCTATGCTTTGATACCAAATCTGTCGCACCCAATTTTAAGGATAAAATTGAATGAACCAACTTATGTGCGCCCAGAGATCAATCACACACATAAGCGACAAATTACATAGTACCATCACAAGGTTCAATATATAACGAATAATATCACAGAGTCTTTACATAAATAGCAGCGAACTAATAATTATAATCTCTCGCGGAAACTCCAATCCACAGGGAATAGTTGACTGGTGAACACAATCCTAATAATCCTCAGAAGAATCCTCATAGTCATCTGTTACCCATCCGGGATTTTTATCCAAATATGAAAAATAAAGCAAGCGTAAGTACATGTCGTACTCAACAAGAATAGCATGAGTTTATGAGGCTCAAATAAGGCATGACACTGGTTGACAGCGGTTGCTTTTAGTTGATCATGTTTTAGCAGTTTGAGTAGCAGCAATAGAATATACCAAGGAACAAGATTTGCATGATCATATAAACATGATAATTAATATGGAATAAACATCAATAGAAACTTCAAATAAATCAATATTCAATTAGTTAAATTCCTGTAAGACGTCCAAGGCCGCTCATGACCGTGAGCACGGCTGATATATCAGTTTTACACTCTGCAGAGGTTGCACACTTTCACCATGAGTCGTGATTCCCATGTGTCAGGGGTTTGCAAGGCCCACACTACACTGCCAAGGTGCATAACAGGGTCTCACTATGAAGTCTTTCAAAAGGCTCTCTAACAAGTTACCAATCAATCCGGGCGCAATGGCAAGGGGCGGTAGAGCCCTCCTTCCAAGTGGCACACACACGCAGCAGTACACACAAGGACAGGAGCCGCAAAACAACCAGCTCGGCAAGGAACCTTTCAAGATTAATAGCATGGTAGAAAGTAACTTCCTACTTGACTAAAGCCAGAGCCATATAGCCCCCATGGTTGCGCTGTAAGTCCCGGTGTCATACTTACAGACAAGTCCTTAGTCCATGTTGCTAAAAGGCATCTTTTAATCTTTATTTCATAATCAATTATTCAAGTTCATAAGATCATGACATCATCAAGCACTAGCATCACTACTCAAATGCAATCTCATAGGTAACAAGGATCAAGTCATCAAAACTAGGAATAAACACTATGGTTGCCAAGGTAGACATATGCATCATGAAATTAGTTATTAAGGTGAATAGGCAACAAGGATGGTCCATGCTATACTTGCCTTGATCAAAGTGCTCTGGAGAACTTGGATCCTCCGTGTACTCTTGATCACCAACGTACTGCTCACCGTCTGAACTCGATCACAAAATCACCACACAATCATCGAGGCAATCATACACGAAGCAAACAAGATCTATATTAGAAACAGTACACCAACAGTGGAAAAAACAGATTGAAAAGTGTATAAACATAATCTACGCGTCGCTACGATTCCAACGACATAAAGATCACGAAAATCGGAGTTCAAACGGGAAAGTTATGAAATAAACAAGTTTTACTTTAATAAAATAATAGATTAAATCTAATCTCGAATTTTAAAAGTTAAAAACATGAGTAACAGTAGCATCATTAGGTAGATTACGAAATTACGAATCTAACGAGACTAGAACGGATCAAATCGGAGCTAAAACGAATAAAATATGGCCGAAATAAACTGAGTGGCAAATCTGTAAATATTGAAAACGTATTTTTGAATCTAAACCGAGGAAAATACGTCTTCTAAATCGGAAAGCGAAATCTGAGAAATACGCCAAAGGACTGCGGGTTAGAACATTGAAAAGCTCAGGGGCTCTTTTGCAAAAGTGCCGGCGAAAGGGTATCTCTCACTGTGAGCCGTTGGATCGGCCGTGGACGGCGAAGGTAGCTCGGGGAAAAAGAGGGACGGCTCTGGTCGCCGGAGTCGGGCGGCGCCCGGCCGATTCCTCGCCGGCAAGATGGCCGGAGACGGCGTTTTCGGGGCTAGGAAGCTCGGCACACCTCGGGACCTGGTCGGGAAGCAAGAGGAGTTCAAGCCGAACCTATCTATGGTTTCGGTTGCCACAGAGGTAGCTCGGGGAGGTTGCGGCGAGCTAGGTGGCAGAACTATGGTGGCGGCGAAGCTCGGCATCATGGCTATAGTGCACAAAACCGAGGGAGAAGGGGTCGGAAAGGTTCCTGACCTTGCTGCGAAGCTTGGAGAACAACCAATTTCGACGGAGAAGTCTTCCCGAGGAGAAATCGACGGCGGCGGCGGAGCTCGGGGCGACAGCGGAGCTCGGGGCGGCGGCTAGGGCAAGATTGGAGGGCGTGGCTTGCTCGGGAACTTGTGGGGAGGGACGGCAGGGCTCGGCCGACCTATATAGAGGCGCGAGGGAGGCGTACTTGGGACGGACTCGGCCGAAAAATCCGGCGGTTGCCTTCTGTCGGAGGCGGCGCTCGTGCTCCGCTCGGACTCCGACTGGAGGAAGGGGATGGCGCGGGGCAGCGGGCCCTACGCGTCAGCGGCGGGGGAAGAGGGTCGCGGCTTCCTTTTACGGGCCAGTGGAGGCATGCACGGGATGGACTCGGCCACGCCAAGAGAGGAGGCCGGGGTGGTTACGGCGCGGCCATGTCCGCTTCGAACACGAGCGGGAGAAGGAAGATGACTTGTGGGCCCCGCGTGTCAGTCACAGACGGAGAGGGACGGGGCTGCGCGGCTGGCTCGCCAAGTTTGGGCCCTGGCCCAAGCGGGAGAGAAAAGAGGAGGAGAAGTTGGGCCTCGACTGGGACGAAAGAGAGGAGGGGTGAGGTTTCTGTTTTCTTTCTTTTTAAAACTCATTTTCAAATTTATTTTTCAAATAGCTTTTCAAACTAAGTTTTGAACCCTTGCAAAATCCAATCAAATCTCAGGAAACAAATATGTGCAGCAGCATGTATGCAACATAACATGTTTCTATGCCCTAGGGTTTATTTTAATTCACAAAAAATATTATTCTACATATTAAATGCTCAATCAATTGCATAAATAAATCAAATTAAATTTCAATTTCAAAAATTGAAAATTTCCGGGTGTTACACATGTACTTTCAATTTCCTTTTCATTCTCGAAAACGCCTAGTTTCGAACCACTCTTCGCTGTAAGTGTGAGGATCATGTCTCCATTAACCGAGGAGCAACGTCGATTCGAATCCAGAAGTACCCAGCTGGGGATCCCTATCCACACTGCATATGTAGCACTAAAGCTTGCATATGCCAACCCCGCCTACCACGGCTTTTCATACCCCGGAACCGGTCCTGCGCCACCCGAGAGCACAGTACCCCTCTAGTCTCCAGGCACGACGGCCACGAGGGTACACGCTACTCTCGCCATCTCTCCACTCCCAGTGCATGGTTGTCGGTTCCAGCAGTAGAGCCACCAGAGTCAGAGGATTTCCGTAGTATGTGGCTAGTTGCAAAGTCATGATCACAGCAGGCCGACAACGAATGGTCCCTAATATTTTTCCGTCAGAAACCATGCATTGGGACTCTAACCCAAGTACACTGGTAACTACCCGGTTTTCACATCCCTTTCCCGATGGCGACGAAAGTTGGGACTCTAACCCAAACAGTTGGCCATCCAAACGGGAAAACCCATCCACGTTGATGATAATGGACTGGCCAAGTACACCATCACCAAACGAGGACAATACCAATCCCATAAAATGATTCATTTGTTTCATATCAACACAGTTTTCAAAATAGCATTTTTGCAACTCTATCATTAAGCATGACTAAGCATTTTTCAATACTTTAATAAATCAGGGTCTCAGGTATAATATGTGGTCAAGGAAAGGTAATGCATCAATGGGTTATCACTCAACTCCTATCAACCTAATGCAGTAGATTAACTCAAGTGACAAATATTTTTAAATAACAAGGAGGGGCTGAATGCACCAGGGCTTGCCTGTTGCTTGAAGTAGATAGAACCCTGAAGTCAATCTCCGGGAAGGATCCACGTTCACCGAGTGAAGGCCTTACTCGGGACACGCTTCAGATAATAATCACCACGCGTGCACTACACGAAATAATAATGCAATGCTTCATATGAGGATATGTATGCCATGATGCATGAGATACACAAAATCATTGACCAATAGAATGTAAACTCAATTTGAAAGTTGAGTACAACTTTCCTTCACGACAAAGTTGTAAGTCAACAAAACTAATTACTATCGAGTATTACTACCTTGGTTCAATGAACATTTTAACAGTCGTTGAAAGTCGGATTGGTTCTTCCCCTAGAACATTATTAACCCATTGCCTAAACAAACTATTAAACCCTATCATTATATGTGACTAACATAAATTACTAGCATTCCAATTTAACAATTCAATTAAGAACCCAAACACTAATTATGGTGCCAAGGATCATCTCAAGTTAATGACCCAGGGATATCACTCGATCCAAATGTTACACCACACAAAAGTGAATTAGGGTTTCGACTCAATTTTATTAATCAATTCATCAGTTAGGATCTTTGTTTTGGCATATAATTACTACATAGAGTAATTCATTTTACATTTACAAAGTAAATGATCATCAAAACTTGGAATAGTAGGGTTCAGGTGCTACAAGGGGTTTAACCACACCCTAAAAGATCTAACAAATCATAAAAGTTAAATTCCAATACTCTTTTCTTAATTAATCAATTAATCAAGTAATAAATAAGAAATAACTAAATTATTCCTATTTGAGCTCAAAATTTTTCTACAGATAGGTCTTGACCTAAAATAGTGCCACAACAATTTTCATGATTTTTGGAGGAGTATAAAATTTATTTAAAATTCATCAAAGTGTCTCTTATTAATTAAAAGGCATATTTTTACTCTCTGCAGAAATCATCCAAAGATCAGATTTAGTATTTTTATTAAAATCCACATACTGCACAGAGTACCCAAAATTATTTTTGTGATTTTTGAATCTGTAAATTAATTCGTACAAAAATAACAAATTGGCTCACTATTCATTTTTTGAAAATGGCAAAATCTTTCACTAAGCAAAAAACCAGAACCATTGGGCCAGCCTATACAGCCCGCGCACGGCCCAGTCCCCGCTCTTCCCTCACCTGCCCTCTCCCGCACGGCTGGACCGGCCCAGCAAAGCCATGGCACGGCCCAGCGCCCGGTCTCTCTCTTCTTCCTCCCTCTCTGGCCGTGCGTGCGGTGCGGCGAGTCCGGCCACGGCGGCTCACAGATGGCAGCCACACCGGCGAGGACGAGCACATCCACAAGATTACCATGAGATCGTGCCTCTATCTAGGTGCTCGGTTGGGTGATTCGTCGACTGGAGCAAACCCAGTTGTGGCCATGGCGGACCGACGGCGACTGGCTTGGCGGGCCACACGTGTTCCGGCAAGGGTGTAGCGGTAGTATCCAAACGGAGGGAAATTAAGGTACTAAAAGATGATGGCGACACAGGTACTCGCCTTGGTCAAGGTGGAGACAGATCGGAGCAGGGGTTCTGATGGCGAGGATGGCTCGGCGGCGTGGCCACGGCGGCAAGGACCTCGTTCCAACGTGTCCTGAGCATCAACAAGAGAACCGTCTGGACCAAGAGCTTCACAGCGAGAAGGAGAACCCAGAACAAGCATCAGAAAGTCACGAGACTCACCGAAACGGACCGGCCACGACCGGCCGAGCACGGCGGCGCTTCCAGTCGGCCGTAGAGAAGAAGAAGGTGGTCTGGTCACATCAATGGACGAACTCTAGCACAAGTGGGACCAATAGGTGCGCAAGCAATAGGGTTGAAAACGAGAAAGGCGAATTGATGAACGGTTGCAAGATGACGGCGAATTTGGCCGAGCAGATTTGCTCGCCCATGGCAGCATTGGAGGGGAGAAGGGAGAAGGGTGCTCTCGCCGGCTTTATATGGGGAAGAGACCGGCGCAAGGCGTGGCCGGGCCCCCCCCACGACGCGACATCGCCGGCAGCAAGCAGCAGGCAGGGCCCGGGTGGCGCCGGCGCGCGGCACGGGCACGCGCGGCCTCTGCTCGTGAACAGAGCACGAGCAGAGCCCGGACCCCCTGGCAACACTGTAGCAATACCATGACTACTCTCTGATTTTTGCCAAATTACTTTTTATTTTATGTAACAAGTCGGAAAATTGCCAATGTAAGAGTTGCAGTGGATTTAGTGCTGAACATTTTTTATTTTTGAACCACATCCAAATTTTGAATTAATTTTTAATAAATCAAAAGGGGGTAAAATAAGGTTTGAAATTTCAAACTAAAATTTTAAAATTACTTTTAATTTTTCTCGACAACTTGAAAAATGGTTAAAATAAAAGTTGTTCCTCTCAATGAGCTCTACAACTCTTATTAGGAAAGTTTTATCAGATTCTAAATATTTTTGAAGTTGAAGTTTCAAATTTAAATTTTAACATAGTAATTTGAGTTTAATTTGGATTTCTGTAACACAACATCAAAATCTCCAAAGATAAAAGTTGTTCAATTTGAAAAGCCTTACAACTTTCATTAAAGTAGTTTTCCCAATCTCTTGATAGTTTTTGAAATGGCAGTTTAAATTTGAATAAACAAACACTAATTGGGTTTTAATTTAAATTTCCACTGGTAAACTTAAAAATCTTTAAACATGAAAGTGGTTCCATTTTGAAGGGGCTAAAACTTTCATTAAAAGACCATCACCCGATTCCTACTAGTTTTTGAACTCGTATTTCAAGTTTAGACTTTAAAACCTAATTTAAGATTTTATTTGAAATTATTTTTAATAACTTCAAAATTTCCCAAAATAGAAGTTGCTCAACTTTTAAAGATTTGCAACCTTTGTTTAAGGCCCAACACCTAATTCTATTTAGTTTTTGAATTAGGGTTTCGGGTCCGCTTTAGGGTTTATAATTGTTTTTCTTTTTATTTTCCAATTTAATCTAGATAATTGCATACAACCCAAACATTTACATAATAAATCACTCTCAAGCACTTATGCATAATCACATGTTGAAATAAAATCAGTTTTGTTAATGCATAGTAAAAATGAGTTTATGCAGGATGATTTACATGCAATGATGATGATATGGCAGGTTTTAATTAACCGTAACACCAGAGGTGTTACATCACATCCGCGATCTACCACAGAACCCAGAATACAAGGCGCATTTATAGACAAACCACATCTAAGCACCATGCTTACATGCTGTTCATCACCTACCCATGATATCAATGAATGAGCGCTATACAAACCTATGTATGAATATGAATGCATCCTAACTATGCAAAGTATACAATCTAAATAAGCAATGAATAGCATAATTGAGAATATAATCAATAGTAGAACAATGTCAATCAACTTTATCTCAAGCACTCAAAAGAGGTTTAAGATACAAGAGAGAGCTTACAATGGCTCCGGGAAGCCTTCTAGCTCTAGACAGATCCGGAACTCGAGTAGAACTCGCCTCCTTCTACTTCTAACCTATGTAGCTATGCTCTAGATGGTGAAGCTCTAATGATTCTAGGGTTTCTGGTTACCTACAACTGGGTTGAACTGATTGATGACTGAATTGATATGAAACCCTGGGGGGTATGGGTCCTTATATAGGCCGGTGGGATGAACCGTAGCCCATGGATCAAACCGACTTCGACGGGCGGCAGAGATTGGATGAAATTTCAGAATGTGGGTCCACGTCAAAGTGCACGTGGAAAGGACTCCTGACAGGGTCGACCAACCAAGTCAAAGGGTCGGCCGACCCCCTGTCTCTGCCAAGTGGCTCCGCTTCGTCGGGCGTGTCTCTGGTGTTCTCTAGAATGTTCTTGATCTCTTTTCGCGGTGGAATTTATTATTTTAATCCGACATGTGGGCCCCTCTTGGTTCTTTTCTGGATAACCCCTGCAAAACACTGATTCACCAAAACTATGGAATTCTGTCAGTTAAAGCCCTATTCTACGATGGTGTTTGCATTTATATCCTTATTTCATATTTAGTTGACGGGTAAAATCATACAATAATTACCATCAACAAACTTCCCCAAGCTTAACCTTTGCAAGTCCCTTAGCAAAGCCAAACTTTGGCATGTATTATAAGTTATAGCTACCCCCCATAAGTATTCAGTTTTAAATCATGAAGTACTCAAGGATTAGAGTAGACCAAACTAACCTTCAGACTTACCTTTATTACCTTTAACCATGGAGCTTGTAGCTTTCTCTTGGGTCTTGGGCAATTGAAGGACAGAATGTCTAAGTTAAGCACTATGTCTCAAGCTCTGTCATTCAACTCTTATCCTGGAGCTTTTGCAAATTTTCAAAATAAAACTCAGAGTTTCCTGTGTATGACTCTCTCAAGTCTCTCAATATATGGTATTTGTGGATCCTTACTAAGGCGATAGTGATACATGCCTTCTCTCTCTCACCCTATAACTAATGGCTTATGTGGGGCTCATGGGTAAGGAGACAGCTCATACATACTTGCAATGAATATGTTGTAAAGTCAAACAATGGATCCAAATAAAACAAGTCATACAATTAAATTAAGATGTGGATGTGAGGTGATAGGTGGATATTTTTGGTGGCTAATCCTAATTCTACTCTTTTGCTCCTTGAAAACATCTCTCTCTCTCTTTTCATTACTAGGGAATTGTGCTGCAGAACAACATGGGCCATCTTTCTTTTCACTTTTTTTCAGGCGGGCATCAAAGTACCAATTGTTTTGATAATTCGGACACTTGTCCATTTTTACCTCTCAGACGGGCATCTTTGTACCTATTGTTTTCTCTCATCTCACTCTTTTGCATAGTCACATGCCTCTTCTTTGCAACAGTTCTTCCCTTTTCTTTCTCTTTTGAGAGATAGCAACAAGAACTTTAGAGCATTGATCTGGGGTAACCAATGGGTTATATTCTTGGGTGTTTCCTCCTAGTGTAGGAGTAAATTTATTGGGTGGACTAGATGGAATGTGTAGAATGTGGATGCGCCTACTCAGGAATTGAGTAGTGCATTATGGGTGGAGTGCACATGATCTTGATTGTAAAAGCATGACAAGTTCCTAAGGTATCAACAAAGCTTGACTAAACTCAAAACAAAGCAAGTAGCATATAGTGTATATGTTTTTCCTAGTCTAGCATGTAAGCCTGTGGTAGGAATGTAAAGCTCTTGTCATACAGGAACTCATCATGTGGCTTTAAAGATTTTTAAAATAAATCTTTAGAATTCAAGTATCACTAGGAACAAGATAAATACTAGCTCATACTTTGCATATCATATCCCTCAATTACTTGGACTTAGATCAAGCATTTGCTACCCACAAGTTTTAGGTTCAAAGTAAATCTTCAAGTTAAAATGGTTGTATCTAAAACTTGGGATGATTCAAGGTTGAAAACTAAGTGTTAGAAGGAATCATAGTGGGGTGCTACTTATCAAATTCCTGAGCATGGTTTTCATCTAGTCTGAGCAAAATTATTGTAAGCACTCTCTCTTTATTTTATTCAAGCATACTAACTAACCTAAACACTATTTATTTAGTTTTCAATTTTTTTATCTTACTAGCTAACTCACGCAAAAGCAATATGGTACAATAATAAGGTGGGAAACTTATACTTAGCTGGATTTAAGTGGAGGGTGCGCTCCCCAAGCTGGGTCTTTAATGTTGTAAGTTGAGTGATCCTTCTGGGAGCAGTGTACCGGCAGCGTAAGGGTGTCGGGTTGACTAGCTCTTTAATCTTGTATTATCCTGTAAAACTCTATTGCCAACAAGAATACCAAATCTCATGGAGAGGGGTTAGGTTAATACCACTCTATGGTAAGTGATTAATTTTTATAGTTCCAGCATGAAGTTCCCTAGTTGGGTGGACCTTCATGTGCCCACATATTTTTGGTATTTTCATAAAGTGTGGACCTTCATGTGCCCACATATTTTTGGGTATTTTTAATTTTATAATTGCAGGAATTAAATATGATGCAGAAATCTATTCTAGATGCAAAATTATTTTTACGCCACCACGGTGAATAGTCTTTATGGGCTATGCCACAAAATTAGTCACATGGGGCTTTTAGATTTTATTATGCTAAGCAATAATTATTTTAATTTTATTTTAAATGCAGAAAAGTAAATATACGAATACTGAGATATTAATGTAGTGCTGAAAGTAAATATGGATAAGTACCAGTTTTACCTTTTGGCGAAGGCTCGGTGGTTTATAGTCCTCCGACAGGACTCCTTGTCTGTTCATTCCTTGTTAGGTGCATCGTCGGGTTGAGATGACCCTGGTTGCACTTTTGATGATGAGCTGGAAGGCGATTCCTTCTTCCTCCATTCCTTTCTGGTTGGTGAAGTTGATGTTGCTGATGAGGTTGAAGCTGGGAGCTCATCCTTCACAGTCTTTTCTTCCTTCTGTTCTTTGGACTTATTCCTTTCGAGTTCTTCCTCATAATCTTCCTAACTATCCTTGAGTGTTTGGGTCTTTTGAGAGGAACGACATCTCCTCATTGACCAGTTCTTCTTCAGCTGCTCATAAGTTGTGTAACTGTTGAAGTAGCAGCGGACCTTCTCCTTATGGAACCGGAAGTGGACCTCCCCTGATCTCATATAGATAATTGCTCTTGTAGTGTTGAGGAATGGTCTTCCAAGTATGAATGGTGGGTCGTACTCTTCTTCTCCCATATCCAGGACCAAGAAGTCAGTGGGGACATAATGATCTCGAATCTTTACCATAAAGCCTTTAGTGATCCCCTCTGGAAATCTGAATGTCTGGTCTGCCATCTGCAAATGCGTGTAGGTAGAGTACAAGGGTGTCTTGCCAAATAGAAAGTCATAAGTTACCTTGGCCATTATGTTGACACTCGAGCCTGTGTCACAGAAGGTCTTATAGAAGATCTTCTGGTTGATTTTGCAGTCGATGGGCGGTACTCTTGGATCGTCTAGCTTGGTGTTGACGGTCGATAACGTCAACTTTTATTAGAACTTTAGACACCAAAGGATACATGAAAACATACTAGTCTAGGGTTTAAACTGACAGTTTTCACGAGTTTTGCATGTTCTGTATTTTCTAGGGACTATTCCAGAAAAGCATAAAAGAGGGATTAAAGTACGCAATTATCACGAAACGTAACCGCGAAGGAAACATCATCACGAAGACCCTAAACGAGTGTGGAACGCACCCGAAGCAACTTGGGGCCGAGCCCTGGCCAGGTGGGGCCAGCCGGCCCAGGGGTAGGGCCGGCTGGCGCCCCCCTAGGGTTTCGTCGCCGCCTTCTGGATTCTTCTTCCACCGCCTCTTAGGAGTCATCTCGGCCCGTGTTTTAAGTCGGTTTGATCCTACGGCGCACGTTCATCCCACCGGGCTATAAATAGAGGGGCAGACCCCCCTGAAGGCATCAATCAATCATTCATCGAAGGCAACAAGTCCTCAAGCCATCAAGAGCCTACTAGTTCATCAAGAGCCTTCTAGTTCATAGTTCTAGTCTAGTTAGATTAGAGAGTAGAGGAGATCTAGTTCTTCGGCGGGATCTGGAGCCCCGACGATCGTCTGGAGCGCAGAGTTCGGTATAGTTCTGGTTTTTTCTCTATTATTGTATTCTTCATTATGATTAGGGAATATTGTTCTTAATAGTTCATATGTTCTTGATTACATTAGTCTTTATCTATTTTAATTATATGTCTAGTATAGTTGGTTTGATCTAATTGAATTCATGTAATTGCTCGTATAGTATTTATCCAATCGATCATTGGGTAGATGATAAACAATGTGTAGACGTGGTGTCTAGATATTTTGTTTATCTGCGAGTGCACCCTGATATGCCGGGTCGTGTGGTAGTTCGCGTAGGTGACAGCTACGTTGATTTCTCTGTAGTCCATCCCCCCGTATGTAGGCAAAAAGACACGATCGCGAAGTTGGGTGATGACTCTGTTTCACACCTTTCCTAAATGATGCCCTTTGCATGTGATCATGATATAGGACTAATCTGACAATGATTGCTAGATGTAATTGCACTAGTTAGAGTTATTCATTGACGTAGTTATAGAATTACCTTAGATATTAATTCCTTAGTTTATCCATTGGCTAGCTATTACTATGACTAGAAAGTGCTCTGATGTTTATATTTATTAATGATGCTTGATCATACTTATCACCCTATTTATCTTTATTATCTTGTGACCTTTACCTGTTATGAGTAGAGTATATGACATTGGTAATTTCACTTATTCATTGTATATGGTTATTATCAATATAATAGATTGTAGTTTATCTTAGTCCTTCCCAGTGGTATAAATATAAATCGACAACCTGATAGAACTTTTAGGTAAAATGCTACAATGGTATAATTATCTGTCCGCTTGCAGAATTATTCTTAGTTTATATTTATTTATAGAGTAAAGTGCATCAGCGGTCCCTAAACTTGCGCTGATGTGTCATCCCGGTCCCTAAACTCTCAAATCGACCGTTTAGGTCCTCAAATTTGTTCATTTGTGTCATCCCGGTCCCTAAACTTATAAATCACCCATTTAGGTCCTCAAACTTATTCAGTTGTAGTCATTCCAGTCCCTAAACTTGTTTGGCTGTGTCATCTAGTTCCAAACAGCGCGATCTAAAAACTTCATATCAAAAAATAATTCATAACTTTTTCATATGAACTCGAATGAAGACAAACTTTATATAAAAATTATAGCCCTCAATGCTATCTACAACTTTGTAGTTGAAAAAAAATTATTTGAAGTCATTTAATATTCCAAAATATTATTGTAAGATTACATATTTTAAAATTTAAAATTTAAAACTAAATTTTGGGATAGTAAACGACTTCAAATAAAAATATTTTCAACTACAAGGTTGTTGATCATACTGAGAACTATAACTTTTATATAGGCCATATCAATATATCCAAGTTTGTTTGATAATTTTAAATTTTAAATTTCAAAATTTATAAACATACAAAAATATTTTGAGGCCCTAAACAGTTATAATTCAAAAACTTTTCATCTACAAAGTTGTAGATTGCATCAAGAGCTACAATTTTGATATAAAGTTTGTCTTTATTCGAGTTCATATGAAAAAGTTATGAATTATTTTTTATATCAAGTTTTTAAATCGTCCTGTTTGGAACCTAAATGACACAGCCGAACAAGTTTAGTGACTGGTATAACACAAGTGAACAAGTTTGAGGACCTAAACGGATGATTTGCAAGTTTAGGGACCGGAATGACACAGCCGAACAAGTTTAGGGACCGAGATGACACAGATGGACAAGTTTAAGGACCTAAACGGTTGATTTGAGAGTTTAGGGACCCGGGATGACACAGCGGCGCAAGTTTAGGGACCGTCGATGCATTTTACTCTTATTTATATTTCTGCCTAGTCACATGGAATAATATGTAAAACCATTATTTATTCTTAGCATATATAATTAGGATTGACAACCCAGTTCATGCTAAAGAATGTTGGTAATAGATAAGTGGCTAGTTGCTAATGATTAGTTAATTAAATACCATACATCTTCTAATCTCGTCTCTAGTGTTAAAGGTTATTAAGTTATATTTGGCGACGTTAGTAGATGTCAACAAGCATTTTTGGCGCCGTTGCCGGGGAAGGCACATTAAACTTATGAAATATTGATAACACATATGCATCACGGATAAGATTGTATTACTGATTGATCTCTAACTCAAACAGGCACGCCCCTGTTTTTTATCATTTACTTATCTCATGTAGGGTGATGAATGAATGGTTTTTCCTCTTCCAAATAATTTCACTGACGATCTAGAGAAACTCTTCAGAAGAAAGAAGTTTGTGGAGGTGAGGGACAATTTTAAGCTACCATCAAAAACACCCATCGCCGCTAAAGTTAGTTCATCAAAGGAGCCAGCTCCAACATTGGAAGAAGAACACTTAGGAGAAGATTTAGCTTCTACGTTTAAAGACATGGCTGAGAAGACACTGCGCGAGTTCTCTGCCCAACAACAGAAAACATCCGGACTGGACCATCAGTCAACACGGGGGAGAATGGATTTGAGCTCAAGCCTGCTCTTATCACCATGGTTCAAGTCAGCCAGTTTTGTGGAAAAGCTCATGAAGATGCAAGTGCGCACTTACAACACTTTTTAGAGATCTGCAGCACCTTCACGATCAGAGGAGTACCAAGAGATGCTATTTTACTCCGTCTTTTCCCATTTTCACTTTTGGGGAAAGCTAAGCAGTGGTTCTACACCAACAAAGACAAGAACACTACATAGGGACCGATGCTCAACTACTTTCCTGGCAAAGTTCTTTCCTACAGGCAAGACAAATGCTGTGCGTGGGAAAATCTCAAGTTTTCAACAGCAACATGACGAATCATTTACTAAAGCATGGGAGAGATTCCAAGATTACATTAAAGATTGTCCTCATCATGGGATAGAGGATGGGCTACTGATGCAGACCTTCTACCACGGGCTTATCTCAAGCACCCGTGAGACCATAGATGCTGTGGCTGGAGGAGCTTTCCTGTCACTGAAGCTTCCAGAAGCTCAAGCACTTGTGGAGAAGATGGCCTCAAATCCGAGCCGTAATGAAGAACGTACTCAATCTCGCAAGAGAGGAGGAGGCATCCATCATCTTAAGGAGACTGACGTGGTCACTGCCAAGTTAGACCTCATCATGAAAAAGCTCGACATAGAGAAGAAGGAAGTCATGCATATTGATGATTCCCGCATGACCTGTGAGAAATGTGGAGATTACGGGCATTCAGCTGTCAACTGCCCTACGCTGCAAGAGGATGTGAACTTCATCAACAATAACACCTACTATCGTCCTCAGCAAGGTCAAGGATGGAATCAGCCAAACCAAGGATGAAATCAGCAATCTCGACAAGTTAATTACTAAGGTAACAACTAAGGTAATAATTATAATAATTACAATCTTCCACATTTAAGAGATTTAGTTGTTGGTCAATCTAAATTATTAGATGAAATGTCTACAAAGATAGCCTCGAATGATAAAGCTTTATAAAACATTAATACTAGAATGGATACCTTTGCTTCTGCTGTAAAGAATCAGCACCACTTTAATAAAATGTTAGAATCACAATTAGCTCAGCTTGCTGTTGCTGTCCCTCCATTTGAGAAAGGTAAGATTCTGAGCCAGCCAGAAGATTTAGAAACTGCTAACCTTGTTGATATTCACAATGCAACACAATACCAAATTGAGCCTACAGATATACAGTGGATAGATCACTCACTACCTGAAAAGATGGGAGACCCTGGAAGACCTGTCATTCATATCTCCATAGAATGTCATAGCTTTCCAGAAACTATCTGCGATTTCAACGCAAGTGTCAACATAATGCCTAAGGTAATCTATGAGAAAATATTAGGTGATCCTTTGTTGTACACAGATATGCGTTTGGAGCTTGCAGATTAGTCTATTTGCTACCCCGAGGGAGTACTAGAAGAAGCTGTTATCAGAGTGGGGCAATCATATGTCCCAATTGACTTTGTGATCATGGATACCGGAGGAGATAAGAAGGCACCCATTATCTTGGGACGACCATTCTTATGCACAACCAAAGCCATCATCTATGCGGAACACGCCAAGATTGTCCTATCCATCAAGGACAAAAAGGAGAGATTCTCATTCAAGAACTGCATCCTGAAGGATCCAGCAGTTCCAAAGCAATTCCATCAACAAGAAGAGCAACAGCAACAAGTGTCCAAGATGGAGAACAATAGAAGATGGAGGAAGAACAAGCCCCAACATGTACCTGAAGAAACCGCTCAACTAATTAATGCTATCAACACAGAAAATGATCATATGCTCCCGAAACCATTCCCAATAAAGAAAGGTGACTCAGGTGTACCAATCATTAAATGCACAATCAGAGACATCACTTTTTCCGACACCGTCTGCGACACCGGATCAAGCATCAACGTAATGTCCAAAAAGGTATATGATGAATTATTTGATAATTTACCATTATACCCAACATATATTCAGTTGCAGATGGCAGACCAATCACTGAGATTCCCTGAAGGCGTAGTCAAGGACGTCATGGTAAGAATTCAAGACAAATATATACTCACAGATTTTCTAGTTCTTGACATGCAGGAAGACAACGAATCGCCTATTCTTTTGGGAAGACCGTTCCTCTACACCGCGAATGCTATCATCTACATCGGGTCGGGACAGATCCACTTCAACCTACCCACTGTAAAGGTACGCTGTCAATTTAGAACACATCTTAACCATGAACAGGTCAGGAAGCAACGCAACAGGAGGAGATGCCAAGCCCGCCGTCAGGCTGCCCAGCCTCACTGTGGATGGGAGTTCCCTGGTAAGATTGTGAAGTATGAAGACTGCTACAAGGAGCAAAAAGAAGCCGTACAAGCACCACACGGGAGTGAGTGGAAAGCAGAAGCTGAGAGGATGGACCAGATTGCTAAGGCAGAGAAAGAAAAGATCTAGGAACAAGTAGAAGAATGGATGAAGAGAGACGAAGAATCAAGAGAAGCATACAAGGAAGAGCTGGAACTAGAAAAGAGAGGAGCAGAAGAGACAGAAAAGAGATGGAAGAAGAAGGAAGAAGCACCTGCTACACCACCGCAAAATGGGGAATTGACTGAGATAACCTCAGACGATGAACCTACTGAGTAAGTACTCTCCTATATCTAAGTCATGTCGGTAGACTTTAAATTCCGTACCCTAGCCATAAGGTTAGAATGGTAGTTATCTAATTAAGTTAGCATTCATTAGTAATTTTGCTTAACACAGTTATTAGCATAATCATTTTTGCATATTAAAAATAAACTAACAAAAATATTTACTGTCTATTTACTGCATCATAAATATTAAAGCCCCATGTGAATAAACCTATGGTAACCCTGTAGGCACATTTACTGTGGTGGCATAAAAACAAAAAATAGTAATAGTATTTGTATTTACCTTGTTGCATGATGAAAATCCTAAGCCTCATGGGAATGAATATTCCCTGTGGTGGCATAAAAAAACTATATATAACATGCATACATTTTTTGATTGCTGTATAAGAAACTTAGAAAAACCCCAAAAAGAGAATCCTGTTAGAATCCTGCTAAAATCTATTAATTAAAATCAACTCAGAGAATAATCAAAGTGCTCATTGGCTGACCGCTAAACCCTTGATAAATTCAAGCCTCGAGTTTTGGTTTTCTTGTTGGAGTAAGAGAGTCTATTAGTGGCACCCATCAGGACTACTACTAGCTCACTCTGAGAAACATTCAAGCACCAAGTATTGCAAACATCAAGCTTGGGGGAGGAGCATCCCCTAGTTATCAGGTAATTATACCTATGCGCTTATTGAGTCTACTTTATACAAGCACAAAATACCAAAAATATGTGAACATATGAAGGTTCACCATAGTATCATAGGAAAATCTAAAAATACCAAAAATATGTGGACACATGAAGGTCCACACTTTTTAGAAAAAACCAAAAATATGTGGGCACATAAAGGTCCACTCCGTTAGGAAGCTTCTGCTGGAAATATAAAAATCAATCACTTACCATGGAGTGGTATTAAACCTAACCCCTCTCTATGAGATTTGGTATTAGCAATTTTGTTTCATAGGAAAATACAAGATCAAAGAGCTAGTCAACCCGACACCTCTACGTTCTCGATACACCTGCTCCCAGAAGGATCACTCAATTTGCAACATCAAAGACCCTGTCAAACGTCAAGCTTGGGGGAGGGCGCCCTCCAATTAAAATCCAGTTAAGTATAAGTTTCCTATCTTAATATTATTACTATATCGCTTTTTCGTGTGGGTTAGCTAGTAAGATAAAATATGAAAACCAAATAAATATTTAGCTGTATATTAGAGTTTGTTTAGAGTCAGTCTAGGCTAAAACCAAATTAAATTTGATGAACACTAAAATTTTAGAAATGATGAATAGTTGCTCTGCCATAATTCCTTTCAAGTGCCTAGTTGTCAACCTTAGGTTCTCCTGAGTTTTGGATATTACTGTTTTAATCTAAGAATTTACTTTGAACCTGAAATTTGTGGAGGCACATGCTTAAGCTAAGTCTAGGTAATTGATTTATATGATTCATGAAGTTTGAGCTACTATTTATCTTATTCCTAACATTACTAAGTTCTGAAGATTTATTTTTGAAAACTTAAAATCTACATGATGAGCTTTTGTATGACAAAATGTGAATTCCTACCAAAGCCATATATTATACATTTAGAGATAGAAAACATTTGCACATTCATGCTGCTTACTTTGCATTGAGTTTAGTCAACCTTTGTTGAATACCATATGAGAGTCTTGTCATGCTTTTAAAATCAAGATCATGTACACACTTCAGCACATATGCATTATTCCTACCCTGGGAGTGAACACCAAAAAATATATGTATAAACCCCATAGGACAGCCCTGTTATAAATGCTCTAAGTTTTTACTATTGTTATCTCTCCAAATCATGTATTGGATGCATGTGGACATGCAAAAGTATGAAAAGAAAAGGGAGTAAAAGTTGGACAAGTGTCTCAGCATTAAAATAATGGGTACTAGATGCCCGCCTCCCGAATGAAAAAAAAAGAGAGAGAAAGAGAAAGAATAAAGGTAGCCCATGTGTTCCTCCAAGTTCCAAAGGAGAGTGAATCATTTACAAAGAGCACAAGTAGAATTAGGATTAGCCACCTTATATACACCTATCCACCATATTCCATACACATGCACATTTTGGTTTGATTGTATGCCTCGATTCTCTGTGAATCCATTGTTTGACTTTACAACATATGAATTGCAAGTATGCTTAAACCTTGTTATTGCCACTCTTATGAGCTCCACTATAATCTTTAGTTATAGGAAGGCATAACATTAATGCCTTAAGTGAGATCCACAAATACCATATATACTGAGAGACTTGAGGGTGTCATACAATTAAGCTCTGAGTTTTATTGCGAAAACTTACAAAACCCCGTTCTGGTACTGTAAGGAATTTGAGACATTGTACTTAACTTAATTGTTCTATCTTTCAATTGCTCAAGACTTATGTGAGAGTTGTAAAGCCCCATAGTTAAAGGTAAAACGAGTAAGTCTAAAGGTTAGAGCAGTTATTGTCTAATCTAGAGGAGAATTTCTGTTTGAAAGCATGTGTACTTGGAAAGAATGAAAGCATTGTAGCAACTCCTGATCCAAATACATTAGTAATTAGGCTTAGTTTGTTTGCCAAGGGATAGGCTTAGTTTGTTTGCCAAGGGACTGGCAAAAGGTAAGCTTGGGGGAGTTGTTGACGGTCGATAACGTCAACTTTTATTAGAACTTTAGACACAAAAGGATACATGAAAACATACTAGTCTAGGGTTTTAACTGACAGTTTTCACAAGTTTTGCATGTTCTGTATTTTCCAGGGACTATTCCAGAAAAGCATAAAAGAGGGATTAAAGTACGCAATTATCACGAAACGTAACCGCGAAGGAAACATCATCACGAAGACCCTGAAGGAGTGTGGAACGCACCTGAAGCAACCTGGGGCCGAGCCCTGGCCAGGTGGGGCCGGCCGGCCCAGGGGTGGGGCCGGCTGGCGCCCCCCTAGGGTTTCGTCACTGCCTTCTCGATTCTTCTTCCACTGCCTCTTAGGAGTCATCTCGCCCCTTGTTTCAAGTCGGTTTGATCCTACGGCGCACGTTCATCCCACCGGGCTATAAATGGAGGGGCAGACCCCCCTGGAGGCATCAATCAATCATTCATCGAAGGCAACAAGTCCTCAAGCCATCAAGAGCCTACTAGTTCATCAAGAGCCTTCTAGTTCATAGTTCTAGTCTAGTTAAATTAGAGAGTAGAGGAGATCTAGTTCTTCGGCGGGATCTGGAGCCCCGGCGATCGTCTGGAGCGCAGAGTTCGGTACAATTCTGGTTCTTTCTCTATTATTGTATTCTTCATTATGATTAGGAAAACATTGTTTTTAATAGTTCATATGTTCTTGATTACATTAGTCTTTGTCTAGTTTAATTATATGTCTAGTATAGTTGGTTTGATCTTATTGAATTCATGTAATTGCTCGTATAGCGTTTATCCAATCGATCGTTGGGTAGATGATGAACAATGTATAGACGTGGTGTCTAGATATTTCGTTTATCTGCAGAGTGCACCCTGATGTGCCAGGTCGTGTGGTAGTTCGCGTAGGTGACAGCTACGTTGATTCCTCTGTAGTCCACCCCCTGTATGTAGGCAAGCAGACACGGTCGCGAAGTTGGGTGATGACTCTGTTTCACACCTTTCCTAGATGATGCCATTTGCATGTGATCATGATATAGGACTAATCTGACAATGATTGCTAGATGTAATTGCACTAGTTAGAGTTATTCATTGATATAGTTATAGAATTACCTTAGATATTAATTCCTTAGTTTATCCATTGGCTAGCTATTACTATGACTAGAAAGGGCTCTGATGTTTATATTTATTAATGATGCTTGATCATACTTATCACCCTATTTATCTTTATTATCTTGTGACCTCTACCTGTTATGAGTAGAGTATATGACATTGGTAATTTCACTTATTCATTGTATATGGTTATTATCAATATAATAGATTGTAGTTTATCTTAGTCTTTCCTATCGGTATAAATATAAATTGACAACCTGGTAGAACTCCTAGGTAAAATGGTGCAATGGTATAATTATCTATCCGCTTGTAGAATTGTTCTTAGTTTATATTTATTTATATTTCTGCCTAGTCACATAGAATAATATGTAAAACCTTTATTTATTCTTAGCATATATAATTAGGATTGACAACCCAGTTCATGCTAAAGAATGTTGGTAATAGATAAGTGGCTAGTTGCTAATGATCAGTTAATTAAATACCATACGTCTTCTAATCTCGTCTCTAGTGTTAAAGGTTATAAAGTTATATTTGGCAACGTTAGTAGATGTCAACACTTGGGTATGTGTGGTGAAACCAGAAGGTGATCGTACTCAGCTCGAACTGAGTTGATCATCCTCACAGCTTCGGTGTGAGTCTGCCAAGCCTTGTTCTTGCTTCTGCTTGTCTTCTTCTGCGCAGGCTTGTCTTCATAGATATATGGCTTCTATGGATGTGCTGGACTTTCCAGTATCTTGTTCTTGAAGCTGAATCTTTCTTTGCTTCCCCTGATAGTGAAACAGATCTTGGAGATGTCCGCGTAGATGATTGGTGACTTCTCATACCCTCCTGTCTCAACTACCGCAAAGTCAGCAGGTACGTACGAGTGTCCAACTCGCACACACACATCTTCGAGGATTCCCTTCGGATAGCAGAATGACTGGTCTGCTAGCTGCAAGCATATGTTGGTGTATAGGAGTGCATCTTCATGGATCTTATCGTAGATCACCTTGGGTATAATGTTGGCGCTTGCGCCAAAGTCGCAGATTGCTTCCTCGAAGGCACGTTGACCAATGGCTATTGGTATGACGGGCCTTCCTGGGTCTCCTTTCTTCTCTGGTAGAGAATCATCGTTCCACCCCATGGACCGATGCTCTGCATGGTTGACCAATGGCTATTGGTATGACGGGACTTCCTGGGTCTCCTTTCTTCTCTGGTAGAGAATCATCGTTCCACCCCTTGGACCGATGCTCTACATGGTACCATCTTGCATTGAAGATATCCACCAGATTTGCAGTTTCTAGTTCTTCTGGTTGACGTGGGATCTTTCCTTCATTGGCTAGATGGATAGACGACGCCAGCTGAGCTATTTGAGATCCTAACATTTTATTGAAGCTGAGCTGGTTCTTGATAGCAGAGGCAAAACCATCCATCATGTTATTGATGGTTTCTAGCAACTTGTCATTGGAGAATAGCTTCTTGGAAATCTGATCTAGCAGTTTGGTCTGCACAGAGACTAGATCTCTCAATGGTGTGTTGAAGCTGTTACCTTGGTAATTACCGGAGTAATTACTTTGGCAGTTGGGCCTCTGTTGCTGATTGTTGGCAGTCCTTATGGATCATTTCTATGCTGCCAACTTAGACTAAAAAGAAGAAAGACAATCATATTCTAGCACATATGCCTTTACTACTAACAAATTCCACTTGTACCCCAAGTATTCATGTTTTGCAGGTTTAATGGTGTAACAAGTGGAAATACACAAACATCATGAAGAAAGCGCAAAAGCCAAAGACGTATTCAGCAAATGCGCAAACAAGAATAATAAAAGAGCCCACCTTCAATGCATATCTGGGCCTGATCGTAACCACGGGAGAGGCCCAGGCCATGAGAGGAACCGACCACCAGAAGACGGTGGCCAGATGGCACATCCAGGGGACCGACCGCCCCCAGGTGCGGCCGCCCCCCTGGCGAGACCTCCCGGGCCCAGTCTTCGGTGGCGGTGCTATAGGCGATTTCCCAAAGGTGGTTTCACCTCCTTCCAAGTTTAGAGATGCCAAACCGTCCTAGTTCAACTATAAATAGATGGTGCTCTTTTCATTCAACACACACATCATTTTGGAGTCATCTACCTCACACCTCTCACTTGTATCTTTAGAGTAGTACTAGTAGTTTGTGAGCAAGGCAAGAGCTATCAAGGAGAGCTTGTCTCCTTGGAAGAAAAGGATCATCTTGGTATGAATACAATTTGGTCTTCTTCCATGAGCAAGTTCTTATCTTACTTATATGATCATGCATATGAACTAGAGCAAAGTTATGATCTTGTTATGAGCATAATATATAGACTAGAATATAGTTTATGTGTCATGTTCTTGACTTGTTCATCACCGTTCTTCATTGTTCATCGAATTAGTATGAATAGAAGAAGAATTAGGAATGAGGTGATGGTTCGTCGTGCCTTCTTGGTTGCTCTTAACCTAGCCTGTCAATCCGAAGGGTTGGGGTCCGCGGGGGTTAGGAGTTGTTTCCAAGTACGTGAGCATGGTGCTCAGGTATGCGGAGATCGGCGAATATGTCGGTATCCCACGGGCAGAGGGGTAGGTGGGCAGGTGGTGACAGCGCTGTCCATCCCTAGCACTCCCCCACGTTCGGATATTGAAGTAGGAGTTCGTAAAGTCTCTATCGGCTGGCAGACCAGCTGCGGGGATCTCCCTATCACCCCAGACTTAGTCCTGATGCTAGACTTGCTAATTAGATGTGTTGCTAGCAGTTCTTTGCATAAGTATATATGACCAATGCCTGCTCAGTTAGTTATATTCTTTTATTCTTTATTTTTCCTTTTTATCCTTGAGGTTGACCCAGATGTGTGTCCACTATTTTGAAATCATGTTTTATTCCTGTTTACTCTATGCCTACCATTGCACTCAATAAGTGATCATGTTTACACCACACTTGATGCACAATGCCCTCCTACGGGAAATTATAAATACGACACCCTTGAATACTCACGGGTTGAAATGCTATAATGATAGTTCTGTGCGCTTGCAGAGTAATCTTACTTCTTACTGAGCTATCGATTGGCGTACCTAAGTACCATTACTTAAGGATTGTAATTCTTGTGCACCCCACGGCGCCGTGTCACAGTTTTGCATATCGTAAGTAATGACGGTTAAGAAGGCCAATCCGGCACTTCTAACTGCTATTACCAGACTGCATTACCTAGGCTGGTGCCATTAAGGGCCAAGGGTTATCTTTCTGAAGTAATAGTGGTTGGGAATGTCAACTTACGTTTCTAGTATTATTATTGAGGACAGACTCATAGTCTATCTTTAGCAGTAATGCTAAGAAACGCCAACAAGCATTTATGGCGCCATTGCGGGGATGGACTTTTAGTCTATCTTTTGTAACGACGTTAAGAAATGCCAACACTGATTCCAACCTTGGTTTTGGTTCTAATTTTGATTCTGGGGATGGTAGTTGTTGTTGTTGTTGTTGACGTAGTTCACATCCTCCTGAATCTCCAGACAGCTGTGACCTGAGTGGCCAGTGCCTCCACACTCTTCACATGTCATATAGGCATCATGAATGTACTTGACCTCTCCCTTGTCATTGGCTCGGTCATCAAGCTTCTTCATCAGCAGGTCCATCTTGGTAGAAATCATATCGGTCTCCTTGAGCTGGTGCATTCCTCCTCTCTTGTGGTTCGGGTCTTGTTCTTCATTCCAACTCTGGTTGGATGCCATCTTCTCCACAAGGGTGGTAGCTTGCTCATGAGTGACAGAAAAGCTCCTCCAGCAGCAGCATCCATCGTCTCACGGGTGCTGGTAGTCAACCCATGGTAGAAGGTTTGCATAAGCAACCAATTCTCCATCCCATGGTGAAGACATTCTGAAATGTAGTATTGAAAGCGTTCCCATGCTTCCGGGACAGATTCATCATGATATTGCTGAAAGCTGATGATCTTCCCTCTGAGAGCATTCGTCTTGCCCATAGAGAAGAACTTTGCTAGAAAGGCAGTGGAGCAGAGGTCCCATGTAATGTTCTTGTCTTTGTTTGCGTAGAACCACTGTTTTGCTCTCCCCAACAATGAGAATGGAAATAGGCGGAGTAGGATTGCATCTCTGGTTACTCCCTTGATGGTGAAAGTGCTACATATCTCCAAAAAGTGTGTTGGAGATGGGCACTCGCATCTTCATGCGCCTTTCCACAAAACTGACTAGCTTGCACCATGTTGATGAGCGCAGGTTTGAGCTCGAATCCATTGTCTCCAACATCATTGGGTGGCCCTGTACGGATGTTAGCGGTGGTTGGAGTAGAGAACTCACGAAGGCTCTTGTCTATCATGGCCTCAAACTCTGGTGTCAAACTTCTTCTTGTACGAATGTCTTCCGGCTGCGGATCTGGGGTCTTCCTGATCCAAGCTTCTGGGTTTTCAATAAAATTCTGTGGAAGGTCAAATCCTTTCATACATCACCCTGCATAAGCTACACAAAGAATAAACAAGGATAGGGTAAGCCTGTTTGAGTAAGGCTTATATGGTTTCTCAACATATTTGGTGTTATGCATATGATTTATCTACATCTTATGTATGCCAAACGCATTCCTGGCAACGGCGTCAAAAATGCTGATGGTATTAATTGTCACTTGGTAAATTACTTAGCCACATCTTTTAAACCTATATCTCTTACAATAACTAAGTTGTCATCTCTAGCATGAATATAAGAGACATGCATGGAAACTACCCAGAATAATACTAAGCAGTTATTATGAATGCAAGTGACTAAAGAGGATATATTAGTATCTGCAAGCGCACAGATTATACCATTGTAGCATTTTACCCAGGAGTATTCCGGGTTATCATTTATATTTTACCACTGGGAAGGGTTGGCAATAAATAGGATGGAAGTAGATAGATATATGTCATATGCATATGCAAATATGGAGATAACCATGCAAGACCCATATCCTCAGAACAGGGGTTATGTCACAATAATAATGATATATATGATAAGCATAATAATCAATCCAATCAATTAGTATAATGATCACTTAGAGCACTTCCTATTTAGGCACTAGCATGGATTAGGTTGAAGCATAAGGATATCCTAAGTCATTCTAACTATACTATCAAAGACATATTAGATTGGTGCAATTATACTAGCAATCATGGTGAAGACACTTCATATTCATACTTAAGGGAACATTACTAAGGAAGATCAAGATCATAGCTAACCTTCTAAAGTAATAATAACTTCCTACTCTCCCTACATTCGGAGTGTGGACTACAAAGGACTCAACGGAAGTGTCACATCCGCGATCTACCACAGAACCCAGAATATAAGGCGCATTTGCAGACAAACCATATCTAGGCACCATGCTTACATGCTGTTCATCACCCACCCATGATATCAATGAATGAGCGCTATACAAACCTATGTATGAATATGAATGCATCCTAAAAGTATACAATCTAGATAAGCAATGAACAGCATAATTGAGAACATAATCAATAGTAGAATAATGTCAATCAACTTTATCTCAAGCACTCAAAAGAGGTTTAAGATACAAGAGAGAGAGCTTACAATGGCTTCAGGAAGCCTTCTAGCTCCGGACAGATCCGGAACTCGAGTAGAACTCGCCTCCTTCTACTTCTAACCTATGTAGCTATGCTCTAGACGGTGAAGCTCTAATGATTCTAGGGTTTCTGGCTCTCTGCAACTGGGTTGAACTGATTGATGACTGAATTGATATCAAACCCTGGGGGGTCTGGGGGTCCTTATATAGGCTGGTGGGATGAACCGTAGCCCTTGGATCAAACCGACTTCGACGGGCGGCTGAGATTGCGTGCAATTTCGGGATGTGGGTCCATGTCAAAGCGCACGCGGAAAGGACTTCCGACAGGGTCGGCCAACCATGTCAGAGGGTCGGCCGACCCTCTGTCTCTGCCAAGTGGGCCCCGCTTCATCGGGCGTGTCTCTGGTGTTCTCTAGAATGTTCTTGATCTCCTTTTGCAGTGGAATTTATTATTTCAATCCAACATGTGGGCCTCCCTTGGTTCTTTTCTGGATAACCCCCTGTAAAACACTGATTCACCAAAACTGTGGAATTCTGTCAGTTGAAGTTGACGGGTAAAATCATACAATAATTACCGTCAACAATCAACTCGCCGACATTCTCACTGAGCCACTTGATGAAGCAAGATTTTACAAATTGAAAAATGAATTGAACATTTTATATTTCTCCAACATGATTTGAGCATGCACCCCACTATATGACTTGCCTCTACTCCGACAAAGTAAAGGTATCATTGTTTGGCATGTCATTCATATGTTGCTAGGACTTGTGTAAAGCATATAGACATACTTTCTTCTTTAATTAGGCTCATTCATGGAAAACTAAATGTTTTGAGATCATATGCCACTACTATTGCTTCTATGACTTGTTTGATCTAGAGGTGACATATGACTAGTTTGTGGGCTTGTGAACCTAGTATTTGACTAGAGTATGAGTATTATGTTATATAATTCAACTTTGTCAAGATAACCCCTAGCGGTGTGAAGAAGCTTGCCAAAGAACAAACTGAGTTATATATTTGTGTAAGTGATCTAGTTGAATGCTTAAAAAGGAAAGATAATGGAAACAATCTAAATATGTACCCTCCATTGATTTCAAATCATATCCTACCCATGCTACCCTTTTGTGGTCTTTGATGACAAAGGGGGAGAGAATGGAATAAAAATATGGACAAGAAATGGAGGTTGAGCGATGAACCATTATTAGGCCGATGATGGGAGAGCTATAGGCCAAGTGAGAGGGATCATAAAATTTTAAAATTTAGATCTCACACTAAGGGGGAGCAAGCTCATAAGCATGATTGCAAGCATTTGATTGTACATATTCATATGCTTGATGCATTGCCTTTGTACTTAAATTCAGTATACTTACTTGCTTGGTGTATGCTAGACTTAAATTAAGTGGTGAATTGAAGTACTAGCATGCATAGGAAGTGGTAGCTAGTTCCTGGTTTTTTTCCAAGTGGTACTAGAACATTGTTTCTAATATTGATCTCATGAGGTATTCTAGTGTCTTGGTTGCAAGAATTCTTTCAAGAGGAATCTAGCTATCCATGGTGCTAAGGATGGTTTATATATGCACTCCGATGGTATCGCGTTTCAAAGGTCCAATTCTATAAACCTTAGCATCAAATTGGTAGTAATATATCTCTCCCACACTTCTAATCTAATGCATATGTGCAAAGCCTTTCAAATCCAAACACTTGGCACAGATGTAGGGGGAGCTAATATTACCAAATTAAATTCATTGCATATCTTTGTAGAGTTTGTCATCAATTACCAAAAAGGGAGAGGTTGAAAGATCTATGTTTGATTTTGGCTAATTGATGACATCTAGTATCTAATCACATGTTTTAAGTGTTGTGATTACATGTGTGGTTGGATGATCAAGTGTGGAGCTAGGAAGGCATCCAAGTCTTTGGAGTAAATCCATCAACATGAAGATCAAATGCTTCAACACTTGGTGTTATGGATGGAGCTCAAGGCAAAGGTGAAATAAATAGGGCTCTTTCTATTTTGGTAATCAAGACACTATAGAGAGTATGATCACATTTAGGTTAGATGACCAAACTATTAAGGGGCATGAAACTTTGTTAACAACCTCGGTCATCAAGTGCATCTAGTTGATATAGTTGAGCATAAGCATTTAGTTCTAGAGCAATAACCTAAAACCTTGCAAAGTGACTTAAAATCAAGCTAATACTTGTGCCTAAGTGTTCATACACTTGGTTGTTAGCATCTAAAAGCAAGGTAGTTGAAGATAGGGCGAAAACAGCTCTCAGAGGAGCACCGGACGCTGGGCGTGTCCGGTGGGTGCGCACCGAACGCATCCGGTGCAGTCAGAGCCTCTCTGTAACCTCTCTAAGTGAGCACCGGACGCTGGAACAGTAACTCCAGTGCGTCTAGTGATGTTTTTGGAGCGTCCGGTAAGTAAACGTGCTTTCTGACTGAGCAAAAGCATCGGACGATGGCAGCGTCCGGTGACCTAACAGCGGACGCGTCCGATGCAGATTTGAGCTCTCTGGATGCTCTCTGTTCTCGCACCGGACACTGGTGTCGGAGCGTCTGGTGCGACGTCTCCACGTCCGGTGTGTTGGCGTGCAGCGAGATAATTCAAATGGCTAGTACACGTGTCAATGGGCGGTACACCGGACAACCACCGGACGCGTCCGGTGCCAACATAACCAGCGTCCGGTATGCACGCAGAAACTGTAAAACGGCTAGTTTTTCACCCTCACTTATAAATAGCCGATCAACCAGTTTTGGGAAGCTCTCTTGCGCATTTCACGCATTGCTAAGCATCTCTTGAGCCTACCAAACCTCGCCCACTCACTCCAGAGCTTGATTCTCATCCAGTGATCCAAGTGCATTGTGTTCATCTAGATCATCTTTGGGCACTTGTTGATCGTTGTTGCTGCAGATTTCATCTATTCTCTTGGTGGTTGCCATCATCTAGACGGTCTTAGAGCAGTGGAGGAGTTGGCGGAGTTAGAGATTGTCTCCGGCCACTCCCGGAGGTTTTTGTGAGGGGTTTGCACCTTCCCCGGCGGAGAGCCGCAAGGTAGCTTATTGGATTGCTCGTGTCATTGAGTTATCTTGCTTGTGGTAGGTTCTAGTGGCGCTCATTGGTTGAGCTTGATATTGGTTGTCAATTAGCCACCGAACCACTGAGTAGTGGTCGACACAACGGGGACAAGTGTGCTGGCAAGCACGTGAACCTCGGGATAAATTCTTTGTCTCCATTGTGTTGTTTTGGATTTCATTGTGACCATCACCTTCGAGTGCATTGGTATATCTTTCGATGATTGTCTATCTACTGTACTCGGCAGTATAACCTTTCTACACCCAGTCCTTTTCATTTGTGTATTTACTTGTGTAGTGGTAGCTTTTGTAGTTTGCTTGTCCACCTAAGAGTAAGGTAGTTGCAACCTAGGCTAACTTGTGTGTGCTTCTAGAGACATAGCTAGAACGGTTAGGAAGGCTTGCATTTTTACATAGGCTAGCGCAAAACTCGCTTCGCCATTTGTGTTACTAACTACTTGATGAAGTGTTGTTTGTAGAAGTTTTAATTAAGCTATTCACCCCCTCTAGCCTCTCTGGACCTATCACCTACCACAGCCACAGGGAAGATCAATGCATACCTCAACCCAAAGAACGGCGGCACAGGTATTCTCCTTGGTTGCCGACTGACTGATGCCGTGAAGGAGAGGCATGCGGGAAACAGTCGAGGAAGGATGCGACGCCGCGTGAAGGAAGATAAGCGTGGGATTATTGTGCGCGTATTTTTACGCATAGAAGCGGTGGATTTTGCCGTGCCTAACGTTGGGGAAGGAATTTGGAAAACTATTGGAGATGATTTTTTCTCAATTTTCCAAAAAAAGGATAAGGAAGGGTTTTGCCAAACTGTTGGAGATGCTCTATTGTGGAGAGAGAGAATATAGGGAAGGGAAGAAAAAAATAAAAAATAGAGGTTTTTTAGATGCCGATGAGAAAAAAAGTGGCACGTGGGTCCCACTAAACAGTAGCTAACAACGACAAATCCACCATCCATCTCATCCCTTCAACCAAACGTAAATGAGTTGAAATAAAGTCGTCCTGTCCCCTTCTCATCCTAGAAACTAGAGACAGGACCATCCCACTTTGTCTTGACTCTCAATCAAACGCTATCTAAGTGTGTGTTTGAATTCACTGTCTGGTGGTCGGTTATATAATTATTATCTAGTGATTCAACTAACAATTATTTCATCTATTATTTATACTTGTTTGAATTAAAAAAAGACAGTTATTAATAGATAGCTCCTACCTACTAATGACCAAATAGGGTCTAGGGGACTTGCTTGGTGATCGCGTGGCCCGAGTGGTTTCACCAGTAGTTTCTACAAGATACCTTGGCAAGTAATCAAAGTGGATTTTCAATACAATTAATTAAGTTTAAAAGAATTTGACTCTTGGGATGTGTAATGTGTGTTTATTTTAGAATGGAAGAAGTATTTAGAGCGGATAAATTAGAGTATCAAAGAGTTTAAATCGCTAGAGGAAAATCATGGCATGTGGGACTATATAGCTATGGCCAACAACATGCGCTCTGCCATTAATGCCGAAAGTGAAGCAAAATAGAGAGGATGCACTTAGTTTGTTGGTGCATAGGTATCCTCTATAGAATTGCATATATGGTGAAATGTTAAATATAATTATTTTTTATAATTGTTAGAGGTGCATTTGCACGCTCTAATCTACATGTAGCTTTGCCTCTCCAAGATTTGATTCTTTAAGATTTCTGAATGACTTACAATTTGAAATGAAGAGAATAGTTATTATCTACTAATACCTATCTCTTACGAATCTAAATATGTATCTAGCTAATTGTTAGTTGGACTTTTAGATAACAACTAACACTAGTTAGACTAAGTTGTCGGGTACCAAAGTATGGGGTACCCTACTTCAATGCAAAAAAGCACTTCCCAAACAAGGCCTGGCCCAAGCAGGTACAGCGGAAGCCCACGATGATACTACTCACAAGAGGCCCGCACCGACGCCGTGCCAAGTACAGTGCCCATTCGGGCGCTCGAAACCCCTCGGAGGAGATTCTAAGATTCGCCCGAGCCTCGACAGCAGGGATCGGGAAGGCGGGACTCTCGGGCGTAATTCCCCTGATTCGCCCGAGCCCCCCACCGTTCACAGCACCCTCGGGCGTGACTCGCCCGAGCCCCGCTGACGTCAGCAGAGCAATATTGCACACCAAGGGACCCCTCAGACCACTTTACAGGCATGGTCCCATCAAGCGGGCCCCGTAGCACGACCGCGTCCCCCGCACACACACCTGTCGTACCAACTACCAAGCCTTCTCTGACGACCGATCTGACGACCCCACTACCTCCACACCGCTTCAAAGACAGCGCACAATGACACGCCCCACTTGCGGAGGGATTCCCCTGCCATGACTGTGACAGACCACATCCATGGCGTACGAATCGCACTGGAGTGGGAAGAGAGTCAACAATGAGGGCCCACTCTGGAGATTGGACAAATCCTCCACTCAGGCCTACGACCCTTCGAGAGATACTTCACTCGAGAGGAAACGTGCCCGTAGAGGAAAACTACCGCCTCGTTGCGATGCCCCTTTCTCCAACGGGGACGAGGTTCCCAAGTCTCAAGGACAAGCGCCCGAGGGGCGACTCACTCTCCTGCAAAGCCATGCAGGATGAACAGTGATCAGGTATGAGGAGTGACGCCACGCCACGCGGCAACCACGACTGGCACTGTGCATCACCTTGGAACTCACCAATCAAACAGTGTAAGATCATTCGAATGACAACGGCCACGTTCCCAAGGTACCAAGTTGGAGCCATGGCTGACGATCTCCGCGGTTATCGCCACGCAAAGTACTATTTCTACAGTAAAGGGCATGTAACCCTGTCCCTCCCTTGTGACTATAAAAGGGAAGGCAGGGACCAACCTTAAGGGGACTTCGGTCGACTCAACACTCTACTACTACAGAGAACACACGAGCACACTTCACGAACACAAGAGACTTGGGAGCTCCTCCCTCTCTCGCCTAAAGCTTGCAACCCCTACTACAAGCACCCCGGTGCAAGGCAACATGACATGACTCTCACTGGACGTAAGGCATTTCTAGCCTGAACCAGTATAACTCTGTTCCCTTGCACACCACCCGTGGCCTCAACCGCAAAGCACAAATTTACTCGCCGGTGTTAGCACCCGTCAATCCTATCACCGACTGTTGGCGCGCCAGGTAGGGGACTTTTGTGTGTTGATTCAGGTCACGGATGACAACCAGCTTCCCTGCGCTTCCTGCTGGCGCGCTGCTCCTGTTCGGGAGCCTCGAGTTCATGGCCACTGGCCGTGACTTCGAGATGAACCTTCGCCCAACCGAGTCCCGCGTCATCACTATCCTGACCCCGGCCCATCAAGAGGCTAGGGAAGGGACCCCGGTGACACATCCACCCATTCCGGGGGACGAAGGGAACACCACGCGTCGCTCCCACCGAGCCAGGCGGGGAGGCATCCCCGGGTCAACCCGTGTCCCGCCGCGGGAGACACGACCCACCCGGTGCTCCCAGTGCGAGACACCGCCTCTGCGCTCGCCACCAGCCCGACGCCACGAGCAGCGGTAGCTTCGCGCCCTCCCACTGCTCCGCAGAGAGATGTAGGTGGGACTGCTACATCGCCCTCCATTTCCCTTCGTCCTCAGTGGGGAAGGCCAGCAACACCGTCACCATTTCCTTTCGGGCTTCGCAATGCTGTGGATGCCCATGTCCGTGCCGTTCGCGCCTAGCAGCGCGACCTCGGGATGACACCCGTCCATCACCTGGAGAGTCTGGACGACCTCCTCGACTCCCCGCCGTCCTCTGCTGAGAGCATCCAAGGGCATGCAGCAGCAAGGAGACGGACTCCAGCACTAGTTGCGCCCTGCCGGAGTACCCGGAAGGATCAGACCTCTACGGTCGCGTCTCAATGTCGCAATGGGATCTCGGCAGCGACGACGACGATTTTTGGGAGAACATGGACTTCACCAGCGTCCACAACCCCCAAGCTTTCCTCCCCCTCATTGACACGTGGGATAGCACCCTCAGCATCTACGACTCCGACGAGAGCCTCATCGACCCCTCCCGGGATTGCTATCACCTAGTGCACCCAGAGGAAGCCTTGTTGGAGGATGTCCACTCGGAGGAGGAGGACGCTCCTACGGAGCAGCGGCAACCACCGCAGCTGTAGCTGCATACGCCACCTCCACCGGCTTGTTGTCCCTCACCCTCGAAGGACCTGGGAGCTAGGACTTTCCACCCTCCTCATCGATTTCCAGAGCCAGAGCAGCTGCGGGAACTCGAAGCACGGATGGACGAAGACCGTTTGCGCCTCGCTCAGCTTCAAGCCACGCTGGAGCACGAGGAGGAGCAGAGAGACGGTGGAGCGGCACGGCGCTGAGCCCGCGACGTCTAGGCCCGTATCATCGCCGATGACAGGGCCGGAACGCCTGGAGTTGCGCCCCGAGCAAGCCGGAAGCACATGAAGGCTGCAATGCTTCTCCGAAGCATGCCCGAGCCCTCCACGCGGAGACACGGCAGCTCAGGGACCAGCTCAACGACCTCCTGGAGGACACGCTGTCCTCCAGGCGGGGAGCTCAGCGTCACGACACCGCGGAGCCGAGGAGCACCACCATGGAGCCCTAGCGCGCCATGAACGAGAGGCCTCGGTGCATCCTGAGGCCCCAGGGCACCCTCGGTCCACCAAGCGGCTTGGCAAGGACAGACGTCCGTGCCGTTCTTCAGGCCCGCGGGGGGCGAAAGATAGACGGAGCCACCCGAGGCTTCAACGTCTACTGGGGAGAACACTACGACTCCGATGAGGACCGTGCGCCCTCACCCGAGCCACCGGGTCCTCGCGTCTTCAGCGAGGCCATCCGGAGAGCCAAGTTTCCGCCCCTGGTTTCGACAACCGGTCAACATCACCAAGTACTCGGGGGAGACGAACCCTGAGCTGGGGCTAGCGGATTATCGTCTTGCAGTGCCAACTTGGTGGTGTGCTAGGATGACATCATCATCATCCGTAACCTCCCTCTGTTCCTAGCCTGACTCTGCGAGAGCCTAGCTAGAACACCTGCCCCCTCGGCAGATCTTCGACTGGAGCGACCTAATCAAGATCTTCGTGGGAAACTTCCAGGGCACATACTTGTGCCCTAGCAACTCCTGGGACCTCTGGAGCTACAAGCAGAAGCCGGGCGAGTCCCTCAGGGACTACATCCAGCGATTCTCTAGGCAGTATAACGAGCTGCCCCAGATCGCCGACTCCGACGTTGTCGGAGCTTTCGCTGCAGGGACGACCTGCAAAGAGCTTGTTTATGAGCTAGGGCGCCGGACCCCCACCAGCATCTCTGAGCTCATGAAGATCGTCACCAGCTTCGCCTTGGGTGATGAGGCGGTGGGAGCCCTTTTCTCCGAACCCAAGGGAAAGCGGAAGGAGGAAGCCCTCGAGGGCACCTCTTACCGAGCCCCCAACAACAAGAAGAAGAAGGGGAGAGGGAAGGCTCCCTCCGTGATGACTCCCTTGTGGCTGCCACCGAGCCCAAGGGAAACCAGCTGCCCCGAGGCCGCTTCGACAAAATGCTCGCCATGCAGTGCCCTTACCATAAGGGCCTGGTGAACCACACACACTCGGATAGTGTGTGATGCTCAAGAAGCACTACGGGCAGCTGGCGCACAGAGGCGACGCCAGGAAGAAGCCCACGGAGGACAAGGAGGACAAGGGAGGGAAGGACGACGAGTTCCTGCCCGTTGACAAGTGCCTCATGATCTTTGGCGGGCCCAAAACCGCTTGATCTGACATGCGGGTCTCCCTTGATCTTTTTCTGATTAACACCTTGCAAAACACAAATTCACCAAAACTCGTAGAATTCTTTCAGTTTAAACCCTATTCTATGTTTGAGGATGTTTTTATACCCTTTTTCATGTCTTGTTGATGCTTAAAATTGAACAATAACTATCATCAACACATACAAGCCCTTGGTGCTTGTTTCAAACCATACAAAGCCTTTCTCAACTTGCAAACATGGTTGGGCTTCTTTTCATCTTCAAAACCCAGGGGTTGTTCAACATAAATAGCTCATTGATGTATCCATTCAAAAAAGCACTTTTGACATCCATTTAATAGAGCTTTATATCATGTGCGCGTGCATATGCTAGAAGGATCCTAATTGCTTCCAATCTTACAAGCGGAGCATATGTTTCACCAAGTCCAATCCTTCTACTTGAGTGTATCCTTGTGCAACTAGCCTTGCCTTGTTTCTCATCACAATGCCATCTTGATCTTGCTTATTCTTGAACACCCATTTGGTTCCTAATGACATTGTAGTTCTTGAGTCTCTCAACTAGCTCCCATACTTGATTTCTCTCTAATTTGTTGAGCTCTTCGTGCATAGCATTCACCCAATCACTATCATTCAAGGCCTTCTCAATAGTTGTTGGCTCTCCAAATGAAACAAAGGCGGAGTGCTCACAAAAGTTTGCCAACTTTGATCTTGTTTGAACTACCACTTCCCATATCCCCAACTATTTGATTCCAATGGATGATCCCTTGCAATATGAACTGATTGGAGAACTTGATTGCTTAAGTTTTGTTGACCCATTTGAGATGGACTAGCATGTTGATCTTCATCATGTTGCACTTGAGTTTGATCATGAGTACCACTAGAGCTTGCTTCATTTTGATTTGCTTGCACATTAGGTTGAGTTTGCACTTGATCTTTGTCATCTTCATCTTCCACATCAACCACTTGCCTTGGACGAATATCACCGATGTCCATGTTCTTCATAGCATTCACCAATTGAGTTTCCTCTCACATCATCAAGATTTTCATCTTCATCTTGTGAACCCTTGGTTTCATCAAATTCTACATCATGAACTTCCTCAACTAGCTTGGTGGTGTGATTCCATACTCTATATGCTTTGCTTGAAGTGGAATAACCAAGTAGAAATCCATCATCGCACTTCTTCTCAAATTTTCTCAATCTTACACCCTTCTTCAAGATGTAGCATTTGCAACCAAACACTCTAAAATATGCAATATTGGGCTTTCTTCCATTCAATAGCTCATATGGTGTCTTCTTCAATAGCCGGTGACAATAGAGCCGGTTGCTACAATAGTTAGCCGTGTTGATTGCTTCGACCCAAAAGTCCAAACTCACATTATATTCACTAAGCATAGACCTTACCATATCAATGAGTATTCTACTTCTTCCTCTCAGTAAGGCCATTTGATTGAGGAGTGTACCTTGGCCGAGAATTGATGTTTGATTACAAACTCATCACATAGCTCATCAACTCTTGCATTTATAAACTCACTTCCATTGTCACTTCTCACTTTCTTGATTGTCTCTTCAAACTCATTTTGGCTTCTCTTGATAAATGACTTGAATATACCAAACACTTCACTCTTATCAATAAGAAAGAATACCCATGTATATCTTGTGTAATCATCCACTATCATAAAGCCATACTTGTTTCCACCAACATTAGCATAAGTGGTTGAGCCAAATAGATCCATATGCAATAACTCAAATACTCTAGATGTACTCATCATACTCTTGTTAGGATGTGTGTTTCCAACCTGCTTTCCCATTTGACAAGTACTATACAACTTATCTTTCTCAAATTGTACATTCTTCAATCCACTCACCATGTCATGCTTGACCAATCTAATTAGTTGCTTTATTCCAACATGACCAAACCTTTTATGACATAACCAACCCATACTTGATTTGGTGAACAAACATGTTGACAATTAAGCTTCACTTGCATTGAAATCCACCAAATAAAGATTGCCATACTGAAATCCCTTGAAAATCAAGTTGCTTCCATCAACACTAACTAATCTCCACATCATCAACACCAAAGATGCATTTGAATCCCAAGTCACACAATTGAGCTACGGATAACAAGTTGAAGTTCAAGCTCTCTACAAGTAAGACATTGGAGATAGACATATCATTTAAAATTGCAATCTTTCCGAAACCAATAACCTTGCCCTTCTTGTTGTCACCAAATATGATACTATCAAGATTCCTATCTTCATTTGGCTTGATTGAATTGAACATGCTTGATTCTCCGGCCATGTGTTGAGTGCACCCACTATCAAGCACCCAATGCCTCCCTCCGGACTTGTAGTTCACCTACAAAGAAATCAATTAGATTTTGGTACCCAAGTTTGTTTGGGTCCTTGGAGGTTAGTGACCAAGCATCTTGGGTATCCAAATAGCCTTCTTCTTTGGGCTCTCCTTAGGTGCACCAATGTACTTGACACTCACTCCCATTAGCATTCTTTGTAAGCACATAGCAAGAATCAAGTCTAATGGATGACACATTAGGCTTGCTTTGCTTCATCATCCTCTTCTTAGCAATATTGCTCCTTGTGCCCCCACTTGCTTGCAACTATAGCAAACCACACCATTGCCCTTCACAAAGGTAGTCTTGTGAGGGACAAAGGCAGCTTTGCCCTTCTTGGAGTATAGCCAAGACCCTCCTTATTAATGGAGAACCTTTGACTACCCAATCACTTAAGCAAGCGGGCATCTACACCATAGGCATTGCCTAATGCTTAGAGTGAGCTCATGCACCTCCTTCTTGAGGTTCTTGTTCTCAACCAAGATTGTGGCATCACAAGTGATACACCAACATCCTTAGATGAGGTAGAGGTGGATGTGCTACAAGAAGTGTTAGTGGAGGAAACAATAATAGGTGCATCAAGAATATCACAAGTAACACTTACATCACATGTTGTGGGCACATCCTCTATCTTAGCCAACTCCGAAAGTGAAGAGTGAGCCTTCTCAAGCTTGGAGTGAGCTTCTTTAAGGCTCTCATGGTCTTCCTTTAGACACTCATGAGAAGCACTTATTCATCAAAGGATTGCTCAAGAATTTTATTTTTCTTGTTCAATTCTTTGCACTCTTTCACTTTCTTCTTTAGATAAGAGTGTGTGTCATACAACATGTCAAGGAGCTCCTCCTTGGAGAGGTCCTCCTCCTCACTCTCACTACCTGCTCTCATCGGATTTGGATTGTACCTTAGATGGCTTAGCCATGAGATAAGTCGGTGAAGTGTCAAATAGAGATGGCTTGCTAGGAATAGCAAGACTAGCAATGGCCTTCTTCTTGGTGATCTTGTGGATCGTCATCACTATCATCATCATCATCGAAAGAGGAAGCATCACTATCTCATGTGATACAATAATAATGCCCCTTCTTCTTCTTGAATTGCATATTCTTGTCTTTCTTGTCCTCCTTGTTCTTCTTCTTCTTCTTCTTGTCATCCTCATCATCACTATCATTCTTGTGAGGACAATCGGCTATCAAGTGGTCCTTGCTCTTGCACTCATAGCATCTCATGGTTGGACCCTTGCCTTTGGTGAAGTCCCTTCTCTTTTCTTGCACCATAGCCCTTCTTTCTACATGAATCTTTCAAATCTTCTCACAAGAAGTGACATCTCCTCATCATCATCTTCACTTGAGCTATCTTCATCATCACTTGAGATTTGCTTCTTTGCTTTGCCTTTGTGCCTTGACGAAGTTGCCTTGAAAGTAATGCTCTTCTTCTCATTCTTTTCTTTCTTCTCATCATCCTTCTCTTCCTTGACCTTTCCATCCTTGGCTTCTCAGTATGTCTCATGTGTCATGACATCACCAAGCACTTGTGTAGGAGTCACCTTTGAGAGATCCTCCCTCATGAGAATGATGTGCAAAGTCTCAAACCAGGGGAGGTAGACATCTCAAGAAACTGATGTGAGAAGTCCTCACTAATTGTCTCACCGAGAGCCTTGAGATTACTAATGATAACACTCATCTGGTGAAACATCGCTAGGTACGCTCTCATCATCACTCATCTTGAAGCTTGCAAAGTTGTCCTTGAGAATGTATAGCTTGGCACTCTTGACCGCTGGTGGTGCCCTCATATGAGTCCTCTAATCTCTTCCAAACCTCATCAGCATACTCCAAGTGCTTGATTTGCTCAAAGACCTTCTTATCAAGAGCACTATAGATAGCATTGAGAGCAATGTCATTGAATTGAAGCTTCTCCTCTTCTCTTGGAGTGGGATCATTCATGTCAATCACAATAAAGTCCTTCTCAATAATTTCCTACATCTTTCTATTCATTGATTTCAAGTGAGCTTTCATTTGCTTCTTCTAATACCCATAGCTTGTGCCATCAAACCGAGGTGGCATGTCCCATATGATTGATCAAGTTGTTGTGAGCCATACTTGATACCAAAGGATGTTAAGCCTTTCCAACAACGGTGACCACGGCTCTGATACCAATTGATAGGTCCAAAGAGGCTAGAGGGGGGTGAATAGCCTAATTAAACCTTCTACAAACAACACATTGATCAAGTATTTTTCCGCTAGCCTACTTAAAATTGCAAGCCTTCCTAACCGTTCTAGCTATGTCTCTAGAAGAACACACAAGCTAGCCTAAGTTGCAACTACCTTACTCCTAGGTGGACAAGCAAACTACAAAAGCTACCACTGTTGACACTAAATATGGCAAGGGGGTAATGTAACACCCTAGTGTTAGTTACTATTTTACACATACATTTGCATGACATCAAGCATTGATCATGTCATTTCATGCATCATCACCATTTGATTTGATTTACATTCCTTTATATGCTATATGTTTGCTTATATGCCTACAATGTCATAGATATGTTAGCATACAAATGTGATGCTTGTTTACTATTCTAAATGCCTTAAACATGTTTGGATCAACATTTGGAACAATGTTCATGTTGGTGAAATCCCCAAAATACCCCTCTAGCTCATAGTTGACTAGAAAGCCCTCCTAAACCTATTTTGTTTGACCAAACAAGAAAGTTAATTTAAAGAATTTGCATGTCAGAGCACCCTTAACCAAAGTTGTGTAGAATTTTATAAGCAACAAACTTTATTTTTGGGTCAACTCACGAAAATGGGTGTAAGGTGGTCAAAATTGAGAAATTGTGCAGTTTTGGTGTTTGTTTAGGAGTTTGAAAATGTTTCTAAGTGTTAACTGAAAACAGTTTCAAAGTACCTGTGTTCTTCGATCCATATCTCTCAAACCAGGTAGATTTAGTCCAAGATGTTCTAATACCAAATGATCTACTCATGTAGCTATTCAAGTTGTATTAGTGCAGTTTGCACTGAAACGCCTTGGATCGAGAGATATGGCGCGTCAAAGATCGAGTTTTAGTCGGTTTTGAACTGAATCAAAACCGATTCAGTTTGAATCGGGGAGGGCCGACGTGGCCACCGCAGTGATTCGTCGCCAGGTGGCGACCGTACACCGGCGTCCGCCTGCCGTCGCCCTGCAAAACTGAAAAGGGACACGCCAATCTGTCCTCTGGCCGCTCAACTCGCTCTCTCTCTCGTTCTCTTCTCCTCCTGCTCTCTTCTTCTCTCCGCCGGACGCCATGGTCGCCGAGGCGATGCCGCGGTGAAATCCGCCGCTGCCGCTTCGTCTCCGGCCGCTCCATCTCCACCCGAGCTTCGCCATCCTCTACTCTACCTTCCCCGCCCATTTCTGGAACCAGCCGAGGCAAGGTATAGCACCTAGAGTCCTTCGCCGCCGTGCCATTGCCGGAGCGCCGCCGAGCTCTCTGCTCGCCGCGTCAAGCACAATGCCGTGGCCGGCTTCCTTCTCTCTTGCTCGTCTAGGTGTCTCCGCCAGTCGTGGATCTAGCCTAGAGGGTTGGTCGGGCCGCTCGAGCCCTGTTTCGGCCGGGACGCCGCTCGCCGGAGTTCCCGTCCGCCACCGTGCCACCTTGTGCGCGGTTAGGTCGAGTCGGAGTGGACCAAAGGTCGATTCGCGGGCCGTATAGCTTCGTTAGGGTTTCAGGTTCTCGGAACGAGGCTTAGCTTCGCCGGTGAAGGCCGGTAGCGGCCGACGCGCGCTCGCCGGAGCTCCGTCGTCCGCCATTGCCGCCGTTGAGCTTGCTCCGGTAAGGGTTAGGTCTTGAGGCTTAGTCCGTTGGGTTCGCCTTGTTCCCAGGAGCACGTAGGTGCCCTCGGTGCCGCCGGTGACCTCGCCGCCGGCGAGATAGGGCCGGTCAGCGCTGGCAGGTTGCTCCCTCTCTTTGTCACATGGGGCCGGGTTGACCTGTGTCCCCACTAGTCAGTGGCTCTGGTGCGCTTCTGGTTCACTGGACCGGGTGCGTGTAGCATTTAAACCTGGTTTCGTTTTAAATGAATTAGGAAATTAGATTTTCAAAAAGGTGTAAAATCTTCTAAAAATCATAGATGGAGCTAGGCATATCCAATGGAGATGAACCAAATTTTGTTGGGTTTGTATTTCTGAGCTCTATACAGAAAAAATATGAAATATGACTTTGTGGTAACTTTTCTATGTAGTTTAATTAATTTGTTATATGCTTGTAAACTTGATAAACGCATAACTAATTATAGGAATATGCTAAAAATGTGATTCCACTTGCATTAGTCTTGTTTAGAGTAGTAGGATCTGGGAAAAATATGTTTGCTGGTTGGTTACTGTTATTTATATGATGTCATGTGTAACATGCCTTTCATGCTATACTCTTACTAAATTCACCAAGTTTGATGGGAATAAGTAATGGCTATGAATATTTTTTTGAGACTTGTTTTGTGATAAAGAAGCTAAGAAAAATGGGAAATCTGTTGTTTGATACTTTTCACTGTAGCAAGTATTTTCCATTGCTTAAATGGCTATCTGCTTGTCATTTTTGTGTAGCATGTTATATCTGTCCCAATGACTTGAAATTTTTCTAGTAGCCTAATATGGGAGTGTGCTATCTACTGTAATTTTTCCAGAATTTTCTGGGTACAACAGATGAAAGGTCCAGTTATAAGCTAGTGCTTGTTTAATTGTTTTTAATTGAGTAATAATTGGTTAGAAGATGTTTTCATGCATTTCTGTGATGCTCCAGCTTGGTAACCTTGCTGGACACTTTGGGGTTGATCTTGTTCATATGTAGGGCAGATAGGTCAAATGTCTTTGCTTATATGCTTTATTCGTGGTTATTATTTAAAAGGTGGGTGTGGTAGGGAGGTTTGATTCAAATTCATTGTTAGTGCAGGTTGTAGACCTCTTACGCAAGACGAGAAATTGTTCTATAGCTTGCTTAAGAAGGGTGAGTATGTGTTGTTGTTTAGAGAAGAAATATGCACATACTCAGTAAATGTTTGATAAATTATTTGGATGCTCACATGTTGTCTAATGCATCTCATGGCTCAAGTTGTGCATCTCTATATTGTATTCCATGTGCATTCTCAGTTCTCATATATGCATATCATGCATACAGGGTCGCCGGGAGGAGTTACACTGCTGCAATTCGATCCGCCGGAGGAAGGAGTGCCCCCGAAGATCGAGGTGCCGGAAGCTCCCGAGGCCGAGGAGGAAACTGAACTGCCGGAGTGCACTGACCACCAGCCATCTAACTTTGTGAAAGGCAAGCCCCGGAGTATCTCTAAGCCTCCACCTATCTCTTTTTACAAATGCACTGGTCTTTATTAAATCGTATGGTTGTGCACTTAAGTATAGGAGTTGATTTGATACCGTTGCTGCATTTATACCTTGTCCACTATATATATATTTTGATCCTGGAAATATTACTAGACAAGGGATGGGTTTGATCTTATGCTTAGCCATGCTTAGACCGGTAGAAGTCAAGGGATTTCCTGTCCTTCGCGAGCATAGGTGGTGACTAATGATGATGGGGATGGATTTTACATGGTTGACTATATGTGCCACCATACCACAATGATAATGAGAGAATCAAGACTAGGTAGCGGGGAGCCGCATGACATGGTTGCAGCTGACTAGGACTGAGGCCACCAGACATCAGTTGAGATTGAAGGACGTCGTCACATAGCTGGCCAGATAAGTCGTTCTGACCGCGAAGCCGAGTAGTTCTTTCTGAGCCAAGAATTGGTGTGACATGGATAGACATATTCTGGAGGTAGGAAGGATGTGCGGAGACACCATTTTGCCATAGTCAGGTCAGGGACCTGCACTTCTTGTGGGTGGGTTTGTCTCCGAGAATATGGCCCCCGCTAAGCTCGCGATATAATATGACTCAGAAAGATCTAACGGTGACCCAAGAAGCCACTGATCAGGCTGACAGGGTTTGTGATTGGCATGTTTGCCAGCTGGGACAATCTATTCAAATCGCCATGTTTCCTGGTTAGTGAGAAACTGAACTGATCTTCTGGTGAGGTAGAGGTTAACAACTTGAACATATTGATTATGGTGAGATGAGGTTGATATCTGTGGATATCGGAAATCATATGGTTGTATTGTTTGCTATAATATCAAGTGATTGTTTAGTATAGCTGCAAACCTTAGCTTAATAGCTTAACTGAAATCGAAGCTAAACCATATCTAAAATTTATAAGTTGAGGAACTACTGTAGTAATGCTTTTTATGCAAAATGTTGCTATCCTCTGAGCTCCACCAAATAAACCTGCATATCCTTGAGAGTCTTTTTATTTACTTCCTGTCGGGTAAGTCTAGCTGAGTACAATTAAGTACTCAGGGTTTTATTCCCATTGTTGCAGAAGGAGTGGTCTACTATACTTATTGCAAGAACTGCTTCACCCCTGCGGGCGAGGAAGATTAGACCTGGGGCAAGGTCGTTATCCATCTTTAGCTTTTGTAAGATGCTGTGACATAGTCAGCTGGTGGTACTCGTATGTGAACTACGTTGTTTCAAAACTATGTTGATTTCCGCTACTATTACATTTATGTAAAAGACTATGTTGTACTCTGATATTTTAATTCGGTTGTAAACTTATGTATCATGTGATGGGTTGTTGCTGAATTTGTAAGATCCTTAGGGTATGTTCTGTTCAAAATGTTTGAAATCCTTTAAGATTTCTGGACTACCGGGTTTATATTGGCTCAAGTATGACTTGATTGCTACTAAATTGATGATCGTCGTACTTGTGCTCGTATAAATTGGTCGGTTCTGTTACAGGTAAAACCCCAAGCGCACGGTTGTCAAAGTAGCTTTCACCTAGGAGTATTTCAAGGTATCGATTTTCACAGGGATCGTGAGTGTTCTACTAAGAATCAAGGTCGTCCTAAGATAACTAGATGTTTGGGATAAATAGGGTAGAGAGGGTATTGATGGCAAAAGTTATAGATCAAGGTAAGGTCTACAATGATTGTTCACTTCGGAGCTCTGTTTCGGTCAAGCACCGCAAAAGATAACTTGTGCCGTTATAGCTTCGGGCCCTACGCTTTAAGAACTTGCATAAACACGTGGTGGACTACAGAGACTAGATGGGGCTGTCACCACCCACTAGCTACCACACATCCGAGGAGCAAGCCGCACACACTGGTAGACGATAGCCTAAGCACCACGCCTACACTATAGCTTACTACTCTAATCTAGGTATACCAAAGATAGACTAGAGCACTCAAGTAAATGAACAATGTACCAATGAACAATAGAAGTAGAACACTTACAGAGCCAAGTACCTTAACCAAGACGAATCCCGAAGCGGCTCACTTGAAGGAGACCCGCATCCGCAGAGATACACGCCGAAAATGGTGCCGACAAGCCTGTCACTCCTCCAGCTTCTCCTCACTCTCTCCCTCTCTTCTACTCCTCATTAGGAGAGCTCTAAGGCTATGACTCTCATGTGGAGAGTGTGTATCTAGTAGTTGTTTTTTACAGTGAGGTAGAGGGTCCTATTTATAGTGGAGTAGGGGCTACTCCATCGGCATGTCATCGATCTACGTGATGTCCATCGGCCTTCGTTGGAACAAACCGACCTCCAACCGCCATGGGATCAACGGTAGGGGTAATTGTGTCACATGGGAAAGTGAACCGACTTGAGTAGGGCGGCGGGCACCGTAGATGTAGGGCGGCCGCCCCCCTTGATTTGAGTTAGCGCCTCAGATGCATTCCTGGAGGTCGGTAGAAGTTGAACCGACTTGGTCCTGGTCGGTTTGGCACCGACTTGGCCGTGGAGAGTCGGTAGCCCCACTTGTCAGGGCTACCGGACCAAAATCTGATCCACTGTGTCCCAAATGACATGAACCAGCTTGGATGGGCTCTGGATGACGGTTGGAGAGCAACTACACTTTGGTCGTGCCGATTTGCTAAGGTGGTCAGGGCGGGCGCCCTCCAACTTGGGCCAAATGTGCTCATATTTTTTGAGCATGTAGACCTCTCAGTTAGCTTTCCAGCGCCTGGTCGTTTGCCCGATTCTGAGTCCGGATGCATCCTGGGTGCTCATTTTACCCGGGACTACTCCTACGGTCCGTTCTCCAATCTCCGGAAAGCGTAACCTTATCGTCCGACGTCCGATTTGGGTGAACCAAAACTCCATTTCAGACTCCTTGACTTGGTGTAGTCACAAGAAGCATGGATGAAGCCTTTTCTCCTTATATATTACCCTTTTGTACTTACTTTGCACCTACACTCACATTGCCATCACAACTTGCGGAAATGGTTAGAAATAAAAACCTATGACTATGGTTTCTATGATTTTTATGACCAAATTAGGCATTGTTGATGGTATAAAATGAGGTGTTAAGGACCGTCAACAACCACTACACAAGTAAATACACAAATGAAAAGGAATGGGTGTAGAAAGGTTATACCGCCAAGTAGAGTAGATAGCCAATCACCGAAAAATATGCCAATACACTCGAAGGTGATAGTCACAATCAAAATCCAAAACAACACAATGGAGACAAAGAATTTATCCCGAGGTTCACGTGCTTGCCGGCACGCTAGTCCCCGTTGTGTCGACCACTACTCGGTGGTTCGGTGGCTAATTGATAACCAATGTCAAGCTCAACCAATGAGCGCCACTAGAACTTACCACGAGCAAGATAACTCAATGACACGAGCAATCCAATAAGTTACCTTGCGGCTCTCCACCGGGAAGGTGCAAACCCTTCACAAAAACCTCTGTGAGTGGCCAGGAGATAATCTCCAACTCCGCCAACTCCTCCGCTGCTTCAAGACTGTCTAGGTGACGGCAATCACCAAGAGAATAGATGAAATCCGCAGCAACAATGATCAACAAGTGCCCAAAGATGATCTAAATGAACACAATGCACTTGGATCACTCTCTAGCTCACTATGGATGAGAATCAAGCTCTAGAGTGAGTGGGAGAGGTTTGGCAGGCTCAAGAGATGCTTATCAATGAGTGAAATACGCAAGAGAGCTTTCCAAAACCGGTTGATCGGATATTTATAAGTGAGAGTGAAAAACTAGCCGTTTTACAATTTCTGCGTGCACACCGGACGCTGGTTAAGTTGGCACCGGACGCGTCCGGCGGTTGTCCGGTGTACCTCCCGTTGACACGTGTACTAGCCGTTTGAATTACCACACTGCGCGCTAACACACTGGACACGGAGACGTCGCACCGGACGCTCCGACCCCAGTGTCCGGCGCGAGAACAGAGAGCATCTAGAGAGCTCAAATTTGCACCGGACGCGTCCGCTGTTAGGTCACCGGATGCTGCCAGCGTCCGATGCTTTCACTCAGTCAGAAAGCACGTTTACTCATCGGACATTCCAAAAACATAACCGGACGCGTTGGGATTACTGTTCCAGCGTTCGGTGCTCACTCAGAGAGGTTCTGACTGCACCGGACGCGTCCGTTGCGCACCCACCGGACACGCCCAGCATCCGGTGCTCCTCTGAGAGCTGTTTTCGCCCTCTCTTCAACTATCTTGCTTTTAAATGTTAACAACCAAGTGTATGAACAGTTAGGCACGAGTGTTACCTTGATTTTAAGTCACTTTTCAAAATTTTAGTGCTCAACTATGTCAACTAGAGTCACTTGATGACCGAGGTTGTTAACAAAGTTTCATCCCCATAATAGTTCGGTCATCTAACCTAAATGTGATCACTCTCTCTACAGTATCTTGATCACCAAAATGGAAAGAGCCCTATTGATTTCACCTTTGTCTTGAGCTCCATCCAAAACACCAGGTGTTAAAGCATTTGATCTTTATGTTGATGGACTTACTCCAAAGACCTGAATACCTTCCTAGCTCCACACTTGATCATCCAACTACACATGTAATCATAACACTTAAATATGTAGTTAGATACTATGTGTTATCAATTAGCTAAAACCGAACATAGTATTTCAGCAGGATGGCCGGAGGCCGCGGCCAGTAGCCATGGGAAGATGGTTGCGCGGTGGCTATGGTCTCGGCATACAAGAAGAGAAGACGCCTTGCTAGTGCCTGCCTAGGGCGGCATTGATCTTGGCCACAGCCAACAGGACGGAGGCGTCGGCCATTCCATTGACAAAAAGAAATGACGCAACAACAAAAAATATGAGACCAAAAATTATTTTTTAGCAAGTCATTTATTGAAAACTCTTGGAGATGACCTTCTTTTCCTCCCTATATCTTTCCAAGAGTTAGCAAACACTAGTTTAAGGAACAAAATATGAAGAACTCTTGGAGATACTCTTATTTGGTACTCTATACCAGTCTGATACTCCCCACCTAAAAAACATATAACTACGAGTTACGTGTTAAATAAAATAGTTAATGTTTGATTAAATTTCTAGCAAATAATACTCGTATTTATAGGTCCAAATTAATATAGTATAAAAAACATTTTATAATTAATTTAATTATGTTTATTTGATATTATAAATACTTATAGTTGTTTATTCATAACTAGCTAAAGTAGATACACTAAATTAGAGGGTTTTTTTTATGGAGGGAGTACCTTCACCGCACAACAACAGAGCAACAACACGACACTTGCCCCTTGGGCCTTTTGCCTCCTCATGCCAGACAAAGTTCGAATTTTGCCTCTATCACAGATGGGTTTGGTTCAAAAGCCATCAAAATTATGGGTTTCGTCAGATTGTCATTATAAAAGTGATCATTCACGTTATTTTGCCATTTTATCATTTTGGCCGGCTCTTAAAATTTTTCATCCCAACATTTGACCTGCTGTGACGGTTTTGCCCTCATGTCAATTTACTTATATCCCCTCATTCTCTCCTGTCATCACGAACTTTCATTGTGACGCACTTTTCTCTGTCTTGTTCTCTCTCCGTCGAGGAACAGTCGGGCACGAGGCAAGAGCCCGACGTCACCGCGCCTGCCCAGGCGTTGCCGCTGCCCCAGCGCCAACCCCGCAGACCGAGCCCCCACGGTCCCTTGGCCGTGCCGCCCCTGTCGCGCCGGCCATCCCAAGCAGCGACTCCAGCGAGCACTACCGTCCTCGCCTCCTCGGGATTTCACCCATGAAATACATCTAGCTCCACCCGAGTCTCACCGTCCACCGTTGGTCCGTTCCAGTGGCGGAGGGAGGGAGGGAGGGAGTGCTCGTGCCTCTACAGTCCCCCTCCCTAATTAGCTAGTTAATCATTTAATTAGCAAGGTAATGATGCTAATTACTTTTTAAATTGTTTGTTCTTCCACAAATGTCTGTGATTAGTATCTATTTTCTTTTTACTTCCTTTGTTCTCCCTATACTAGTACAATTCTATACCTAATCCACAAATATTATTAGAGTCGTTTGGATCCTTTCATTTAAAGAAATTAAAAATTAGTTAACAACTTAGACTATTTCATTTGGAACATGACATTCTTTCACTTTCCAAAGTTCACCTCAAATTTGTAGAATGAGAGATGAAATTTGATTCTATAGATCACCATTTCTACTTTATAATTTATAGTACACTCTTCAACTCGTTCTCACACGGTAAAAGTACAATACATGAATCTCTCTCGTATAGCAAACAATAATATACAAATATAATCCATATATAACTATATTAAGTTAATTATGTTGAATTTATTATGGGCTAGGCCACGTGCCACATGCACGCTTGCCGCCAACGCCGCCGGCCGGCCGGGCCGGAGCGTGGGCATGGGCGTGGGCGTGGGCGTGGCGAGGCAGGCGAGCATGTCGTGTTAACTTTTTATCACTCACTTACAATGATGATAGGAGTTTCAACTTTTTCACATGCCCGTCTCCTGAATGTCATGCGTGACTCTTCACTTCCCTCACCTTTCCCCTTCCTGCGCCAAGGATAAAAGGGAGACCCCTGTCTTTTTGGTACGCGAGAGAGACACCAGAAGCACAATTTCGCAGCAAAGAAAGTGATCTGAAGCTCTTGTCGTTCGAGACCTTGCACGGGGGATCGGCAATTAGGTTTTGGGGAGCGTCTTCGCGACCGTCCAAATCACCATTGCCGTTCGTCGTCTTCTACCTCGAGCCGCCGGCGACATCGTCTTCCTCCTCGCGGGCGGACTTCATCATGTTTCTGAAGGTATGACGCTCGAAGTTGAATAAGGATCCGGATCATCGGAGCGCATGGGAGGGTATGATCCCTTCATCTTCAATCTGTTTTTCGTTCTGCAGTTCCTGCTTGTTTCGATAGTTCTTTTATGTCGTTTCATATGCTGTTCTGTGTCTGTTTCATTAGTTCTATCATATCGTTTCATATCTTGCTTAATGTCTGTCTCTGCTAGTTTTATGTTCTGCCTATCTGTTTCTACTATAAATTATATGGTATGTCTGCATGTTTCAGTGGTTCAGTTATATTGTTTCATATGATGTTGGTCGTATGTTTCACCTGTTCTGTTATGTTGTTTCACATAATGTCCTGAGTATGATAGTGTTATGAGATATGTATCATGTTTTTATGTTTTTAATATGCATATGCTCCACATGTTTATTATTCTCATGTTCCATATTATTATGGATATTTTTGTTATCATGTTTTCAATGATTAAATATCTTTTATATGTTGTCATCATAATGTTAATTTACGGAATTAAAATGACATGAAAATTGCCTACTTATCTAACAAATTAATATGTGTGTAAGTTATGATTTTTAAAATAAATTCAATTCTAAGAATCCAACAAGACCATAGTGTTTTGCTTATTTGTCGTCATTTCATATTGACCTCCAACTGCCACTATGCTATTTAGAACTAACATTTATGTTCACTTTTTTATCTCCTTTATTCCTTTTTTCTTTGTAATATTCACCTTTTTAACATTTATATGTACATCAAAAATGATTTTTATTTAAATATTATTTATTCCATTGCGTACGTATTTGATTATTGTCAATTCAAATGTCCCTCTATACTCAAATCCTGGCTCCGCCCCTGCTCCGTCCCCCTCGCTAAGGCTAGGCCTTGTTCATCTGCCACTGTCTGCGCCAGCGCCAGCGCCAACGCCACCTGTAGCTAGCTTGGCGTAGGCCTCAGCTCGCAGCCCACGCCAGACGGCCAGATCTCGCTGGTCCGCTCGCTTGACCGATGATGGGGAAGTTTCATATAGGGTTTTTTTATCGAGGCAATTATAATTCTTCAAGTTTTGAGATATACCATTACAATTCACCTATTTAGAAATTTACCATTACAATTTTATCTCTCCCTCATCCATACCATTTTCTACGGTTGTCACCTACGAGAGCCCACCGTCAGACGCGTACATGTATAGGAACACCAACTTCAGGCCCCCTCCGTTAGACTCAACCCACCGTGGCTCTCTCTTCTTTCTCCAGTCAGCCTCCTCTCTCTCTCTCACTTGACTTCCTCCCATCTTCCCTTGCTGAACTTGGGAGTCATGAGCAGCTGAGGAAGGGTAACGGCCGAACAGGGATGGGAGACGCGAGCAGCTCACCTCCGACGAGCTCTTCTCCGGCGAGGCGGCGACCTTGGCCTCCATATCTTTCCTCAGCAGCCTCGCTAGCTCCGTGGCTGCGGCACCAGTGGCTCGCCAGCTCTCGCATGCCGCTGCCTGTGCTCGCTGTCACCGGTCTCCAGGATCCTGTCGCAGGTGAGCAGCCTCTCACCAGGCTCCGTGGCCGCGGCGCCGGGGGCTTGCCAGCTCTCGCACGCGGCTCCCGTGCTCGCCATCGCGGGTCTCTAGGATCCCGCCGTGGTGGACTTTTCCCGTGCAGGGGGTTGGGCGGCTACAGCTGGTGCTAGGGTCGCATCCTCATGCCCGAGCCGATGACACCTCCGATCACGCGCGTGGCCTGGCATGCATTTGCCATATGCTCGCTCATGTGCTGCTCCTGCGAGCTCATCAGAGTTAAATCGATGGATTTGAATAGATGCTACACGCCCGTGACTTCGAGCTCCAGTTGCGACGCGAGGTGGTGTGTGGGGGAGGGGCGGTCATGGCGCACGAGGCTAGTCGCCATGGTCACGTGGGGCACACGGTCGTGCTGCAGCCGCCTCCACGCAGCGAGCAGCGCGAGGGACCGGTTCTAGGACAACGGGAGCGACGAGCCGACGACGAGTGCTCCCATCGATGAGAGCTGCTGCGGGAGGAAGAAGAAAATGACATGTGGGGCCCACATGTCATCGATAGGGAGAGGGGTGCTGATGGTAGGAAGAAAGAGAAAGCGACGGTGGCCTAACGTCAGTTAGCATCCCTGTACGCATACGCTCTGACAATGGGCTTTCATACGCATTAACCGTAGAAAATGGCATGGATCAGGAAGAGATGAAATTGTAATGGTAGATTTCCAAATAGGTGAATTGTAATAGCACATCTCAAAACTTAAAGAATTATAATGCCCTGAATAAAAAAAAAACCCTTCCATGTACGGTACGTGTAGAAACAACGTAGCCAAAGAAATGTATTTGGACGTCAGAGGTGTCTCGATCGGTCAGTCGGCCTGACTCTAGCCGCAGCAAATACTTGGCTGCACTGCTCACATGCTCGTGCTTAAAGATGGCAACGGACAATATCCGCGCGGACAGTGGCTTCGCATGCCCGCGCCCGCGAGCGGAATTTCGTGCCCGCTACCCGTCACAGGCAGCAACATGTGCCCGTGCCCGCTATCCGCGGGCAAGGCTCGCCCGCGGGCATGCCCGTGTGCCCGCCAGTAGCTCGGCGACCAGCTGGGGCGAGCGACGTGGAGGACGACGGCCGGCTGGGGCGAGCGACATGGAGGACGGCGGCTGGCTAGGGCGAGCAACGAGGACGGCCGGCAGAGCAACGACGACGAGCGACGAGGAAGGTGGGATGCCATGGCGTTCGACGAGGACGACGGCCTACCATGGCATTTGAGGAGGACGACGGGCGAAGCGACGTGGATGTCTAGTGCAGCAACTAGGCGGAGTGAAGAGGGCAGCTCGTCGGCCGCGCTGCCATGCCCCGCGCCCCTGCTTGAGGAATCAGCTTGCCGGTCGCGCCGCCATGCCTCGCTCGAGGAAGCAGCCATTTCTAGCTTCGGCGGCCATTGGAAGGCGACCTTCTTCGATCTCCTCCGATACTCCACGCTAGCGAGAGCCCCATAGAAGAATAAAAAGCTCTCAAGATGGAGAACGCGGTGGTGTGATATGCATAGCTCGATTTCTAGATTTGAAGGAGGAAGAAGAGGAGTATCTGTGTTCTTGTGTTCTTTTCCAAAGAACCAGAGAGAGAGCAATGAGACTAGCTGAGAGATGGAGGGAGGTGTGCATGTGAGATGGAGGGTGGGCTGAACGTGTGTTATTGCTGTGTTGGAGTGAAGTGATGGACTGGTGGTCCACTTGACAGTGATTGGAGCGGGTCTATTGAATTTACGGGCACGGATAGATTATTTCTTTACCCGTTATCAAATATCTGTCGGGTTGACAGCTATGCCCGTACCCTGCCTGTGGGCACAGTTTGGCGTCCCTATCCGCGCCCGTCGGGTTTATTGCCCGCGGGTTTGCGGATATTGTCTGCCCGTTGCCATGTTTACTCGTGCTCTCCTCTCACTCTCGCGTTCTCTTCCTTCCATGCCTTTCCGGCGAACTAGGCTGTGCCCACCGGCGAGCACGCGTCTGTAACCTCCCCCACCCCATCGAACTGCTCACCCGCTCCCCGATCCATTAGATCTCGGCTCAGCGCAGGTACCCAACCCCTCTCGTCTTCTAGCCTCTCCATCCAGATCTCATTGGAGGCGCGCTGGCCGCTGGCGCTGCGCTGTAGTGGTGGGCGCGGCGCATCCTAGGGAAGCGGACGGGTTGAGCTCCTGGGGTTTGGACCACCGGTGGGCATTGGACTCGTTGCTTCGGCGTCCGTTGCCTAATCTCCGGCGCGCGTCGGTCTGGCGGGAATGGAGCGCTGGATGGTTTGTGAGTTGGGCATTTGGGGTTTAATTAGCGTGTGAGAGTCAAATAGGGCGCGGATGTGTTTGGCATTTCTCATTTTGGCACGAGTTGCGTGGTTGGCTGTGTCGTGTTGCTTTGCTCCCTAACTTGGTTGGATCAGGCGTGCCTGGGAGCTATGGTCAGTGCATTATCTGTTGCCTAGTCATAAATGTTGAGCGTCTGACTGTTTAGTGTTTAGTGAGGATTCTTATTTGTTAGTCAGGGATTTGTCTGTGTGAAACTCCATACGGATTACCTCAATTTGTTCACACACCAACATCTACCACTAGATGATAATTGCATTTCACTGACTATTTTTTGTGACACATCAATGCATACTTCAGTCAATTAAAAAAGAAACAATACATACTTCGTCAAGAGTGCAAATTACTTTTGTAATTGATTATTGAACATCTCCTAGTGTCATGCTGTATGTTTTTTCTGTTTGATGTAATAGTATATAATGTTTTTCATTTTACTATTTCAGATATGCTGATTGTGAGGATTTGGTAGCACCTTCATCAGGGTTTTAAAACTAGAGTGTTGCTGCCCCAGCATATCATACTATGGATGAGTAAGAATTGCTGCAGAATAAACCTTCTTTCCTAAAGATGTTGCATTTAATTGCAACAGTGACCGTTTTATGTTTCAAATTAACCAGGGAAAATGTTGTTGAGCTGCTGCAACGTTATCGCCGTGATCGCCAAGTATTACTCAACTACATTCTTTCTGGCAACTTGATCAAGAAAGTTGTAATGCCACCTGGTGCAATCTCTTTGGATGATGTAGATATAGATCAAGTCAGTGTTGATTATGTCCTCAACTGTGCTAAGCAAGGTGAAGTATAGATTTATCCGAGTTCCTTTTTTGTTTGTTCTCTTATCGATTCTGAGAACGCTTAGAAAATGTAGGTGAACCCCTTGACCTTGGAGATGCCATCCGCCTTTTTCATGATAGCCTTGACTATCCGTATTTGGTGAGTTGATTTATATTTTGTTTTCTTACAAATCTTTTTGCCTTGCTGAAAAGTTCTTATGTTGTTTTTTTTGTTTGAGTTAGTTATTTTGTACCACGTCTCATCTGAACATCTAGATACCTCTATCTCCCCTGTTTTGATCTAAAATTCTCATAGCATACATTTTATCCGTTATCATATCCATGTATCTAAATATTACTATTTCTGTGGCCAGAATAACACTGGAGCTGTAGAGGAGTTCTATTTGCTTACAAAACCAGAATATTCAGGACCAGCTCCAACAAGAGAACCACCCCCTATACCAGCCACTGCACCATCACCAGTTCTGATACCACCGCCGGTTGTGGAACGAGCACCAGTTATTGTGTCATCACCAGTCGCTGCTACCAACTTGACAAAATCACAATCATTTGATTCTCCGACCGAGAAGGAATTAACTATAGATGACATTGAAGACTTTGAGGATGATGAAGATGAATTTGATGGTCGAAGGGCTTCTAGAAGACATCAAACTGATGCCAGTGATCTATCATTGCGGTTACCACTATTTGAAACAGGTACGAGTTATGAATTGATGAACAACTATCCTGAAATTACACATATAACAGATACAGATAAAGTACTATGCCTTTTGATGACCATCCATCTACTCTGTTTCCGTTGGTTATTTTGTTGGTGATTTCGTCATATCAAACTAGTTTTGTGCTATTTTTTTCTCTCTCGAATGTGCAGTGCAGGAGAGCTGCATATCATTTCAATCAATAATAAAAAGATGAAGAAAAAACAGTAATGAGAGGGCTATAGCACCGTCCACAATGATCAGCACAACTAACGTCCCATGGGAATATATACAAATGAACCGAAAAATAAAACCTGGCCTAAACTAAGCCATTGACAGTGACTCCAGCTGCACACTAGACCCCCTCCTCTTTAGTTTTATATTTTTAATTGCCGGAAAGATTTCACTCTAATGAAGTAACGATTGGGATAACTAGGCCATTAATCATCAGTTACTTCTGAGATATCATTACTTCTTAAACCTTGTTCAACTTTGAGCTTGAAAGTTATTGGCAGCTACACTACCTTTTCAGGTATCACAGATGATGATCTTCGTGAGACAGCATATGAGATCCTTGTTGCTGCTGCTGGTGCTTCAGGGTAGGCCTGTACATCTCTTTACATCCACATAGTTTTTTCATTAAAAGATAACAAGTCTTCCTAGGGTACAATGTAACCTAACGTATTTTGGTACATTTAGGGGTCTTATAGTTCCTCAGAAAGAAAAGAAAAAAGAGAAGAGGCACAGATTAATGAGGAAACTCGGTCGTAGTAAGAGTGAAAGTGTGGATACCAACACTCAACGACAACCTGGTTTAGTTGGTTTGCTTGAAACCATGCGAGCTCAACTTGAGGTTTGATGTCCTAACCTTTTTGTTCCTGATGAGTGATGACTAGATTAGCATGCCACTTTTCTTAACTTATTAATCCACTCAATTTGAATATTATTTCTACATTTGTATGCTTCTACCTTCTAAATTTCTTTTGAGTATTACACAAGACTTCATGAAGAACTTTGCAGTCTGAAATGTCATTATTCCATTACTGTTTTAAATGCAAACTTTTGATGTGATTAGATGGCTTGTCTGTGATACTAACTCATTTTGATGAAGAAAATTTCTTTACCTTTCGGATTTTTTTACCTAAAATCAAAGGAATATATTCCTGTGTAGATTACCAGATTTTTTTTCCCGGAAAATTCCTGAATATAGCGGAACTGCTATTTATCTAATCGTATCTCATGGTTAGTGGCTGGCTTTCTATTCAAAGTTATTAAGGCCTTGTTTGGATTTTTATCGGATTCACCTCAATCCACATGTGTTGGCATGGATTGGGGTGGAATTTAGTTCAAATTCTACTCCAATCCACCCCAAACTTCAATCCATCCCAACACATGTGGATTGATGCGAATCCGACTACATACAAACAAGGCCTAATTGAATAGCTAATTTTTGGTAGGTGTCACCTGCCACTTGGAAGTGTACAGTTCCCTAAGTTGTATCTTGGTGATTCCAGGTTTTCATAAAACATTTAAATGTGCTCCTTTTACATTTGCTGATTGCATCCCCTGTTTTTTATAGATAACAGAGTCCATGGATATTCGAACTAGGCAAGGATTACTCAATGCTATGGTTGGCAAAGTTGGAAAACGGATGGACAATCTTTTGATTCCATTGGAACTATTGTGCTGCATATCCAGAGCTGAATTTTCTGACATGAAAGCATACCTTCGTTGGCAGAAGAGACAGGTTAGCATTGCTTTGCTCAGTTATTTTCTAAATGACCTTGAACCATATCCTCATTTCATAAAATTGTATCCTTCATCTGTGTTTTTTTGGGGCTTAGTTAAACATGCTGGAGGAAGGCCTCATAAACCATCCAGTTGTTGGATTTGGGGAGTTAGGTCGAAAAGTCAATGAGCTAAGGAGCCTTTTTAGCAAGATTGAAGAATCCGAGGTTTTATTCATACACAGCAAAAGTATTATGCTTGACCTCTTATAACCCTTGCACGAAATCTCCACTAATTGAGGATTATCCTTGTGTGTTTTTCGCTAGTCCTTGCCACCATCTGCTGCGGAGGTTCAACGCACAGAGTGCTTAAGATCACTGAGAGAAGTTGCCACTTCTCTATCTGAAAGGCCTGCCCGGGGTGATCTTACTGGTGAGGTTTGTCACTGGGCTGATGGATACCATCTGAATGTAGCATTATATGAGAAGATGCTTGGCAGTGTTTTTGACATCTTGGATGAGGGAAAACTTACAGAGGTCACTCTCAAATCCATGATTGTAGTTTTCCACTGATTAATTTCACCATTAGCTATGGTGTTTCTCTGACGTTTTTTTCTTTAATTCACCAGGAGGCGGAGGAAATCCTTGAACTCTTGAAGTCAACTTGGCGGATACTAGGAATCACAGAGACTGTTCATGATACATGCTATGCATGGGTATTATTTCGACAGGTGAATCCATGATGAAGTAAAATTAAGGCTAAATTTGTGGAAATTCTGTTTTTTTTTTTATCTTACTGAACTGAGCCTATTTTAGCATCTTTGGCTTTTGCTTAAAAGTTCCGCATATGTCAAAAGCAGGGAGAAGGTTGTTCAGGATAGGGGTTCAAGTTTTGTGTTTATATATATATGTTCAGTATATCTGACAACTATCCCTTTGTACAAAATCCCAATGGCCTTGGCCAGTTAAACCTGTCATGAAGTAGGAAATCTACTAGTGTAGAACCAAATCTAACTAAAACTCTTAACCACACTTATGTTTGTCTCTAGAGGCAAATAGAGTCTCTTTCATATGCAATAGTTCACTGGAGGCTAGATGTTCTACAACTTCTTTTCTGCACTGTGCTACTGGTTTAGCTCTAATAAGTTGCCTCCATTAGAGTGATAATCTCCTACATGTTCAAGAAAAAAAGAGTATGATAATTGACGTAGTTTCTGCAACTCAGTTTGTTCTTACAGGTGAGCAAGGACTTCTGAAAGTTGTGATTGACCATTTGAGGAAGATACCTTTGAAAGAACAGCGTGGTCCGCAGGAAAGATTACACTTGAAAAGCCTGCGTAGTTCTGTTGATGCTGAGGGTAACTATCAAGACTTCACATTTTTCCAGTCTTTCTTGTCTCCAATTCAGAAATGGGTGGACAAGAAACTAAATGACTATCACCTACATTTCTCAGAGGTTTGTTTTCCAACCTCCTGGTTTGGTATTGTGCTACACTGTCTGCATGGGCAGTTATTCGATAGAAAATATACCCTTTACTATTTGGAAGCTAATCCCTTTGTTTTGATAAATGTTTGATTTTGTTTATTTGTTTACTTTATGTGGCAATATTTACAATACCCTTTTTACTGAAGATTGTAATGTGTCCCACTTCATGTAGTCTTTTGTTCATTTGTTATTTTGAACCTAATACACAGCATACATGTGAATAAGGTTGGCCATCGTTATTTAGCTAAGTTAATTGTAATTGCATACCTTTCTAGTCCGACCAATAAATTTAGTTCTGAAATCTCTTATGAACATTGTCATCTTCATCTCTCTCTCATTTTGGTCTCTTATATGTTTCATTTTCACTTCCTATGCATAAGATTTACCACATGCTTTTCTCTTGATCCACCATCTTATATGTTGCTATTATTCAGACTTCAGTATCTGGCATATAGTGTATGCATTTCATACATTACATTACATATATATAATATTACCTAAACTTTTTTAGCTCTCATTTGCTTGCAACAAGCGATCATTATTTTCTGCACATTCAGACTTTCTTTATATTTACAGGGCCCCAGCTTGATGGCTGATGTTGTGACAGTGGCAATGCTTACAAGGCGGATCCTTGGTGAAGAAAATGATAAGGTGCTTTTACTATATTTTTTTTTCTGATCACTGTTGTTGGCTTGTTGCCATCTCACTTTAACAGTAACAATTTATTGTTCTATTTGAATACAATCACTGGAGACTCGAGAGTATAGAGAGCAGAACTGTTGACTGTTTGCACATTTGGAAAATTCTGATTTTGGGCACTCATTTGCTTTTGTCTTCAGGCACTGGAGTCTCCTGACAGAGATCAGATTGACCGTTACATCACTTCTTCAGTCAAAAGTGCTTTCTTGAAGGTGACATTTGTGCAGCATCCATTATTCCATTGGTAGTGACTAGTGAGTTCTAATTTATATGAACTACATTTCCTATCTTTGATTTACCCCCATTATACCATGAGATGGTTATCGATGACACATCTATGTTCTCATATGTGAAACCATGAATCTTTATCAGTTGTCACTGGTCATTGCACATGTACATTGCCTTTTCACATCATCTTGATCTGTTTGACAACCTTGACTCTTAAGGAAACATCGTATTGTATTATTCTCAGCGTGGACAAGATTCTTCTCAGCTGGATGTTTTAGATGTTTGTTTTTTTTTTTTTTTTTTGTGGTAGAAGACATCCAGGCCTAATATGAGATGTATGGGGTTTTTTTTTTTTTTTTTTTTTTTTTTTTTTTTGGGTGACGTGAGATGTATGGTCTGGATGGTTTTTTTTTTTTTTTTTTACCTCTGCCTTAACATTCCTGTGGATATTACCGGCCATGTGGTTATAAAGGATTTGTAGTGGTGCTTTTGTTCATGCCTGTGGTCTGTGGATTTGTCTGCATCGTTAAAATTCAGATAGCACAATAAAGAATTGGCACATACTTGTGTTCCTTTTGATGATATGTTACCGTCATACCATTTCTTAAAAGAAAATTATGCTACCATTTCATTGGTTGATGAAACATTCTACTCTTTTCCTTTCAGATGGCACATTCTGTAGAGTTCAAAGCGGACACTACACATGAACATGTTTTAGCGTCTCTAGCCGAGGAGACAAAGAAACTGCTGAAGAAAGATACAACCATTTTTACACCTGTTTTGACAAAATGGCATCCACAGGCAGCAGTTGTTTCTGCTTCCCTCATCCATAAACTTTATGGAAATAAATTGGTAGGTTATATCCAGCATATCTTTTAAATGAATTTGACTTTGTAACTTTGTGATTCTGCATGCTTACATAGAAGCGTTTTGCCAGAGACCATTCCTTGAGCATGCTGAGCATCTTACGGAGGACGTGGTTTCTGTATTTCCGGCAGCTGATGCTTTGGAGCAATACATAATGTCTGTGATAGCCTCCGTTACTGGAGATGATGGTTTGGATAGCATATGCAGACATAAGCTAGCTCCATATCAGGTCAGCTTAACCTTCATTAAGTAGCATTAAATCTTGGATAAGTGCAAAGCAATCCATATTTACCTTACACCATTTTATCAACCAATGTGCTGCACAGTGAAAGATAGATAATGTGTTATGTATTTAAACGCATTGTTGGTGTAGTGTTGTTTATCCTAATTCTCTGCTTTCCTTTTCTTAGATGCAAAGTAAATCTGGTACATTAGTTTTACGCTGGGTGAATGGTCAACTTGAAAGAATTGAAACTTGGGTTAAAAGGGCTGCTGACCAAGAGGTAACACATATTTGTGACTTTTTTGTTTATATATAATTTCCTTATCCTAATTGTCTTATTACTCGTATGACCATTCTCCATGGGATTTGAAATGATATACCTAAGTTCTTTATATCCTTAGAAGTATCTTTCAGCGTATTTGTTAGTTTGATGGTTTGACCTTTAGTTCAACAAAGTAAAAACATACTTGAGCTTTATATAATGTTTACTTGAGCTTTATATAATGTTTACTTGACCTTTCAGCGTATGTTCTTAATGACAAAATTTTATATAATGTTTACTTGAGCTTTATGTTTTAAATAGTGACTGTATATTTGTGATATTTGAAGCGACTATGATTAATTGAATTTTCCAGAATCGAAGGATAGATTTCTGGAATCTATTGAAACCATTACTTGGTTTAGTTCTATTTTCGAATATATATAATTGCAGTTTTCTACCTGTGAATTTGTGTAAGGATCCAATAACAATTTTGGCCACTGCTTGCGACCACTGCTTGCATTTCCTTCTCAGTTCTTTGCTGGCTTATTTTTGCTTTGTAACATTAGTTAATACCTGCAAACTACAACTATCATTTTCTATGTTTCTCTACTCTAATTTTTATGCTCCACAGGTTTGGGACCCTATATCCCCTCAACAACGCCATGGGAATTCTATTGTAGAAGTCTATAGAATCATAGAAGAGGTGCTTCTTTTGTTCCTCACTATTTTGAAATTTCATTCATGCTGTGCAATGATTTTATGAGTGGTCCTTTACTCCTTTCACACATGTTGTGTAATGATGCAAATTTGTCATTTCATTAAGAAAGGGGAACACATTTCATGTAAATTAACATTAAATTGTACTGAGGATGTCAAGGTAGTGCCCCCCAAGCGAATTGGTGCCCAGTGCCACAACCAAATTTATAGGTGTTGCTAGTGGATTTACTGTATTTTTTAGGTACAATATGACTACCAGTAATTAACATGGGAAAATGACGACTTTGTTATAGTTGCTGTATCTGCACTCCATGAATATTTCTCCATGTTCTTTCCTTCCTAGCTTTAATTCTTGTGATACAACATACTGCATATAACTCAACTGCTGTATCAAAATTTTTTGGTGATTTAACTGAGCTGTTTATAATCTGCTTCCCAACGATCTCTAAAGAGCAAAATGCTGATTCTTCACAAACTATTGCAGACTGCAGACCAATTTTTTGCATTCAAGGTTCCTATGCGAGATGGAGAATTAAATAGTCTATGCCGTGGTCTTGACAAGGCATTCCAAGTTTATACACAGCTTGTTACTGCACCCCTAGGTTTGCACGATCATGTTATTTTCTTTAGAGCTTCTTGATATCTAAGGCAGATATTTTCTTGTGCTTGCCTGCTCAATAATGTATACTGTACAAGTATAGGCACCTACTTTTCATTATAAAAATAGAGAAATGTCCATCTCATTTTGCTAACCCCTTTTCTAATTTAAAATATCTTCATTTGTCTAGTTATCAAGTGACAATGGCTTTTCTCTGCTTGCAGTTGATAAAGAAGATTTAGCTCCGCCTGTTCCTGTTCTTACTCGATATAAAAAGGAGCTTGGAATCAAGGCTTTTGTAAAAAAGGAGGTCCACGAAGTTAGAACAGTTGATGAGAGGAAAGCTAGTGAAATTACTCAGCTTACAATGCCAAAGCTTTGTGTACGGCTTAACAGTCTATATGTGAGTCTCTTATTGCCATAGATCATGATTATTCTATAATTAGTTCCTGAGTATTTTGGAGTGGTCTGCACTGGGACTGCAGACACAGTCGTGTAAGTTTCTGTCGCAGGCTTGAAAGATTTTTTTTTTTTCTCGAACATACAGGAGAGCTGTGTATATTTATATTAAAGTATTAAAGAGAGAGAAAGGGGAAGAAACCTCGTACAAGGCAACCATGTTACCACCTCTAAGAATTAAGTAGTTGCAAGAAAAAATATATAAACTAAACACCTGTACTAAAACAGTAGCATGACCCAACCATAAAAAAGATGCCCAACTAATACCCTCCCCCGACCAGAAAATAACATCTGGAGCTTTCGGGCACCAGCGAAACACCAATGCTAAAATTGTTCTTTAAAGAACAACTGGGCAGCTGGCAAAGGAGGAGGAACTCCTTCCAACACATCTGTTCCTGAGATTCCACAGGGTCCAAGAACCCATATCACAGCACTGTTGAACCCTTTTCTTTGAGCTTTATGAACCTTCACATTGGCTTTCCTCCACCAATCAGCAAAGCAGTTATCAGTGTGTCTAGGCACAGTGATCCAAACCAACAGGGGCCAGTAACCTGTACCACAATTGCCGAGCAAAGACACAATTACTGAGAATATCTTGCACCGTCTTCTCTTGATCAATGATCACACAGCACAGATTTCTCTGGATGAGGGTGACCCCTTTTAGGTAGTCTGTCAGCAGTCCAGCACTTGTTTCTAAGTGCAAGCCAAAGAATACCTTGCACTTGGATGGCGACCATGATTTGCAGTAATTGTTATAGCATGAAAGAAGAATGCCTTGTAAGTGGATTTAGAAGGCGAAAACACCATTTCCCTCGTGCCACCAAAGAGTTGATCCTTATCTTCAGGGCCACCTCTTCTAAAAAGTGCAAAAATTTGAATATACTGCATCAAGCCTTCCAAGGAGAGTTCATCTTGAATTTCCCTTACCCAGGTTCTGTTTACAAGAGCTTGAGTGGCAGTCCTACGGTTCACACATCTTTTTGGCATGCAAGCAACCAAACCAGGGCCTAAGTCTGATAAAGAGGATCCATGTAGCCATTGATCAGACCAAACGTTTCAAAGATAGTGCACATTCTTATATTATATGCGTTTTCTAATCAGTTTTATCTTTCATGTTTCCTAGTATAGCTATCTCCCTTTTAAATTTATAGCTACAATTAATATGGTGCGATGTCTGTAGTATCCTAGTTTAATATCAGTAATTTAGATTATGGTATCTATAGTTGAGTGTCCTGAAACCTTATTCCATCATGGTGTCTATGGTGCTATGCTTTTGCCAGTATTTACATCAATGGATCACTCCATCATGGTGTCTGTAGTGCTATGCTTTTGCCAGGATTTACATCAATGGATCACGCAGCATCCTTTTTAGTCTTTCAAATGCTTTCCATGTTTATTGTATTAAGCCCTGTTGGAGGGGCTCCTCCTGGTTCTGGCTCCTCCCTTTCCCAGTTTATTTTTGCTGGAGCCAGAGACATTTTTCTTCCTGCAACAGTGTGCTACAGTACAATCGGTGTTGCACAGTGCTTTGGGAGCCAGAGCCGGAGCCCCTCGGAGCAGCACCAAACGAGGCCTAAGTCTCGTCTTCGTTAGAGCTTTCTAATCAGAAGCACTTTTTTTTATGCAGTATGGTATCAGCCAGTTGAGTAAGTTGGAGGACAGCATTAATGAGAGGTGGGCTCGGAAGAAAAGTGAAAACATTAACATCAGTAAGTTCTCTTTCTAGTAGTTTCATACAATTTATCTCTTGATAGTTAACTTCCCAAAATTAGTACTTGATCTTCCTAGTCAAGTCCATGTAGATTAAAGCCAATCATATATATGCTTGTAATTTATTTGCCAGGACGAACAACAAGTGAAAAGTCAAAGAGTGTCATCCCGAATCAGAAAATTCAGTTTGATGGCAGTAGAAAAGAAATCAATACTGCTATTGATCGTCTGTGTGAATTTACTGGTAAGGAAATATATAGAGACACTGTTTCTGTAGAAGCTTATTGATATTTGAACGTTTTCTTTTCTTCCGTAGGGACAAAGGTTATATTCTGGGACCTGCAGCAGCCATTTATTGAGAATTTATACAGAAACGGTGTTGCTCAAGCTCGATTGGACACCATAACGGAAGTGCTTGATTTGGTACGTTACATAATATGGAAAAGCTACTGACTAGCTTTTCAAAGAATTCATTTTCTTGGTGTATTTTTTTTCAAACTGGTAAGCATGCAAAACATCATGTTTGTGTTTAACCTGAACAATTTATGGTTACTGACATGTGACTGCATCCCCAAGCATGTCAAAGATCATATTTACTGTGAACATGCAATGATGTGTCCATATTTGTCTTTTTTTCATTCTGTTGTTAAAGAGGAACAATAATATAATTTTGTTTTTCTGAGTTCTATCTGGTATTAATCTGGCATTAAGACCAAAGTGCAATCATAAGCTGTTACATTAGAAACCCGGAGGCACATTAGTTTCTCTTGAACTATGGTGCTTCTTATTTATGCTACAGCTCATTTCCAGGTCCTTAATCAGCTTTGTGATGTCATTGTGGAACAACTGAGGGATCGTGTGGTTACAGGGCTTCTGCAAGCATCCCTGGTAATTACTTTAGCCACTGCTTTTAGGATGGAGTTTCATAACAGTCTGGACTATGTTCTTAAAGCTCTCTTGATTGGTAGGATGGCTTACTTCGTGTGATACTGGATGGAGGTTCTACACGTGTCTTCTCTCCAAATGATGCAGCTTTTTTGGAGGAAGATCTTGAGACCCTGAAGGTTATATCATTTACAGAATTATGTTGTCTGCCTTGCTGTAATTTATTTATTTTCTTAAGGGACATCGGAATAGTGTTTCCATTTTTTAGGAAAATAGCGGTTCCATTTTGTGCTAGATGGTTGTTTATCAGAACCTTTTTTATATTTTAAACCCTTTCTAAGTTATGTTTTAAAAATAACCCCACCCATTATAACCCTTTTGGCAGTGCCAATTCGGCGTGGTGTGGCAAGTCGCTTTCTGCGTCACATGCATTGGCACAGGAAGGTGTGCCATGCTGGAGTCGTGGGAGGGGTCTATTGGCGCATATTCCATATGGAAAGCTTGCCATGCCACTCCCGTTGGCGTGGCAAAATAGAACTGCATGCCACCTGGACTAGCATGGCGGCTAAACCTTAGAAAAATCATATCTTTTTCATAAACCGTTGGCTGGAGATGTTTTTTTCTATTTTTTTTTTAACAAAAATTGTAACTCTAGATGAGGTCTACAGCTTCCTAGTTTTGAGTTTTTCATTTGAAGTCGTTAAGATGCTTAAAAATCAATACAAACTTTCGACATCATATTAAGCATGTGCCAGGGCTTGTCATGTTAGAAGAATCATATATCTATCATACGAGATCAGATGGGTATAAAATTTACAGAAAATTGTAGCTCTTGACAAGATCAACAACATTATAGTTTGGAGTTTTTTTAATTTAAAGTCATTAAGATGTTTAAATAATTGATGCAAATTTCCAGCTACATATTAATCACATACTATGGTGTCACCTTAGAAAAATAATATTTTTTCAATTCACCCTTTGAGCTTCATGATGATTATATATATGGTTGGATGAAGTTTTCTAAATTGAACCGAACTTATAGAAAAATACAACACCTATGGCATCCAATTAGTTTCATTCAAATTTTGATCAAATATATGTTTTGGTAATGTATTTATTTGAAGTAATACATGAATATATATTTTTTCTAGAAACTTAATCAAAATTTGAGTTGTTGGGCTTGTACAAACTTAAAGTGGCATAGAATTTGGAATGGAGTATCAGGCCTTGACAGGGCATGATACTCCATTCCCTTTTTTTTTTTTTCTGATTGTTGTCTTTTATCCCATCGTAGCTTGGTCCAAGATGGTTCTTGTATGGACTACTCTCTCCCTATAATACAAAGATACGCAGCTCTCCCGTGTGTTTGAGAAAAAAAATGCCTTGGCAGGATTGGACACTGTCTTTATCTTTATTGACTAAACAATTAACTGTGATCTAAATATTATGTACTTCCTGTAGGAATTTTTTATTTCTGGTGGAGATGGACTGCCTCGGGGAACTGTTGAAAACCTGGTCTCACGTGTACGTCCTGTAATAAATCTGATCAAGCAAGAGGTAAAGGTTGAATTATGTTCTCACTAATCAGGTGCTCATGTGTTGCCATAGCTTTTAGAAAATGACAATTCCTATCTATATACTAATCTAGCATAGAACTTAAGGTTTTGTTTTGGGGGCAGGACAGGGACAAGGTGGGATATCCAACCTCATTCTACTGTTGATTCAGAGATACCAGAGGACATGGCAGTTCGACTAGGGAATATTCCCTCATATCTGGAACTAACCTCGTCCCTAAAAAAAATGTCGGACCGACTCGTCCCTTGCTCATGCTGTCTCCCCCTGTTTCTTGGTAGTCCTCTCACCCCTTGTATTGGAACTGGGCAGCACCTCCCCTCGTGTCAGCCACATGCCTTGCAGTGGCCCTCCACACTGTGCCCCCATGCTGCCGCCTTCCCTCCTCACCTCGCAGTCAGCATGGGGCGGCCTCAGCAGGCAGAGACACACTGCCAGGCAGGGACCACACGCAAGACGACTTCACATGCCTGTGGCTTGGAGACAGACAGCCACGGGCCCTCTATGATGTTATTGTGCGATAGAGGTGCCCCCGCAACGGCTCTATGTGCTCTTCCTTCTGCCAACACCTGGTGCTCTTCCTCCTGCAGTTGCCTGCTTGCCTCTCCCAATATTTCTGTTGGGTGCCAGCCGTCTTGTCCATCTCGGTGGCCTTGCCGAGCTCATTCTGGGCCACATGCCCAGAGAGAAGATAGGGCATAGGGAGACTGGCACATGGACCCCACAAACAACAATTGCTAATTGTGTGAAATAGACATCCGTCCCATTCCTCTCAATCCCTCAAACCAAACACAAAACAGGGATGACCCGATCCGCACAACCAAACAACAAAGAGATATTTGATAATGCAAGTTTCACTTTAAATATTTGAAAAGTTGATTTTAAGAAAGAGTTTAGCTTGGTTTGTATCAAGGCCAAGCAAAATGTCAAAGCGCCTTTAAATTTGTAGTCTCTTGTAATTCTACTATATAACCAAAAATTTTAGGGGCCTCCCTTGCAGTGTGTGTGTGAGAGAGGGAGAGAGGGAGGGAGGGAGGGAGATGATCTTGTCCCATATACGTGCGTATAAATTTCAGTCCACAAGATTGTCCTCCAAGTCCAAGGTGGAGAGTGAAACCCTAACACCAGGCACAACCATCAACAAAATTATAGCGGATCTAACTTAGGCTGGGTACTACAAGCTAGTGGTTCATTGTTAACTTTGTACTAGCGGCCTAAAATTCCCAAGACTGGCCCAGTATTCTCATTCATGTGAGCTCTTCTAGCCTAGCTGAGGAATTATAATTGGGGGATTTGACCAGCCTAGGTTGAAAGGTCCTAGTATGGCTAGAGGGAGGGTGAATAGCCTAATAAAATTTCTACAAAGAACTTAGGCCAAAAGGTTAGTAACAAATATGGCTAAATGTGCAATGTTAGTGCAACTACTAACCTAGACAAGCCACCTACATAATTCTAGTTAATTCTTAAATCTAAGCCACACAAGCAAGCTAGCAAAAGCTAAAAGACTACACAACTACACAAAATAAGAAAACAAGCTACTTTGCACAAGAATAAGAAAGGAATGATCGTCGATTAAACCTTTGCCTTGTGAGGAAGCCAATCATCGGGAGAATCAATAAGTCACTCACTCGAAGGTGAGGAAATCAATAGAGACACCAAGATTTATCCCCGAGGTTCACGTGTTTGCCGGCACGCTACGTCCTCGTTGTGTCGACTTCAACCGGTGGTTCGGTGGCTAATCGGTATCACACACCGAGCCTACACTAGGCGCCATAAGAACCTACCACGGAGGAAGTAACTCAAAGACACGAGCAATCCACTAGAGTTACCTTTGAGCACTCCGTTTGGGGAAGGCACAAGAACCTCTCACAATTGCCGGGTGTGGGCAAGCACAATCACCAAGCTCCTCCACACCTTCTCCAAGCCGTCTAGGGACACGGCAATGTCCCAAGAGAATAAGAACTGAACCAAGGCTTGCTCTCAAGTGCTCTAGAATGCAAATCACAAGCAATGATGCACTTGAGGTTCACTCAATCTCACTAAGGATGATCAAGATGATGAACTAGTGAGAGAGTGGGAGGCTAGAATGTAACAAAGTGTATGACAATGATCCAAGTGTGCAAAGGTGTCACCAAGTGATCAGGGAGGGAGTATAAATACCCCCAAGTGCAAATCTAGCCGTTACCCACTTCAAAACAGCCGTTAACACTTTTTATCTACCGTCGGACACAACCGTCGGATTGAGTCCGTCGGATTAAACGCCAGCGTCCGACGCTCGGATGCGCGCCACGTGTCAACAGGTTTAAACGCCGTTCGTCCGATCTCAACGGTCGACTTCGCGCCAATTTTTACACCGTCGGACTGGGGGCGTCGGACTAAACAATAGAGTCTGACGCCCTCTCACAGTTCACTGTGCGTGTACCGTCGGACCAAGCGAGTCAGTGCGTCGGACTAAAGATTCTCAGCGTCTGACGCTTCCAGAGAGGTTCAGAAGCGCTAAAACACCGTCGGACGATTCACCAACGTCCGACGCTCTCAGAAAGTGCCACGCGTCACACCTCGCTGCTCGGCACCGTCGGACTGGAGTGGGCAATGGTCCGACGCTCGTAAAACGAGCGTCCGACGCTCGCCATTGGCCAGAACTAGGTTTAGGCGTCGGACTCTACTCAATGGTCCGACGCTGCCCCTCTGCACAGTTCGACGCTCACTTCTCAGGGTTTTTCAAGTCTATTTCTCACCCCTTGCTTCTATGTGCTAACACTCAAGGTCTTCAACACTTGTGCACAGTGTGTTAGCATTTTGCAAACATTTTTTAAGGGTTTTCAAAGAGATTCTCTAGGTTGGTCAGATCAATGCACATGAGATGCAACGTAGAGCACTTGAAAGTAATCCAATAGCCTAGTTCTCCCCTTGATAGTTGGCTATCTATCCTAAATGTGATCACTCCCACTTGGAGTCTTGATCACTAAAAGAAAATCCCTATTTGGATATACCTTAGCCTCTAGCTTTATTTCTTTAAGTCCTTTTCTTTCTCCTTGATCATTTCATCTTGATCTTCACTTGAGCTCATGTCATCTTCCTCCCTATCACTAATCTACTCTTGGCTACACATACTTAGCACTTAGATTAGTAACTAGGTTTCATCAATTGCCAAGACCAAACTAGGATCTTTCATAGGTGCATTTCATTTCTCTTTGCCCTTGTGCCTAATAGCAGCAAGTTGGAGTCTGTCTCTCTGTGGTGTGAGTGGGTGTGTTTGTGAGGGTTCTTTCCCCTTTTTCTTCTTAATATATAATGATACATAGCTATCCTTCATGTTCAAGGAAATCTGTGCATATACCTTAATGTCATCTATATAGCATCACATGTTATTGTTCATCATATATATGCAGACCGTGTGCTGATTGACGACCTACGAGAAGTTACTCAAGGGGGCAAAAGCAATTTTGGAGCGGACTCCAAAACTCTCCTTAGGGTCCTGTGTCACAGAAATGATTCAGAGGCATCACATTATGTAAAGAAGCAATTCAAGATACCCAGTTCAGCTCCGAGCGCCTGATTGATTGCAAACCAAAACAAATATCGAACTGGGCAGTGCAGCCTTGCTCATAAACCAGGAAACCACTGCCCAATTGCAAGTTTGTGCAACAGTTGTGCATTAGTAACACTAGGATTTAGGGTGGACGCGGCAGCAAACATGTACACAACTTCTAATATGTTGGTCTTGTATTGATTGGTAGTTTTGGCCCACTGGAGTGCTGTGGAGTGAAGGCATTCCTGATCACAATGCCAGGTTGAAATGCATATCTCACTATTATTTGTATCATGTTTTTTTGTAGAACACTAATATGATGAAATCGATTGCATTGCAGCATTTGATGCTGCTGCTGAATGGCAAAGTAACATGACCTTCATAGAACTGGCGGTGGAGCATTTTATTTTATAGAGGCAATATCTAAAGAAAAACAATTGAGCTAAGTAATGGCAAACTAGGTGTCAGCAATGATAGGAATGGTCCCGATCCCGATCTGAGGTGGCATGCCGCTCACGTGCGCCAGCGCGGAGCGGGTCGTGCCAGGGGCGGGGCTGCGCGCTGCGCCACGTGACTGTTTGAGCTGTACTCAGCAGGCACCGGTAGAAGCCGCGGTGGGCGGATGGAGGAGGAAGGACCTGAGGCTACGACTAAGCTGGACGGCAGCCGAAGGAGCAGAGGCGTGGATGATGGGTGCAGGAGCCGCAACCAGGTCAGACGCGCGGATGCAGGAAGAACAGCGACCGGGGAAAGTGGGTATGTCCTCCGCCCGGACGTCCGCGTCCGGACACGCGTGTCAGACCAACAGGAAGAACAGCGATTGGGACGCACGCTGGACGACAAAGCAAAGTAGTGAGACGAATCTTTTTAGCCTACTTAAAACATTTAGAACATTTATCGTAAAAGTTAGCATGTTGCTATAATAATTTATTTTACGAAATGAGTGAATATAAACATGTCCTCATTGCCTGCCATAAGCTACCGCCACCACCGCTCGCCAACCTGGGCTTCCGTGGCGACGGATGCGGTGCACGTATGTGCTTGTGCTACGGAGACAGAGAAGCTCACACGAGGGAGGAAGGAGAGCGTTTTGGGCCGCACGGAGGCATATGAAATCTATCTACTGGGCCAGTCCATCGAGGAAGAGTCGCGCGGTCGCGACGGGTCTAAAGCCCAAAGGCAGCGAGAGAGAGAAGTCTCTGGACTCTGGCTGGCCCGTGTCAGCCTCCCAGCTTTTTTTCAATTTGAAACCCTGACACCGAGCCGCCGTCTCAGCCGCCAGCGAGGCGGTGTTTCGTCGAACACCAGGTGAGCTTCCCTCCGCCATCCTCCCGTAGTTAGGGGTTCCTCTTCCTCAGGTGAACACGCAGGGACCAGGAAATTTAATTTATGCCGCGCGTTTCGCCGTCAATGGACGGCAGTTGTGTGCGTGTGGCCGGCTTAGCTTGCAGGCTAGATTGAAGCGCAAACCCGCAGAACTACGCGGAGAGGATTGGAACTGTGGTCAGCTACATCCACTTCAGCCTATCGGTATTGGTGCTCCAGTTTGGTCGGCAAATGCTTGTAATTGACTGGTTTAGTGTTAGTCCGCCAACCACAGTTAATAAGAAAGGTTTTCAGTTCTGGTCCTGGAGTTCTAAGTATCTCGCGTTGGTTCAAAGATACACACATTTGGTTTGTGGGGGTGGTTGCTTTGCTCCCCCACCACCTGAAATTCATTTCTCGGCCAAACAAATATGGGGTTCTATATTTTTGGATCCGGGCTCGAGCACGCAATTGGTACGCTGGCATCAGTTATGCAGTGATGATGTTGGCCGCTAGATGGCAGCTCCACAGCCAAGCAGTAGTCGAGCCAAAGATTGTGCAATCCTTCGGAAGACTACAACGACATGCCTATGCTGCCATATATGCTAACACAACAGTAGGAGGAAGACATGGTAGCGGATGGGTATGGTACGTTGGACTTATCGCTGGACACATTAGAACGCGCTTGCCGTGTGTCACAGTGTCTCCAATGCCAACAGCAGCCCAGAATTAGTGTACTGCTGAGTCTTAGCTACTCCCATTTACATCGGTAACATTTTCCTTGCATGATCTGACTTGACCACTATCTCAATGTCAGGTACATCTGTAGTTTTCCATGTGCTTTTTTGGCAACTGTTATCCATATGGCTGCCCACAACAATTGCTCTATGATCACTACGGCTAGTGCAGGAGTTCGACATTTTCATCGATGCCCAAGTGGGTACAATGATTGGTTTCCATGGAGTTACTACACCATACTGTCCGTACAGACACGCTGCAGGTCACTGATATGACAGACTACTTTTTTTTGTGACTTCATCTGTCTAGATAAGTCATGATTGAACGCATTTCAAAAACCATTCATGACATATAGCCATCAGCACGCATGATCACAATATTTATCTATATGTGTATTACCCCTTTTAGCTGCAGCAGGAAAGGATAAGGTGAATCAGGACTTCCCCATTGGCCAGTTGAATGTTGTCAGTCACCAATAGTAGTTATGGCCCCGGGCTACCCTTTTGGTACCCAATGACGTTTAGGTCTCTTGACAAGGACTGATTTTGGCCAATTGATGTCATGCTCAGGAAGCAGTGAAGCACTACTATTTCCCTTATGATATGTTATATTGCATAGTAAAGAACAAAACTGAAATGCTATTAAATTGCGTGTTCACACGAGAAAAAGATGAAATGCTATTTCTGTTTTTGTTCCTAATTACAGAGTTTGTCTGTAAAGTTGAGATTCAATATATAATATTAATGTTACTGTTAGAGAAGTGTGTTGTATATTCCAGTAACTATAGGGGTGTTTATGCATATTGTACATGTACAGATATTGGGGCTGAGTTCCCCTTCTACTGTAAACTGAGTTCATTTCTTCACTCTAACATGGTATCAAAAGCCTGGTTCTAGGGTTTACCTCGCCGCCACTGAGCATCTGTTGCCGGCTGTGGCTCCTCCCCCAGCTTCATCGCGGATCTGAACTGAAACATCCATGATTTTTGCACGAAGGGAAAATTCACAGAATGAGCTATAATGTGAAGAAATCAAAGATTGATCTCATCACATTATCATATATCAGTTGATATTACAGCATACTTCGTAAATACTTATAGGATATTACATCAACTGAGTAGACACCTAATACAGGTTTAATCTAGCGGAAGCATATCTAGTCGTCATCAGAGTTGGCGGAATATGTCGTCGAGTGAAGGCTCCTCCTTCACGGGTACCATCAGAGTTATTTTTGGCGCAGCATAGTCTTCATCTCCTGAACCAAACTTGAGCGTAGGCACGAGACCTTCTAATCCTTCTTATCTCAATATCTCTGTTAGTTAGGTAATCTGTACACCGCCAGATATGTGCAGGCCATGGTCAGCACCGATGAGCTTTAGTGGAAAAGAGAAAACAAAGGATCTGGCGATCCTAATATTTGGCCGTGGTTTGCATCCTAAGCGCGTGCAAAATAGTATCCATAGTAAATATTATAATAATTCGTCAAGTTTTAACCCATATCAATACCAACCATCAGTCCATCCCAATTCCATCATCCCACCCATACACCACCTCACACACACACACACACACCTCGCGCTCAGTCGACGGGCCCAACTCCCTCTCGGGTCCTGTCTCAACGGCACACTGCCACACCAGGCACACTGCCGGACAATCATTAACCAGGGGGACAAAAGAATATCACTCTCTACACTAGTAGAAGACTACAGGAAAGGTTAATCGGCATATGTATCGATCGATCAACCATACACTCTGCAGATGTTTTACCACTCACAAGATTAGCCATCATCGATGTTGTATAATCATCTAGGCAGAATTCCGGGTGCTTGCTTGCCTAGGTCGATGCCACCCTACCACTTAGCCCTGGGTAACTTCGGGCACGAACCGAAACGCTGAGACTAGGAGACGCAGTACCGGGCCCAATCAGTGGTACTGCGCATCTAGAACGGTTCAGGAATCCCAACATCCATCCTCGCCCACCCTTATCACCTTTCAATCTAGCAGTAGTGGCACCGCCCTACCAAGTAGTCCAGCCGTTCCCCGCCCATCGAAGACGAGTGAGCAGTAAAGGATTCCTATGAGTCTGAGTACCAGTAGATCCTAGGTTGACCAAGCAGGCATCTCCTCATAGGGGATACTCTCCCCGTGCCATCATGGCATCTCCATTCACGGGGTTTCAAACCACGCAGGCTATCCCTCCCGGAACCTCCTCATAAACCATTACCCGCCACAGGTATCTCTCGTGGGAATGCCCAGATGCAACTCCCGGTAAGACTTGCTTACGCAGCTCGTCATGTATCCCACTTGGTCGACTCGACCCTCACCACACACCCAAGACACACGCAGCACGCTCATAGTCCACCAGTCTGGCATCCCAAGCGAAACCATTCCCAGAGGTTCACCACCAGCATCACATCATAGATACAATGCGAGTGGAGTTAATAAATATGGTGATGTAACATGCAAGCAAGCAGGTAAATATATATAAGAGAGTGTGAGCGCGAAGCTAGGTAGCATGGTAGAGTGGTTGCAAGTAAGGTAATAACAGCTTAGGTAGTAGTATGCATCATATACTAGCAAAGGAGTAAATATAAAGCGCTAGCAATTCTAAATATGGAATGTCTAATAGGATTCTCTAAAAGAAGGTGCTGCCATGACACCTGCGTTGTCGAGGAAGTAGTGGTATGAGCACTCCTCAGTTAGTGTAGTTGTTCTACTGGGCCACCTCCTCTAGGGTGACTTCACTCCACGGTTCCTATCGTCGTCTACGTTTTCCTCCTCCAGCGGGTCTCGATCTGATCGTCGCTAATCCAGAATCGGCTACTCCGCGAAGCGACTCAGGGCAAGAAAACACTCATTACACTAAAAGACAACAAGACGCGGGAAGATCCATTAATACTGGAGAAATAATAAAAGGTACACGACTTGGCCCTCTCGGCGTATATCCAATTTCATCGGGCCAAAGAAAAATTAAGAGTGGGGTTTGCTATGCACAAGCTTATGTCACGGCCAAGCCAATATGGCTTTATAATAAATGGTTTAGGCTAGAGCTGATCCGTAGTAAACACCATGGCTCGCAATCCTCCGATCCGAACGCCACGAAAAAGACGGGGATCGGAGGATGGCCGATCAGAAGGGAAGAACAAGGAATTACCAACAATAAATGTTGCACAAAATAGTGCGAGTGTTTAGTCCACTTGTAGGGTACCAAGGCTGTGATTCAAACGGGTACAATCATACAAGTGCTTAAACACCAAGAATTCAAGAGAGAGGGGGAGTTAGCTAGGCATATCCATATCATATTCTCGGTCTCATCTTCTATGAAGATGGTTTTAAGAGATCGATCGGGTCGACTCGTATAGGTCCGAGGTATTGACATAGAACATAGCTTTGCTAACTAAAAAGAATTAGTCCGGTCTTTGATCGAATCGCCATGAAAAAGACGGGATCGAACAGAGCGGGCTATACGGGAATAAAGAGCGAGAAACATTAATACAACGGTGGTCTACCTCTTCCAACGCACACGCCATGGTATAGACGAGGCATCAGAAGGGAGCAGACACACAAAAGAATACAAAGTGCGCAAACCACTCGTAGGGTACCACGACCTGGGTGCACTGCCACTAAGTCATTACTCGGATCCATAGCGATGTGGTTGTCACCGCAAGAATTAGAGGAATGCGGCGGTCGCGCAGGGTACGAGCATACGAGGGTCAGGCACGAAAAGTCAAAGTGTGGCAACGAGGGTATAGCTCCATGGTCAACTATAACACGAGGTAGAGTTACGTTCGGCATTACGGCCATGGCGAGATGAATCCCGCGATCGCAATATCCGAATGAAGTACGATCCCCCAGCCAGTTCGAAGACACGGCACACAGACAGATAACAAGAATGACCAACAATAAGATCCAAAGACACGACCACGAGACAAAACAACTCGACAAGATAGTGAAGTAGCACAATTCCATAACTCGAAGATGGATGGATCCTGTATCATAGATACATGTACAGACAGAATGTAAGCATCGGGTACAACAAATACGGTACGACAGATACATGTACATGGACGGACAGATCGTAAGGACATGGGTTCAATATGGTGGACAGGTGTACCAGAAGTAAGAAAAGGGGCTATCCAAAAGTCCAGCGTCGTATATTACTTTGGCTTTCCAACCGTCCAACATCATCTATCGATTGGGCTTTCCAACAGTCCTAACATCATCTATAATTTGGGCTTTTCAACAGTCCAACATCATCTATTATTTTAGGCTCTCCAATAGTCCAGCATCATCTATGGGGCCTTAAGATCCGGCAACGGGGCAATGGCACAAAGGCCGAACAGGGTCGGTGTCAAAGGAAAGTGGCGAGGCTTGCTGCTACATGTTCCAGCTCCTCTCGGCCAGCTGCTAGTAGCTTCTGGCCGGCTGCGGCTTGTTGTGGGCTGGCTACGGCTAGCTGTGGCCTATTGTTGGCTGGCTGCGACTGGTCGGGCGGGGGCTGTGACTGGCCGGGGGCTGGCTGGAGTGGTGTCAAGTGGCCAGGTGGCGGCGGAGCATGGCTGGGTTCCCAACAAGGTATGGAATCATAGCACGAAGGCCGATGTCTAATGGCAAGGTGTACGCCACGGCAATGCCCGTCATGGTTGAGTAGCTACAACACGCGGGAACGCCGTCGAGACGTCGGCGCCCCGGGTGCACGCGATGGCGATGCCCGTCATGGTTGTTCCAAGCGTTCATGGTCTGTCATCCGGTTGGTTGGGTTTAGTCCGGTGTGCATGAGTGCCATAAAAGGACACGGCGAGTGTGTGTGCGTGCATCGTGCCTACTAACGTCAGCTCCACACAGTCGACGAGGTCCCTGCAGAAAACACGGCTCGAAGGCCGGACACATGGAGGGATCATCGGCCTAGGGCCGGCAGCAAGTGGGTAGGGGGTAAAGGCAGAAGGTTCATCGGCATCTCGCCAGCAGCAGGGGCTGGAAATGTTTCGTCTTTGGTCAGCTCATCGAGGGCTTGCAGATGGCAGATCGCTTGACGCGGGATGGGCTCGTTGCCGGCAGAGTGCGAACGGGGAGGGCTCCGTTGAGGACGAGGCAGCAGAGCAGCGCGCATGGTGGTGGCGGCTGACTCGGCAAGACAGAGCAGCGACACAGAGGTAGCGGCTGTGGGGGACTGACGTGGCTCCGGCGTGGATGCAGATCACGTGAACGGCGCCGCTCCGGCAAGATGATGGAGATAACGATGATGCAGAGGCGGCCCCTTTGCGATGGTGAGGTTTATGGCACAAGGGCCAGTTTCAGTAAGACAGTAAGAAGGGAAAAGGAAACGAAAATAGGGACTTCTGCTCGTGGGAGCTCACCGGTGGCTGGCATGGCGTCGTCACGGCCGCGGTGGAGGCGAGAAATGAGGTGGAGCGCTAGCTGTTCGGCTTCAGTCCGCCGCGGCTGTTGGCCCGGTGGTGGTGACCCCAGTCGGGCAGCGGCGAGGTCGGGCTTGATGGCGGCCTGCTGCGGTTGCGCAGTGTCGGTGGAGGACGTTCTGTTCGCGGCAGTGGTCGACGTCGAGCGCTTTGGCAGCGTGAAGCAGAGCGCATCCGGAACGTCGAGGAGGACGCGCGCGGCCATGGCGGTGTTGGCTCGACGAGGTGAGGGCAAGGCTTGACGAGGATGTGCCAGGTGGTGATGGAGCTTAATCCGGTAGCAGCTGACGACGGCTACGACGCGGCGTGGCAAGGCCACGTGCGAACGCGACGGAAGGGTGGCGGTGTCGAAGCCCGGCCTGCTCGGCACGTCACGGTCGCCGGGGTCGGCGTCGGGGTCCCGCACAGTGGTGGCAGCGAGCCCGCGGGCGGTGCTGCGCGCAGGGGAAAGGGCAGGAGCGCGGCATAATGGGGAATGGGAGCAGAGGCGGGGCGGCTCGGAGGTGGAAGAAGAACAGGAGCTCGGCTACGGCAGCTTGGGTATTTATGCCTGCATGCTAGGCCTGCGAGGTGGTGTCAGTCCATCCTAGGCGTCCGTGCGGGAGCGGAGAAACGCGGCGCGCATCCCTCGGGCAGTGGTACGGACGTCGAGGCACCAGCTGGTGGCGCGCAGGGCACGCAGGGGTGCGCGCGGGTGTTGGGGTCGGGCGGCGGCGGCGGCCAGGCGCCCTGGGAGTCGGGCGTTGCCTCTAGGGTTTGTGAGGGCGCGGCCGTGCTGGGCCGTGGTGGGCCGCGCATGCTCAGCGGGCCGGAAGGGCGCGGGACGGCCCGTGGGGGATGCTAGCTGCTGCTGGTAGCTTGCTGGGCCACGCGCACTGAAGGGGGAGGGATGGGCCGGAGAGAGGAGAGATGGTGTGGGCCGCACAGCTTGGCCAAGGAGGAGTAGGGAGGGGGCTGGTTAGAGAGGGGTCTTTCTCCTTTTTATTATTTCCTTTGGAATTTGATTCAAAAGTTTCAGAAAAGGATTTGGTCGTATTCGGTGGGAAATTGGGAATGAAAGTTAATATAGGTCCACCGGAATTTGAAAGAGGAATTCAAATGAGATTTGTGAAGGAATTAATAGTTGGAGAGGATAATGAGGGTTTCCCGAGGTGAAAAGGGAAGACAAGGATTTATTCGTTAGCGAATGGTGGATTCCAGATCAAGGAGTCAGAAGGGTATTCGATAAGGGTCAAGAGAAGTTGCTATGAACTCGTGTTCTCCGACGGAAAGCCCTAGACCCGCTAAAGAACTCTGACACACTCTAACAAACCATTTTTATGTGAATGCAACGATTGTCAGCGGGTTAGTCATTGTTCGACCTAAAGGCTACATGCTTCACACACATTTCATGAAAAGTTTTAAAAAGTTCGGATTTTTTTGGTTATCGGAAAAACCCGGGTTGTTACATGCATGCAACTCCTCCGTCGTGATTTGGGCCCCGCTCGTCTCCTTCCGTCGAGGCCCTGGCCGTCTGCACTGCGCCCGTCGCCCTCTTCTGCTCCTCCGCTCGGGGCGCTGCGCTGCCCACTTCTTCGCTCGTGCAGCCACTTGTCGCTCCTCCGTTCAGCCACGGGAAGCTGAGTGCGTGAGTGCTCAGGTGTGTGCGTGTCTTCCGTGTGTGTGTGTGTGTGCACCCTGCATCACGTGCGTGTGTGCTCTGATTTGCCTGTGTGCGTGAGTGCTTGCCGCTTGTGTGTGTTCCCTGCTCGGGTTCTGATTGTGTTAAAAAAAAGGAACAAAAAAATGGAAGTTCCACCAGCTTCTTCCTCCTCTGCTGGCAGTGCTTAAATTAGTTCTCAAATTCCACGCTGTCCAGTGCTTTTTAATGGCACAAATTATCGTGATTGGGCTCCACGTATGCGGTTGCATATGCGTGGTCTTCGACTTTGGGAGTTTCTTAGTGGTGAGCTGCCTTCTCCAGCTTTGCCTACTCCTCCAGTGCAGCCGGTGATCCCTGCAGAAACCTCAGAAGATGACCAAAAGAAGCTGCGAGAAGCCTATGACGATGATTTAGCCTCCTATATGTCCCATTTTCGAGCTTATCGGACATGGTTGGATGAGGATGCACGTGCTGGAGCGGTCCTAGCTGCTAGTATGGATGAGCGCCTAGCTGCAGATATTGTTCGGCTTGATAATGCTTCTCAAATGTGGGCCTTTCTTCGTCAGCGTTATGAGCCATCTGGTCAATCCAACTACATTGCTGCCTTACGGCAAGAGCAGTTGTTACAGTAGGGCGACAGTTCAGTTGATGATTTCTTTCGACAGCTATCTGCAGTGTGGCGTGAGCTGGACACTCTTGGTCCTCAGTTGTCTCCGGCCACTTGTGATTCTTCCAGGAAGCAACAAAACCACCTCGAGCTCCGTTGCACCTGTGACTTTCTGACTAGCCTTCGCACTGAGTTTGAGCCTCTTTGTGCTCAATTACTTGCTCGTGAGCCATGTGTGTCCTTGATGGAGGCTCTTGCTGCGGTTCGCAACGAGGAGACTCGGCTTCGCTATGCTGGTCTGCTTCAGTCGACCTCCTCTTTAGTTCTGGCTGCTCGGTCTGTATCTTCAGGAATTTTGGTCTGCCTCCCAAAATGCCTTCTTCAGTGGCCTCTGGCTCTGGGACTCGTAGTTCAGATGGCCCTCACTGCGATCATTGTCATAGAGATGGACATATCGAGGCTCACTGCTACAAGAAAAAGAGGTAGCAGGCTCAGTCTCGTCGAGGTGGACATTCCTCTCAGAGTGCTAGTGGCTCTCAGCAATCTGATACACAGGAGATACTCATGTTGCTTCGTCACCTTGCTACCTCTGTACATACTGGAACTGCTGGTTCTACCGCTACATCTGCTGGTTCTACCACTACTTCTGTGCCTCCTAGGAGCTACTCGTTCTACCACTTCTGTCAGTGCACTATCAGCTACTGCTTCTCAGTCTTCTATTGAGAGACCACCCTCTACTTCAGGTATCTTGCCGTGGGTTCTTGACTCCGGTGCTTCTTTTCATATGGGACCTGATCGAACTCGTCTTTCTTCTATTTGTCCTCCTTTTCCGCTCACTGTTCAAACTGCTGATGGCTCACCTCTTTCGGTTGTTGGTTGTGGGACTCTTTCATCCTCTTCATTTCATGTTCCCAGTGTTTCTTATGTTCCTAATTTGACCATGCAACTCATTTCTGCTTGCCAACTCACTGATCATGGTTGTCGTGTAATTCTTGATTCTGACTCTTGTCGTAACCAGGACCTCACACGGGTCTTCTAGTTGGTACTGGCCTTCGCCGCCGTGATTGCCCAACGCCTTTGGGAGCTTGACTGGCTTTGACTTCCTTCCGCTGCAAGTCTTGTTGGCTCCGCTTCTCCAGCACTGGCTTCTTCATCTTTTGCTCAGTGGCATCATTGACTGGGACATTTATGTGGTTCTCGGTTGTCCAGTCTTGTTCGTCGTGGTCTTTTGGGCAATGTCTGTACTAATGACTCTTTAGATCAATGTCAGGGTTGTAAGCTTGGCAAACAGCTCTAGCTTCCCTATCCCTCTAGTGGATCAGTGTCGCAACGTCCCTTTGACCTTGTTCATTCTGATGTGTGGGGTCCGCCCCCTTTGTTTCGAAAGGGGGTCATCAATATTATGTCATATTTATCGATGATTTCTCTCATTTCACATGGGTGTATTTCATGAAACATCGTAGTGAAGTGTTAATCTATCTATAAAACCTTTGCTCGTATGATTCATACTCAATTTGATGTCCCCGTTCGTGTTCTTCGTGCTGACTCTGCAGGGGAGTATCTTTCTAGTGCTCTTCGTCAATTCCTTTCTGAACAGGGCACCCTTTCTCAATTTTATTGCCCTGGTGCTCATGCTCAGAATGGTGTTGCTGAGCGCAAGCACCGCCACCTTCTTGAAACTGCACGCGCTCTTATGATTGCTTCCTCTTTTCCACCTCATTTTTGGGCTGAAGCAATCTCCACTTCCACTTATTTAACCAACATTCAGCCTTCCTCTGCTCTCCAAGGTGGCATCCCATATGAACGCCTTTATGGACATCCACCCGACTACTCCAATCTTCGTCTCTTTGGATGTTTGTGCTATGTTCTTCTTGCTCCTCGTGAACGCACTAAGCTGACATCTCAATCTGTTGAATGTGTTTTCCTGGGCTATAGTGCTGAACACAAGGGCTATCGCTGTTGGGATCCTGTTGCTCGCCGTATGCGAATTTCTCGGGATGTTACTTTTGATGAATCTCGTCCATTCTATCCTCAGCCTTCCTCTGCTACTTCACCTCAGGCCATTGTTGAGCCTCTTTCCTTCTTGATTTTTCCTGACACCCCTATTTCCACTACCCTTCTTCCTCCACCATCCCCACCTCCTCCACCATCTTCCCCATCTCCACCACCTCCACCATCTCCTCTGCTGCCCTCAGAGCAGTTTTCCCACCCTCCCCTTTGCTCCATTTATGATTCCAAACCTCTTGTGATTCACACCAACAGTCGCCGCCTCGAGGATCCGTTGCATCCTGTTGAGTCCTCCCCTGATGTTTCAACTCCTGCTGAGACATCTTCTGGTCAGGATTCTTTCTCTCAGTCTTCTTTTCATTATGCTCTTTGTGATCGAGCGTCACTCAAGCCTGCCGAACGCTATGATTTTGCTGGCGCTGTTCTTTCTGAACTGTCCACATATCATGATGCCATTTGTCATCCCGAATGGCGACATGCCATGGCTAAGGAGATTGCTGCTCTTGAGCGCACTGGCACTTGGGACCTTGTTCCTCTTCCTTCTCATGCTCGTCCCATCACGTGCAAGTGGGTATATAAGATCAAGACTCGCTCTGATGGCTCTCTCGAGCGTTACAAGGCTCGTCTTGTTGCTCATGGTTTTCAGCAGGAGCATGGTCGTGACTATGACGAGACCTTTGCTCCTGTTGCTCACATGACCACTGTTCGCACTCTTCTTGCTGTTGCCTCTGTTCTCTCTTGGTCCATCTCTCAACTTGATGTCAAAAATGCCTTCCTCAATGGTGAACTTCGTGAGGAGGTCTACATGCACCCACCTGAAAGACCCTAGTTTGGTTTTGGTAATTGATGAAACCGAGTTACTAATCTAAGTGCTAAGTATGTGTAGCAAATAAAAGATTAGTAATAAGGAGGAAGATGACATGAGCTCAAGTGAAGATCAAGATGAAATGATCAAGGAAAAAGAAAAGGAGGGCTTTTCTTTTAGTGATCAAGACTCCAAGTGGGAGTGATCATATTTAGGATAGATAGCCGACTATCAAGGGGAGAACTAAGCTATTGGATTACTTTCGAGTGCTCTAGGTTGCATCTCATATGCATTGATCTAACCAACCTAGAGAATCCCTTTGAAAACCCTTGAAAAATGTTTGCAAAATGCTAACACACTGTGCACAAGTGTAGAAGACCTTGAGTGTTAGCACGTAGAAGCAAGGGGTGAGAAATAGACTTGAAAAGAGCTGTTTCCAGAGCGTCGGACTGATAGTGGGCGTAGCGTCAGACCATTGATTCGGTCCGACGCCTGAGCTGTCAGTGAGCGTCGGACGCTCGTTTACCGAGCGTCGGACCATTGTGGTCTTCAGTCCGACGGTGCCGAGCAGCGAGGTGTGACGCGTGGCACGCTGAGGAGCGTCGGACGCTTGAGAAAAGTTCGACGGCGAGCGTCGGACGAAGTCCGACGATGATTTAGAGTTTTCAAACCTCTCTGGAAGCGTCGGACGGGTGAAATCTTTAGTCCGACGCCTTCTTCGTGCAGAGTCCGACGGTGCTGAGAAACTGACTGTGTGGCGTCAGACTCTGGAGATTAGTCCGGTGCCTGAGCGTCCGACGGTAGTCAAACGCGCGAAACCAGTTGACCGTTGAGATCGGACGAACGTCGTTTAAACCTGTTGACATGTGGCGCACATCCGAGCGTCGGATGCATTGTTTTAGTCCGACGAACTCAGTCCGATGGTCGGTCCGACGGTATGAAAAACGTGTTAACGGCTGTTTCAGTGGGTGTAACGGCTAGGAGTTGGCTTGGAGGTATTTATACTCCCTCCCTGGTCACTTGGTGACTCTCTTGCACACTTGGATCATTGTCATACACTTTGTTGCATTCTAGCCTCTCACTCTCTCACTAGTTCATCATATTGATCATTCTTGTGAGATTGAAGTGAACCTCAAGTGCATCATTGCTTGTGATTTGCATTCTAGAGCACTTGAGAGCAAACCTTGGATTAGTTCTTATTCCCTTGGGACATTGCCGTGTCCCTAGACGGCTTGGAGGAGAAGAAGGTGTGAAGGAGCTTGGTGATTGTGCTTGCTCACACCCGGTGATTGTGAGGGGTTCTTGTGCCTTCCCTGAGCGGAGTGCTCAAAGGTAACTCTAGCGGATTGCTCGTGTCTTCGAGTTACTTCCTCCGTGGTAGGTTCTTGTGCCGCCTAGTGTAGGCTCGGTGTGTGATACCGATTAGCCACTGAACCACCGGTTGAAGTCGACACAACGAGGACGTAGCGTGCCGGCAAGCACGTGAACCTCGGGGATAAATCTTGGTGTCTCTATTGATTTCCTCACCTTCGAGTGAGTGACTTATTGATTGTCCCGGTGATTGGCTTCCTCACAAGGCAAAGGTATAATTGAGGATCATCCCATTCTTGTCCTTGTGCAAAGTAGCTTGTTCCCTTTTCTTAAGTAGTTGTGTAGTCGTTTAGCTTTTGCTAGCTTACTTGTGTGGATTAGAACTAAGGTTTAACTAGAATTGTGTAGATGGCTTGTCTAGGTTAGTGGTTGCCTTAGCATTGTATTTATAGCCTCTTGTGGTTCTAATCACTTGTTTAGTGGTTTGTATAATTTTTTATTTAGGCTATTCACCCCCCTCTAGCCATACTAGGACCTTTCACCACCTCCTAGGTACTTCATTCCTGATGGCATGGTTTGTCGTCTTCGTCGCTCTCCTTATGATCTGAAGGAAGCTCCTCGCGCTTTGTTTCAACGCTTTGCCTCTGTGAACATTGCTGTTGGTTTTTCTCCAAGCGATCATGACCCTGCCTTGTTTATTCACACTTCACCTCGTGGTCGCACTATTCTTCTTCTTTATGTTGATGATATGATTATCACTGGTGATGATTCTGAATATATTGCCTTTGTGAAGGCACGTCTCATTGAGCAGTTTCTTATGTCTGATCTTGGTCCTCTTCGCTATTTTCTTGGGATTGAGGTCTCTTCCACTTCTGATGGCATTTATTTGTCCCAAGAAAAATACATTCAAGATCTTCTTGCTCGCTCCTCTCTCATTGATCGCCGCGTTGTTGAGACTCCTCTTGAGCTCAATCTTCAGCTTCGTGCCACTGATGGTACCCCTCTCACTGATCCCACTCGGTATCGCCATATTGTTGGAAGTCTTGTCTACTTGGGTGTTACTTGTCGTGATATCTCCTATGCTGTGCACATTCTTAGTCAATTTGTTTCTGCTCTCACCAACATTCACTATAGTCATCTTCTTCATGTTTTGCGTTATCTTCGTGGGACCATTTCTCGTCGCCTGTTCTTTCCACGCTCTAGCTCTTTCCATCTCCAAGCCTACTCTGATGCTACATGGGCTAGTGAGTCCTCTGACCGTCGCTCTCTCTCTGCCTATTGTATCTTTCTCGGTGGTTCCCTCATTGCTTGGAAGATGAAGAAGCAGACTGCGGTATCGCGTTCTAGTGTAGAGGCAGAGTTGTGAGCTATGGCTCTTGCGACTGCAGAGGTTACTTGGCTTCGATGGCTGCTTAAAGATTTTGGAGTTTCAGTTTCTGTGCCCACTCCTCTTCTGTCTGACAGTACTGGTGCAATCAGCATAGCTCGTAATCCAGTGAAACATGAGCTCTCCAAGCATATTGGAGTTGGTGCATCTTACACTCGGGCTCAGGTGCAGGATGATATCATTGCTCTTCGCTATGTGCCCTCCGAGCTTTAGTTGGCTGACTTTTTCACCAAGGCACAAACGCGCGCTCAACATAGGTTCTTCCTCTCCAAACTCAGTTTTCGTGATCCACCCTGCGTTTTGAGGGGGGGTGTTAGCGATGCGTTTTCTTCATCGCCAAACTCAGTTTCGTGGTCCACCCTGAGTTTGAGGGGGGGGGGGGGGTTAGAGAAGTGTGTTGTATATTCCAGTAACTATAGGGGTGTTTATGCATATTGTACATGTACAGATATTGGGGCTGAGTTCCCCTTCTACTGTAAGCTGAGTTCATTTCTTCACTCTAACAGTTACATCCTTGATGCAGCCCTGCCGGTATCTATACAGAGTGCTGAAGCTAAGAACGAAGAAGTTGGCAGAAAATGCAGAGCACCCTACTAGTATTTTCCCTTTTGATGATTTGCATTACCAATCACTATGAAACCATTTCTCCAGGCTCCACAGAGTGTTCACATTCATACGAGGGTTATGCTTCCATACAATGTGATCAAAGTAAGCATGAATTCAGAAGTACGCTGAGTAAGATGATTAACTGATAGTATTATTCTATTTTTAAGTGATCTGAATCTGAATTTAATTTCGTTCAGAAACAGAAGATAGTATAAGCACACAGGGTGTCTGCTCGTTAATGTCCATTCTTCCTTTACAGGTGGAGCCAGAAATGGCTTCCAGCCTTCCACACAGGGCTGCACCAGTGGACAGCTACTAAGCTAGCTGAATTTGGGCCAAATTGTAAAGTTATCAGCCTAAAACCTTACATATATTTGCGTGAGATAAATTGGGAGTATCCATGCTGCTGCAACACGCCTAGCATGGGCCCAGGCTCTGCCCCTGGATGAGTTGATATAATCATCAAATACTTGCTTCCAGAGAGCATCAGAGATGACTAAAAGATAAGATATTTCTTCTCTATTTTCTTGCTAATATTTCTCCTGACACATCACCGGTTCATCACAACAACCTAGTACATTGTGCGTTTTGTTCATTATGCTATGTAGATTGCACGAGAACTTTTACCTATGGTTCTATACTAACAATATGTGGTTCACAGAAACTACAGTAGATACAGTCATTATGTTAAAAAAAAGTAGATAAAGAGTCATAGGGACAAGGGCGGTAATTCCTTTTGAAATATTCCTTGTCCTGGGGCTAGGATGGCCAATGGATCATATGCATTTTTCCTTCGTTGAAATGTCTCCCACCTTGCCTCAAAGTGGGCCTTCCACTCGTGTTCAGTGTTGTAGTTGGGCAGATATTGCTTCACCCTAATACCTGCACTGCCAGAGAATTCTATTATCTGGTTGTTGAGGTTCAGTGCATGTTCAACACCGTGGGGGCCTGATGAAGATGGCACTGAGGATAGGAATCCCACTAGGTAGAAAACTTCCTCATCTGGTATGACTACTGACGTTCTATTGTCCCACCTGCATGAAATCAAAATAGTCAGTCATCAATCAACCATGGAAGGTGCACCACCATGAGGTTTCTGGTTTCACATATTAATTCAATTACCTGAATTTGTTTACTGGGTAGAGCAATATGGGACCACTATTGCTGTCTTTCAGGATTTTCCCAAATACCTCCTTTGCGAATGTGTGGATCGAACTTTTTGGAACCATGAGATTTAGCCATGGGTGTGGGACCTCCCACATCCCCTTAGCGCTCAGCTTAACCTCAGAGGAATGCACCCTGTCGAGGAACTCGATATAGGTGACATCTGTGTAGAATAGGGATGGAGGCATATGCCTAAGTTGATACAATAGTTTATTGACCTCCTGCAGACAGCATGTATACACATATTTCGAACACACTCAAATTGATTTGATTTGGTATTAGTCGCAAGTTGTAACTCTATTCAATGGTATGCCAGCTGGCTGCTCACCTGTTTCATGTTGTCTGCCTCTTCAGGGTTGTAGTTCTTGGTCATCTCAAGGCAGAAGATCACTCTTCCATCTGATTCGAACTGACTTGCCCACACTGGATCCTGTGGGCTAAACGATGATCTCCAGTTGTTCAGGATGCCTGTCCTGTTGATGATGACGAAGCCCTCTATGTAATCGAAGGTCCTCTCTGCTGAAATAAGCATCTCCTGATCCTCTGCAAAGCTTGTAAAGTCTGAGTAGAGAACTCTAATCCACCTCACCTGTTGCATATTCAACCCATTATCGAATAGCTGTTAAAAGTTGATAACGTTAAGTTGGTATTAATGATTCTCTTCTCTGCTTTACCATTTTTGGAGCAGGCTCGAGCACAATCCTGGCCCTAGTGATGATACCGAACTGACCTAGGCCACCAAGAGCAGCATGGAAGAGATCAGAGTTCCGCTCCGGTGAGCAAATGATGATGTCTCCTTTTCCTGCATTTAGCAGTCATGATATACAATCGGATAAGAACCCACCATATTCTGTTGCTCAGAGAACTTTCATTTCATGATAATTATCAAGGTATACATGTCAGATACCTGTCACAATCTCCAGCTCGTTTACATTGCTGATTTGTGGGCCATGTCGGAATGTCTGCCCACTGACCCCTGCATTTGACAGCGTGCCTCCAATTGTGAGGTGGAGGTAGTCAGTCCATGACTTTGGTGCCAGACCGTACTTCAATGTCTCATGCAGGACATTTATCCAGAGTTCTCCTCCTGAGGCATCAACATAGGGCGATGCACCAGAGTGCACCTGCATTCTGGCATTAGGGAGGGACTCCATTTTAATGACAATCCCTCCAGCTGCCTGGCACTGCCCTCGGAGTGAGTGTCCATGCCCACGGGCCGCCACGGTGAGCATGGTGTGCTCTCCCCCCAAGAAAACATGCCTGACGGTATTGGCAATGTCATCTACTGAGCCTGGATGAAGCACAGCAGCTGGTATGAAACTAGAGAGATTGCCAAAGTCCCAGGCAGCGGTAGACACGTCATGGAAGCTGAAATAGCCATCGAGGGGTAGTTTATGGAGGGCTGCGAGCACATCTTGGTGAGTTGTGTGGGTGGCGGTGACTACACCAAAGGCAAATAAAGCGAAAAGCTTCAGGTACAGAACTGATGGTTTCATGGCTCATCTACAGCTCAACAACCAACTAGTTCAGCAGTTTAAGTATTGAGGAGAAAGATGAATAGGATAGGGTGGTTTAGTGTAAGGAGGGATGTGAATGGAGAGTGTGGGATGGATGGAGATTTAAAGGGGCACTTGGAGGTTTGCGTCTGGACTGGTGTAGGAGGTGGTGTCGTCAAACCAGACTTGGGAACTGTTTGGTTGACTAGGATCAGTAAGAGAACAGGTTTGGCTAGAAAATATGGATGCAGACATATTGCACTGCTGCAAATATTCCTTTCTACATAGTACAATCTTTTGGTTCGTTTATTCTGTTTGAAGCGTGGCAAAACATGCGTTGGTAAATGAATGATGGCAGGAAGAAAAGAGGCATGGCTCGTATCATTCACTACACCATGACCAGGAGAACAGTGACAGCAAGGACCGTGCCGTGACAGAGAGATTTTTGAACCTGTGTATGTTCGAGCCAGACGGTGGTAACGAAACAGATATCAAGTAGCAGACCTGGTTTCTGTCTAGCAGACCCACTTTTGAAGTTTCAAATTCGATTTCATGTGCATAATTTCATGTTGCTCTTCAGCAGGTCAGCTCATAGAAGTGCTATAATTGTTCCTTTGGACTTGTGGCAAACATCCTCTTCATCATATCTGATAAAGTTCCCATCAGGATGCTTGTTTGGACATTGCATGCAATTTTTGCTGAACATGCATTTCTTTTCTCCAACAACAAACATACATACATACATATTGGTAAGAATTCATTCTGTCTAGAAATGGGAGGCCATCATCATCAGTAATGGGAGGTCAACAAAATTCTGGAAGCGACAGTGGCTGCAGAGGCAAGCCATCATCGAGCTTGCACCGACGCTATCAGGCCTGGTGAGCCGTAGGCAATCCGCGACAAGATAGTTGCATCAGGGCCGCAAAACGGAACGTGGATCTCCCAAATCACTGGGGGCTAGCCGTTCCAGCCATACAGGAGAACTCATCCATCTGGGATCTAGTTCGTCGAACAGTATTGACTGAAAACGACCACAAACTGGTGTGGCGCTGGACGGACAACGGGGTGTGCACTTCGAGATCGGCCTACATGGCGCTCCACTCCGCTTCGTATCCAGTCCCGGGTTGTGATCTGATCCAAGCTAGGAAACATGGGCCCCTTTGTGCTTCAAGATCTTGAATGTGGCTGTCACTGCAGAGGCGGCACAGGACGGATGACATGAGAAGGAGACATGGGCTAGGCGCGCCGGTGCATTGTTTCCTTGCGACCAAGAGCAGGAATCCATCCACCACATCATCGCATCGTGCTCCTTCTCCAGGCAGGTGTGTTGGACGATTCTTGCTGTATTAGGAGCTAATGCATCCCTGACCGCGGAAGATTTCATACTCCAATGATGGGAATCATGGAGGCAGCGATGGATAGGAGACAAGCAAAGGGGTGGCTCCTTATTCACTTTGGTGGCTAGGAGCCGTGGACAGAGAGAAATGCCTCAAATGCTTTCATAGTTCAACATGTACTAGATGTCATCAAGCACACCGCTAACCGGTGGATTCAAGTAGGGGCGCAGAAGCTGTCTAATTAGAGAGTAATCGACTTATGTTCATAGCTAGGGAGGTCATGCGGAATTGTATGATTAGTTGCCTCCTTAGCTCACTGCTCAGCAGAACGTCTTGTAAAACTCTCTTCTACTTAGTGCAATGAGAAAAAAATTATAATTCAGAAACGGATCAATCGCCTAGATTAACTAAGTTTTCTCTATCTTCCTCTTTTTTCTTTCTTTTTCAGTCCCACAGTTGCTCCTCGTAACCTGTATAACCTGTTTTCCCTGTACTGTTTGATTTTTCCCTGTACTGTTCGATTGATGGGAAGTTCGTGTAGACATTCAATGAGTCATGAAAGACCAGCAGGATGTGTAAAACTACCCTCAACGAGAATCCACGAACTCCTCTCCAAATTCCTCGTCTTGCGTCCTAATCCATCCGTTCCAAATTAAAAGATATTTTAACTTTTTTAAAATACATTACCGGCTGACTAAATTATACAGCTAATTAAAATAACGCCCTATTCAATCCAGTCCAAATCAATGCCACTGAAATAAAAAACGTCTAACACAATCCAACTACCAGGCGGGCGTCTCGGCCCTTCACGGGCGAACACAAATGGATGTCCAGATCCAATTAGATCCAAATCCATCATACTCCAAACACAAAAGTCCCAACTGGATCTTGGATTAAGCCAAATCTGTTCTCAAGTCTAGTTCTATGGCTGTAAGACAACACAGAGAGAGTACGAAATAACATATGCACAATCAGCTAATAAGTAAGGCAGGTTCACTTCATACATATATTCATAGATATCACGAACTTCATAAAGCGCACATGCAACGCATACTGGAATGTGGTCTACATTATGTAGAACACCAGGACTATTGGTGCGAGCGCACCACGACCTTGGTTCAGGAAATAAAAAAGATAGCTGCAACGGCAACGCAGCCGATCAAGCCAACCATAACGACTAGGCAACTACCGCCCGTCTCACAGGTACTTTATTCACCATACTACTGCCGGCCGAATACTAATAGGATGCTAGTTGATTACGTATATTACTCTCCTGGCCAACATAAGGCACCGTCCATGGCTGATTCCTAGCAGCATCACCAGACTGCAAGCTCGGATCAACAGAGCAGGACACCGTCTCCAAAGAACCAACGTCACCACGCTTCGCACAAGCTTCGTATATATATTCTAATAAGTTGCTCAAACCTCCTTCCCTGCAGACCCTCCACCTGGAAACAAAAGATGTCACAGAAACATATGAAAACCCAGTTTCAACATCAAGAAGAAAAACTTGAATTCTTCTCGATCGGCAACACTACTGACCTTGGTTTCCTCGCACCGATCGTTTGGAAGTTTCAGGGTTCTGTCCCGGCGCGGCCCGGGCCAGCACAGGCTCCTCCCGGACCGGATTCATTTGGGTTTCACTTGATTGCTATTCGAAGTCTTCAGCATACTCCCCGTCAGACAAGTCACCATCCTGGTAGGCACTGACATCGGCTGGGTAGCGGAGGATCCCACCGATCCCGCCAAAACCACGGCAGAACTGAGAACCTTCCTGGGACTTGTTGGTGACAATCTCCAGTGTGCAGCCAAACTGGTGGTAGTTCTCAGCAAACCACTCCAGCAGCTGCGTGTTGTCAATGACCTCCAGTTCGCCCGATGTTGCCTCGTCAGTAAAGTTGCTCTGATCAGCCTCCTGAGTGGGGTTCAGGTACTTCACAACTGTTTCTCCTGTGACACTGTTCTTGAGCTCATAACGCCTGAGATCAAGGTTTTCCCACACAATCAGAATGTCTACCGCGCCCATTTCCAGGGCTGCCATGGTGTCATCGACGCCAAGGACATACTTGCCTGTGTCTTGGCTTATCTCCTCAAAGTACTTCCCGATCAGCTTCTTTTCTTGGACAAACTTAACATCAGAAAGAACCTCGGCGGACATCTCAATGGCTTGGTTGAAGCCACTGTCCCCACCATAAGATACGTCAATCGTCTTGACTACTTTAGCCTGAAGACGCGGATCAAACATCTCAGATTTACCCAGTTCATTCTTGAAGTCAGCAGAACCGGCAAGAATAAGCCCAACGATGTTTGGCTGGTTGGTGGCAGAATTGATGTAGTATTGTGTCGCAAGCTCAGCAACCTTGCGCAGGTAATTGTGTCGCCTCTCCATGCGCAGGCGGGCAAAGCGCACTGCGGATTGCCCTCCTCGCCCATGCTTCTTTGGGAGATCAACACTGAACTTGTACAGAACCTCCCTGCTGTTTCCACTCAGTGTACCATACAGTGTTCCATTGCCATCCATGATTATAAAACCAAACTTGTCATCAGACGCCAGAAGCTCATTCAGTGCCTCAGTGTGGAACTTGTTGTCACAAAGATACAGGGAAGCATTAATGGGCCTAAATGGCTCAAAGTCAAAGGTAACCTTCTTCTCTTTGCCATCATCGGTGACAATGGTACCAGTATAGAGCACCAAACCATTTGGGGGAACTCGATTGTAAAGCTTCAACCTCTGTTGAGCCGAGGTTATGGCAGCCAACACAGACTGTCTGTTGACTCTGCTCTTGATGTTTGAGGCAGTTCCATACTCATCACCCAGCATCTTAGTGACGCGTGAAATCTGATCACGAGGTGGCACGATGAGAGAAATCATGCTAGTGCCATTGCCCCTCGCAGCATCAAGTGCCTTGATTAACTTCTTGACCCTCCAGATCTCAATGTTCTTGTCAGCTTCGTGTACCTCGCCCATCTTGAAGTGCTTAAGGATCAGCCTTCACCTATGAGGCAGTTAGCAAAGTCAGAAAACAATTACAGCATGTCAATAGTTAAAGTGGCACTAAACTAGCTATTACCAAACCAATTTCGAAGAAAAATAATAAGTTAACCGGCATAGACCGTAAAGGGGCTTTTTCTTGATGAAAGAACACTAAAGCAGGTTTGAAGAACAAAACATAGCATACTTTCAACTTTAAATCCAGACGGGCGTCCCAAAGAAAACATAATTACCAATGTGCCAGCTGATGCAATCATGAAATATATTTCAGTAAAATAAAACGAAGAAAATTTTTATTTCAATACAGGAAACAATCATAATCTGTGAAATGAAATTCTAGGTACACCAAGCATCAGAGTAAAATCTTAGAGCCAGTTGCAGATTGGAACATAAGTGCACTGCATATTATAGCTCTATTAGAAAGAACATATCATAATGTGACAGTGAAACCAAAGAGCTTTTTTTTTTTTTTTTTTGAGAACCTAAAACCAAAGAGCTTTACATGTATACAAAAGTACTAAGCACACTTTTCTGCAAATTGGAGAACATGATGACACCATTTTGTCGTTCACATAAAGAAATAAGCAACCAGGATATTTCAGAAGGACACTTCATTTAATTCCAACATCCAAAGTGCATATCTTAACTTCACCCATCCTACAATATATAACCTAACGAACTAACCATTGCCAGGATTTTTCTGTTTCACTATGCCAGCGACGTCATACAGACATACTGTAAATCCACTTCAATAACCAAGCCATGTTAACACTAACCCAGATACACGGATACTATAAAGAAACCTGAAAAGAGAAGAGCACTCTGCATCACGGTACGGTATTACTCATGATCGATCATCGTCATCATCAAGAGCAACCACATGCGTATGTCACAACAAAAGGTTAGATCAAGACGAAACAGCCCAGGCAGGTCCACAAATCGCAAAATCTTGCGAGGACTAGTCAGGCACAACAATTTATCTGCACAAGGATGAGGCGTCCTGCTAGACTGGCTGCTTTGCGGCGCGGAGAACTGAGATCGAGCGGGGCTTCCCAATCCCTCGCGGCATCAGGAGAACAGATAGAAGAAAAATTACAAGCACCAATCCCGATCGACTACGGAGAACCACCTATCTATCAATCAACCAACAAAATTACTACGACCACTAGCACATGAAGGCATAATCATCGAACGCATCGCACCTGAGCGGGGTGGGGGCGTGAGCACCGCGGGGGCGCCCGGCGGCGGCGTCCTAGGGCTACCGATGGAGCGAGCAAACCCGCAGAGATCGCGTCGGCTCCTCTCTATCGAAATGCCTCTGCGTTCCGTCTGACGCGTGTCTCTGTGGGTGGCGTGGGGCTTTATATGTGATCGAACGGGGAAGTGGAGACCGTGATGGTTACGAAACGAACTCTCGCGAACGCGTAGGAAAAAAGGGCTTCGCGTCGCGTCCACGTGGTGCCTACACGCGTCTGATCGAAATCAGCCAGCAGTCCTCCCTCGGTCAAAAATAAATCTCCATCTTGAATGAAATTTTAAAGGTGGAAGAATACTTGTAGCCGTACCTTGACAATATGCATGAGGATGTACAGTAATTTTATTTTAATTTCCTACCTATACCGTGCTAACGTGGCAAGCAAGGAAAATGCATCATGCATGGAAAACTAACATCGCCACGCGGCCGGCCTAGTAAAAAAAAACTTGACCCATCTTTGAAATCCTCGGTCACATATTTAATTTGGTTCAATCTCCTGATTAAATTTCGATATGAGATAATTATTTATGCGCTAAATTTATTTTTGGACCTTAGAGTTTATTTAATTTGAGATTGGACTGGACCAATATAATTTGATAAAATGACTACCTATACGATAGTTTGTACGGTGGATTTAGAAGGCTTATATATATCTTTAATGAGACATGCTTAAATCTTAATAAGACGTGTACTTAGTCCGGTTTAGTTTTGTGTGCTCCGGTTGACATTAGTACTATATAGTAAAGCGAGAGAGGGCAACTATATGAGATGCCAATAAAACAAGAGACATTCTGCTACATATCTTTCTTCACTTTTTTTTGGCAAAAAAGATGTTGATATGCAAGTCAAACACATATAATAATTACTTTGTTTAAGATTGGTTACGAAACCAATTGAGTTAACGAAAATTTATTTTGACACTCCAGCTACAACACACGGTCACTAACAATTGAGTTAACGAAAAATTATTTTGTCTCGTTGCAACGCACATTCACTTTTGCTAGTATTAAATAAAAGCTAAAGTTGGAGCTTGTTTGGATTCATAGATTGTAGACAACTTTTCTGAGTAAAATTACCATAACATCCTCACTTTTTATTTTTATGGTGCTATTTTGGAAGAAAGAGGGGTAAAATAGTCTTTTAATATCTACAAGCTATAAGAAGTTGGGTTTCCGCATCTTACTACTAGATTATGGAATATAGGGGTCTCTAGATTATAGAAGCTGTCTAAAAGCTACTACTGTTTGGAGCCCTTCCTAGATAGCATGTTCACTTGAGTTCATTAGTCAAAAATTTTTAAACAGTGTTTTACTCTTAGGCTCTGTTTAATTTCTAAACTTTCTCAAGCTTTTTCTAGATTTCCTATCACATCGAATTTTTAGACGCATGCATGAAGTATTAAATATATATAGAAAATACCTAATTACACAGTTTGTTTGTACATGTCGAGAAGAATCTTTTAAGTTTAGTTCGTCCATAGTTGGACAAAAGTTATCAAATACAAACGAACTCTTTCCCCAAACTTCTCCAATTAAAATGGCTCTTAGAATAAATCAGGCATGGGTTTAACAGTTTTAGAGAATCAAGTAGGCCCATTATGGCCATGTTTAAATATCCTCCAACTTCCAATTTCAACTAGTCACATCAATATTACGGCATATGCATGGAGCATTAAATGTACTCCCTCTGTCCTAAAAAGAGTATCGTTTTTTGACTTTGAGATATCGGCTCTGTTCGCTAAACCTTAAAATCGCTTATTTTTCAGCGGTTTTGCAGTATTTTTCTCTCACAAGAAATCAGGCATCAGCGTTTATTTTCAGCGGTTTTCAGCTTCAGCGAACAGAGCCATCGTGTTTGATCGTTTATTTTATTCAAAAAATTTGTGCAAATTATGAAATAAATAAATTATTATTAAAATATCTCCAATGATAAAATTAGTCATAACAAGATAAATAAAATTTATTAAATTTTTTTTAATACGACGGATGGTCAGACAACATGTTCTAAAATCTTAAAACGACAATCTTTTTAGGACCGTGGGAGTAAAAGAAATGTTTGTACAGTTTGCATGTACATCATGAGACGAATTTTTAAGCCTAATTAGACCATGATTAGACACTTATTGAAAAAAATTTCTCGCTACTATAGTGTTAAAATTTTCCAAATGCATCTAAACGCAGTCTATATTCTGTTCAGCGACTTCAGTTCCAGAAGCACCACTGCAGCAGTCCGAGCCAGGTGCCTCCTCCCAGGGACGGACAAGCCTGCCAATACCTGGCCCGCCGGTATGTTTAGATTTAGGGCAAATTACAACTGTAACTAGTCACATCAACGTTACGGCACATGCATTGAGCATTAAATGTAGACGAAATGTTTGCATATTTGTACTTTTTGTATGTATATCACGAGACGAATCTTTTAAGCCTACTTGGACCATGATTGGATAAAAGTTGTCAAATACAAACGAACATGCTACAGCGCAAAATTGCAACTGCAACTGGACGGGACTTCTAGCTGAGGGTCCGCTCGCCGAACTTTTTGGCACCACGCGGCGACGGCTCCCAACGCTTTGCCTTCACAAGACAAAAAAGCGCAGTGACGAGCCCAGAATACCTCTCGTGTCCGCCATCATGCTTCGGGCCTCTCCTTGAGCCACGTGGACAACATTTCTCCGATCTCTCTTTTTTGACAAGCATTTCTCTCGGGCCTGCTTTAATATGAACCGACCATCCGTCGTGGGCTAAGCGGCGGAAAAAAAAATGAGGTGAGACTAAGAAATTTGGTAGGATTGAGATTCCTAAGAAAATTTTCTTTTCATAGCCCTTTGGTTCATAGAAAAATTCAAGGAATGATTCCATAGGATTAGAATCCTATAGCTGAATTCCATAGGAAAAAAATACATGAGATCTGAGCTCTTAGAAACTTTCCTGATGGGAAAGAAATAGCGCCGTGCATCAGCCACGTTGGTTCACGAGTTGAGTAAAAATAAGCCTCTGACGTCTCTTCTGATGATTACTACGAAGTACGTGATCTCTTTTGGGCCACCGGAGCAGCCACTAGGTGCAGCCACCACTAGGTAATGTTCGTCAGCTTTCAATGCTCACGAGTGTAGTTGTTGGATTTAAAAATGGAAGCATGAACTGGTTCCTTTGTTTCATCGGAGCTCCAACCAAAGGCTATATGATTCATTTTCCTTTGTTTTGAATTTCCATAGAATTAGAGTAGTGTGCCATCTTGTTTCCTAAGTTTTTCCTATTCCTATACTTCTCCTATCCTACGATCCAAAGATAATAGAGATGTTCCTCATCCAATTTTTTTCACAACGGCTCGCCTTTCGTCCATGTTTCCGTCCGTAAGACCGTCACCATGTGCCATGGCCACAACTTCATCCTCACCGAACGCAGACCAGCTCTCTCTCCTCTCACAATTTCCTTCTCTTTTTCGTGATCATGGATTGCACATTTTTCACTAAGTAGAAATAGAGTTTGCTATAAACTTACATTCTAAGCTGCCACGGTAATCTAATGATTATTATTACCAAGACCATCGATCAAATAATATGGTTGCAATTTACACAGTAGTGTTTTACAACAAAACCCCTCTCACTTCTTAGTGACTAGTAACGAGCATGTTGGAAAAATGGATGACACTTCTAGGCATGCACAAATTTTCACTTTGAGGTAGAAAATGGCCAACCACGAATTCTAAAAGTTGGCACCATGCTCAGGGCAATCAATTACCAGGCTGATTGAAAACAAAGATACTAAATAAAGAGTCTATGTAAAAAACAATTAGTAATAAAGGAAATTTTGAACAAAATATATGGAAAATTAATAGTTTCGTCTTCAAGAAAGAAAAAAAAAACATAAACTACTTCTAACAAGAGGTGCAATTTATTATTCTAGTGTGCTCTAACTTACCCCTCAACACAGAAGAGTTTTAGGACCTAGAGACAATGCAATTATGGCAGTCCCAAGAGGTGCGGGCATGGCGGCCGACGAGCACGCGGGCCGAGGAAGACGGTGAGCACGCGCGGGCGGGGCGGACGGCGAGCACGCAGGCGCGGTGGTCGGCGAGCGCGCGCGGGCCGAGGAGGACGGCGAGCGCGCGCGGGCACGGCGGCCAGCGAGCGCACAACTCTACTTCGCGGCATGGCGGCAGGCGAGCGCGTAGCGATACGAGAGCGTGCGGGCGGCGATCGGCGAGCGTCCTCATGGGCCCCACCTCTAGAAATCCCTCATTTCTTCCCATCGGTAAATCGCTCGTTTCTTCACCCCTCGATTCAAGAGTCGACGTCGTTTCTCCCTGAAGAAACCGTTTCTTCACTTTGTTCTCTCTTTCTTCATTAATTAGACTGCCATGTCAGCAGTTTGCTTAGGTGGCACCTCATTTAATAGAGATAGAAACTGGTCATTTATTACCATTAGGAGTGCCCTTAAGTAGCTATAGCTAATACAGAAAAGTAAATGTCACACAAGATAAACACAAACTTTTGACATGGGCATGTCATTCGATATTTCAATCTTTCCTAACCCTTTAACCCTGCCTTTGCCATCATCACCAAATGTCTCTCAAATTCATCACTAGAACTTGAATCACTTGGTCGTATTCATTGAGTTCCTTTTCCAAGTCAACTATGGGTTGACTAGAGTTGACCACTAGTTGACTTGGGTTGATTAGGGTGAATAGTTAAGATAGATAGATTGGTGAATTTGGAGTCCTTGCTACAGTAGATAGTACTAGGGATCCTTTGGAGAGAATGATGAGGTGATTCTCGGGTTAAGAGGGACTGTGTGAGGTTATCAAGGACGTTCTTGAGGAGGGATTCATTTAAAACGATTTTAGGTCGTGACACTAGCTTAATTAACACTTAGCGAAAAATAAGTCTACTATTGATCTCAACTACCAAAACCAAACATGAAGCTCTCCATTTCCACTAGTTCACTGGAGCCACCATCCTCTAGTGCTTTCTTCTCTGATGCAACGACTTCGCTTGTGCCGAGCAGCATGTTGATCTTTCTTCGTGGCACAGAAGGTGCTACCAAGACACCTAGGGTTATCGCCGCCAGCTACACGGGGACGAAAGAAAGAGGAGTCGAGTGACCATGTGGGACAGAAAAAAGACGGAGATAAGCTAGGTTGAAAGAAAAAAAATGCACATAATTGATTTTCAATTGGGGGCTAAGAAATCTAATGGGAGATTTGGATCTTTCTATTTTGAAGGAATTAGAGTCTGGACTTAATGGACTAGACTATTTGGTTTGAAATGTGACATTTCATAATTTTTCATATTAGGGTGAGAAATAAAAATTAAATCTATAGATTTCCATGCTATGTTTCTATTGTGTAACTTAGAGCATGTTTTGACTCGCTACCATGTAGCAAAAGTACACTATTATATATACTTCACATACAATTATATTAGCTTAATTAATTTATGTCTAGTTATGATGATTAGAATAGAATTTAATTCATATATCCAAACAGGGCATAGGTATATACTCCATAGATTCGTTAAACTTAAATCTGGTCATAGTTGGACCTGTTTAGATTACAAGGCTAAAAATTAGTCCATCCTGTGAAAACAGACTAAACATAAGCTAACTATGAGCTAATAAAGGCTAATGGACTCTAAACACAAATTAGTCCTCATTACAGGAAATTTAGCAGAGCCCTACCCTCATAACTAAAATTGAGGCTCAGGCAAAAAAAAAAAAAAAACTCTAGCAAGCCCGTACTCGGGCCCTGAAAGTACCTAGCTCCTCCCCATAGACCTCAATCTGGGGGGGGGGGGGGAGGTTGAATGGGGGCTCACCCTGACAATCCGTTCGTCTCAACCTTCTTCCTCTGATGCATGGCGTGGCCTCCGTCTCCCTCGCAGGGGAGGGGGAAGGGGAGGACGACATCCATGGTGTGGTTGGCCAGAAAATCCGCGGCGGGTGGGTTAGGACTTGCCGGCATCGGTGGAGGCTTGCTCCGTGCGGACCTGCACAGCCACATGGGAGGTTGCCTCGCTGGCATGGTGCCCTGAAGCACGGACAACGCCTTTCCCTTCTGCGAGCGCGCTCCCCTCTCGCACGAGCATGACCAGCCCTAGCCCCTTCCCCTTCCCTCCGGTGAGCACGGCGATGGACACCTCCACCTCGCCCCTCCGTGCTATTGTGAGCGTGACCGTCGTCCGGGTCCGTTTCGACGAGCACCTCCATCTCCCTTGCAATGGACATGGCGGCTCTGGCTTCTTCCTCTCCGTCTGCCAAGCTCGCTTTCTAGTTCGTGCATAGAGGAAGACGAAAGAAGAGAGAATGGCGAATGGATCACATTTGCCATTCTGTGGTGGAATGAATTTGAGGGTTTTTTATTTGGGTGCTACTATCGGAGTGGTATAAGTGTAGGCAAAAAATAAGGATGACTACCCAAATTGATACTGAAAATAGAGGCTTCGATTTGGAGGCTATTGGTAGAGATGCTCTTACCTCTTATTGGCCTAGAATTAGGTGTTCTAACTGAGATGTAAAAAATGTAGACTAATTATTAACTCTGGGACCCAAACATCGTAAATTACTCCTTCGTCCCAGAATATAAGACGTAACCATTTATTTATGTCTCAAGATATAAAGCATGCTCTCTCTCTAAATCCATATACCTCATCAATCTAGTGCTAAGATATTAAGACCCTGTTTGATACAACTCATAACAGTTTCAAGCCTTCAAGGGCTGCTGTGCGCTATTTTTTTTCGAACATTTTTTTAAATAGCTTCATGGGTAAGATAGTTTTTTTTCTCCTCTCACATATGGATGAGTTAGTATGAAGAAAAAAAGTGGCTTATCTTAGCTTTTTCATTCATTTCTTTCTTTCAACCATACGTGAAGTTATTAATGAAACTATTTTGCTAAATATATTTTTAAAACAGTTCAACCCCGTCTAAAAAGTTCTCGTAAAGCCATTTTGCTCAAACGACCAAGCCATTTTGCTCAAACGACCTAAATACGACAACTACCGAATTTTAAAAGTTGAAACCTCACGAACGTATGTTTCGAACCACCAACGTCCAACGCACTCCACTAGTTTAGTTGCTCACGGGCTCGGAACGAAGCGGCCATCACTGCGCTAAGCACTTCTTTGTCCTCGCAAGCCGCGAGAGCGCCCTCTGCCCCAACTCGACCATCTCACCATCCCACATTCCCACCCGCGCGCGTCGGCGGCGGGCGGCAGCCGAAGCAGCAGGGCCAGAACCCTAGCCTGTGCTCAGCCTCACCTCACCAGAGTGGCGGCAATGGCGGCGGGCGGCGATGCGTGAGGGCGTGCGGCATGGGGAAGGAAGAGGGCGAGGGGCAGCAGCAGCGGGAGCAGCCGACGCCGGCGGAGGGAGGGGCAGGAGGAAGCGGCGGAGGAGGAAGAGGAGGGTGGTGTAGCGGTGGGTGCTGCGGGGCCGTGCGGCCGCAATGCGCGGCTGCGCTGCTGCTCGGCGCCGCTGTGGCTCTCTCCGCGCTTTTCCTGCTGCCGCCCTTCGTGGGGCGCGGCGGCCGCGCGGCGGCGCGGGATCCGGGCGCCGCGTTCGCAGGTCAGCCCGCATTGCGGGATCTCGCGCCCCCTCGCTTCAATCTTCCGCCGTAATTTAAAAATCTCTTTTCGTCGTACGGACTCCACGAGCAGTGACTACGATTGACTTGCTTAGTTTTCAGCTCAGTGGTCCTTGCAGATTGGCGAAGCTGCAATGCTCGCTTCAGTAGATGGCAACTTGACCAAATTCGACGAATTTTTGAGTTGCTGTCTCCTATTTCCTTTCGGGGGCAACTAGGCCACTTCCCGTGCTCCTTTGTCACTTTCGTAGGTACGCTGTTATTAATTAGTGCGTGCCTGCTAGATTCTGGCTCAGCATTTCAGCTCAAATGGATTCACGTGGACCGATTCGGTGTGTGCTGTTAGATTATGTGCAGTATAGCTGTCCAAGTGCTGTTCTTGATATATAGCTTACACCTTACAGGATAAAAATGCTTGGCCAACTTATGCTTGTAGCTAGTGCATGTGCATATCCTTGGATGCATGCTGTGTTTCCATATTCGGTTTTACCATGTTAGCATTTCCTCAGATGGTGCTCTTTGGAGATTTTTGCACCGATTGCTAGTTTGGGGTGGGGCACCCATTCTATTTCAGGTGGTCTTAGTGGTGCTTGTGTATGTATTTCGGTTGGCTGTTGTGAACTAAAAGGAACTTCAAGGGTTTAACTGTCGTCAAACTGAACATTAATTTTTCTGTGCGCTCAGAAGGTAGACAGGTTAGCGTGTGAAAGAAAAAGAAACAGAGGGAGGTTTATGCAGACATAAATCAGTGACCCAAAAATGCAGTCTGAGAGTTATGGACCTAGATGACACCTCAAAAGTTAATGGACCTCATGCAATTTTTTCTTGTGTGCTCGGTAAAAATAAATCAATCTCTTGGTCAGTGCCGCCGATGGAAATAGCATATGGAAACAGTGTACTTTAAATTTCCTTTGGATTTGTTGGACTCACACGATCAAGACAAGGCTTGCCGCGCAATTCTTTGCCGAAAACTTCCAAAATAGAGAAGGTAACACTTCTATTGAATGATGGCGTTAGAAGACCCGACAAAAATTGCCGAGATAGACAACACAATACTGTGTTGAATGGTGAATTGGTGATGTTAGAAGGTCCCGACAAAAATAGCCGTGTAGAGAGCACAATACTTTGTTTAATGGTAATGTGATAAGGTCTTGACAAAATTTGCTACGATAGACAGGTCATTGCATGTGAAATTGTGACGTTAGAAAAACATGGGCAAGTATTTTCTTGATAGGGTAGCGCAGCACTTCAAATGGTGATGTTACAAGCTGTTGACAAAAATGGTTTGGAAGAGAAAATTCATATCCATCTAATAATATGACAATGATAAGTGGCATGTACTCTCGGGAGTGACTTAGTGCTTAGAGGAGTATGAGTTCAGGGTGCAAGTATATGCAAATTCTACATAGAACTGCCTTATGAAAGTAAGTTAACAGTTTCAAAAACACCATATTGGTAATCTTTCTGTATTAGATTGTCCCTGCAGTTTATAACTATTGAAACCAAGACCCAGGGTCAACAAACAGCAGGGTCCTTACTCTTATTTGTGATATTGATTGTTGTATGTGTAGGGCCCTGTCTGGATCACAGGGCTAAAAATTAACCCATCTTGTGATAGTAGACTATACATAGGCTAATTGTTAACAACCAACTAGCCCCATTAACTCTTATTAGCTGAAAATTAGCCCATGTTTAATCCTCCTATTTGGTATCTATAAGTAGAGGCTAATTGTTAGCTTCCTGGATCCAAACAGACCCTAGGGATGCAAATGAGTGTACCCAATGGGTAGTTATCGGGCACCATAGATGATTTGTACCCCATTTTCTTGCTTTCAAGTCTGGATTGGTTCATCTGGATGAGTTTATGTTGAATCAATGATCCAGAAATCAAAACCTGCATCCCTATATATGGGGCCCATCAAAATCGCTTTGGATCATAAAATAAGAAAACTGATATTTACTATTTCATTACATGTTTATTTTTTTCGATAAAGGTGATTTATGAGAACGCAGAGAATAGTATATCGAGGCAATACAACACTCTTGAGAATCCTTCCTGCTTTTGCATGCCAAGATGCGCATGGTCTACATTAAGTCACACCGACAAACTATTCACTATCAATCACACATAGGGTGGTGGTTTTGATGCTTGACTTGGATGACCACTAACAATCATCAATTTTGGCATCACTTCAATCTTCCGCGTGTATACAACACTATGAATTGTCTTCAAGCATTTATTCCGATAGTCCCATGCAGAACGAACAAGAACATACCTAGTGCTCCCAGAGGGTCATGCACTCATGTGATCCTGATGCACAATTGCATCTAAAAAATCCAATCAAAATCTTTATGACATTGTGATGATGTGCATCTATTCCTCTGCAGAAGTTGAAATTGAAACTCAACCTATGCACCTAGTGACAAAAAAGATAAAACAGTTGTGAATAGTAATGGGCAACTGTTACTCTTCTTATAAGCAATTTAGATGCTGAATTCACATTTTTGTTATTCGATATGTACATTGAGTTTTGATTTGAAATTTTGCAAAGGCTTAGATGCACATTGTGCCAACATCATAACATTTTGGTTGGAATTTTTCATGCACTTCTAGAGATTCAACCTTGCATCGGAACCACAGGGGTGTCTAATCCATTGGGAGGGCTACATCTATTCTCAAATATAGCTTCTAAAATTAGATCGATATAGATACTAGATGTACCTGTCCGAAGAACATGTATCTTGTAGTTTCATCAGTTGAGAAATGATAGCATTTTTTTTTTGCTGTTGAAGTCATGCTCTTTTTGCAGCTGATATTGTGGCAAGCTTTATGCTACAAAAGACAGTTTTTGAGTTGAACGAAAGTACATCTAAGCTTGAATTCGACATCTATGAGGAAGTTGGCATTCCTAATTCAACTGTAAGGCACAATGATTTGTCACACACAGTGTGTCCAATTTTCTATCATGCTGACCCCCAATTATTGTACAGGTGGCCATAAATTTTCTACAACCATTAAGCGCATCGAACTGGACATATGTCATCTTCACCATTGTACCTTATCCAGTTCACTCAACTATATCATCAACCTGGTTGAGCATTCTTAGGTCTTCTTTTATGTCATTGGTTGTGGAGCAATCGACACTCCACCTGACAGAGTCTCTATTTGGGACCTCTTCAGATTTTGAGGTGTTTAAGTTCCCTGGAGGAATTACCATTATCCCTCCACAGGCTGCATTTCTTCTTCAGAAACCCTATGCATCTTTCAACTTCACTCTGAATTTCCCAATCTATAAAGTACAGGAGAAAACAAATGAATTGAAAGACCAAATGAAGTCTGGACTACGTCTCAATCCCTATGAGGTTAGTATCAGTTTGCTTAATGGTATTATATTTTTACTATTATCACAGTTACCACAATATTATATTATTGGTATTGTATTTGTCTTTTTTGCACCCAAATTTGTTATAGGATTAGGACTGTATCTTAATGGTTTCAATGCTTGCTTCTTGTTACATGTTTTTATTGGGTTCATGATCTTACATGAACCATACACAATCAAGAATCAATGTCTATGACCTGATAGGCATGCAATTGTTGTAAGCAAGCATGCATGTTCCTTGTACTTTTGAGTAACTGGGCATATTGATGGAATACAGTTTCTCTCATTCTATTGTGAATCAGGTGTACGCATAAACCACTGCCAAATTGTGGTCTGTAGGAGCACTTGTGCATATATAAAATCACAGGACAACATGCAAGCATAGATTATATATGGACTGCAAGATGACAGTCCAGCGTTGCAATCCTGCAAAAGTTAAACATGGTGTTATAAATGAGTGTGCTAGGTTAAATACAAAGAACGGGTGCCAATAAATATTATTGTATACAAAGAATGCTGGTGACTGAATTGATACTGGTAGCCATTTAAAAAAAAAGAAATCTTCAAACATTTTAAAGAAGAACAATGAAATAAGATATTGCTATATGTACTACAAGTGTTCTAACAAGGCAGAAATAGGTGGTAGTGTAGTGCATTAGTGAGGAGAGATCATTGTTCTTTTCTTGGTTTTCACATCCGCTACTTGCCTGTAAGGCTAATCAGTATTTACTCTTATTTGTTGCACATTAGAAAATTTGGGATGGTTCTGCAAAGGCCATACCAGGGCAATGTCACTTTTAGATTCTGTACATATCCACTCAACTGAGTAGTCCTTTCCTGTACTTTGCAGAACCTCTACATCAAATTGACGAATTCAAAAGGTTCAACGGTTGCTCCTCCAACAATCGTTCAGGTCTCCATTGTTCTTGAAGTTGGGAATCACCAGCCATCCCTTCCAAGGATGAAACAGTTGGCCCAAACAATTTCTAATTCTTCATCAGGAAACTTGGGACTGAATCACACTGTGTTTGGCAGAGTAAAGCAGATAAGCCTATCGTCTTATCTTAGACATTCTTTGCACAGTGGTGATGGTACTGACACACCTAGTCCAGCACCTATGCCTTATCAAGATCATCCTCAGCACCACCACCACCACCACCATCACCATGAACACCACCACCATAACAAGAGTCGCGAGGAAAAGAAGCATTTTACTCCATCTCCTGCTCCTGTACATTCTCCTGTCCAACAGCACAAATATAGATCTCCATCCCCATCTTGTCCATACCGATATGCCACTAAGCCAAAGAATAAAGCCCCTGTAGCCCCAGCTGCTGAGCCAGTAGCTAGTAACCATCATTATGCTTCACCTGCAACCATACGCCATGCAATGCCGCCACCATCCATTAGCCCATCGCCTTCTGTTCACCACTCTGCTAATAATCCTAGCAGAGACAACAGTGCTCCTGCTCCTTCCCCTACACTTGGGAAGCCCCATTTGCATGGAGTACCTCTCGTTCATGGTCATGGATATCATCATGCTCAAATGCCAGCTGTGGCTCCTGGTCCTCACTCATGTGAGTTGCTTCTCCTTTGGTGTTGTTATTTCAAAGCAATACATTCGTAAAGATTCCGGGTGCTAAGATTCCAAATTAAACGAGTAGTGGGGTTGCTAACCTATTTTTTTATTTTGAAAAAAAAGAATTGTAGGAAGGCAGGTCTATTCCAATTTTGAAGGTTGATTACCTTTTTGTACTTTCTACTACTATATCCTAATTCCGTTAGGAGCAATTTCTACATGACTACATCACATGTTGAATGGAACTAGAATAGTGCAACCCAATCTTAATCAAACCTTACATATATGGATGCTTGGCGTTGAAATTGATTTTGTTTTCTCAGCATTTTATTTCATTCACTGCATTAACCTGATCGCCTGACCAGATGCAAATTTTCACATTGTTATCTGTACCATGCAGTTAACACATCCTTTGCCACTGACCATCCACTGTTTTGCGACTGCAGCATATGCCACCCGAAGGCACTCGTGCCACTGGGCCCTCGCACTCCTGATGTATATGTTGATGGGTCTGCCATGACGTGGGCCATCTTCTAAGAAGCTTAAATATATTCTAGTCCAGAATAGGCAGAATAATTGCCGTTCTGAGGCGGTCTAGGCGCGGAATAATACACCCTAGCTGCAGGTGGTGATGCTGTATAACATACATGGTGACCGTGTGAATATGGGTCGGGGATAAAGCAGCAGATGGGCATGTGCATCCGTGTGTATAGTGGTCACAGCCAGATGCGGCAGGGCCGGGGCCGTTCCTAAGTTTTTCTAGGTCTACTAGGTCGAAAACAAAAGCTAAGGCCTAGGCCTAGTCTGTATATATGTATTCATATAAATACATATCAATTTTGTTGAAAAGTATAAAAACACGTCAACTAATTCAAGAGATAATATTAAATGCACTAAAATGACTAATATAAAATATCTCAAAGTTCATGAAATAGTTAAATGTAATAACAAAATGCTTGGTATTTTACAACACTTTTGTTCTAAGTTTCTGAGGTGTTATTATACTAATAGTATTGCTCTCATCTAAGAACTGCTGTAAGCTACAGGAAATTAATCAAAAATATAGTTTGCTGTGTAACGTTACTCATGAAAACACAGAGACGGTGGGATCCAGTATAGACGCTTATACTGTTTCTACGCGAGGGCGTGCAGAGATGAGAAATGCGTGCGGTATACCATGTCTCAACAGGTTTTTGCATTCGCCCAACATAAGGATCCAGTATAGACAGCTCAAAACCAATAGAGTTGCTAAGTTTTGGTTCACACAATTTTTTTGTAGAGAATCTTTTTCTGGGTATAGCGAAATATTATGGTCCCAAACCAATAGAGGTTATATTTTGCGAGCTTTACCCACTCTGGCTTAACCGGAACGTCTACAAACTAAACACAGCAGCCATGCAGTTATCAAAATGCCATTTTTAGCAAGATTTCTAACAAAGGTCAGTAGACATCCAGTAATATAATAGCAAATGGCAAAAAGAAGAGAAATTTATTCCTGGACATTGAAAGTGACCACCTTTACTATTAGACATGCAAAATAGAGTGATTTACCGAGAGGCACTCTCGTTCTTGACAAATTTGCTGGTAATGCCCCATAAAATATTTATTTGTGGCTTTCAAGGAGAGAGAAGGGTGGTGAAATATCCTTTATGCCCCCTACCCTTTCTTCTACCTTGGTGTCCTTCCTCTGGCCATGGCCATGGAAATACAACTGCATGGAGGGGGAAGGGGCTCCAGCAAGGGGCTTAAGGGTGTGTTTGGCTTGCAGGCCTACCCTGGCCTGGCTAGGAAACCTAGCCTGGGCAGCCCAGGCCTGTTCAATTCAAGCCAACAAGGCCTTGTTTGGTTGCCCGCAGAATTGATTTTGGCCCGCACAGGCTCGTGATTGGTTTGCTGCATTTCAGCCCGTATTGGCCTATCGGAGCCCGTAGACCGTGTTTGGTTGGTGGGCTTCCGGTGGAGTGCGGTCACCACTTCTTGCGCCTAGTAGCCTTACCACTGCCGCCTGGGTGCCTCATATAAAATGGGCCCTTCCACACGGTCACCGGTCCGTCTCCCTCACTGCCACTCGCATCGGTCTCCTCTCCCTCCCCTTTATGCCTCACACCCCGGCGGCGAGTGTCGACACGACGGCCCCCGCGCCGCAGTTGCCTCTCCCCTTCGAGGCGGAGTCGGATCCGAAGGTATCCATGGCCGCGTCAGCACAGGTGGCCGCTCGCGCTCCCCAACACCTCCTCGCGGTGGCCATGGTGGCGCCTCTGGTGACGGCGGTAATCATCGTCAACCTGGCGCCGCCGGAGGAACCCAGTCCTCGTCTGGGCCGACCGAATCATCGACGGAGGACGCGCCATCGGATTCGCAGGTCTTGCTAACCCTAATCCCCCCACTGTCCCGTTCATTAGTTAGGGTTTCGATCCATTATTGAGTAATCGATTTGGGGTTCCACATAATGCACTTCTAGGTCTGTCGATTACTTGTTGTTGTGCTTCGATCTGGGGTTAGTGCTTAGCCTTACCATGTTGTAGGAGACCTCCGACTCCATGGTTCCCTGTTGACACCTGTTATCATCCAAATTTTATTATCAATTATCCCTGCATTAAACATTAATACCCAGTAGAATAGGATTATTACTGACAGATTCCACGAGTTATGGTGAATTGTCTATTTTCCAAGGGATTTTCCAGAAAAGCTTAAAAGAAGGATTAGAGAGCATAATTACCACGAAACATAACCGCCAAGAAAACATCTTCACGAGAACGCTAGAAGCATCTGGAACACACCCGAAGCACCGGAGCCCGAAACCCCACAGGGTGGGGCCGGCCGGCGCCCCCCTAGGGTTTCCCCCGCGCCGCCTTCTGGAGTCTTCTACCACCGCCTATTAGAAGTCATCTGGGCCCTTGTTTCAAGTATGTTTGATCCTACGGCATGCGTGCATCCCACTGGCCTATAAATAGAGAGGCATACCCCCTGGAGGAGAGCCAGATCAAGAGATGAAGACCCTGAAGCATTAGATAGATATCCACTAGATCTAGGCTAGCAATCAAGAGAGAGATTAGAGAGATAGAGTAGATGAGTAGAGATTCGGAGGAGTCCCGGCCTGTTGGAGCTTCTTCGTAGCTGTGTTCGTCTGCATTCAGCTCTCTCGCCCGGAGTTGCGTTCTGAGGTACTTTTGTATTCAACATCCTGATTCAAGTAAGCATTTATTCTTATTCGTTCTTAAGTTTACAACTCTATTTGAGTGCTTTGATCTTGGTAGCTCCTTGGTTGAAGTAGTCGTTTGTAGTGTAGACGTGGTGTCTAGGCTATAATTACTTGTGAATGTCCCCTGATTGGCCGGATAGTGGTAGATCGCGTAGGTGACAGCTGCGTTGAGTCCTCTGTAGTCCACTTTCCGTTGATAGGATCGATAGGTGTATAAGTGTCTGGTAGGAGGGAACTCTGATTTCGCTTCTTATTCATGTCACTGCCCGATTAGAACGATATTATTCAAAGTTTACCGGTTGTCGAATCTAGATAATCATTTGTTATCTCCTCATTTTTGATATTCTCTGGATTGATTGTATTATCGGGTTAAGAGCCAATAGACTTAGTCAGTATCACCTACTGTTCCTTTGGGTTCGATATTAAAACCGGGATTGTCTGGTGAAGTGCTACATCGGGTTGTTTTATCTGTGCGCTTGCGGATACCTTGATATTATTAATCTTTAATAGAGTGCAGTTAATTTATACCAACAAGCATTTCTGGCGCCGTTGCCGGAGAACGGTTTGCTGATTTTGGCTTAGTCTATCTTAATCTTGTATTATACTTTTATCTTTTATCTTTTAAAGTATGGAACCCATAGCCCAACTTTTATATCAATATGGAGCACCATCGGGATCGTATCTCCAGCCAAAAGAATCATCTTTACCTATTACATCATCTGGCTATGAGTTAGGCCCGAGATTAATTAAGTTAGTTCAGGATCACATTTTTTCTGCTAGTTCTAGCGAAAGCCCCTATTCCCATTTACCTGATTTTGAGTAGACATGTTCATGTTTGCACATTAAGGGCATGGCAGATGAAACTTTAAGATGGAAACTCTTTCCGTTTTCATTAACAGGAAAAGCAAAGAAATGGTATAATCGCCATGTTGGGAGTAGTCAAGGAGATTGGGAAGTATTGCGTGCTAATTTTTGTCATAAATTTTTCCCTATCGGAAAGGTCGCTAAACTTCGTTTTGAAATTATTGGATTTAAACAATTAGATAACGAATCATTAGGCAAGGCTTGGGAACGCTTTGATGGATTTATAAATTCTGGACCTAATCTTACTTTGCCAGAAGCTATGCTTTTGCAACATTTGTTTTTAGGCCTTGATGATAAAAATAAAAAATACCTTAATTTGGCTGCAGAGGAGCTTTTATGCATATTACTGCTCCACATGCTAAAACTATTCTTACTAATATCTTAATTGACCTTCCCGAAGAAAAAGAAAAGTTGTTAGAAGATGAATTTTTGTTGTTTGATTCTAAACTTTTGTCTGATTCGTCTCAATCTTTACCTGAACTATCTAATGAGAAGGAGATAACTCCTATTTCTGATTTTATGCTTGAATTTGAGGATGAACTTTTTGATGATTATAGAAACACCTCACGCTATCATAAAATTATAAAACCACAAGAGTCTATGGATTTTAAAAGTTTTAATGTTTCATATCCTTCTGATTTAAAATTCCTTAGAGAGATAACTAGAGAATTAATTTTTGTTATGAGTAATGAGTGGTTGATAGAATCTGAGCTTTCAAATGATATAATTCATTTAAATTCTCCTACCATTACTATTAAATGTCAAATTTATGCATATCCTTTTGATGCCTTTTATAATCCAGTAGTAGATGTCAATATTATGTCTTTTACATTTGCTAAAAAATTCTTGAAAGATATGCCATTAATTCCTACAAATAAATTATTGAAAAATCATTCAGGGCATATTATTCCTAGTTCAGATGCTTTATGTTCTCTTCCTATTGTGATTAATGAATTCCGAATTTTGCTAAATTTCTATATCTTTGATGTTTGGAATTTTGATGTAATGATTGGGTTACCAATAGGAAAACTTTTGCGAGAAGGTTGTGCGGGCAATTTAGAAATTAAACTTGGGAAGGGATTAAATCTCTCAGTGCCGATAACTCATGCATTAAAAGCTAAGGCAGAGCCACCTCCTGAGTTAGATCCGATAGAAGAAATTAAGGCAGTGTCATTTGAGGAATTTATTGAACCTAATTTAAAGGATGATACTCGGTTCTTCATTAATGAAGAGGAAGAGGATCCAATTAATCCTGAACCTCTGGATGAATTACTAGAGCCACCTAAGCCTTCTATTGAGCTTAAGCAACTACCTTCTGGTCTTAAATATGTTTTTCTGAATGATGATCAAAATTCTCCCGTGATTATTAATGATAAACTTTCTGATGAAGAGCCTTTTAGATTAATAACTGTTTTAGAAAAACATCGTGCTGCTTTTGGTTATTCACTCCAAGACCTTAAGGGGATTAGTCTTGTTTTATGCACCCATCGTATTCCAACCAATCCCAGAGATTACACCTTCTAGAGAGCCCCAACGTAGGCTTCAAAATGCGATGAGGGAAGTTATTAAGAAAGAGGATCTTGAAACTTTTGCATGCTGGAATTATTTATCCTATTCCGCATAGTGAGTGGGTAAGCCCTGTTCAAGTTGTACCTAAAAAGGTTGGAATGCCCGTAGTTAAAAATGATAAAAATGAATTGATACCCCAGAGAATTGTTACAGGATGGCGAATGTGCATAGATTATAGAAAACTCAATAAAACAACCAAGAAAGATCATTTTCCGCTGCCCTTTATTGATGAGATGTTAGAGCGTTTGGCAAATAATGCTTTCTTTTGTTTCCTTGATGGTTATTCTGGATATCACCAAATTCCTATCTACCCTGATGATCAAAGCAAAACCACTTTTACATGTCCTTATGGAACTTATGCTTATCGTAGAATGTCTTTTGGATTATGTAATGCACCTGCTTCTTTTCAAAGATGTATGATGTCTATATTTTTCTAAAATGATAGAAGAAATCATGAAAGTTTTTATGGATGATTTTTCAGTTTATGGAAAAACTTTTGATGATTGTCTAGAAAATCTATATGAGGTTTTGCAGAGATGTGAAGAAAAGCACTTAGTCCTTAATTGGGAAAAATGTCATTTTATGGTTAGAGAAGAAATAGTGCTAGGACATTTAGTGTCTGAAAGAGGTATAGAGGTAGATAAGACAAAAATTGATGTAATTGAACAACTACCTCCACCTGTTAATATAAAAGGAATCCGAAGTTTTCTTGGTCACTGTGGTTTTTATCATAGATTTATAAAAGATTTTTCACATATTGCTAGATCACTGACTAACTTGCTAGCTAAGGATGTTCCTTTTGAATTTGATGATGCATGTTTAAAATATTTTAATATTCTTAAAGAAGCACTTACATCAGCACCAATCATTCAACCCTCTGATTGGTCTTTACCTTTTGAAATTATGTGATGCTAGTGACTATGCTAGTAGGGGTAGTATTAGGTACAAACAAAAGATAAGAAGCATCATGCGATTGCTTATGCTAGTAAAACTATGAATAGTAGCACAATTAAATTATGCAACAACTGAAAAAGAACTCCTGCCTGTTGTATTTGCTATTGATAAATTTAGATTTTACCTAGTAGGAGCAAAAGTAATTGTTTATTCTAATCATGCTGCTTTAAAATATTTGCTCACTAAAAAGATGCTAAACCTCGTTTGATAAGATGGATTTTGTTACTCCAAGAATTTAACTTAGAAATTAAAGATAGAAGGGGAATAGAAAATACAGTTGCTGATCACTTATCTAAAATACACTTTGAGAAACCTCAGGAATTACCTATTAATGACTCATTGAGAGATGACATGTTGTTTAAAGTGACCAAGTTAGACCCTTGGTACGCGAATATTGTCAACTTTATGGTTGCAGGTTATGTACCACCAGGGGAAAATAAAAAGAAGCTTATTTATGAAAGTCGTCTCCACATATGGGATCCGCCATACCTCTTCAGAATTTGTTCAAATGGATTACTTAGAAGATGTGTACCAGTAGAAGAGGGCATGCAGATCATTCAGAAATGCCATGCACCACCATATGGAGGTCATTATGGAGCATTCCGCACTCATGCTAAAATCTGGCAGAGTGCGTTCTTTTGGCCTAACTATGTTTGAAGACACCAAAGATTTTGTCCGGAGATGTGGATCATGTCAGAGGCACGGAAATATTAATGCAAGAGATGCTATGCCACTCACCAACAATCTCCAGATGAAGCTCCTTTGATTTATGGGGAATTGATTACATGGGACCATTTGTGAAATCAAGAAATTACGAATACATTCTGGTGGCAGTTGACTATGTATCCAAGTGGGTAGAAGCTATGCCATGCATGAATGCTGATTCCAAACATTCAAAGAAGATGTTCGAAGAGATTATATTTTCTAAGGTTTGGAACACCAAGGATGGTTATTAGTGATGGAGGAACACACTTCACTGATAAAAAGTTTCACTGATACTTGCAAGCTCATGGCATCCGTCACAATGTAGCTACTCCATACCATCCTCAGACAAGTGGCCAGGCAGAAACATCAAACAAACAAATCAAGAATATTCTACAGAAAACAGTAAATGAAATGGGTACTGCATGGAAGGACCGATTACCTGAAGCACTTTGGGCATATCGGACCGCATACAAGACACATTTGGGTATGTCACCTTACCGGCTAGTATATGATAAGACCTGTCATTTACCAGTGGAATTAGAGCATAAAGCTCACTGGGCTATTAAGAGATGGAATATGAACTTTGAAGCCGCTGGAGAAAAGAGAAAAATGCAATTAGCAGAATTAGAAGAATGGAGAGAAAAGGCTTATCACAATTCAAAGATATATAAAGAAAGAACAAAAAGATGGCATGACAAGAAGATCAAGAAGAAGGAGTTTGCACCAGGAGATAAGGTATTACTTTTTAATTCCAAGTTCAAATTATTCGGGCTTGGAAAACTATGAAGCAAATGGGAAGGACCATTTACGATTGTGAATGCATCACCACATGGAGCGGTAACTCTACAATCACACGAAGGTACGTTATTCATGGTAAATGGTCACCGACTTAAATTATTTTTAGAACCATTTAATTTAGAAGTTGTTGACGGGCTAGATTTTATCCAATTACCCACTTTTTTGTCCCGTCATTATCCATTACGAAAAATTATCGCGCATCGCAACTAACAGGAAGTAGGAAGAGTGTAGAAGCTTCACGAGCTCGGCTAGCCAGGAAAGACACCTGGTGGGGCCGGCCGGTGCCCTAGTGGGGCCGAGCGGCGCCCCCTTGTCCCCTCTCGTCCCGACTCAAGTTCCCTTTTCTTTCTCTATCTTTCCTAAATACAGTCCCATAGATTCTCGATGCGTACGGATAATCTTTCGTACGAATCCTGTAGAACCTAGATTTGATCTTATCCTGTCTCCTGAAAACCATATAAATACGCACCTATACCACCCTTGAATGCCATCTCATCATCATTGCCTTCTTCTCCTCCAAAGAAACTCTCTAGTTTAGATCTAATAGCAATGGCAAGCAAAATGGTCGTCGGCGCTGACTGCAGCAAGCTCCAAGGCGACGACTCGAAGGCCATCGTCCTCGCACAGCCGAAGCCCCTTGCCATCGTGCCCCCGAAGCACATCGCCGTCGTGCCACCGAAGCATCTTGCTACGGTGCCCCAGCAGTTCGAGCAAGTCTACTATACGCATGCTCAGCATGCTCTGCCATCGCCACCTGAGAGACTACTACTAGAAGATGGTACCAGGGGGAAGCAGATCGCTATTCCCCGAGGCACTCCACTTCTTCCACCTAGAGATAATGAGCGACTCCTGTCGGTCAAGACCGACAAGAATGGAACATTGGTATGTGCGAAGTACACCACTGCTCGCCCTGCCATCCAAGGAGTTCGTGCACGTCCAGGCCAAGTCTGCTACACCGAGTTCATACCACCTCCGCCCAAGAGACAGCGGGCTACATCTACATCAGCACTAGCGAAAGTCTCTAGACAGCCCCAGCTCTCTCTACGCATCCTTAATGAGAAGATGTAAGCTCTCTCTAACACCGTTAGGGGTATAGAGAGGAATGAAGACTTAAGGAGCAAGATTATGAGCGACATCACTAAACAGATAGAAGTCAATGTCAAGTTAATTCGCAGTCTCAAGCGCAAAAAGGATTAGTTGAAAGAAGAGATTAGTGATCTTAAGGAAGAAATTAGGAAGTTCGCAAAGCAGGGGCAGCCTTAAGTTGCCCTAGTTATCTATGTAATAAGGCACAAGTGTGTTAGGTTTAATTATATTACTGAGTGTGCTAGGTTTGATTTATAATATTAAGTGTGTTAGGTAAGCCCATGGAGCTAGGGCAGTCGTTAGCTCAATCAGCTATCAGAGTTATCTAGTATTATTAATGAATAAAGTGCCTTATTCTTTTTATCAATATTAATGTTTAAGTTTACTCTACTCTCTATATTTTTGGTACGCATGTTGTCTCCACATGTTGCGTAGAAAAGTATGCAGGAAAATAAGTGTGGGGGAGGCACATCGCGACTATGGAAATCAATTTGATCGGGAAAATCACGTAATTCGGAAGATAATCAAACCAAGACCTCGCACACCGAAGTGGACGTCATGGGGCCATAGAGGCGTGCCGCCCGGCGCCCTACCTAGGCCGGTCGGCCCCCCTCTGCATCCTCTGCATCCCCCTCTCGGTCATGGTCAGGTTTGATACCCATACAATTTAATTGCATATGTTTTGATTTCTGTTTTCAATTCGAATTAAAGTTCACATGCTAAGTTACTTTTAAAAAGAGAAGAAGAAGAATATTGTTTAATTCATAGCTTAATAATAAATTATATAACACTTTTCTAGGAATCATGTTATTATTGGAAACTATTTATAGGGACCCCATGATTGCTTAAGTCGTTGTGAAACATGATATAGTTGAATAATGAAAACTCAATCCCTGATGTTTTGTCTTTGGAGATTTTATTTCGAAAATTTAAATGATTAGTTATACCTCTCCTTTGTGGTAAAAATATTTTCCTACTAGAGCCATATATAGGATAGAAGCCTGCTACAAATAATACTTGTCTTTGTATTGAGTTTGGTCAACCTTTGTAACCCTTTTAAGAATTTTGTCATATTTTTGAATCAAGTGCCAATTCCACATAAGCATTACTCTAATCTGGAGTAATAGCGAGTCATTCTATTGAAAATGTTTCTCTTCTACACTGGGAGAAAACACCAAAAATAATTATATAGCATAGTTACCAAATAATTGCTCCATGTTTTGTTAAAGTCTCTCAACTACTAAATTCAAAAGAGGTATGAGCTATGCAAAAGAATAAGGGAGTATAAAAAAATAGACAAGTGTCCGAAGAAATTAAAACAATGAGTACTTAGATGCTCGCCTCCCTTGAAAAAAAGAAAGAAAGAGAAAAGAAAGAGATAGCTCATACTCTCGGAATAAGCTCAAATTGTATAAAGAGAGATTTATTTTCTAAAGGAGCAAGGTAGAATTAGGTTCCACCATGTTCCACCAAATAAAGCTTGATTCGATTATATGCCTCATTTTCTCTGTGGATTCATTGTTTGACTTTACAACAAATACAATGCAAGTATGTTTTCACATTTTACCTACCTGAGATCCACATAAGCTTTTTAGAAGTAGGATAAAGAAGGCAATTTCATTAATGCCTTAGTAAGGATACAAAAATACCAGATATATCAGTGATTTGAGAGTACTATAAAAGGAGAAGGTAAAGCTAAGTTTATTTACAAAATTATGTATACCCTACAATTGACTTAACTAAAGGAAGAGAGTGATCTGTTTTCAAGCTATTCTGTTCTTCAACTACTCAAAGATTCATGGTAGACACTTGAATTCCATAGTACATGTATGACTAGACTAGTTTTCTATAATGTACTCTCAAGTTATGTTTTAAATGCTCCATTCTCTCTAAGAATCTTACATCTTAAAACCAACATTTTTCTCGGGACGAGCAAAAGCCTAAGTGTGGGGGTAATTGTTGACACCTGTTATCATCCAAATTTTATTATCAATTATCCCTGCATTAAACATGAATATCCAGTAGAATAGGGTTATTACTTGACAGATTCCATGAGTTTTGGTGAATTGTCTATTTTTCAGGGGATTTTCCAGAAAAAGCTTAAAAGAAGCATTAGAGAGCATAATTACCATGAAACTTAACCGCCAAGGAAACATCTTCACGAGAACGCTAGAAGCATCTGGAACACACCCGAAGCACCGGAGCCCGAAACCCCACAGGGTAGGGCCGGCCGGCGCCAGGGTGGGGCCGGCCAGCGCCCTCCTAGGGTTTCCCCTGCGCCGCCTTCTGGAGTCTTCTACCACCGCCTATTAGAACTCATCTGGGCCCTTGTTTCAAGTCGGTTTGATCCTACGGCATCGTGCATCCCACCGGCCTATAAATAGAGAGGCATACCCCCCTTGGAGGAGAGCCAGATCAAGAGATGAAGACCCTGAAGCATTAGATAGATATCCACTAGATCTAGGCTAGCAATCAAGAGAGAGATTAGAGAGATATAGTAGATGAGTAGAGATTCAGAGGAGTCCCGACCTGTCGGAGCTTCTTCGTAGCTGTGTTCGTCTGGATTCAGCTCCCTCGCCCGGAGTTGCGTTCTGAGGTACTTTTGTATTCAACATCCTGATTCAAGTAAGCATTTGTTCTTATTCGTTCTTAAGTTTACAACTCTATTTGAGTGCTTTGATCTTGGTAGCTCCTTGGTTGAAGTAGTAGTTTGTAGTGGAGACGTGGTGTCTGGGCTATAATTACTTGTGAATGTCCCCTGATTGGCCAGATAGTGGTAGATCGCGTAGGTGACAGCTGCGTTGAGTCCTCTGTAGTCCACTTCCCGTTGATAGGATCGATAGGTGTATAAGTGTCTGGTAGGAGGGAACTCTGATTTCGCTTCTTATTCATGTCACTGCCCAATTAGAACGATATTATTCAAAGTTTATCGGTTGTCGGATCTAGATAATCATTTGTTATCTCCTCATTCTTGATATTCTCTGGATTGATTGTATTATCGGGTTAAGAGCCAATAGACTTAGTCAGTATCATGTACTGTTCCTTTGGGTTCGATATTAAAACCGGGATTGTCTGGTGAAGTGCTACATCAGGTTGTTTTATCTGTGCGCTTGCAGATACCTTGATATTATTAATCTTTAATAGAGTGCAGTTAATTTATACCAACATTCCCGATGGAGTTGAGGAGGATGACTGGTCCGGGGTGGGAACCGTGTACCTACCCAAGTGCATGCATGGATGGTATGCTAAGCTGAAGAAATGTTGGGGTGGGAGGAACACTGGACGCAGGTTCTTGGGCTGCCCAATCGAAGTAGGTTAAGCCATCTCATATGTATCATTCAGCTGTTCTTTGCTTTGTTCTACTACTTTCTTGACTTAGGCTACTCTTTTTGCTAGGCTGAAGAAGACCAGTGTCAGTTTGTTGAGTGGGTTGACGAACAGTGGCCGCAGAGAGCCGCTACCAGCTTCAAACTTCTCTGGAAGGAGCTGAAGGCAACTAGGCGTGCAGAAGATCTTGCAAAGGATGCTCTCCATGAAGCTATGCTGATCACCGAGCAAGCCCTCAGCGCCAAGGCTGCGATGCATGCAGAGATGCGCAACACAAAGCGCCTTGCACGTTGGGTCTGCATCTCTTACCAGAACAAAGCAATGGACCAAAGCAAGCTGATGTACTTGAGCTGGTGCCTGATGCTGCTGATCGTGGCCCTGATGGTGGTGATGTTCTTCAAGAAGTGAAGGTACAAGGGGGCGTTAGTCTGTGAATACAATAGTTAGGTCATTAGTGAAGCTAACCTGTTGACCTAACGCTTTTGGAGTTAGCTAAGTAGTGCAGTTCGACAAGCAACTTGTCAGAGTTCAATGACAGTAGAGCTTGCCATGTGTTGGCTTCTTTTGTAACTATGCCTTGGGCGGTTGTGATGATGACACTTGAGATAGCCATACTTGGCTCATTTTGGTTTCTGTAACTGAAACAATACACCTTGGCGGCTTAACTGTAATGGTTTCTGTCATATGGCAATGCAACAACACTGCAGGTTTTGTTTATCATAATACAAGTTGCAATGTCAATTGTTCAAGTCAATATTGCTGGCTAGTTATGTCCATCTAGTTGAATGATTACTCTGGTTCACTTATCTTCAACTCTTACAACAGCTTACATGTGACAGAACCGCCTAAATCACCTGGGCCCACGTGCACCATCATCGTCCCTAAGGACCTCCGGTTACTGTGCACGAGTTCCCCGTAATCTAGGAAGCCTGCCGGGTTTCCACAGAAGCCCTGATCTCCCTGAGGAATCTCATTGTAAAGGCCTTACAAGTATTACAACAGTTTACACAAATAAAATGAATCAGAGTGAAGAGTGCGGAAGTATTATATAACCATAGGTTTACGAATATAAATTACATTATCCCGAGCCAGAGTTGCATAGTGGAGTAGCAGTATACAATTTAGACACCCTGTCCAAGGGTTATATCATATACATATCTTCATCCATGCACTGATCCGTCAACCAGGCACGGTCCCATGTAGAGCTGTTCACTCGACTCACCTGCAACAGGGGGTTAACAAACCCTGAGTATATGGGGGTACTCCGCAAGACTTACCCGACTAAAAAAAACGGGGAGAAGACTCAGGAATGCAGGTTGAGAGGAGTCAAGGTAAGGCTTTAGCAAGAGTCAAAGTATTTTTGCAGAAAAGCAATACTAATCTTGAATTCCTACTTTTCAATATTTTAACTCAATATTAATTTAATCAATAACCATAGGTCTCAGTTATTTCACATGTATCCTTCAATTCCAATTACTTAGTCATTCTAAAAAACATCCTAGTTTTGAACCACTTTTCGGGGTAAGTCAGTGGATCAAGTCTCCATTAACCGAGGAGCAACGATGATTCGAATCGATTAGTACCCAGCTGGGGATCCCTATCCACACTACGTATGTAGCACTTAAGCTTGCATACGCCAACCCCATCTACCATGGTATTTCCATCCCTGAACCGGTCCTGCGCCACCCAAGAGTATAGTACACCACCAATCTGAGACTCTAACCCACGAGGGTACATGCTACTCTCGCCATCTCTCCACTCCCAGTGCGTGGTCGTCGGTTCAAGCAATAGAGCCACCGGAGTCAGGGCTTCCCGGAGTATGTGGCTAGTTGTAAAGTCTCGATCCAGCAGGCTTACAACGAACGGTCTCTAATTCTTTTTCATCGGTGACCATGCATTGGGACTCTAACCCAAGTACACAGTTACCCAACGGTTTCCAAATCCATGCCCGTCGGCGATAAGACATGGGGGCGCCGCCCCAAGTGCACATCAACCAAACGCACTCATTTTCATTTCTATTTCCGTCGGTGTCGATGCATTGGGACTCGAACCCAAAGTGCAAAGTCGTCCGAACAGTTTCCAATCCGTCGGCAACAATACATTAGGACTCTAACCCAAGTGCAAGTCATCCGAACGGTTGCAAATCAATATTCATTTTTATTTCTTTAGTATTCATCTCTAGTATATCATCATAGCTCAGAAAATAGCATTTTATGCAAAACTCTAATTAATTAAGCAGGGCTAAGCATTTTTCAAACATTTTTATTTTAAATCAGGTTTCAGGGGTGATATTCAAGTGGTCAAGGAAGGTAATACATCAATTGGGTTATCACTCAACTCCTAACAACTTAATGCAATAGTTTCACTCAAAATGATAAACATTTTACAAATCACAAGGAAAGGGCTGAATGCACCGGGGCTTGCCTTGTTGCACGGCGAGGGTTGGGTCAGGGTCGGAACCACAGATGTCGAATCCTCCAATGGCTCCTGAGGTCTCGTCAACGACGACTTCCTCCGTCTTGACACCCTCGGCTTCGGTCACTATACGCGATAATGATGTGTGCTTAATGACGGTGCAAATGATATGATTAACAAATACATAATTGTTAATTTAATGACCTTGAGTACAACTTTCCTTCAAGGTAAAGTTGTAATCAAGATCTCATCTAATAGGGTTATTATTACATAATTATTTCATTAATTATTTTAACAGCCATAGAAAGCCGTAATTAACATAACTTCCCACACTAAAGAAAGTGCTTAGGATCATTTAGGGTTTTCTGATCCTACGTCTTCGCACAATCCACAATTCACACATAAACATTATCTAGTTAACACTTAATATAATTTTTAATCATTTACTTAATTAAGTGTAAATTACAAAATAATAACAATTTATCCAAATGAGTTACAGATTTTTGTGGAGGCAGCTCATTGCTCAAAACAGTTAATACAAAAATTTCAAAATTTTTAGATAATTATTTTGAGCTACAATTATTAATTAGAATGCCTATTTTTAACCCAAACAGAGAATGCTCAAAGTACAAGTTCCATTTTTTCATAATTACTACATTACACATAGAAACTACACAATTTATTTCGTGATTTTTGGTGCTACATAAAAATTCATACAAAATAGACAAATATCATCACTATTCATAAATTCCGAAAATCGGAAAACTTCATTTAGCTGCCGTTACCGGGCCAGCCCATCGGCCCAGCAATGGCCAAAGCCAGGCCTTCTCCTACCTCCCAACTGCCCGACTCGAGCAGAGTCGGGACAGGCGCGTGCGCTCGGCGCCGGCCGCGGTGGCCCGCCAGCGGCATCTCTCCGGCAAGGGCGAGCGCACCAATAAGTCCCAACGTGTCTCCCACACCGATTCCCGTGGTTTAATTGACAAGCTAGGGGCCCTAACGAGCTTGTGCCCGCCCATGGCGGCCATGGTGGTTCGGCCACGGCGGCACCGGCGTTCCGGCGAACCGGGGCCTCCCCAAACGCAAACAACCTCATCTACAGCTTCAAGAATCTCACCGGACCATGCTGCGCTACTTGGTCGGGACGGAGATGACTCGGAGAGATGTGCTCGACGATGGCCGTGACCTCTGCGGCGAGCTTCCGTATGCTTCGCGGCGTTCCGGCGTCGTCTGCACTCCTCCAAGAAAACCGACACAAGCATGAGGATCACTGAGGCATGGAGAGGTCAAATCGCACTAGAAAACTAGACTAAGCTCACCGGGGAGAACTATCCATGGCAGGCGGATCATGGTGGCTCCTTCGCCGACCGCGGGGAAGAAAGAGGTGACCAGGGCGCAGCAGTGGACGAACACTAGCGCTACTAGGACCAATCGATACGCAAGGATGTGAGGCAACTATCTACGAGTTGAATTGGATGATGATGGAGTGAAGGTCACAAATTTCTCGGCGAACCGAGTTGTCTGCCGATGAACCGAGAGGGAGAGAGAAGAAGAAATGGTGGCTTCGGAGTACTTGTAGGAGGCAGGGAAAGGTGCAGGACATGTCCGGGGCCCCCATGGCTCCGACACGCCGGCGACCAGACCTCGGCCGAGCCCAGACGGTGCCGGCGCACGGCGAGGCACGCATGCCTGGCGGCTGCATGCGCAGCGAAAGAGGGAACCGGAACCCCCTTCCCCTAAGTACTGTAGCTAGGCATTCAAAGTCAAAGCCTACTTTGCCAATTACACCATATTCCCATTAGCAACAGAAGAAACACCAAAAATGAAAATTGTGGAGAATTTCATATAGAACATTTTTTGCTTTTTGAATCAAGTTCAAATTCTACTCAGATTTGAAACTATTGAAAAGGGGGTAAATCCCCAATTTGAATTTCATTTGCAATTCAATCAAATTCTCAAAAGTTTTCTCCAACATGAAAATCTGAAAACATAGAAGTTATTCTACTTGTTGAGCTCTACATCTTTAATTAAGAGAGTTTTGTCAGATTCATGATAATTTTTGAAATAGAATTTTAAATTTGAATTTCAAAGCATTAATTTGAGTTTTATTTGAATTTCCACTGCATAACTTCAAAATCTCCAAAAATAAAAGTTGTTCCATTTTAAAAATCTACAATTTCTATTAAGAGACCAACACCAAAATCCATTTAGTTTTTGAATTTGAATTTCAACTTTTAATCTTTAAAGCATAAGTTAAGGTTTTATTTGAAATTATTATTATTATTATTATTATTATTATTATTGTTTTATTGTAGAGGGTTGAAGACAAACATAAGAAGAATGCACTAAACAAGAGAAAGAGAAAGTGATAAACCAGTCAAGAAGTATGGCTCAACGTAGTGGAGGTTGACTGGTGGGCTGGGGTGTCCATGATGGGGTCGGCCGACCCTACCTTGGAGGTTCTAGCCACTTTGATTCTTTCCTTGTGCATTCTTACCTCCAATGATGTGTTCATGCACTGATGCTTTTTGCTCGGGATGTCCATCAACGCCCAAATATGTTTGAGGGGGTCAAATGACCCCCCCACACTTGGTGTAAGGTGTGTCCTGAGTCATGGAAAATTGAGAAAACATCAAGTGCAGGGGTTCTGTTGGTGGCAACACACCAACAGAACCAAAAGTCTTACTACCCTACTCAAGTTAGTCACACAAGTTCAATGATGTTAATTTGAAGCCAACTTGTGGGGACCTAACTGTAAGAATTTATACCACTACGAATTTTGGAGAACTTATGATAAACAAAAGCATCTACAACCTCTATTGCAAAAGTTTTGGACACAAGAAGAGTGAAGAGGTTGTAGATCTCTTGTTGTGTAGTGGTAGAAAGAAAGATTGAGTCAGGAGATTTCTCAAATGAGCAAGGACTTGATGAGAGGATCGACGGATAACTTCCATGCCCTTTGATGAAATTCTCCGTCTCAAGGAGTAGGTGAGCGATTTTCTTCTCATGACATTCCAAATCCTCCACAAGACTTGGATATGTCATGATTGTTTGCGAAATCATCTTAAGCTCACCCCTTGGGTCATGAATAGGATTGGATTCTACCCTTGTGCTAAGAGATTGGAAGACCAAACAGGTAGATATTCCTTGCCTATTCTATGACCAAGCTTCTCATTTCCAATGTTCTCCAAGATTCGCATGATTGGTCTTCCAATGAATGTGAGATGAAAGGAAAGTCCAGGAAGGTCAAAGATGTGGAAATCTAGGGAGATCTTTAGATCATCAATCACTACAGGTACGCCTTGAAGGACTCCTAAACAATCAAGGATTTGACCATTTGGGAGCCTAATGTGTTTTTGGGATTGTAGCAGGTGATTCTTTGATGAACCTTGAACATGGAAGTGAGGAATGATGTTAATCCCAAGGCTAGGATCATAGTAAATTTCACTATAAATGCCCATGACTTGACAAGCTATTTTCCTTACATGAGTGGGCATCTTAGTGATTTCATTAGAATCATTGGTCTCTTCTAACCATTCTTGACTTACAACAGTGGGTGGATTCTCGAACTGTTGTTGTTTCTCTTCTTGGTTAGATTTATAGGCCTGATGACTCTCATGCCTTGGGTGTCTTAATGAATCTCCAGAGTCAATGACCGGATCATCATAAGAATTTGAAGGAAGGACACAATTGGATGTATCGGGATCAAGGATGAGTTTAGAGATGGGTTCAAAGGACATGGCGGATGTGGGCATAGAAGGGGAGAGTATAGATTTTGCTTGTAAGCATTTTAGTTCTCCTTCTATGGGCACAGTCAGCATTCCTTTTGGAGGTTCATCCAGGATCCTAGATGTTTCCCTATGTGCCACATGGGAATTCGAGGCATCATATGATGCTAATTTGGGAGATTATTGAGGAGATCCTTTCTTGAGGGGTTTTGAATGATGTTTCTTAGGACTTTTTTGGATAGGATACTTGTAGGCATTCCCAAAACTAGCACGGTTAGCTAAGAGATTATCCTCGAAATCGAAGGAGTGGGTTGGAGGATGGATTTCTTCCTCTTTCGATATTTGTGGTATATGTGGTTCAGGGTCGATGGTAGAATCTTTGGATGAGACTGATTTTGATTCGGCCATCGGAATTTCTTTTTGCTTGGGGATGAATTCCTTTTCTTCCTTAGGAGGCTCATTATACCCTTGGGTGTGGGGAGTGTTCTCAAGGATTTTAGCAAGAAGTTTCTTCCCTTCACCAACGGTACAATGAAGGAATGCTCCTCTAGAAGATATATCAAGGAATTGTGCGGAATTTTGGCTAAGACCGAGATAGAAGTGTTGTAAGAGTACTGGCTCGGTTATAGCTAAATTAGGGCCAGAAGATACTAAGTCTGTGACACGGGCCCATGCCGCACCTAGAGTCTCCCTTTCCTTTTGCTTGAAGGTTAGGACCTCTAGTCGAAGACGAGCAACATGAGAGACAGGGAAGAAGGCTAAGCAGAATTTGGATTGAAGGCTTTCCCACTCTCCATGTGCACTCTCTACGTGTCGAGCATACCACTGTTTAGCTGCTCCCGTCAAAAAGAACGGGAATAGCATCCATTTCAAGGTATATCGTGTCATACCTTCAATGTGAAGACATGAACACAATTGCTCAAAATCACATAAGTGAGTGTAGGGGTTTTCATCTTCTTCCCCAGCAAATGATTGTTCCCGAACCTTAGCTATGAAACTAGGGCGAAGCTCATAGCTAGGCGAAAGAATAGGATGGGATGATGGTGGTGGCTCCAAACTAGCGCCCTTTGGAGCGGCAAGATGAGATATGGGTGTTTGGTTCATGGTGTGGAAAGGATAAAAAGAAAAGAAAGATAAAAGAAAGGTAACTCGGACGACTCGATTCTAGTTAAGACAGCTACCGTTCCCCAGCAACAGCGCCAGAAAGCTTGTTGACACCAGAAGTGGCAAACGGATATACCGCAAGCGTACGGTAGTCAATGTAGCCTTCACCGGGAGTATTCCAGGTATCGTATTTTCCACGGGGAACGTGAAGTGTTCTAACTAGGTGCAAGGCCGTCTAGTGATGAGACAAAGGATCTATGATAGCTAGGTAGAGAGGTTCCTATGTAGCAAAAGATATTTGGTTTTGGTGTTCTAAGTATAAAGACCTTAGTCAGCTCCTCCCTTCACAAGAGGCGACAGGCGAAACAGTAGGAGACAAAACTCCTACCCGAGGCGGCTGTGCTATTGTCTTGATGCCTTGCTGTTTTAATAACTTGTCTTACACACGTGGTGGACTACGAAGACCAGACAAGGCTGTCACCACTTGCTGGCTACCACAAACAATCCGTGCGACAAGCGGCCTACACTGACAAGATATAGTCTAGACACCGCGTCTACACTAAAATTACTACTCTAACCTTCGCGAAAGACTAGAGCACTTCACTAAGTAAAGCAATGTACGGGTGAAGACAGTATATACTTAAAATACCAGAACCAGAATATCTAATACTTAGAAGGACTCAGATGTAAGACTTACTTGAAGATTCGCATCCGCTGAGGTACACCTTGGAGAAGATTCCCGACAGGCCCGGGGCTTTCTCCTGAAGACTTCCCTCACTCTCTCCCAACTAGCACAGCACTACAGCAGAGCTAAGCTACTACATAGTGTTTTCTCCTTTGAATCATGCTCTAAAGTGAAGGCCTATGGGGGGTATTTATAGGGGGATGAAGGGCAGCGCCACGTCAGCGATCCGCGTGACCTCCAGCTTGCACCGTTGGATCAACCGCAATATAACCGCCTTAGGATCAAGGGTGGAGGATTTCCAGCACATGTTCAACATGAGGAAGGCGGTGGAGGTTCAACCGACCTGGCTGGGCCCAAGGAGGGGTTCGGCCGACCCCCCTATGGCAGGTGGGCCCAGCCATGGTCTTCTACAAGGTCTCCCCAACACGGTGGAGTGCAGCTAAGCTTCGAGGCCCACAAAGTAGGGTTCGGCCAACCCACTTAGTGTCAGGTGGGACCATGGGTGAGTGTCCCCACATGTCATAGAGTCCATCCCAGGTGTTGGTTACTTCGGGGCCCACCAAGTGTGGTTTGGCCGAACCACCTTTGGTGGAATCAAAGGCCCATCTTTTGCAGGTGTCTTCTCCATGTAATTCTAAGTGCAATGGTGGTGCTAACTTGCCTTTGGGTGGTTCGGCCGAACCACTCATTGTGCCCATTTTTTGCACATCGTCTCTAGAAGCAGTGATATTGTTGAATGTGAAGTTGGCTTGTCATTTGGCCATACTTGGTAGGTTGCCCATCCTTCATATAGAGCTTCCGGACACTGAAAAGTGCCTGTTCTGAGTGCCTGCAACCAAATAATGACAAGTACATGTGGAACCAAGTTATTTGTACCTAAGTCACTATGTGTTTGGTGGTTTCCTTCCAGAAAGAATGTCTTGTTGACGGTTTTGATGGGGTAAAAATATGGCATAACTACCGTCAACAAGATCCCCCACACTTAAGTCTTTGCTCATCCTCGAGTAAAGGTTAGAGAGAGAATGATAAAATATGATTATGACATTTTTAAGGTATTAGCTAACACAAAGCTTTACTCAAGACATATCTCATACAAGTGGGGTATGTGGTATTGTCTAGCATATATCCTTCAGATGTTGAAAAATGGAACAGTTCTCAAAGCAAAGTCATCTTCCCATTTTCATATCCTTAGCACTTAGAGTTTTTCATAATTGTTTTAAAAGAAAGCACATAGTTCATTCTTACTCCTCAAATAGTACTCTCAAATCACTCAGTAAGTATATGATTCCTCACCAAGGCATAGCATAAGATTGCCTTCTTTTGTTTTATCCTACATCTATCAGGCTTATGTGGGGCTCAGGTAGGGATAAACAAGATAGCATACTTGCATTGTATTTATTGTAAAGTCAAAACAAGGATCCAAGGAGAAGAATGTCATAATCCTAGATCAAGATGTGCAAGTGTGTAGAAGATGATGCAATCTAGTGCTCCTTTATTTGATAAGATCTCTCTCTACTTTATTTTATTTGAGACATGGCTAGCATTTTTTTCTCTCTTTTTTTTCTTCTCAAAATAATGGACCTTCACGTGTCCACTTTTGTTGAATAAGGTAATGGACCTTCATGTGTCCACTTTTTTTTTGAATGAGGTAATGGACCTTCATGTGTCCATTTTTTTTGAATAGCCTTTGTGTCTCATCTACTAAGTCATACTTAGAGAGATATTCTAAACTTAAAGCATGAAGCAAACTTATGATGGAGATGGATGGCATATTTTTGCGTACTTCCAGTGTAGAAGTAGCATGTGTATATTTGGTGTGTATGTGATCTTGATCTTGGGACTATGACATAATTCTCAACTAGGGTCAACAAGGTTTGACCAAACTCAAAACAAGTACAAGTAGCATATATAGAAGGGGTTTTGAATCATGGTATGAACATATATGGCTTTTGGTAGGAATTTCGTACTATTGAGGAGTGAGTGACACTATGGTTTTATGACATTTTCAAAAAATAAATCTCTAAGCACTTTGAATAGAAAAGGTATGAATCATGAGCTAAGAACTATATCACAATAGTCAACAACTTAGTCAATATGATATTCCTATCAAGATATGAGACCCACAAGCATAAGCATATGCAAGAGTTAGACTTTGTGATGCTTTTACCCTTTAAATGTCATGAATCATGTCATTTTTATTTTCAGATGCAAGTCTTCTTATTTATTTTTATTTTTATTTTATTTTATTTTATCTAAGGAAAGCAAATAAAAGTAAAAAGGAAAGAACAGAGGGGCGTAGGAGTGGCAAACCAGTCAGGAGACAAGAAGTCAATGAGTGGATGCTGACTGGTGGGCCCAGAGGTCCCTAGTGGAGTCGGCCGACCCCACTTGGGCTTGCCTGTTGCTGCCTTTTGAATTCTCTCTGTTGAAAATATACTTCTACAAACTTGTATTCCCGTTGGCCACCAAAGTGGGGGTCGACTGACCCCCCTACTTGGCTCAGATTTCGTCGTGCCAACATGTCAGGCCATGTGCTACGTCGTGGTATGTTCAGAAAAGTTCAAAGACGTAGTTGGGGGGTCGACCGACCCTCCCACACTTGGGTTCCTGAGTGTTCTGAATTGCAAAGACAGGGAAAACATCAAGTGCAGGTGTCCTGCTGGTGGTAACACACCAGCAGAACGAAATTCTATTCTTTTTTTAATGGATCATAGGCACAAGTTACCATGATAAGGATTGAATGAACTTAGCTATGTGCCTAGCATATTTGTGAATAGGTTTAAGATATCTAAGGAAAAAGATCCAAGGTTGAGGTCCTCGTGCCCCATGATTGTTTCTAAGTATGCAAACCGCACTAAGGACCTTCCTCACGACTCTCTTCTTAAACAGTCATCCTCAGAGAGCCTTGACGGCTTCTTTAACATGGAGGACTATCCTTTCACCTTATGGAGTGTTGAGCTTCTCCCACAACTACTTCTCCCCTGAGGTGAACAGGGGAACAAAGCAACTTCCCTTGTTCGGCCCACCGCCAATGCCCTTGTGGTTCTTCATGAAAGGTGGGCGTCGAAGGCGTGTAGGAGCTGGTATACTCCATAGGGCTCAACCTCAAGCATCTTAACCTCCATGGCAGCCTTTAGGGTCTTGAAAAATGATCTCTCGGACTGAAGGGACCCTTACCCAAGGGACAATGGAATTTTTACTAGTGGGGGCCATGGTGGAGTTTCTCTTAAGGATCAAGGTCGAAGGAAGGTGCTGGAATGGTGAAGGATGGAGGTGGAAGGAAGAAGAAGGAGAGGAAGGGGTTGAGAAGACGAGTGCCAATATTCTCTTTTTCGATATCACGAGAAAACGTTGGGGGAACGTTGGCATAACATTCTGGAGCTGATGGGTGGCACTAGGTTGCCAACGGTGGTTCCGCCGACCCCAATAATGGGTCATATGGCCGTGGCCACTTCCTCACTCATTTGCCAAATGCTTCCCTAAACGTGACAAGTTTGGGGGATGAAAAGTATGGGTCGGCCGACCCATCTATTTGCCCCAAACTTTTGTCACGTGGCCAACAAGAGCTCCTGAACATTGTCCCATTTTCCAAAATTTTAAATTGTGCCAAGTGCGGGTCGTCCAACCTGGGTTTGAATGGCCCAGTGCGACCAGATTATGCATTTCTAAAAATTATATTGCTTAGCTTAATTTTGGTCCCAAGTGTTCACCGAATTTCGGTTGTCCACCTCTAATAGGGAGTTTTGGGGATCCAAGGTGAAGAAAGGATTTGCAGTTAACTGAGAACCTGTCTAATGATCAAGCTATACAAACAATTGAAAAATAAAATAAGACATGTAGATTTTAATTATGTCAATTCATTATCAGGGATGAATTCTAGTATGTCAACTTCTTATTCAAAGGTTCATGTGAATGGGAAACTCTAAGGAGGTGGCCACTTACCTTAAAGATGATGAGTTGTAGTAGTGGTCCTCCTCAGTTGCATTGAAGTTCTCCTTGCCCAAACAACTTGAATTTTGACCATGAGGATCTCTGTCTATCTCCTTGAATGATCTTATGACTTACCCATAGAGATGTCGGGGTTCTTGCTACAGGGGTTAGTCCAAAAGTGCAACCAAGTTCCATGCAAGTATGTTTTGATTCCATAATCAAACTTAACACCATGTCATGTTTGATTAAGGTGGTCTCTTTTAACCTAAGCACCATGCTTAATTTAAAAATACTATGGAGGTATGATCTTTCGAACGATCAATACATCCAAACCAAGGCATGCTAACATAGAAAAATGAGGCATGATAGTATAAATAAGTTTCATTCTACTAGAGACAATAGAGTGAATGGTGAAGACAAGAAGCATTTATTATTATTATTATTATTATTATTATTATTATTATTATTATTATTGTTTTATTGTAGAGGGTTGAAGACAAACATAAGAAGAATGCACTAAACAAGAGAAAGAGAAAGTGATAAACCAGTCAAGAAGTATGGCTCAACGTAGTGGAGGTTGACTGGTGGGCTGGGGTGTCCATGATGGGGTCGGCCGACCCTACCTTGGAGGTTCTAGCCACTTTGATTCTTTCCTTGTGCATTCTTACCTCCAATGATGTGTTCATGCACTGATGCTTTTTGCTCGGGATGTCCATCAACGCCCAAATATGTTTGAGGGGGTCAAATGACCCCCCCACACTTGGTGTAAGGTGTGTCCTGAGTCATGGAAAATTGAGAAAACATCAAGTGCAGGGGTTCTGTTGGTGGCAACACACCAACAGAACCAAAAGTCTTACTACCCTACTCAAGTTAGTCACACAAGTTCAATGATGTTAATTTGAAGCCAACTTGTGGGGACCTAACTGTAAGAATTTATACCACTACGAATTTTGGAGAACTTATGATAAACAAAAGCATCTACAACCTCTATTGCAAAAGTTTTGGACACAAGAAGAGTGAAGAGGTTGTAGATCTCTTGTTATGTAGTGGTAGAAAGAAAGATTGAGTCAGGAGATTTCTCAAATGAGCAAGGACTTGATGAGAGGATCGACGGATAACTTCCATGCCCTTTGATGAAATTCTCCGTCTCAAGGAGTAGGTGAGCGATTTTCTTCTCATGACATTCCAAATCCTCCACAAGACTTGGATATGTCATGATTGTTTGCGAAATCATCTTAAGCTCACCCCTTGGGTCATGAATAGGATTGGATTCTACCCTTGTGCTAAGAGATTGGAAGACCAAACAGGTAGATATTCCTTGCCTATTCTATGACCAAGCTTCTCATTTCCAATGTTCTCCAAGATTCGCATGATTGGTCTTCCAATGAATGTGAGATGAAAGGAAAGTCCAGGAAGGTCAAAGATGTGGAAATCTAGGGAGATCTTTAGATCATCAATCACTACAGGTACGCCTTGAAGGACTCCTAAACAATCAAGGATTTGACCATTTGGGAGCCTAATGTGTTTTTGGGATTGTAGCAGGTGATTCTTTGATGAACCTTGAACATGGAAGTGAGGAATGATGTTAATCCCAAGGCTAGGATCATAGTAAATTTCACTATAAATGCCCATGACTTGACAAGCTATTTTCCTTACATGAGTGGGCATCTTAGTGATTTCATTAGAATCATTGGTCTCTTCTAACCATTCTTGACTTACAACAGTGGGTGGATTCTCGAACTGTTGTTGTTTCTCTTCTTGGTTAGATTTATAGGCCTGATGACTCTCATGCCTTGGGTGTCTTAATGAATCTCCAGAGTCAATGACCGGATCATCATAAGAATTTGAAGGAAGGACACAATTGGATGTATCGGGATCAAGGATGAGTTTAGAGATGGGTTCAAAGGACATGGCGGATGTGGGCATAGAAGGGGAGAGTATAGATTTTGCTTGTAAGCATTTTAGTTCTCCTTCTATGGGCACAGTCAGCATTCCTTTTGGAGGTTCATCCAGGATCCTAGATGTTTCCCTATGTGCCACATGGGAATTCGAGGCATCATATGATGCTAATTTGGGAGATTATTGAGGAGATCCTTTCTTGAGGGGTTTTGAATGATGTTTCTTAGGACTTTTTTGGATAGGATACTTGTAGGCATTCCCAAAACTAGCACGGTTAGCTAAGAGATTATCCTCGAAATCGAAGGAGTGGGTTGGAGGATGGATTTCTTCCTCTTTCGATATTTGTGGTATATGTGGTTCAGGGTCGATGGTAGAATCTTTGGATGAGACTGATTTTGATTCGGCCATCGGAATTTCTTTTTGCTTGGGGATGAATTCCTTTTCTTCCTTAGGAGGCTCATTATACCCTTGGGTGTGGGGAGTGTTCTCAAGGATTTTAGCAAGAAGTTTCTTCCCTTCACCAACGGTACAATGAAGGAATGCTCCTCTAGAAGATATATCAAGGAATTGTGCGGAATTTTGGCTAAGACCGAGATAGAAGTGTTGTAAGAGTACTGGCTCGGTTATAGCTAAATTAGGGCCAGAAGATACTAAGTCTGTGACACGGGCCCATGCCGCACCTAGAGTCTCCCTTTCCTTTTGCTTGAAGGTTAGGACCTCTAGTCGAAGACGAGCAACACGAGAGACAGGGAAGAAGGCTAAGCAGAATTTGGATTGAAGGCTTTCCCACTCTCCATGTGCACTCTCTACGTGTCGAGCATACCACTGTTTAGCTGCTCCCGTCAAAAAGAACGGGAATAGCATCCATTTCAAGGTATATCGTGTCATACCTTCAATGTGAAGACATGAACACAATTGCTCAAAATCACATAAGTGAGTGTAGGGGTTTTCATCTTCTTCCCCAGCAAATGATTGTTCCCGAACCTTAGCTATGAAACTAGGGCGAAGCTCATAGCTAGGCGAAAGAATAGGATGGGATGATGGTGGTGGCTCCAAACTAGCGCCCTTTGGAGCGGCAAGATGAGATATGGGTGTTTGGTTCATGGTGTGGAAAGGATAAAAAGAAAAGAAAGATAAAAGAAGGGTAACTCGGACGACTCGATTCTAGTTAAGACAGCTACCGTTCCCCAGCAACAGCGCCAGAAAGCTTGTTGACACCAGAAGTGGCAAACGGATATACCGCAAGCGTACGGTAGTCAATGTAGCCTTCACCGGGAGTATTCCAGGTATCGTATTTTCCACGGGGAACGTGAAGTGTTCTAACTAGGTGCAAGGCCGTCCAGTGATGAGACAAAGGATCTATGATAGCTAGGTAGAGAGGTTCCTATGTAGCAAAAGATATTTGGTTTTGGTGTTCTAAGTATAAAGACCTTAGTCAGCTCCTCCCTTCACAAGAGGCGACAGGCGAAACAGTAGGAGACAAAACTCCTACCCGAGGCGGCTGTGCTATTGTCTTGATGCCTTGCTGTTTTAATAACTTGTCTTACACACGTGGTGGACTACGAAGACCAGACAAGGCTGTCACCACTTGCTGGCTACCACAAACAATCCGTGCGACAAGCGGCCTACACTGGTAAGATATAGTCTAGACACCACGTCTACACTAAAATTACTACTCTAACCTTCGCGAAAGACTAGAGCACTTCACTAAGTAAAGCAATGTACGGGTGAAGACAGTATATACTTAAAATACCAGAACCAGAATATCTAATACTTAGAAGGACTCAGATGTAAGACTTACTTGAAGATTCGCATCCGCTGAGGTACACCTTGGAGAAGATTCCCGACAGGCCCGGGGCTTTCTCCTGAAGACTTCCCTCACTCTCTCCCAACTAGCACAGCACTACAGCAGAGCTAAGCTACTACATAGTGTTTTCTCCTTTGAATCATGCTCTAAAGTGAAGGCCTATGTGGGGTATTTATAGGGGGATGAAGGGCAGCGCCACGTCAGCGATCCGCGTGACCTGCAGCTTGCACCGTTGGATCAACCACCATATAACCGCCTTAGGATCAAGGGTGGAGGATTTCCAGCACATGTTCAACATGAGGAAGGCGGTGGAGGTTCAACCGACCTGACTAGGCCCAAGGAGTGCAGCTGAGCTTTCCCAGCCATGGTCTTCTAGAAGGTCTCCCCAACATGCTGGAGTGCAGCTGAGCTTTGAGGCCCACAAAGTGGGGTTCGGTCAACCCACTTAGTGTCAGGTGGGACCATGGGTGAGTGTCCCCACATGTCATAGAGTCCATCCCAGGTGTTGGTTACTTCGGGGCCCACCAAGTGTGGTTCGGCCGAACCACCATTGGTGGAATCAAAGGCCCATCTTTTGCAGGTGTTTCTCCATGTAATTCTAAGTGCAATGGTGGTGCTAACTTGCCTTTGAGTGGTTCGGCCGAACCACTCATTGTGCCCATTTTTAGCACATCGTCTCTAGAAGCAGTGATATTGTTGAATGTGAAGTTGGTTTGTCATTTAGCCATACTTGGTAGGTTGCCCATCCTTCATATAGAGCTTCCGGACACTGAAAAGTGCCTGTTCTGAGTGCCTGCAACCAAATAATGACAAGTACATGTGGAACCAAGTTATTTGTATCCTAAGTCACTATATGTTTGGTGGTTTTCCTTCCAGAAAGAATGTCTTGTTGACGGTTTTGATGGGGTAAAAATATGGTATAACTACCATCAACACTAGGCCTGCACAGACCGCGGCAGTGCCGCGCCCTAGGGCGGCAGTGCCGGACCACGGCAGTGCCATGCCTAGAGCGGTAGTGCCACGCCCCAAGAAAGGGAAGGCCACCAACCTGAAGCCCGATCATTCCAAAGCACATGTACAGAGGGTGCCCCAGCAGAAGCAGGTTTTCCAGAAGCCACAGGAATCAATTTGGGTGACCAAAAATAAGTTTGTGCATCAAGCAAAGCCAAGTGTCACCCGTGAAAACTTGGAATCTTGCTATGTGTTGAAGTGCAACAACCGTGGTAAAGTTGTTGCTAAGATTGTTGGTCAAGAGGCCAGTAAGCATGGAGGAAGGGCAATTTGGGTTCCTAAGATACTTATGACTAACATGCAAGGCCCCAATGTTACTTGGGGACTTAAATCAAGGAACTAAATTGTTTTGCAGGCATACTCCTCCAGTGGGTCAAGTTGGGTGCTTGACAGCGGATGCACAAATCACATGACCGGAGAGAAGAGTATGTTTAGCTCATACTCCCCTATTGAGAATCCAAGTGAAAATATAGTCTTTGGAGACAACTCGAAAGGGGGAGTAGTCGGTCTTGGTAAAATTGCTATAACTCATGAGCATTCAATTACTAATGTTTTACATGTTGATTCGTTGAGTTACAGCTTGTTGTCCGTATCATAATTGTGTGAGATGGGCTACAATTGTTTCTTTACGGATAAGGGTGTGGAAGTCACAAGAAGGGAGGATTTCTCTATTGCCTTTACGGGTCGTTTGAAAGGGAAGGTTTACCTAGTTGATTTCAACAAAAGTAAAGCTAACCATGAGACTTATTTAGTGGCAAAATCCAGCATGGGCTGGTTATGGCATCGTCGGCTAGCTCATGTTGGGATGAGGAACTTGGCCAAACTTTTAAAAGACAACCACATCCTTGGACTAACGAATGTTCACTTTGAGAAAGATAGGATTTGCAGCGCGTGCCAAGCCGGAAAGCAAGTAGGAGCACCACACCCACCAAAGAGCATCATGACCACCACCAAGCCATTGGAGCCGATTCACATGGATCTCTTTGGACCGGTGGCCTACTTAAGCATCAGGGGTTACAAATATGGATTAGTTATCGTTTATGATTATTCCCGTTTTACTTGGGTATTTTTCTTGTTTGATAAGTCCTAGGTACTAGACAAAGTGAAGACATTCATTAGAAGGGCACAAAAGGAATTCGAGCTCTCCATCAAGAAAGTGAGAAGTGACAATGGGACCGAGTTCCGGAACACCCAAGTTGATAGCTTTCTTGATGAAGAGGGCATCAAACATGAGTTTTTAGTTCCATACACCCCTCAACAAAATGGTGTAGTAGAGAGGAAGAACCGAACTCTCATTGACATGGCAAGAACAATGCTTGATGAGCACAAGACGCCGGATCTCTTTTGGAGTGATGCCATCAACACCGCTTGCCATGCAATCAACCGACTCTACTTACACAAGAAGCTGAAGAAAACCTCATATGAGCTGCTCACCAGTGACAAGCCAAAGGTGTCTTACTTTAGAGTCTTTGGGTGCAAGTGTTTCATACTTAACAAAAGACCCAAAAGCTCTAAGTTTGCACCTAAAGTTGATGAGGGTTCATTACTTGGTTATGGATCAAATGAGCACGCTTATCGTGTCTTCAACAAGACCACCGGTCGTGTTGAAGTAGCCGTAGACGTGACATTTGATGAATCTAATGGCTCTCAAGTAGAGCAAATTGATCAAAGTATTGTAGGAAAGAAGGATCCACCTTGTGAAGCAATCAAGCAAGTAGCAATTGGTGATATAAGACCATAAGAAGACAAGGCTACTGAGGTGAAAAAGCCTCATGAGAAGGCCACTGCAGAGGCTGCTGCTGAAGGGAGCCCGGCAGTGCCGGCCTCTGGCGCGGCAGTGCCGCTCCCCCAGTCAGCAGAGCCATCATCTCCTATAACAGCTGAGAGAACACCGCTTCCAAGGGATGATCTAGCACCTATTCTTGAAGTAGATGAAGATGATTGGGCAAAAAAAGAAGAACAATAATCCATTGATCATCCAAGGCTATGTCAAACCATCCAACGGGATCATCTTATTGACAACATCCTTGGGAGTCTTCGAAGGGTGGTAACCACTCGTTCACATTTAGAAAATTTTTGTCAATTTTACTCCTTTGTCTCCTCTTTGGAACCTCTCAAGGTAGAAGAAGCACTTGGTGATCCAGACTGGGTGTTGGCCATGCAAGAAGAGTTGAACAACTTCGAGAGAAATCAAGTATGGACTCTAGTTGAAAGACCCAACACCAACATCATCGGTACCAAATGGGTTTTCAGAAATAAGCAAGATGAAGATGGAATGGTGACAAGAAACAAAGCAAGATTGTTAGCTCAAGGATTCACTCAAGTAGAGGGCTTGGACTTTGAAGAAACTTATGCACCGGTAGGAAGACTAGAAGCAATCCGAATGCTTCTAGCCTATGCTGCCCATCACAACTTCAAGTTATATTAAATGGATGTGTAGAGTGCATTTCTCAATGGCCCAATACAAGAGTTGGTATATGTGGAGCAACCACCGGGTTTTAAAGATCTCAAGTTCCCAAACCATGTCTACAAACTCCATAAGGCGCTCTATGGGCTTAAGCAAGCACCAAGAGTATGGTATGAATGCCTTAAGGAATTCTTGCTCAAACGAGGCTTTGAAATAGGCAAAACTGATTCTACTCTTTTCACTCACAAAGTTGGTAAAGATTTATTTGTGTGCGAAATATATGTCGATGACATAATATTTGGTAGTACTAATCATGTGTTTTGTGAGGAATTTAGTAGGACAATGACCAAAAGATTTTAGATGTCCATGATGGGTGAGCTCAAGTTCTTCCTCGGGTTTCAAGTCAAGCAATTGAAGGGAGGAACTTTCATAAGTCAAACCAAGTACACCCATAATATGCTTAAGAATTTTGACATGGTGAATGCAAAGCCCATCAAGACTCCCATGCCAATCAATGGACATCTTGATCTCAATGAGGAAGGGAAAGCCGTGGATATCAAGGTATATCGCTCCATGATCGGCTCTCTACTCTATTTGTGTGCATCTAGGCCTGATATTATGCTTAGTGTGTGCATGTGTGCTAGATTTCAAGCTAACCCGAAAGAGTGTCATTTGATGGCCATTAAAAGAATCTTGAGATATCTAGTGCACACTCCAAACCTTGGCTTGTGGTATCCTATGGGCTCTAAGTTCGATTTGCTTGGGTATTCGGATTCCGATTACGCCGGTTGCAAAGTAGATCGAAAAAGCACTTCGGGGACGTGTAAATTCCTTGGACGGTCCCTAGTGTCTTGGAGTTCTAAGAAACAAAATTGTGTAGCTCTTTCCACCGCCGAGGCCGAGTATGTTGCAGCCGGTGTGCATGTTGTGCGCAACTACTTTGGATGAGGCAAACCCTTCGTGATTTCGGATGTCACTTTACCAAAATCCCATTATTGTGTGACAATGAAAGTGCCATAAAGCTTGCAAATAATCCCGTAAGCCAGTCAAGAATAAAGCACATTGACATCCGATATCACTTTTTGAGAGACCACGAAAGCAAAGGAGATATCGAAATACGCCATGTGAGTACCGAAAAGCAATTAGCCGATATCTTCACTAAGCCTCTCGACGAGTCAAGGTTTCGCGCTTTGCGTAGTGAACTAAATATCCTTGATTCTCGAAACGTGGTTTGAAACCTAGCACTGTTCTGTTTGCTTAAGCTAGGTTGATTGAAAAATTTTGAAAAGTTCAATCATGTCTTTCAAAACTACTTTGGTTGAGTGTTTGTACAATCTTGGTTACTATATTTAATTTCTAATCTTTCTGACCAAGTGATTGCACAAATATTACTCTGTAACCATGACCTAGGTGAAGCCCAGTTTTAGTCTAGGTTCTCTGCTGGAAGGCAAGGCGGCAGTGCCGCTCTTAGCCGCGGCAGTGCCGGGCCTTTGCCCCGGCAATGCCACGCCTTGCCAGCTTGGCGGCCCGTGGGCCACCTTAGTCAGAATGGTCGGGCATCTCCTCTAAGTGCTATCCAGGCCCATAACCGTTCCTCTCTCTCTCTATTCTCTCGGTTTCTATCTCTGTCTCTCTTTCTCATACCGAGAGAAGCAGGGCGACGGCGCCGCCCGGCACCGCCGCACCTCCCTGACGGCACCTCCTTGGTTGGATCCCCTGCTGGCCGTGGGGAACTCTCTTCTCCACCTTGCTAGCGTCAAGATCCTCTTGAAGGCGCGGTCTCCTTCCCTCTCTCAAGGTGACTTCATGCCTTAAGTTGAAAAATTCCCCGATCTATGAAATGTGTTGTTTTTGGTTGAGGAAAAGTGTCATTTAGCGTTGTTTGATGTGTATTGCATCGAGTTTATGGGTTGGAAATTGCCGATCCGTTGATTCAAAGGATGAGGAAGTTTGAAGGCAGGGTGGCCTCACTGCGCAGGCGCGGCAGTGCCGGCCCTAGGCGCGGTAGTGTCGGGCCCTGTGCAGTGAGCCTCTGTCCTCCAAACTTCACCTCAGTCTTGGATTCAACATATTGGCTCTATTCATTCCAGAGATTCGGTCAGCACTCATCTCTTCCTATCTTTGACATAGGAAGGCGTGAAGGAAGGACGAAGGGCAGCTTCGACGTGGGGGCTGGGTCCAGCAATCCAGCGCATTCCCCGCGTACCAAGCAGGCAGCCCGTCGTGGTGGACGAAACACCGAGGGCAGGACAGATAGACAGGCACTCCGCGACGCCGAGCTGGTTGAGCAGGCAGGCAGGACTATCCCAGATTATGCTTGCCCAGAGACTCCGGATGATCTCACCATGTTTGATGGTGCGTATCTGGAGTGGGATGAGCATGATCATCATGTGCATGCTCCAGTTGAGAGGAGACAAAGGCACAAGATCAGCTACCACAAGCCAGTTCAGGGCTGTGCAGGAGCAGAGGCAGGTCAATCCTTATGCTAGGCGTAAGGATATTGATCTTGACTACAGGTTTTGGTCTGCCTTTCAGTCAGATTTCTATGAGTCTATTCTCTTTGCTTCCAAGAAGCCCAAGATCTTTCCAATGAGGTATATTGATTGGGAGCACTTGGCTAGCAAGAATGACAGAGTTTGCAACCAAGTCATCACTTTCTGCAAGGGACAGAGGCATCTAATGACTTGATGGGTTTCAGGTATGATTGGAACACATATTCTATATCAGTTCCTAGCTACCTGCTACTTTGACAGAGAGGATGATGAGTTGCATTGAATGACTGACTATTCACGACTACCGAGTTGATTTCACTACTTTTGCTCGGATCCTTGGTTTTGATGAGTGGGACAGGGATGCCTATGATCTTCATGATGAGAGGGCACTTACTGATGGTGAGTTGGCTGCTCTTTATGATCGTCCCAGTCAGGCAGATGGTTTGGTGAAGGGGCTGAAGAGTCGATACTATATCTTGAACAATTTGTTCCGCCAGACTCTTCATCCTAAGGTTGGATCAGCTTCCAACTTATATGGGACAGCAAGGAACATGCTTGCCAGGACTTCAGCCAGGTAGTAGGATCTTTCTCAGTATCTCGCTTCCTTTGGCGCGAGTTGATTATCACTTCTGAGGATGCTACGAAGGCTCTACCTTATGCACCATATCTCATGTTTGTGATTGAGCGAGTGTCTGACATAATATTCAAGAAGGATGTGTCCCATGAGCCGTTCAGGTTGGACAAGGCTCACCGTTCAGGTGTTGGTGAGAGTAGGGCAGCCACCCGGTCTTCCAGCAGGAGGGTTGTCCCCTCCTCAGATATTCCAGGTTCTTCCCGTTCTGGCTCCCTAGCAGCATCCCAAGAAGAAGAGCCGTCTCTCCCGCTTGCTTAATAGGATCTTTGGGGCTTGTATGCATGCTTCTAAGTCAGCATACAAGGCTCGGCTAGAGAACAGGGAGTTACGTGAGCTTCAGGGGCTGCGACAGATTGCCCCTCCTACACCTCCACCAGAGTTCAGCGAGATCTCTAGATCCGATGTCGAGGACATCGATTGGGACCAGCTTGCACGAGAGGAGGAGGAGGACCATCCCGGCACATCGTCCCCGTGGCGTACGTTTCACCGCCACCACTCACCGCTAGGGTCGTGCCGTTGTCGAGTCTGATGACGATGAAGAAGAAGACGACTGACGACTGACGACGGAGGAGGCGTCTAGTGAGGATGATGATGAGTAGTTGTATTTTGCTTTTCTCTCTTTTCTTCCTTCTTGGTGCTTGTTGCCAAAGGGGGAGAAAGGGATTAGAGAGGGGTACAACAACTTTTCATCATTTTTACTAGTGTTCAGCTTGTGAGCTTAGTGTTTAGATCTTGTGAGAGCTAGTAGTTGTAGAGTTGAGAGTGTTTCTCAAACTCATTTGGTTTGTAATAAGTACTTTGTTGCTCTATTTTCATTTGGTTGTGAACCTTAGTACTTTATTTGAGAACCAGCCTGTGTTTGTGCGTAAACTAGATTTATTTTATATATAATCTGTGTAGGTGCTTTGCTTCCGTGAAGTCTCTGTCTTCAGGCAGAGCGACAGTGCCGCGCCCGCGGCAGTGCCGGCCCTAGAGCGGCAGTGCCGCCCTATCTGACGGTAGAAACTAACTCTGATTGTCTCACATGTCATTCGCATCACGGTTTTATTCTTGACACTGTGTGCTGCACCCCACAGAGACCTTGGATGTAAAGGAAGACCCCATTTCACTCTAATATGTGAAACTTAGCCTTTTATGCTAAGTTTGGAAATTTAAATTCCACTCACATATTCAGGGGGAGACTCTACATTCAAAATCTCATTTAAATCATATTGTATATTATCTTTTATCTCTCTAATCGTGTTGTCATCAATCACCAAAAAGGGGGAGATTGTAAGTGCAATCAAGCCCTAAAGTGGGTTTTGGTGATAATGACCACGCGATTAGAAGACTAATGAGATTTATCGAGATGATGGATAGGCAAAAAGCAATAGGAGGATGTATTCTTATGCAGGTGGACCCCTAATAACTAAAGGATGTGGTATCCGGCTCAAAGGAGGTTTAAATTCGTTTTCATTCTGAATTTGAGTATAGGAAAGCCGTACTATTAAGGGGGATGCAAAAGACAGGTTTGAAAGTGTGACCAAGTGCAAATCTTTACACCAAACATCCTCTTTTCCTCTGTCAAAGCCAGCCACAAAAACTCAGTTCATTCTGCTCTGCTTTGACAGCGCGGCACTGCCGTCCTAGGCCCGGCACTGCCGGTCGAGCGGCACTGCCGTGACTTGTTCTGACCGTTAGACTCGAGGGGACTTCTTAGTACACCCTCCCTGTCGCCCCCAACGGTCATATCTGTCCATTTGCTTCAGTTTCCATACCAGAGAAGCTCCTCTCTTGCTCTTCCCTCACTCCCAACAAGCCCTCTACTCTCCACTTTGAATCCAAGATTGAATCTAGAAGAGTGTGAGCTAAATCTCAGCAAGAACAAGCTTCCTCCCACTGATCTACAACTTCCTCAAGCACTTGGTTCCCGTTCAAGCCGGTGGTTTCCATTTGTTACTCTTGGAGCTTGCTCCTAGCCGGCTAGAGCGTCGTCCGGTGAGCTTGCCAATCTTGTGGCAGCCCCGGGAGGTTTGTAATCACCCTCACATGCTAGTGGAATCACCCCTCTTTTCAAGAGTTAATTCTCTTGACTTGAGAACTAAGGATTGGGCTTTGTGAACCCAAGCTTCCTTTGTGAACCTCAACAACTGTGGAGTAGGCAAGCCTTTGTGGCGAGCTGAACCACGGGATAAATCTTGTGTCACTTATGTTGCTAGTTCTACTCTCTTTTGTTGAGTTTCTTGATTTCTAGGGTTTGGTCTCGATCTACGTTTCGGTGAAGTTCTAGCTGTGAAGAAGTGGTGCTCTAGACTCTACACAACCTAGGGAATCTTAGTAAATTACCAGATCTAAGTTTCAATGGTTAAATTTTGAATTGTGTGAATTCTGCTCTGCGAGGTCCAGCACTATCGCTCTCCAGGCCTGGCACTGTCCGCGCCAGGTTCTGACCTTTGTTTGCGAAGAAATTTTACAGGCCTATTCAACCCCCTTCTAGGCCAGTCTGTGATCCTACTAGCTCGGTTGAGGTTTGGCACACTCATCACTGCTTCATAGATGCCAGGTGCTGCCCATTATGATTACCCTCACTCACAGCATGGCTCAGACCCCAGATTGCATCAGTCACGGCAGTCATGAGAGCAGCATACTCTTCACTCTACATATCTCTTGCGCTTTCCACTCTTCTTCTGATCACTCTTGGGTGCTGGGGTGTCTTCTTTCATTGGCTCTGGTGCATCAGCGTCCAAGTCGATGGTGTCCTGCTCAGCTGGCTGTCCCAGAGGCTCACTGGATCCCATTGCAAATCTGCCAGTAGCTACACCACAGCCGAAGATTGTCTGCATCTGAGAGTAGTTCACTAGCGACACATTGAGGAATTCAGTGTCCTTTGGATGATCTTGCATAAACCACAAACAAGTAGGTTGAGACTCGGAAAACCTCAAACACCAGTAAGTACTAGGGGCAAAACACAACCTACAGGAATACCTTGACGTGTCCATTGTAGTGCTCCTCCTCCAGGGTTATCATGCACAGATCCTCGTCCCAATTGGCACTCAACTCCTTTAGCCTGCAGATCTTGACCCACCTTGACCGCCACTTGCGAAGGTGGTTGTAAACTTGAGTCCCTGTCACTTGCAGGTTTGCGAAATCAGCAAGATGTTTTGCAACAGTGTTGACTGTGGCAGTCCTTGAAACCCTTATCAGTGCGGACTCCTTCAGCCACCAGCTCTGCAAAACGCCTGAGGATGAACCCAGACATTGCTGGAGTCCACTGCAACCTGGGGGGCAGCATTGCCACCTGCAGCCGGCACATCATCTTGGACCTGCTGGATAGGTTCCTCAACAGCACCAGCTTGCATACCATCCATTACTATAACCAAAATGAGCAAGCCCACAATAATGCATCATTGCAGTAGCAATAAAATTAAAATAAAACAACAATTCAGCCATGCAGAACATCAACCAATTATTAAAATACAAGTACCCAGCAATAGATAATAGCAGATAACATGCAGAACCACCATGGAAGCACCTCTAATGATGAGCCAAGGCGCTGATGACAACCACCATGGAAGCTCCTCTAATGATGAGCCGGCGGCGCCTAAGTGCAGGATCCATGAAGCTACGCAAGCCATCGGACCAAAATTAGTAATGAAAACCTATTGTTTCATGAATGAACCGTAAACAGAAAAAGTAATGGATCGGCTGCGACAGAGAAGAAGCGCCAACCAGATCCACGGCCGGTGGAGACACATCAAGTGGGTAAAGATTAAGCGCAACCAGATCTAAAATGGAACCCTAATCTGACAGGAAAATGGTGGTGCGGCTGCGACAGAGTTAAGCGCCACCGCCGCCTCGATGGAACAATCAAGAACCCTAAACACCAATCCATCCGTGTGGCTACGTGATACAGGGGGCTAAACTTTAGAACTGACAATGGACTACCCTTTGATATGAACCCTAATCTGATAGTATGGACTGGCTTGTGACAAAAAAGTGCCACCCTAGATCGATCCAGGAACATCAACTCAGCATAAATATACATGTATCATGAACCGGGAACAAGAAAGAATCAACAGTAACGGGTGAGAAACATTGCATAACAGATCAAATAGCAAACAAACTCGTCGGTGCCGCTAACCAAATGGATCTACACGATAAGAGCATCTCAACAACAACAGAGGAGGTAGGGCGAGAAAAGAGGCAGAGGAGTGCACCGTCCTTCCACGGTCCTTGACCGAAGAAGACCTCACCTGCGACGACCGAGCGAGGCGCGCACCGCCGACACACACCGCCGAGGATCTCCGGGGAAGTAGGCAGAGAGGAGTAAGGGGGGAGAGGGAACAGCCCAGAGAGCAGCGGCGGGAGGGGGAGTGTCGAATGGAAGCGATAACCCTAGCGGGACGGGCGTGGGGGGCAGGGTTTTGTTCGTTGGCTTCGTGGAGACGCGAGGGGCGCCGCGCGGGGCTGGGCCAAGCCTGGCTCCGTGGAAACGAGCACCCCCGCCGTTTCCAGGGAGCCTAGCTCCGGACCTCAAATGGGCTTGTTGGAGCCTGGCTAAGGGGGCCGGCCAGGCAACCAAACAGGCCCAAGTCAGCTTATGGAAGTCTGGCTAGCCCCCAAGCCAGGCAACCAAACATACCCTAAATGGCCGGTGGGGGAAGCTAGGGTCGCCGTCGTGAGGGAAGGGGCTCGAGGTAGGGCAGCCATGTGGTCGTGTGTTAAAGAGCTCGAGGCAAGGACGCCGCCACCGCCATCCTCGCGCGATCGTGCTGCCAAGGCCCCAGCCGCCACCACCACCGCGCCCACGTGAATCTGCGAGCCACCCCAAGTCCCGCCGAGGCCCCACCCCGCGTGCATGTTGTTGCCGAGGCCCCGACCGGCACCCTATGGCCGCTTGGCCACTGCCATGGCCACCGTGTTGTCCCCAACATGGCATGTGCATGGCCACGCGCCGCCATTGTGTCGCTGGCCGATCAAGCCCTCTGCCAGAGCCCCTTCCCCCTCCACGTAGCAATATCTCCATGACCATGGCCAGAGGAAGGAGACCAAGGTATCCCCTGCCGGAGCCCCTTCCCCCTCCACATAGCAATATCTCCATGACCATGGCCAAAGGAAGGAGACCAAGGTAGAAGAAAGAGACAAGGGTAAAAAGGGCATTTCACCATGCTTCTCTCTACTTGATAGACATAAACAAATATTTAGCGGGTGAATTGTCCACCAACAAATTTACCAAGAATCAAAGTGTCCTTCAATAAATCGCTCTATTTTACATGTATAAGAGCAAATGGTGATCACTTTCCATGTCTAGTAGAAAATTTTGCCAACAAGAAATTACCATGCTACAACAGAACAATATTCCTAAACCAACTCGCTCTTTTCTTACTCAGTTATGGCCAGCAGTAAAATTAGGCCAAGGATGATACAAACACTGAAACATGTCATAACGGAAATTCCTAAAAAACATCATTTACAACAAAATGATTCATCTGAAATTTTGAAAAGAACAATTGAATGAATTAATGTCTGATGTACAAGATCTGATGGTACAAATGCTACAACTATGCTGCGACGAAAATACACAATGTGACAGTTTTCAAGAATGTGAATTGAACAAAGATACAAGAGCCACCACCTGCAACACATTGGTGGGAGGCCAGAGGAAACAATGTAATGATCAATTGTTACACATATGTACCGATTTTCCTGATCGTGTGAGCATACAACGAATTCTTTGTCAGAAAGGTTTACTGTGCTTGCTGTTGTCTCTCTTGAGTTGTACTTTCAACTTTTTACCACCTAATTGGTATCCATTCATCACGCTAATTGCTGCTTGTGCAGAAGCTGGAGAGTCGTAGCTTACAAAACCTATCCAGGAAAATAAGTTAGCAAACTAAGTTTGTAAGATGTCCTGTCATCGAAATTGAAACTAGAAAGAATTAATTACCAAAGCATTTACTAACACCAGTTGCCTTGTCTACAAAAACTTTAGCGCTCAGTACTCTACCAAAACTATGAAACGAATTTGCAAGATCATGGTCACCAAATTCTTGCGGAATGTGATATATGAACAAATTGGCTCCAGGAGGACCTGTACACATGACAGTCATTTTTAAGAGAAATCTTTTAATATAATGCCTCTAAATACAAACTTGATTGTTAGAAACAAAACTATCTTAAAAGATAATAAGCAACTAATTTCGCGAGTATAGAAGAGAACAAACCTTCTATCTGGGGGCCAGGATTGCTGCTGGGACTTGAAGACGGAGAATTAGCATTTGAATTTTGAACTTTGGTTGAACTGTGAGAATTTGAAAAGGGACGATGATTAATAGGACCACCAGGATACATTCCAGGATATTGCAAACCAGGCAAAGGCGAATAGGGGCTTCCCAACTGTGCGGAATTAAATGATCTAGGAACTGAATTAGGGGAAAGTTCAGAACTAGCTCCACGGGTCGCGCTTCCTTGATTAACAGGTTGAACCATATTCTGGAATGCAGCTTGATTTTGCACAGGAGATAGAGGAGGGTATTGCATAAGCCCATAGGTTCCTTGTGGCTGCATAGAGCAATGTAAGTACAATTATTACCCACAATGCAAAACAAGTTTAAATACAGGTACCGTTAGTGTAGTACTCTACGGCATTGCCATGCTACGCATAGGATATTGATCAATGCATACTTTATAAAATCCAAGTAATCAAGTTTGAATAGCATTCTTCATGTTGTTTTTGGTTAAATACTGCTAGCACATTTCTGCCAAGCATGACACTACCACATGAAAGGTTATCACAGAGCTGTCTCAAGCTGTTTGTTGTATGGTGAGCAACACCTCAACCTAACCTCATTGTTGTATACCATAATATACCTGGTAGCCAAATCCGTTGTACTGCGGCACATATCCCATCTGTAAACCTCCAAACACTGAATTCTGCTGCATAGCATTTGCATTCAACATGTTAGAAGACTGGAATTGAACTTTTTGTGCTTTTCGAGCTTGCCTTTCCTTTTCAGTGTCAGCCCATTTGACAACCAAGGGAACACTTGAACCCTACGAAAAATGACCATGGCATGTTAGATTTGTGTAACTGGTCATGAAATTTCAGAAGAACTGAAGTAATCACTATCATACAAAGACAAGGCATCAATGATCTATTACATGCATTGATTTCATTAAATATAAGAGAAAATGTCATAAGGGAAATATCTTCTATTTAAGAAACAATGGTAAGCAACTACTCTCAAAAGTGGAGTGTGTTTGAATGATTTTATACTTCACATGAATCTATCAGATTATGTTCAATTAATGAAAGCAGAAAGCAGAGAATTCCAGAATTTCTTGCTACAATGTTGTGGAAAATAGCTCAGTGCTATCACCAAATTGGATGTGACATCCAATGTGTGGCTGATAGGTGATGTTCGCAAATTGCAATCATATTGAGCATCTTTTGTTTGAAACTTTTGAAATGCAATGCTATTGAGTTCATATATCACTGAGCTACATAATCCTGTTAAGTAGTAGGGGTATGTGATATGTTTTCAGGAGAAGTGAAATAATATCATCGTTAAGAAAAAGATTCTTTTGGTATCCTTTATTTCTACGAACCTCTATTTTGTGTGTTCCATTGAGAGCTTCTATAGCAGCCACAGCTTGCTCTTTTGTTTCATATTTTAGAAAGGCACAGCCAGCTGCAACATCCACAGTTGATTAAGCGAGTTAGAAAGAGGAAGCTAGAAGTGACTATGGTGATGCTCCATTCCTAATCTGAATCAATATGATTTACCTTTGCTCGTTTGCTGAGAACCTCTCAGAATCTGCAAATCCTTTATATTCCCATATTTTGAAAATAAATCCGTCATTTCAGCATCTGTTACATTTTTTGGGAGCATTCCAACAAAGAGCTTGTGCTCTGGAAGTAACAGTATAACACATGTTAGTAAAAATTCTAAAAACCAAGCCAAAATCAACCTGCAATACATTACAAATGATGATACAATTTCGAGGAGCCTCATACCCAATCTTTCCAACTCCCCATCAGCATATTTTACTTGCAATGGACTTGAGGCCTAATTTAAAACAGAGAAAAAAATAGGAAAGAGAATATGTTAAAGCTAGTCAGAGTCTCAGAAAAATAGACATTTGAAAAAAAAAATATTAAGTGCTTTAGGAATATTAAAAACATTTCTTGAGGATGGATTGCAACTGAGACTGGTTGACACGATCCCTAAAACATTTCAGATTATATCCATCATCAGAAACTATTGTCTTATATATCACTGACAAGGCAAGATCGTTTCACTTCATCCACATTCAAAAAATTGGGCTTCTATCATGGACTCCTCATGTATTCCATGATTTAGGTCCGAACGCTAATTCATGTATGAATAAACATCTGCTAGAACTAGGCAGGTACAACAATACATGGGAATGATAGGATTCAGTCCAGGATTCTAAGATAATTATGTAAGCACTAAATTAGTTTGAAGATAGCTTTTAATGCAGAAAATGCCCTTATCAAGCAACATTCCAAATGGTGCTACAATTTCTGACCTCAAAGAAGAAACTTACAGAGGGTTCAGTTACTACTTAGTACTTACTACACTGTACCCAAGATTCCAGGAAAAATACAAACAGGGTTACATACCCCAGGTAGTGTGCGCTTGTTGTGGTATGCAGTCACAGCCTTATCAGCCTCGTCCCTTGATGGGCAGATCACGAAGCAGCAGCCTGCAGAGGCCCAATACAATTGAATCAAACCTCAATTAAGGAACAAAAAAGGGTAGGACCTACCCATCTGTAGATACATATTTACACTACAGTCCAACAAGAACAAAACAAAAGGAAAAGGAAACAAAAATGTAAAATAAAAATACTCTCTAAGAGAAACTGAAAAAAAAAAGCAGCAAAGGGCATTCCAGTTGAATTTGCACATTAAGAACAACACAGGCTAACGCTTTTACATGACTCCTTCAGGCCTTCAGAAGGATAATGCTAAAAACTATTAGAAATCAGAAGCATTTTGAAGCAGCTCCTCCACACAAATTCAAACCAGCCACAATGAAGAAGCTCCACTCCCCTGTAGTGTTGAAAAGAATCAAACTCGTACTAAAACACGGTCAATGGAGTTTTGAATGGTCGTATACCAATAAAACTCTTGAATCAATGACGTTCTTAAAGAAATGGACAAAAACAGCAAGCATGTGTGCGATTCTATTGTCCCTAAAAAAAATTAAAAAAAAAAGAAAGAAAGAAAGAAAGAAGAGTTCAAGTCCCAGCAGTCTTCCAAGCAAACAAAGCAACTTCCAACATATCAACGACTGTAAGATATTGAAAGCTTTCCTCCATCATATGGAGGTCGCATCACAGCATGCATCTCCGCATACTACCAAGTGAACGCACCACATCACCCATTGCACAGAGATCGCTGGTAAATCAACCAAATTCCCAGCCAATGACGAGATCCTCTAGCTTTTCGTCCCCGCAGGAACACCCACGGACAGGAAAACAGCAGCTTTAGCTCCGCGTCAGCGGCATTGCCCCCGAACAAGCTCAGCACCCACAAAGTCGAGCCCTACAGAGCAAAGGAAACTCTCCCGAGAGGCGGACGGCCGGAGGCGTCTCCCATTTCCAGCTGTCCCAAGCGAAAGCCACGCCCCAGATCCCGAGAACCCGTTGGTCCCGCCCCCACCCCCACGCGGGGCGTCGCATTGTAGCGAGGGCGAAGAAGGAATTCGGCAAGCCGAAGGAGGGAGGCGTACGGATCCGGACCTCGCGAGACCCTGGTGGCCCTGTCGCGGATGACGGTGACCTCGTCGACGAGGGCGACGCCGCGGAACAGGGCGGCGAGCTCGGCCTCCGACATCTGCTTGGGCACCTGCCCCACGAAGAGCTTGACGCTCTCCCTGCTGCGCCCCTCCACCCCGGCGCCGCCACCCGACGCCGCCGCCGCCGGCTGCTGCTGCTGGTCCCTGTCGCCGCCGTCCTCCGCCATTGGACCCGGCCGGGGTGGGTAGCTAGCTGGCTGGCTAGGGTTTGCGTGGGAGTCTCGGGTTGACGGGGTTGGTGTCGCCTTCGGCGGAGGAGGGAAGGGGAGGGGGAGGGAGACGGAGTCGGGAGGGACCGAGGGAGGGAGGGCGAAGGACTAATAGCGAGTAAATAAATATAAATAAAATGGTGATTAAATTATTAGCGTGATCAAGTGGGAGTAGGGAGCGTGGGGGAGACAAGCTGGTGCGACGTGCTTGCTTCATGTGATTTCCTTTCTCCTTCTGTCCCAACGGTTTTATTGCCCCCCGTTCCCCTAGCTCCCTCTCTCATGTTTGTCAGGTTGTCTCGACGCTGGCGGCACGAATGACTGTTAAGCTCCTTGGATTAGAACATAGGCCTGTCTTCGCTTAAAACTGAGCTGATTGGATGACATTTGTTGTGACTATTCGCTGAAAATTGTGCGTCAGAAAGCTAGCGTCGGTGCGTCGGCAGCTCATCCCGGTTAGCAATGGAACTGGCAAATGACTCTGACGTCCCTATATCAATCATTTGTCATCTGTGCAGTATTGGCATGCCATCATTGCTACTGACCGCATCGTTTAAACAAATCAGCTTTATCATCGAACTTTTCACGATAAAGTTACCATCCAGCGGCACATGCATCGATGGAGTAGAGTGCGGTACAACCAGGTAGTAGGCGACGACACAAATTCCGGGACATGATACTGTAGCTTGGACGACCGACATTGCAGGACAGAGGAGAGTACATTTTAAATTCTATGTAAATTGAAAACAAAGGAAACTAGACGATGATGGTCTTTGGTTAGAGGTCAGATGAAACAAAGAATTCGGCCAATACCCCTAAGATTTTTAGCCATAATAAAGTTGTTTTTATTTTCTCTAGCTGATCAGACATGGCTAAACATTTCTTCTATGTACAATAGCACTGAGCTTCTCGTTCTTCGTGCATAGAAATTTTATCAAGAGGTCAAAGTGGATGTTTCGATTTCATAAGAATCAACGTGCAAAAGGATAAATTCCTTTGGAACACTATTCACATTTCCTTTGAACCAGAGGACGGGATAGAAACTAATCCTGCATGAACGGTATTTCTCTACTTTTTCTACGTTTCACCCGTGAACTAAACTGGACCTAAATCTGTTTTGAGTCTCCACAATTGAACCTCAATTTTCTGTATGCACTAAGAGGAGTGTTTGTTTGTACAAGGAAGAGGTCTATCACCATCTCACTCTTTAATATCTTTTATGAAATATAGAATGAGTGATCGTCGATGTATCATTCCTAACAAACTAATAATCAGTACCCAAATGAGGAATAAGGTTATTCTATTAAATTTGAGGAACCAAATCATGGTGCAGCATACCATCTGGAATGGGTAAACTTCACCGAATACTCGAAATCACATTAAAATAGGAACCTGCTGAAATGATTCTCGCTAGAAACACTCGGAGCATCTTCTCGACTTGTTGCTATGCTAAACGGTCTTAGAGTGGTTTTGAATGATTCCATTTATTTCCTCTCCCCTGCACGGGCAAATATATATTGCATTTAAGTTGATTTTCGATTATAATTATTAAAAATATATATTTTTTGGAATCAAAATCCATCTACTAGTCAAAGTGGTCTCACTAAATAAGTTACCATGTCACTCGGGGAAATACTCATAATCCATGGTCCGTTGTTTGAAAAGAAGCGCTGATTTCGGTTAATGCTGATTTATTGTAAGAGAAAAATATTATTCTATGTCTGAAAAGAAGGAAAAATCTGACAAGTGAACATAGATAGATTGAACATAAGTGATTGCAAATAACTATAGTGCTAGGTATGGACCCTGGCTTTCGGCTATAGCTTTTGCTCTTAAAAACCCAAAAGGTAACCAATGGGTATCTCCTAGACCAACAACTTTTGTCAAAGTCATTTTTTTTTGCCTAGTTCACTTCCATAGCATGGGAAAAGCTCATTGGTTATGATGTTGCTAGAGCAGGATGTCGTATTGCCATCGGTTATGAAGAAAACGGTTCGATCCATCTCGTTCTTTCCCTCGTCCGTGCGAGAGGCCTGGAGACACGAGTGGAAGAGGCCACAATGCTAGGGTTCCTAGCTACGCAACTCGTTAGCCCTGTCTCTGGTGGTCGAGTGGCAGTTGTCCAACCGGCAAATGTGTCCTCTTCTCTCCCTTTGGCACTCGAGCGGCACCCACGACGAGCTCTACCGCTGACGAGTGGCCTCCAGTAGCACCGACATGGCCGGACATGCTCCTTTGGCAGCGACGGATGAGCGGTGCTGGCCTCGGCCCCAGTGATGCCTCCCTCCCTCCCTGATCTAGCCCCGGCATTGCCTCCCTCCCTCCGTGCTCCACCCCCAAGCGAGCACGACCTTCGCCGATGCGGACATGAGGGTCACCGCGGGCACTGTCATAGACATGAGTTCTGGTGGGCGTGATCGTGGCTCGTCGAGGCCACTACGTCCTGCTCCGGCGGCTGACCAAGGAGGAAGAAGTGGATCTTGAGTCTCCGCGACAGCGGGTTGCACGAACCGCAACGGCCAGGAGGAAAAGCTGGCGAGTAGAGCCCGCTAGTCATTGAGAGGGATAGAGTTGAATGACAGGAGTGTGGATGACACACGTGGTCTATTTGTCAGCGAGAGAAGCCACAGTTTGTTCTTAATTAGAAGCCACAACTTCAACAAATAGCTTTCAGGGCATAATGTATTTAGGATGGGACAGTCGTAAGATCGGAATATAACACGTGTGAAGCCAATTTAATTTTAAAAATACCCATGGAATAAGAATACTTTTGCTAGATTGTGTTCAGCTTAGGCATACTGTAAATACACGCGAGTGAGTATCTGTGTTTGATTCTACCGTGATTTGAAAAAAAAAATGCAAATCATAATTTGAAGTCAAATGTAACACTGGTGTGCATGATAGTTTCTTTTATTCAAAGTTAGATATACTAATATTGAAGTGCTCACTTATGAATAGGATTTTTTGAAAGGGAAAGGCAGTTCGTTAGTGTGGCCTACAGTGATGGTGACCATGAAAGTGGCTTCCTATTTTCCTAACCATGGGACAACAAGCGGCGTTACATAGAACCTTGAACTCTTCCTCTCAATCCTCTCGCAAGTCGCGATCGTAATGCCATTTGGCTTTCGATCCATCTAATAAACGTATTTACTACTACTAGTATTCAGCCAGAAATTTGCTAGGTATACAATAGTGTGTAGGTAGTATAGTATGGGGAGCCCCCCTATTTGTTTGGACAAGTCATTGGTGATGAGTGATGACGATGAACAAATTTGATCCAACAGAATTATTCAGGAGAAGATATAAAACAATGACTAATTAACTAAGGACGAAAGGAGGGCCTCTCATAACAAAAAAAAAATAGTTTTTAGATAAGGGGGGTGTTTAGATCCCAAATTTTTTGGGTTTTTGGCACTGTAGCAGTAAGGAATCTTTTGCAATAAGTGTCCAATTAAGCCCAAATAGACTCAAAAGATTCGCCTCGCGATTTACAGGCAAACTGTGGCAACATGTAAAAGTTTCGTCTATATTTAATGTTTCATGCATGTACCGCAAAATTAATGTGACAGAAATTTTGAGTTTTTTGTGAGGACCTAAACACCCCCAAGGTCAAAAGGCGGCCGATAACAAACTGACAAATAATTCGCTCTTAAGAACGGACGGCTCATTTCAGTCGGCGCGCACGAACACGACGGGGGCAACAAAGGGCCGCCTCCAGCGAATTCGAGTTGTTCGAGAGGACCCAAAAAAAGGAAGAGACAGAGATGCCAGGGAGAGAGCGGTAATCGTGAGCAGCCCACGAGCTCTAGGCTGGCTTCCAGGCCAGCACCACAGTCCACATGCCTCGAAGCCAGCCGCTGGATGCCTGGACCATCATGGTCATGGAGCTTCGCTGCAGTCAACTCATAACCACCACCAAAGGCATTCGTATTTGCTTTTTCTTTATTATAATTACCATCAAACCTCGCACAATATCATAGCTTTCTTTTCTTCTGAAGAAGAACAAGCTCGAAATCAATTATTAGCAAGATTAAAATATACTTATACTTAATATGGAAGCAGGGGATAATAATGACGTTTCACGACAACCTGAATACTGACATAATGCGCAGCTCGAATTCACATCGTCTCGCTTAAAACTAGAAGAAAGCAGTGTCTACTGTCTACTTGTGGTGGATCTAAGATTCTACTGCAGCCAGGATAAAAGCTGACCAGAGACTGTATGAAGTTATGAACAAGAGTACTACGCTACCATGGGACGCTAGCGGGAATCCACACTTGAGGAATCGGCTCGTTCTGAGCGCGGCACATTTTCTTCTGGTCACTGCTGAGGAGGGTAAACGGGCGCTGAAGCGAGCCCCGGCGCCTGCTGTGGCTTGATTCCCCGAGTGCGCATGTACTGCAGGAACTGACCGGGCAGCTCCTCCAGAAGAGATTGCACGACGGAGATCTGGCCACCTGTGCACAAGGGCATAGAATCATCAGCGATGAAATCGTATTGGAGATGGTAACAGTTTTGTTCTATATTGTGACAGCTGGTGCTGGCATGATGCAGAATGCTGCTCACCTTGGACTTCCCTCATAGGAACAAACTGGACGATGTCCCGTGTCGCGATCCTGCCAGTAGAGCTTTCCAGTCGCTTACCGTTGTCCGCGTCTAAGATCTGGCATGTACAATTGTTAAGTGGAGCAGAAAACAAGATAGTCACAGAACAACGTTGCAATCTAAGAGCCTTTGTTAAGTTTCAGACAAGAATAAAGTACATCATCATAACCTAAGTGGACAAACTTTCTAGCAGATGCAAGTGACAGCATGCATGCAGATTCATCGAATGCTGAGTACTACAGGTACAATTAAAAAAGTGCGCTATGCTGCGATGAACTGCCAGACTAAACTACCAAGTGCCCAGATGGACAGATAGAACATGCAACAGCTCAGCTTCATTTAGCAAACATGGTGAGGTGTCATTGTGTCAAATGCTTTGTGTATGGAAGGATTCACTTACACCATACTAGCATAGTGAAAATGCACATACATTTCGTTCAGGTTAGAGCTGGCAGGTAAATATTTGGGATTTCGGAAGAGTCAGCGCTTTACCTCCATTTGTTTGAAATCAGCGTTTCCAACGCCGACAATGAGAATCGACAATGGCAGGTCTGATGCCCTTACAATGCAATCTTTTGTTTCTTGGATGTCAGTGAGAACTCCATCCTGCAAAAAACGTCAGATAAATGACATTTTAAACCAACAGGTGTTTGAGGTTATGCGCAGAAATTTGACTGCATACCGTGATAATGAGAAGGACAAAATATTTATTGTTTGAATATTGAAGGGACTGGCTTGCGATTTCTGCAGCTTTGTTGATCACGGGCCCGAACAAAGTTGGCCCAGCAAGGGAAACACTGTAAAGAGAAGAGCTGTATGCTGACATAATGCCTTCAACTCCAACAACCTGTGTTCATAAATAAAACCTTAACATCAATGATGATCCGGAAATTTTGAACACCATCATTAGGAGAATAAATAAAGATGGCATCAATATAAGCAATGTGAATGCTGCCAGTAGTATAGTTTATATGTTGCGCAGTTTGTCCGCATATTCAGCAAAATTGCAGTTGCCACACTTGATTTGGCAATCCCATGACTGTGCCTAACAAATATGCTATACCTAAATCTACATACTACACTACAATTATATGGTTGTGAAGGTAGAGAATAAATATAACACAGAAATATGTTCAGCGTGGCCAAAAGACATCTCAGCAGACATGAAGCTCACCTCACAGTCATTTGTAGCTGTATTCAAGTTAAAACAATGTGATATATGGTCTTGTGTCCTTGCTCCAAAACCCCATGCAGGAAAGCGCCTATCAGTGTCATAAAACTGCAGAACTTCACCAACCCCCAGTATGGCCTGGTGTGGAATCCAATTAGCAGGCTAATGTTGCCTAAAAAAATTCAGCAAAAGACAGATCCTAACCTGTTGATACGAATTAGGTCTGCCAGAGGGGTCAATGTAGTGCAAGGACTGTGGTACACGGGGATCTCCATTCGAAGCTGAAAAGACAGACAAATCAATCAAATATTTTAAAAATAGAAAGAGTTCATATTATAACATCAGCTGACAAATCAAGCTAACCAGTAAAATCTACAGCCACCATGAAATTGAGCTCAAAACCACTGGAAATATAATCCAAGAAAGTATGCTGGACTGTTTCCTGCAACTTGTCCACAAACAATTGTCCTTTTATCTGACACCAGTTAAGACATGAAGAGAAGTTAGCTGAAGTGAATCTTTTCTTCAGTATATCCCATCATACAGGAAAAAAAATCAAACCTTTCTTTGACCCTTGTGGCTGTAAAAATTTGCTCCAGACATTGAGGTACATAGATTTTCAAGCTGAGTAATAGTTGTCTGGAAGGCTCTGTTATCAGACAACCAAGGGCATAACTCATGTTAGAATGGACAGCAAAAGATAAGAAATAATTCAAGAGTCATTCACGTACCCTATCAGTACATGGCTACCACTGGAATTAAAATCAAAACACTCAATTAGCAGTGGGTTATCCTGAAATATAGCACAAGAAAAAGGAAATCACAAGGTCAACAATGAATTATGCATGTGTTAAGATAAGCTAACAGAAATACCATATCTGTAAAATTTACTTGCCTTGCTTCCATACTGCTGCGATGTTAAAGTGATTGGCCTCCAAACAGGATTCAAATTGTCAGGTACTACCTCCGTTTTGCAGATTGGAATGGGACCAGCAGTCTCTACCAGTTTAGATATTCTTAAGAAGGGGTCCTGTGTAACAAGTAACAATTATGAGAACTATAATTATTACTCCCTCCGTCTACCAATATTTGCACCTTTAGGATCTGGTACGAAAACCAATGAGAAAGTAAAATGACGAAATTGCCCCTACAAACTGAGAACCATCTAGATAAGGCTGGACTTTCGTTTTTTTTTTTTAATTGACAAATCAATGAACGAGTGGACAGGAAGAGCCGCAAGGATCTGTTTCTCGTTTTTTTATTCTGTTACCCCTGGCAAGACTGTACGGCCATGTATGTCTCTGTGCAAGCTGACCTTTTATTTGTGGAAAATTTTTGAATGGCACAAGTGTGAATATTGGTAGACAGAGGGAGTAGCTTATAACATTACTGTAGTGAAGGAAATTTATTTATCCATACACTTTTGGAGAACACATCCTTGTTTTCCAAGTTTACGCAACGCAGAGTCATCTCAACTGCCATTCTAGAGGAGTCACTTTCTTCAGCATGTACTGTCAATGTTCCATGAAGACCATGTCCACAATCACTCCGAAGATTCAATGTCAGGCTATGATTAAATTTTGTTACAATCTGCGAAATGAACACAAAACAAATCAGGCAATGCATTCTTGTGTCACTCTTAAATTTGCAAATATTTAGATGATACAGAAAATGCCAAAACAAATTATTCATGGTGTTTGCAACATCAAGATAATCGAAGTTGTAACAACCTCTGATAAGTTGCAGCATGCTTCGCCAAGAAAATCTTGCCGAGACAAATCCAACATCTGCATAGATCAACAAATGCATATTTTGTAAGTTGTATAGAAAATTAATGACTATAAATCAAAGCAATCTATTTAGTTCCGATATGAGCCAGAAATCATTTCCCACTGTTACCTAATGATTTTTTTTTTTCACAAAATCATGCATACAAGTGATTCAGGTAAAACGGAACTTTTATTCTAGGCTATTTTGTATTTGCTATTTTTCCCCACAAACAGAACTTGAGAGAATTGTTCAGCCAGCTAATCATCCATCTCCTTTGAACTAAATCTTTATTGTACGTGTGCAATATATAGAAAAAATGGTCAAAATATAGACATTGGCAAATGAGGCTGTACACAGAATACTGTAACCAAGTAAGAAAGGTTCGTTAGCTGACTAAAACCAATATCTCGTCATTAAGTAATAATTTGAGAAGAGGCTCAGACAAAATAATGAATTAACGGTACAATATTAATACCTTCACTGGGGTGTTGTGGTACTTTGTGTCAACATCATATATCCTGAATCTACGATGAGTTCAAAAACAGTAGCAGTTAGGAGTTGTTTCCTGTGAGTAAATCTACATTTCTATCATAAGATACTTACATGAGTGGTTGCACAATCTCAAATTGGTAAGACATTGTAGCCTTTGTGATCCATACGGGCTCCAGTGAATTTAAAATCACTTCAGTACGGCCAATCTCCTCCAGCTTTCCTTTTATGTTAGTGTAGACCACTAACATAGGATCACTCTACAGCAAACATATATATCACATTTTGAAGAAAAAAGTAGAGATGCAAAGTAACCCAAGCAAACTTAAGCAATCTATGTCCAGTTTCAATAATTATACACTGTGCTATATTATCTTTTGTAAGGAGTAAGATAAGTGACGGTTGCATATTCCACTTGTTGTTGTTGTTGGTAAAATACAGGCATACAAATACGAAATTAATATTACAAGGACCATTTTGAACAGCATCAACTTATAGTCTGCTCATTTTTCAAAGCTCAATCATTTGTAGCTAATAATATTCAACAACACAAAATCCGGAGAACCATTACAAGCCTTGATGTAACTTAATTTTTTATGCCTCTGGAGAACGGGGTTAGTAATACCACAATGGAAATATTAACATTAAAGTACTTGAGAATGCTAGGTTTCACCTTCGACAAGGCATCAGTATTCCGCAACTTCGACGCTGAAAATGACAGCTGCAATTAGAGGAAGAAAATAACATATCAGGCATCAGCACAAGAGGTCATCCGATTGACATCCACAGCTAATTCAGAAAAATGTTACTAACCTGTGCCATGTAGGCCTAACTGGTGACACAGAATCATAGGTTACTAAACTATCTTTCTAAGCCAATTAAGATCACTATATAAGAAACACTTAAATCAAACGTCGACACAAATCATAAATAGCTGTAAGTTATTGTATCCAAATATCTTGGAGCATGCACTGGTCACAAGGGATGTGGTAACAAGAATTTGCATGATGAATGTAGAATGAAGAAACGTAATGCATGAGACCAGAACCAGATATCTTCTTGTGAGTGGAGTATTACGAGAAGTCAATGTTTCGGGTGTCATTTTAGCGATGCCAACGATAGAAGTCCCATTTTAGCGAAACACGTTGTTTGGAGTCCCATTATAGCAATTTTCTCGGAGTAAATTGTTCGGGAGTCATGGACGTTTTAGATTGTTTAAGAGAAAAAACAAACCATAACAAAATTAAAACGATAGTGGTTGTGTGTGTCATAAAACAAAAGACCTTCTCCTTCCCCTACCCAGCTTCTCCGGCACCCACTCCACCTAAAATGTATTTGACCTCACCAAATCCCTTTACAGAAAAATGTCACCAGTATGTAAGTTTACAACACAATGTGAATTGTGATGTCAATCAATGTGAGGAAGCAAAATTGTAAAATTAAATGTCCACCTATCCAGAAGAACTGGAACAAAAAAAAAGAAAAAAGAAGTAAGACGCATTTATCGAGGCACGCAACTGCAGTGCAGCGAGATCGATTTCTTCATATTTGGACTCCAGACCATTTCCCAGAACAAAGTTAGAACAAAATGGGCCGTACGAAACGCGTTGCCCGCTTGAGTCCGAGCAGTTTTGGTGAGCAAGCCTACCAAAAACTGAGCACCGAAAAAACTGAATGGGGAGTTGGGGACACATTGACAAACCCCAAACCCCACCTCACCCTGGGGGCACATTAAACATAAACCAACTAAGCAGTAGATTTCTGAAATGATGAGATCACAATTTGAGAGAGGATCCTGATTCCAAATCCCAAAATTCCTGCCTGACCGGTTCGAAAAGAGGCGCAACCACCAAATTAAACAATGAAACAAATATCATAATCCCTCCCGAACCCAAAACCGCTATTCGCCAAACCCAAACGGCAATCCAACCGATCGTGCGCCCTAGTTTACCTCGATGGGCGTGTAGAGACCGCGGAGGCCACGCGTCTGGAAGAAATAGTTCACCGCGTCGTTCGGCCCGCCCTGCTGCGCAGATGCCACCGCCGCGCCGCCCTGGCCCCTCGCGCCCCCGCCAACGCCGACGGCCGCCATGCCGCCGCGCACGTCGCCGGCCACGGAGAAGCACCCTCCCATCCCGAGAGATCGATCTCTCCTCCAACGATTTTTCCACTTACAAATAAATTTGATTTGAGGCAAAGACAGCGAATAGAATAGTGAACTGAACAGGCAAGGAGTGGAATATTTATAGGTGGAACCAACTAGCGCAGAGGTCGCCTTCGTTTCGGCTTTTCCTTTGAACAACGCCAGACGGCGGACGCGGCTATTTTTGCTGAAGTTTGAGCGACGTACGCGGAAAATATTTACTTTTCCTTATTCTTATACGCGTTTTCTATTGAGGCAGCGTTAGTTCACAAAATTTTCTTCTCTCCCCGTCGTATCGACTGTACTTTCTATTTATATAGAGCACTAAATAAAGTAGCACCTATTATATATTTATACTTTTTGCCTGGCTATCTCAAGATGAATCTTTTGAGTCTACTTGGGTCATGATTAGACAAAAATTATCAAATACAAACGAAAGTGCTACAATTGCAAAACTTTCCAAAATTTCCAAACTAAACGCAGGCTGAGATTCACCTCCCTGGTAAAGTTACTGTGGTTTAGTTGCCAAAAATGTGAGGACGATTTTATATTGTCCTAGCACAATAGAAGGTATTTCCTCCATTTAAAAGTCAACCCATATCCAGTTTGATTAAAATTACAGAAATACCAAGACACCAAAACATATATTGTGAAAATATATTTAATAAATCACTATCATCACTCACTACTATAATAGAGCGAGTATTTTGAGGGGGCTCTCCCTCCATAATAGTCGTTGGATCTCTACATCGTGCAATATGGATCGTCCGTCGTCCGAGCTCTTACTTTTTTCATGCAATCACCGTCCGATCGATGTATCTCTGTCGATATAGGCCGTCCGTCATCCGACAAGTCCACTCCAAACATATCCTTAATTTCTGATGGCGTCTTTGTAAAAAAAAAAAAAGAAAAGAAAATCCTGATGATCAACACGACGATGCTCCCACAAAAGATCAAGCCGAGAATACCAAAGTACTACACACGAAAAGGAAAAGAGCGAGTATCAGCTGAGATGGCCGGATCGAATTAAGTGTCAGATGCATGGACGGATCCGATCGATCGATCGATCAATCGATGGAGCTACGTACCACGCACTTGCCGCATAGGGGTGGGTGGGCGGGTCGTCGTCCGTCATCGTCGAGTGCGGCGGCACGTCAATGAGCACAGCATCGTCGCCATCGTATCTGGATCTGGCGTTGCCGCTGCTGCGGCTGGTAGTGGTCGTGACGGTGGGGATCACGCGCTCATTGTCATGCCAAGTAGTACACCAGAAGGTGCGCCCCGTGCAAGCGCCTGAACGTATGCTCTCTTCTCATCGAAAACCAGCAACGGATCGAGATTGCGCATGCATGCATGCGAAATCCGTTAAGAACAGCCCTAATCCGAGGTAAATATATGGATCATCATGAACTAATAACTTATATACATATGCATGATGCTGGACTGAACGTAACCTTTTGCAACAAATTGAATTGCAGGAACTACTACCGGTGCTCCTACGGAGGGCTGCAACATCAAGAAAAGGGTAGAGCGAGATAGGAACGACCAGAGACATGTCGTGACCATGTACGAGGGAGTGCACAACCATGTGAGTCCTGGTACCATCTATTACGCCACCCTCGAGGACGACGAGACGATCGTGATCAAGCATGGAGTACTTGTATCTAATAAATAAATTCTACTCTCTCATTGCCTGTGCACGAAAGAAACTCGCACGGAACTCGAGGATGATGAGTCGATCGTGATCTAGCATGGAGCTCAACACATCACGGCTCAATCGAAAATGGCGCTGGAAGAGGCATCCACAGGTGTAGCTCCATGGCCGATTGAGCGGCTGGCGATGAAGACGGCACATGGGAGCAAGGATGATCGAGGACCTCATGCTGCGGGAGCAAGACTCCTCGTAAAATAAGATTTAAGATTCAATATATGTCTCACGGTATGCCATAAATCATGTTTATTGCGTTTATTACTATAAATATTCAGTGTCTTTTGTAGCATGATGAAAAAAATATCGAGATAATATTTCAATTTTGATAGTAATTGTCATATCATTTTCTTCAAATATTCAATAGATTTGTTTTCTCCCGTTGCAACGCGAGATAAAAAAACCTCTCTAAATTACAGGCGTGGAAGTGTTACCGATGCATAATGCATATTGCTAGTTGGATGGTCGGTCAAGGTAAGCCTACTAAATTTACATTCGGTTTATGTCAAAACCGTCAGAAAAATTTCATCTACCGAGGCTTGGAAAATAACACGACAAATATCAGTTTGTGTCTCATGTATTCGTTAGACTCTGCTCCAGTGGCACAGAGTCAAAAGAAATTCTTATGAAAAATATGATTTTATAGTTAAAATAATTTGTTAATTAAATTATTATTTTTAATGAAAGATTTTTTTACACAAGTGCGTGCCACACATGCATCTTCACTAGTAATTTAATAATACTTAGTTGATATCATAAATGCTATTATCTTATTATATAAACTTAGTCATTTGATTTTTTTTAAAATAACTTATAATTTAGAATGGAAGGAGTAAAATTAAAAATATAGGATCATTGCGTCTGCACACCGTGTGATATCATGATACATGTGAGAATTAAGTCACATATTTAATTATTTTCATAAAAGTATACATATATCACTTTTTAATAAATATTTTATAGAAATATGAAGTTAAAGTCATATTTCGAAGACCGTGTCGTTGTCTAAACGGCATCTAAATCCTATATAGAGGGAGTACAAAAGATAACATCAATATTGTGTGTCTAATATAGGTTTACTATAAAAATATATTTTTAATTAACCTAGTACTATAAAATTAGTTTCCCTCAGTTAAAAGAAACAAGTGCATTTTATATGATTTAATAAAATTTGACCTAAAATTCATGCACGTCTGACTACTCTGTATGCACTAGCTAGTTAAAGTGGAATTGTTGAATTTTTTTACGATGAAAGTATTTTTTTTAATTACACGGTATAACGTAAAACACTAATAACGTGCAAACACTCATCCAATCACATTCACGCGCAATTTCTATCTCATGGACACCTTTGAAAACTGGACCGGCAATCCTCAAGACAACATTAATGATGTCACCATAGTAGTGAGGAGTCTCGAAGACCGTTAAACCCTATAACATTTGCCCTAACAAGAGGGCAAACCCAGAACCCTTAAGTGATACAAAGGCTCTAATAACCACTAGGCTACATGCAGTATTTGGTAGGTTAGGGTAACCAAATCCCTCTTAGAGTTGTTGTGTGTGTGCCACTAAATTCGATGCTTCGAATATATGTCACACCACAAACAATGCTCCAATTTATTTTCTGTAGGAGCGTGTAAAGCTTTGGGCAACTACAATGTTGCAAAAAAGATAACTTACAATGGTCCGTGATAGGAATGAACCACGTGAGAGTGCACCTTAAGAAAGAAATTTCTTACGGCTGACCACAAGCTTAAAGTAATTGGATTGGATGTTCCTCCATCCTATTATTATAGCTTTTTTTTTTTTGCCGCATTGTGACTTCCTCGTAAAGCCTAAACTAGTTTGTGCGACGTAGTGCCAGAGGACAGGGGCAGACACCGCGCGATGAGCTATGCACAGCAACCGATTCCTTAGCCAGCCACATCCTCGACCTTCACTACGTGGAGGGAGGCATGGTAGATCGTTGACACGTGTTGCCTGCTGTACTTTCTAGATTTAGCCTATATATGTTGGATATCTACGTACACACGGTTTAGGCGCTAAAAGATGATGTGGTTGCCATGCAAACTCTACCGAACACCACATTGAATAAATTACGAAGGATACGAGAAGATAAAGTAAATTTCGCCACTGTGTTTACCGATGACAGTGCGGAGCCCTTCATGCCTCCACTGTCTTATTCTTCAGAGTATAGGCAAACTTAACGTTGAGCGGAAGTAAGTTCATCACCATTGTTACCAAAAGATATGTCCCTTTGGTGACATGGCCAACTGTCTAATAATCCTAATTCCTTGTGAATGGATGAGATCATCCCTTAAAAAAGGTGTCACTTCACAAAAATATCAGTGAGAATTTACCTCTCAAACGAAAATGTTGTACTAGATATTGTTTAGTTCCTTTTCAAAAGTTTGGACATCGAATGGAGAAAAGAAACTAATTACTCATACATAGTAAATCACTGAAACTGAATATTTTAAGTCTACTTATTAGACTATAATTAATTAAATACTTATTACAAAACTTAGCATATGTGCAGTAGTATTCAAAATTCTCTACTAACATCTAAACACAGCCTAATGGATTTATATAAGTCTATCCTCCATCCCTACCTGCTTTGAGAGGCGGCCAGGCGGGTGCTCAAATTCATTTTCTAGGTCTGTTCCCGGAAGTGTCCCGTTGCAGATCGGGTGACCAACACAAGACAGCGTGTTCTATGTTAGTTCCCGGAACGACCTGTCACGGATCGAGAGGAAGTGCAGCTGCTGACTCGCATAAACGCGCTTCCATCATCAGAGATCTACCGCGTTGGATCAGTTTCCACGGTCAGGAGAAGTCCACGCCTACGTAGGCTAAGGCTGTCCACACTATTCCTCTAAATCCATCCTCTAAAAGAAATATTCCATCTTCATTCATCGAGATTCTCTCCTCTATATCACTTTCTCCCACACCTATCCATCCTCTATATCATTCTCTATTCACAGTGGAGCCCACATGTCTATAATAAATTTTATCTAAATATATCCATGTGTGATCTTATTTTGAAAAATTTATTGCAACGAATTTAATGGTGCAATCGAAATTTAATTTGGACTTTTAGTTTGTGAGTTATAACATTTTTTAGGCGTTAAATATGTAGGGCCCGCACCTAGGCCCTGTTTGGAAGCACCCTAACTAAAGTTTAGCTAGTTAATTAGATTAGGTGGGTTGGACCAGCTAATAGGATTAGCTGCTTTTTATTAGTTGAGAGACCTTTTAGCTGCTAATTAGCTGAGTGTTTGGATGTACAACAACTAAAACTAGCCAGCTAAACTTTAGTTGCTGCTTTCAAACAGGGCCCTACTCTCTCTTCTCCCTCTCTTGGATTCGCTGCGTGGCACCCACGCATACGTCCGTGCAGGAGCTCGCTTTGCGCTGGATTAACCGAACGTGAACGTTTTCAGGATGCCTCAAAGTACCGCGCTGCAGGTATTTCATTCCCTGTGTGGTCTTCCAGTTCGGATTTACCGAAACCACTGCGGACAGCCTAAGCAATTCAGTATCGAGGCATCAGCAGCTATAATCATAATTAATTATAACACGTCTAAATATAGCCCTAGCTGCTACGGCTACTACTTCAAGTATTTCACGCCATGTATTAAGCACATCAAACGAGCCGAAACTATTTCAGTCATGGTTAATAACAAGAACACGCACATCAGGCGTAGCGTAGCAGAAAAACCAAGGCAGAAACAAGTTGCATAAAGACTACTGACTATCGAAAATTCCATTTATCGGGTGCCAAAGTCTCGAGAGCATTCAAAGTTTTTGCCCATACTGACAACAGATCACATGAATAGCAGGCAAACTATTAGCTTAATGTATATAAGTGAGAAGACATCAATAAAAAAATTAACTGGTACACAACGGCTCTGTTCGCTTGAACTTACCAACCAGCATCAGCCAGTCATTTAGCAGTGTTTTTCTCTCAGAACAATCAGCCAGCCAGCCGTATAATCCAGCCAGCCGAACAGAGTGAACAAATATAGTGACATCCCTGCAGCAATAACTAACATACACATAAATAGGTAGATCGCCGTATATAACCAGCATAGCCAGACAGGTTGTACCAAATACAAAACAAGTACCAAAAAAAAACTAAGATAGCAGGAGTATATGTCAATGACTCCTACCAGAGGCGGATCCAAAGGGACCCTACAGCTGGTGTATTAATGGAAATATGGGAAGGGTAAGATAGAATAAGAGGTAGAAACATGAAAAGAGAGAGAGAGAGGGAAGGAAGAAGAAGAGATTAGCCTCCTTAGATCCTGTTCTGCATCTATCACTGCCTCCTACTACTAAACTCTACGAGCAACTGCAACAACTTGTTGGGTATTCTAGTTGTGGATCCCATTTTAGAATTTTATGTAGCAAAAGATAGAGTCCAACAAATATGCTATTTGATTTTGTAAAATAGAAAGTTAGCTATCACTACTACACAAAACTTAATAGTGACGGGCAAAAACAATTAATCGAGGCGGTTATCACATCCGCCTCGAATAAAAGGTCACAGTAAATCAGACCTTTGTCCTAGGTGGTTGGATGCCCGCCTCGATAAATCAAATAAAAAACAAAAAAAATATTCACCGGGCTGCCAAGGCCCATCCACAGGCCCGTAGAGCCCATCCAGCCGAGCACCATAGCCGCCGGGTCTCGCTCGCTCGCAGCCGGATCTTGCTCGCTCGCAGAACCGCTGACGCACTCGCGGAACTGCCGGAGCCGCCGCCGCGCAAGCCCGCAAGCTCGCAGCGCCACCACCACACACTACAAGAGATGTGATCCTTCTGTGACGATTATACAATGACAACAAAGAAATTCATCACTAAATTATTTAGTTAATGACGAATTTCAAGAACTAGTCTGAGTTAATGACGAAAATATATTACTTGTCACTAAGTCCAATTCAAAATCGTCATTAACTATTTTGGCATCATGGTTAAGACAAATGTTCATTCGTCATAGTTATTTATTGAATAAAAACACAATGATATCAATATTTATACCGTCGAATGGTTGGTTGGCATAGCTAGCCCATGGATTATCGATAAAAATACATTTTGCGATAAACTATCAGTCGGCATAAATATTTAGATATAGGGCTTGTTTAGATTCACTTGTTTTGCAAAATGAGTTACTGTAGCAACATGCTAATTTTTGTAATAGATATCCAATCATGTCTCAAGTAGGCTCAAACGATTCGTCTCAACATTTTGCGAAGTTTTCAAAATTAGTTTTAATTTTCATCAATATTTAATACTCTATGTATGTGTCAAAAAATTGATGTGACGAAACTTTTTGCATTATGGTGAATGTAAATAGGGCCATATAGTTAAATGATCGGTCGGGATATAGATGAATAAAGAGGGACAGATGGTCGGTCAGTATAGGCCTAGCGCACTGTAGAAACAAAATCAGACCCGTTCGCGGGAAATTGAAAATAAAATTGGGCCCATTGGCGGCAAACGTTTTAGGCCCAAATATCTCATCTCTAAACCCTAATTCTTGGTCACTGCTCAACTCCGGCTTCCCAGCACCGGCCGCCTCCATTTGCAAAAGAAAAGAAAAAAGTAACTCCCGTCTCCTGCTGCTGCGGCCAGCAGAACCTCCGCCGCCGCCATATTCCGCCGCCACCACCAAACTTCGCTGCAGCCATCAAGCTCTGCTGCAGCGTCCAACTCTCTCCCTCCCTCTTGGTGTTGCGCCCTCTGCCCCTCCCGGATCCCATTCCTTGTAGCTGCAGTCAGCGGCGACGCATTGGGGTCCGCGCACAGGCAGGCTCCTAAAACTCGCGAGTGCCTCCAGCCGCATCCTCCTGGCCACCGGCAGCCACCTCCTCATCACTACCGCCACCTCCTGCCTACACGCTGCCGACCGGCCCCAAGGATCCACGCCTCTACCGCTAGCTCGAACAGCGGTTCGTCATGGGAGGCGGCCTCTCCACGCCGCCGGTTGCAAGGGAACGGCCTCTCCACTTCTTGTCTCGATTTCACTAGATTAGTTTAGACCTTGTCCTTGCAGATCTGCTCGAAATTGAATCTGAAGTATTTAGATGCTAGGCCATAATTCTCTTTCGATCGAATACAACATGCTAGTGATTTTTAATTTGGGATAAGTTATAGTAGTGTTGTTTTTTACTCGTTGATTCTTATGTTCACATCTTCAGAAGCATGATTCTGTTTCGATCTGCAGAGGCTTGAATTTGTTGCAGGAAGCATGTATATGTACAAAAAAGCATGTAGTGCTTGAAGGCATCGATATAAATTATCATCTTTCTATGTTGAAGACTCTTCCAGTCTGTGTTCGATTCAGTCTTTACAGGCACTACATGTAGTTCTTTTCAGTTAACTGAAGCTATCCTATAGTAAACTATGAACTAGCAACTGCTTTTTTTCCAAATAATTGAACCATGCTATGAAATAACATCTTGTAGATACTCCTCTGTAATGCAGTTTTTCTATTCAGATAAGCCAATCTAATGTTATTGTGTTTAAATTACACCGATGCTTAGCTATGCATATCTATAATATGTTCCCCTTTCTAGAGTAGACATGGGTTCTTTGAGGCAAAGGAGAAAATCATTGTATCCACTTACTGTAGCCAGTACTTTTGTATATGTTGGATCTCCACCTGCTGCACTGAAAAGCTAATTGCAATATTAGTCGACCATATATTCTGGTGAACTATGTAGCTATGGACAATTGATTCGGAACCCAAACATACATTTTCATTTCATTTATGCCTTAACTCGAGGTACATGACACTTGCCCCCTTTTCCATTGATTTTTTGATGAAGAAATAAATACATGCTGAGATATGTGAGGCCATGTACTGTCTTGCTGGTTAGGTTATATATATATATATATATATATATATGGAGAAGTGACAGGCTATTCCTTTCTCTAATCTAGGCAAGATGAGCTATTCTGTTAAATAATTCTTTTTTTTTCACTGAACAGTAAGCTTCTGTTTTCGTGAAATTGTTTAAACATATGGAATTTGCAACTGCTTCCAGCTTCCTGCGACTGCAAGTGCAGGGCTGGCCCTCTGCTTCCAGCTTCCTGCGACTGCAAGTGCAGGACTGCATATTACTGTGAGTTGGAGAGTGAGGACTCTATTTTTGCACTTAAGTCGTAATTATGGTTTGTCTTAGGTGGAATTTTATATACTAAGACTGTAGTTTGAGATCAAATTAGCAACCTTTTGCTAGCAGCAGCAGCTTACATGTGCTGAACTACAATGTACAGCTTGTCTACTTAGTGATGACAGTGCTGAACTGTAGTTAACGTTGTGCTGCAGTGAATATAGTACTGAACTGCAGTGAACGTAGTGCACGTAGAAGCTATTACTTTTAACTTGGCACATCGATTTTTGAATTCTGATATTTTTATGATCTTAATATGAACTTAAGTTGCTGATGGCAGACCTCTCATTAAGCTTAAGCTGTAGTATAGATGAGAAAGCATATTAATGTGCATGCTGCTCAGCATTATCTAGATGAGCTTTTTTTTCTTAGTTCTTATCTGCATTCACATAGGATGTCTAGTTCATTTGTAATCATTGTGCTAAGTCAATATCACAAACATATGTTCATGTTAAATATTATGTTTTTTCTAGATCAAATATTTGGTTATCTTTATCTAGAAAATTATAGTTGACACTACCCAAAAACTGTATTTTGTGTCTATAATTCACTATATTTGTTTCGTGTGTATCTCCAGGCTTAAAGTGGCAAGAAGTGAAAAGATGACCTTGGTATCGATGGATAAACCAGTTCTTGCCATCCAAATATGTATGACATGTTTGCTGAAGCCTATGAAGAGCAACTTACAATCTTTGCCATACAGTCGCTGGATTGCAATCGACTCCATGTATTATGTACTATGCACATATCCACCTCCTTGTGTGGTCTATTATTGTTACCCAGAATAATCTATGCAAATGTCCAATTGTGCTAAACTACTGTTGTTGGAATGGGTTCAATTCAAATTTGGTTTTGAAATGGAAATGAAAATTGTTTCGCCCAACTTATAGCTCTGTTAAATGGGCTAAAATTAAAATTGGCCCTTAAATTGGTGTAAATATTGTTTGTGTAAATGAGCTTGGCAGTTTAAAATTTTGGCCCACAACTAAATGTCTTGTTTTTGGTCTATTAAGGGCAAGGGACTAGCAAGCCCTAGCAATCGAATTGTGATGAAAATCAACCGTCAAAAGCGCGTGACGTCATAAGTATTGTCACCAAACGAACAATGATGAAACAACTTATTTCATCATCGGTCATGATTTAACACGCTTGACAGGTGATGATCACATTTTCGTCACCTGAGCGTCATAAATACATGTCTGTGATGAAAATCCTATTGTTGGTGATGTAAACATATCGTCATTGAAGGTCATATGTCTTGTAGTGACACAAGCCCGAGTGTTGCCACGCTCGCCTCGCTGCCGGATCCGCCCCGCCGCCACTAGATCCCGCTCGCTCGAACCGTCGTCGCCGCGCTCGCCTGTGCGCTCGCCCCCCCTCCGGATTCCGGTCGCGCGCAGCCAGATCCGCCCTGCCGCTGCTGGATCCCGCGTGCTCGCAGCACCGCCGTCGCGTGAGCCCACAAGCTCGACGTGCCACCACCGAAGGGTGGTCATTGCCGCCACACGAGAGAGGAAGTGGAAGAGGGTGAGGGAGGGGTGGAGAGAGAGAGGAGTTGGAGAGGGAGAGATCGTCGGGGAGGGGCGCTGGAGGGGACGTGTTGCGGCGGCTGTGTGGAGTGAGGAGAGGAGGGAGAGTGGAGTAGTTAGGGTTTGATTTTTGCCTTATATATTGAAGATGGTGGTGGGCTACTAGGCAGGGCTTTATTTACGTAGACCGTTGAATTAAAATGTTCGTCTCGGTAAATCAAATTTACGAGGCGGTTGTGTTGTAATACCCGCATCGGTTAATAAATATTAACCGAAGCGGACACCTCTAATATGACCACCTCGGTAAAAAAACCCGCATCGTTTAATAAAAAATGACCGTCTCAGTTGAAAAAAACACACGCACGCACCCGCATCCTCTCTCTCCTGAAATGACGGCGATGATGCCACCGTCTCCCAGTGCGGCCACGGCGGCTGCCAGATCGGCGGTCGTCTCCCCCCTCCGTCTCCCAGCGCCGCTGCAGTTCCTACCTAGGGTTAGCGACAGGCCTCATCGGCGTCTTCGTCGCCGCGACGTGGCACACAAGACCTGCTGTCTGGCCTCGCCCACGTCGAGGATATCCCAGCACCGCCACTTCCCGTCGATGCTGCACGGCGGGCCTCTAGAAGCCGCAAGATCCAGTAGCATGCTGATTGGGCGGACATTACTGGAGCCGTTGGAGAACCGGCAGTCGCACAAATCGGGCAGATATCTCATACATGTCCTCCTTTCCTCCCTAGAAAATGTTCCAGGTGAGAATTTTGGGATTCTTTCATGTCCTAGGGTTCGGTGGGGGTCGATTTTGATTCGAACTTGTGTGGATTTGGATTGTTTTGTGTAGGCCAAGAAGTAGGGCGACAAATTTTGGGCCTTTCATGACCTAAAGTTTTGCTGGGGTGGGATTTGAACTCACTGTCTTTTTGGGATTTAAATTCTTTGGACGAACCAGGTACTGTAGGTGAGGTTTGAGGATGAGAAGGAGCCAGAGCAACAGCACCCCAGGATGCCATGCTGAGACTTGCTCTCCTGTTTGCTCGCTAATAGTGGACAAAGAAGAAGCTGCTCTCCTTCAGCGTGTGATTACAGCGATAGGCCTGGTACTCGTTCAAGGTTTATGAAATGAGTTCGAACATGGAATATACCGTTTCAGTATCTCAAACTTGACACTGATGTAATTCTATCATTGGTTTGGTTCTTAACATTTCTTTCCTTTGACATTCATGTGTCTACCTAAGGAACAGATTAAATGTGGAATAATTTTAGAGAGGTTCACAAGTTTCCTGATCTATGCAAATAATAGTCGAAACAATGATGGCGCAGTTTAGTGATTTACTTGAAAAACGGATTTAGGCCCTGTTTAGATCCACTGCAAATTGCAATTACAACTAGTCACATCAACGTTACGGCACATGCATGGAGCATTAAATGTAGACGAAATGTTTGCATGTTTGTACTTTTTGCATGTACATCACGAGACGAATCTTTTAAGTCTACTTGGGCCATGATTGGACAAAAGTTGTCAAATACAAACGAACGTGCTGCAGTACAGAATTGCAACTGCAACTGGAATCTAAACGGGGCCTTAGGTGTTTTTACAAAGTGATTGGCACACAAAAGATTTATCATTATCTCACACAAAGGCAATATATTGATTGTACATTATAAAACATCAGTGCCAAATATAACTGTTCACTACCTGGGCAAGAGGTTTGCCTTTGAAACTGAATGTTAGAATTCTTTTTAGTTAAAACATTGCACCTCTCTGATCTATTTGGGTTGCAGCTATCTTATCTATTTGGGTACTGTAGTTATAGTTTGTTTTTGCCGCTGCCTATGTGATTTCCTCCTACATGAAATGGCCTGAAAATGCCTCAAATTAGGTTTTTTTTTTGCTTCCATGTTGTTCTCTGCATATAGGAGGACGGACAGAATTAAATTTTTCTTTCCTACATTGTTTGTTTTCCCTCAGCATGTTTTGCATAGCTAAAAGTAATTGCTTATTATTCATCGTTTCGGCCGCAATCAAATTTCATTAGATCTATGCTTGTTGCAGGCACTATAATTATGCCTTCTTTCAGGATGCTCAATATGTCATTTCTTTGGTCCAAGTTCCTGATTGCCTTCATCTTAGGTTCTAGAGATAGGTACTGTAATATTATCATTGTTTGCTAAAATAATCGCAACTTGATATCACCTTCCCGTTTTCCTTTCCTTCGAATGGTACACCTGTCACGGTGCTGCTGCTTCAACGACATCATATAGGAGGGGTAATGTCCTCTCCATTTTTAACAATGTGCCATTCTTGTCTACTTTTTGGAAAGGATTATTGGTTTGCTGTATTTATTAATTTTCCCTTGTGTCACAGAGCTTATGGTCTTGCATCCTGTTACGGAGTTTGGGTCAGCAGCAGTTCCATGATATCATATTCACAATGTAATTTATATGCTTTCTCGGCTTACATGCTCAAGCAGGCCGCATTGCAGCAATCCTAGCAGGTAGGCTGCAATTGATTTTTATGCACTTACATTCCTCAAACCAACTTTTGGTTGTTGGGCTCAGAAAAGCTATTTTCCGCATGGCATACACTTAATATATGACATTAATGTACCATATTGTTTAGTTTTTAAGCTTAAAAAAACAGTTTTGTTACCTGGATTTCTTTGTACTTAGATAATGTCATCTCTTTAATCTTTATGGTCTTCTCCATTTACTTCTTCCTCTGTCTTCTTAGTTGCTTGAATTTGGAATTGAAGATTTTTAGTACTTTCCATTGATTGGGTTGGGGATTTTTGATTTGTCTACTGGGATGCTTGCATTATGCTGCTGGATACCGTGTGATTGTTAGATCAATACAATTTTTCTTCCTCTCCTTAAAGGCGATTTTGTTTTGCTTTTGTAGGCTACAAATTAAACAAGAGGCAGACGCACTTCCTTATGTTGTTGAAATCCATCACCATCGATGTGAACCGTACGACATTCCCTTCTCCCTTTCGTGTAATTTTTCTAAGCATTTATAAAATAGTGGATTCTTGCTCTGTATCATTGACATCATATTCATTATTTATTTCATAAGAGTTAGTATTACCTCTTTAAATTATCTTTAAATCATATTCATTATTGATTTCATAGGTCCCAGCTTCAATTGTAAAAAAACTATCTCAGATTGTTTCATTGAGCAGTAAAGATGCACAAATGATTACCAACATGCAAGTGCTTTTTAATCTTAGGTTAGAGCCCTTTTAGTAACATAGGCTTGCTTAGTTGAATAGTTAGGATGTAGTGAAAGGCTGCTAGCTGTCATTTTCTTCTTGCTGCTAATATATTTCTATGGTGAGGAGTCTCCTTTCTTTCATATCACCATATCTAAATTCATTATTCTTCACCGCTTTGATTAACAAAGGGACTGTTTATCAAAAATTCGAAATAAATTCTGTTATGTTGATTGCTATATCAATTTCTCGTGCTTTTTGATTGAGGTAAAGTTAGCTTTCAGGTTTTCAAAAAAATGATGATAGTGGAAGGTTTTCCGAAGGTGAAGTGAAAATCATGAAATGAGAGATATGTACTTTTCTCCAGTTACTGCACTCATATATTGTGAAGTGAAAAATAACTTTGCTATATTTCTTGCTCCCTCAACTTGCTTGGTCTTCGTACGGTAACCTAAAAAAGATCCCACTTATCTTCATTGCTACCTTATGCCTTTGATCCTTTCATTTCAATTCCTGTATGTATGGATTTATATTGCTTACGAATAAGGTTTGTGTTCATCAGTATATATAGATGTGTGCCTATGCTGCTGCTTTATTTATTTTAATTTGAGCGTATGCCATTCCTGATGATATACTTATTGCATTTTGAGGCATATGATGATACCTATTAGGTGTTTCTGATAAACCTGATCATTCCTCCGTGCCTTGGTTGTTTATATTTTTTTGGTTCATATTTAAATCCCAATGATGTTGGAAACACATAGCTTTGTGGCTTTTTCTGAAATAAAGCATATGACAGCAAGTAATTTCATAGCTAGGGAGAGATAACATCTGACAAGCCGATCCATCCTTGCATAATTTTTTCTAAAGAGTCAAATCCATATTCAAACAACGGTTTTGTCGCTCCTATCCTATAGAAACCAACTTAATCATGTTGGTTTTGTAGTGGAAAATGATTTCATGTAGTTAAATTTCTATTGGAGTATTACTCTTTTGAGTCACCAAATTCTGTTATGGTCCTCATTTATCTTACTGATTACTGATTTTTTAAATAGCGAGCCCTGCAGTTCAACCTACAAAGATGGCTTCATTTTCTTTGTTTACTCCTTTCATTGTTGTGGTCTTCCGTTCTACGTCTGCCCTACCCCATCAAGGATGGTGGCTTCCTCTGGCCTTTCCTGCATTCTCGGCTCAATGCCTTCGGCCCCACTCCACATATTTGATCTACAATACATTGCTGGCTAGGATTAGCTTTTTGCACAGTTGCTCATTATGGGATTATTTTGCCTTTGCGTTTTTTTCTTCGTGATATGATTCTTCTTTGTTCATGTTTCTTGGCTCCCTTGGTTTCCAGCTATCGTGATTTTGGTCTATTACAATGATTACATTTGTTTCCCTCTTCACTACTGTCATACTAATTTGCAATTTACTTTTCTGTGTGCCCACATCCCATCTGCATCACAGAGCAGACTACGTCCATCATGGTAAGTTTTCACCTTAACCTTATTTTAGTTCCAAGTTCTACTTTTATTTTACCTTTTTAGTTATTGCATACTGATTTTTGTGCTTCATTGCTGCTTATTTGGTCACCAGCAGCGGCTAATACCTGATCTGTTGCATCACTATTTGGGTAAGATTTTTAACCCCTGATTCATCCAGCAGGCAAGGCTCTGATGGTGAGCCAAGAAACAAAAAGCAGTCATTTACCATGTCAGGATCAAAGGTTGTGTAGTTAGCACTTAGCATACTACCTTCTAAACATGTAGAACACTACTACTACTAATTGTATTGTCAAATCTGTACAATAATTGTGTGCTGCCCCATGTGAAAAGACATACAATATTTCACATTCCATGTATGACATATCCATGTTATCCTCCTGCCTCTCTTTCCCTAATCCTCTCACTAAACGTATATGATTTCTCTGATCGAATGCTGGCTCGATCTCGCCGCATCTTTATAATACACAAACATATATCTAATGATATAGACACCCTTTAATTGTGTCTCGCCTGTACAACTTGAGTGTGTGAATCATGGTACTTTAACAACAAAAATCATTTCATATAATTTATAGCTTCTCAGTCTGATAAAATCCAATTATAAGTTATTATCTTTAGTTTTCTCCACATCCATCTACTTCCTCTTATACAAATCATGACTTTTTCCATATCATCACCTATCGATCTGTCATCCGCGTGCGCGCTAATGCGCGCACCCGTACTAGTATAATAAGTACTTATCATTTTCTGTCTCTATGTTTTTTTTTAAAGGAACATACTAGTCGATATCCGGAGTTTATTTTTTTTAAATCGATCCAAAAGGAACATAAAAGAGTCGGGCGTCTCGGGACGCTGACTCGGAATCGTGCGTGGGCGGGCGGGGCAGAGCGTAGTGGCATCCGCGTCCGCGCCCAGTCTTCTGCCTTTCTCCACCGGTCCACCCTTTTCTGCTCTCTAGCCTGCGTGGCCGGAGAGGCGGCCAGCCATGGGCAGCGAGGACGTGCTCGTCGAGATCCACCCCTGCGAGCTCCGCTTCCTCGGTGCGTGCCCTTCTTCCAGTTCCTGATCCCTCCTCTTGAGCCCGACGGAAGCTCGAGTTCGGTGATTCAGTGATCAATCCCTGACCTGGCGGGTTGATTTTGCCTGATGCATTGGCCTCTGAACATTGGGCGGGTCTTGTGATTATCCGCTGCCGCGTAAGTCTTCGGTTGATTTCTCATGACGCTGCAGTGCTTGGGGTCGGATTGGGTTTTTGACCGGTGGGTCAGCCGTCAGCGTGTTTGCGCCAGGGTTTAACTATCCATGCTTCGACTTCGATTTGCACCTTAGAATGCACGACGGTCTAGTTAAACGGTGAAGTTAATCTTATTACTTGCGACTGCGCGAGGTTTGTGCCAACAAATTTAAGGACCAACCGTGTCATTAGCACTTTCGTAACATGATTTGTACTTTCAGTCGGATCCGTCTGTTCTCCGGTCAACAAAGTGTGCTATATAGGTGGTTTAGTGGTTGGGCGTGTCAACAAGTATTAATTAGTTCCTGTGCTGTCCTTCTGTTCTGTCAATGGCTCTGAAGTTTGGCGCGTGGGAATGTGACGTATCTTCTTTCTGCATATGCACATTTGGTGAATTGTTCCAGCAGTGATATTCTATATCCCCTGATTGTTTGCTTCCCATTTGTGATTAAGTGAAAAAAAGAGTGAATAAACATGGTGTGTCACATATAGTGCTGAGTGCGCGTTATATGCATAAGGATGCATAGACGTGTTAGATGAAACACGGGATTGAGCGAGCTAACAAACCGCCTTACTTGTTCTGTATGATGTACCTTTGATCCAGGGACCTTTGTAAAAACAGGACAGATCTGAGTCTGTTTCTGTAATTATACTACTCAGAAGCAGCTTGTGCCTGTGATTGTGCGAGGTTGTGCAATGCACTTATGAGTTAATTACCATGCATTTCTCATAATCAATCTACTATTGAGTATTGACGCATATTATCCTTGCTTACAGAAACAGGAATGAATGAGTTATTTATTGGTTACAGTGAAACTGTTATCTCCAGCTATGTTTGCATATGTTTAACAGTTTTTCTGTTGGGTATTGGTATCTGCAGTGATGCTATTAGTATTGGCTTTTAATTATTTAGGTTGAAATCTATCACATGACCAACCATCACAGTAAAACTGTTTTGTAACCCTGGTTGGTTGGTTGTGCCATTTTGTAGTCTGAAGCTACTCATAATCTAAATACTGTCCAATGATTTTGATCCACTCTTAACAAATCATGCTGATTTAATCTTATCCGCTTTACAAAGCAGTTTATCTGATCAATTAATACATATGTATTTCCATAACATTTGAATAATACCAAAATCCGTATCTTAGATTGGTAAACTGAATGAAGCTGTACTGAGCATAAGTCATATTGTTATTATTCTACCATCTGTAGATAAATATTTATCTAACTTTCACTTATTATCAGTTGAGGTGAAGAAGCAGAGTTCATGTTGTATCCATCTTGTGAACAAGACGGACCAATATGTCGCATTCAAGGTTGGTGTCCAATCTAAGTTATGCATTATGGTTATTTTGTGCTATGGAGTATGCATTATGGTTATTTTGTGCTATGGAGTATGCATTATGGTTATTTTGTGCTATGGAGTTAGATTTATCTCATACTGTTGTTGTAGGATAAAGTATGATCAATGATCATTTTATGGCACACTTCCTTGCACATGTAGTCTGGCTTCACAGTTCACACTATCTGTTTTTTTCTATGGATGAAACAATTTAAGGCCTAATGTTTTCATACATTCACATTTATACCAATTTCTGTTCTTGTGACTTGGATTTTTGAATATGTAATAGGTTAAAACGACTTCTCCAAAAAGATATTGTGTTCGACCAAATGTAGGAGTTATTCTTCCAATGGCATCACGTGATTTTACAGGTAAACATTGTCTTTACTGGCTACTGGTGTGATTGGTGCTTTGGCATATTCAGAATTGGTTGCAATAGAGTATTGTGCAAGCTAGATGGTCTCTTTTCCATGGTGGATTTTGTTTTTCTTCAGATTGCAATTTACTTCCTTTTTGTTGTCATTTTATTTATTTATTTATGTTATTAAATAAAATGTAGTTTCTATGCAAGCGCCAAAGAATGATACACCTGATTTGCAAACAAAAGACAAGTTTCTGGTGCAAACCACAGTTGTTCCATTTGGTACAGCTGATGAGGACATTGTTCCTGCTTTTGTAAGTATGCAACAAGTTATGCTTGGCTTATGTCATGTTTCTTTGCATCTTTGTGACTTTGTCTCTATTTTAGTAACTCAATCTTCGTTGTAGTTCTCCAAAGAAACTGATCAATATATTGAGGAGAAGAAGTTAAGAGTTGTTGCCGTCAGCATAACTGAGCATCAGGTAGAGCAGCTCATCAATGGAGTTTCCCATGCCAAGGAAACAGCTGCAATTCCTGTGGCAGAGCAGACACCAGATAATGTGAATGAAGCACCTAATTTGGTGAATGAAGTTCGTAATCCTTTGAAAACAAGCTTTCCTTCTTTAAGAGGAACTCCTGCTACTTTGAATGAAAATTCCATACCTGTAAAAGAATGCGTTATTTTCCTGCAGGATTTTCTAGTCCCACCCAAACAAGCTCCATTTACTTTATTGGAATCTGCTTCCAATTTGAAAGAAACCTCTGTTGCCTCTATAGAAACTCAGTTTTCTTCAACAGAAGCAAGTGTGGATCTGAAGGAATCTCCACCACATGAATATACTCCTGCTCCAAGTGAAGTTCCATCTTTAAGTGATAAAGAATCTACCAATGCTGATAGTTTTCGTATACCTCATGTAAGCTTCTTTTCAAGTATTGTGCATGTTCTGTTATATCTGTTTAGCTTATTCCCAATCCATCTTTGTTTTTGTCATTTTCTCTTGGTGATGAATATTAAATACATGCATTTGGTTACCAATCAATAGTCTTAACTTCTGATGTGTTTTAATTCTATTTGTTACCCCTTTAGCAGGTAACCAAAGATGTTCAAAATTTAGAAATGAAGCTTAACAATCTTGAAATAAAACTTGAAGAGGTAAGATATATATAGTGCCAAATATTTTTGTTTGATTGTTTGAATTTTGAATATCGTAAGAGGTTCCTTTTCTGAAATGCTACATTATTATATCATCCTTCTTTGTAGGCTAATACTTTGATTGTAAAATTGAGGGAAGCAAACAGAACTACCATCCAAGAGAGGGATAGATTACGGAAAGAGACGGTAAAATTTTATTGTGCTGCAGCAGCTTTCTTCTGTGCCCATTTTCATGATAAACTGAAGCTTTGAAAGAACAGACATTAGATTTTCATGTCCATATGTTTGACTTTGGCTTATGGCTCCCATGCTTTTCATCCCTATGCACATTTGAAGTTATGTGACAGTCAACTGGTGGAAGAATTGTTTCAAATAGATCCACAAGATATGTAGTGAGTCTTCACTAGTCTTCCAGCTTGTCATGTCTAAGAACCAACTACTGCGTTTTGGACGTCGTTTTGTTTGCACCAGATAAAAGCAATTCTCATTCTAATAACTTCTGAACAACCAAACCTGTAGTTCCATTTATGATATCTAATAACTTGGAACAATGGTCCCAATTTAGAATCCCAAATAAATAGCTACTCTTGGCATTTAACATCTTGTTCTATGTACTCCCTCTTCCAAATTATAAGACATTTTGGCTTTTCTAGATAGGTACAATACTCGTACAGTGTATCTGGATATAGTGTATATCTAAGGCCATCCTCAACGGAGTTTCATGGGGTGTTTTATGCACATTTAATAGGGTGGCACATCAGCAGATCTGCACTTTTTGCATGAAACAAGTAGGAGAGAGAAGGGAAAGGTTTCATGTGGATGAAAGGAGTGTGCACTGTTTCCAAAACGTTGGAAAGGTTGTGAAATTCGCACTGAGGGGGAGCGTTGTTTCATCCGCACTGCTTGTTGCCGGTGAAAGTCCACGTCGCCGAGGATGACCCTGCTCGCCACCCTGAGCGCTGGCGCCGCCGCCAACCTCCCAATTGCAGCACGGACAGGGAGCGACGACGCCTCATCAGGCCTTGACGACGGCACCATCGCGCGGCTGCCCTGCTTCGTCGTTGCGATCCGCGGGGCGGCTGCTGCCGCGACGGAGTGCGCTGTGTGCCTGGGCGCTTGATTCGGTTCCCCTCGATTCCTCTCTGTTGATTGCGCTCGCCGGGTAGCCAGTTGGCGGGGGCAGCTTGGGTCGGCGGGGATGGGGAAGGGGGTGAGGAGCGGGAGGTGCAGCCGTGCGTCTGGTGCCGGCGGGGGTGGATGCAGGAGCAAGCGCCAGCGGCGGGTCGCGGAGGAGGAACAGGAGGAGCAGGAGGAAGAGGAAGTAGGAACTGGTGGAGGTGGAGGAGGAAGAGAAGGAGGCGGAGGTGGAGGGGAAGGACTATTGCTTCGTCTGCAAGGACGGCGGCGAGCTCCGCAGTTCTGGATGAGTTGAGAAGAAGAGAGCGGGGGAGAGAGACTGCGAGACCCACGAGAGGTAAAATAACATGTGAAACCTGTGTAATGAGACAATGTATTGAGAGAGATGCCCGGTTCATGCATAGTTTCATGGTTTTAAAAACTGGGAGATAAAACACTACATTGAGACTGGCCTAAGTGCATAGCAAAAGCTATGTATCTAGAAAAGTCAAAACGTCTTATAATTTGAAATGGAGTATTGAATGGTGAAGGGTAGCATCTGACCAAACTAATATAGGCTCTCAAGTGCAGGGTTGACTGATACCTATACATAGTTTTTTTTTTCTTGCATTAGGCTAAATATTTCTTTAATTTTCTAATTATAACTTTAAACACTTTGCCCCCAAGTATCCATATTACCGAATTATAAAGAACTGAAGAAGCATCCTGTCATGTGGGGCAGCAGTGCAACTAGGGGAGATCCCTAGGGCGTGCATGAGCCCTAGGAGGCATAGGTGGCTGTAATCAATAGCAATGAGTATTCTGGGGAAGAGAATAGAGTTAATGAGAGTTAATTAGATGGAGAAAAACAAGGAGCCAGGGGCTGGGCGCATAGCGGCTGAGCTTCTCTATTTCTACTCTGTAACCAGTAGAGATTGAAAAAAGGATGAACAACAAACAATTCAATTACCCCAAAATGTTCTAGTCTCCCTTCACGCTGACTTTGCTTTGCCTTCCTCTTGGCAATGGTTACCTTCCTATCCTTTGGATGAACTAAGGTCCATAGCATCTAGGCTTTTAGGCGCTCCTCTTCAACCTTTGCTTGCTCCGCCACCACACCCAGCAGCCACCACGCCATCCGCCCCAGCCTCACCAACGTCCTCCGCTGCCTCCATGTCATGAGTCAGAGATCCTTTCCTATGGCTTATGCTGTCGGTCATCCATCACCATCAAGTGATGCGCCAATCACTGCCCTTGTTGAGGGGATGCGCCGTCCGCTTCTGTGCTCACCTGGAGAAGTCAGAGCATGAGCTCCAAGCAGCGCTGCGTCTACAGGCAGCAGCGTGAGGGTTCCTGTTAAGGCACACCACAAGGAAGATGCGGGCAGCGATCTAACCTGCGCCATCAACGAAGCGTTCCTCATCTCCTCATACGCCACCACCAGCCACCATCTCGCCTCCCACTGCCACTCCATGTTCCATCCTCACCGCCACACTCTGCTATCTCCATCTCGTCACCAATGGCAGAAGCAGAACCCACCATGGCTGATTTGGCCAAGCTCAACCAATTCCTCACCGCCTCCACCAGTGACATGCAAGGGTGGGTCGCTGCCCTGCAGCAAGAGTGTCCTTCTTTGGTTCAAGATCACGCCACAGCTTCTACCAAGGTGACCGGAGCTAGCTTTTGGGCTCTCCCCATGGGATCCAGGAGGACATTGACAGCTTCATTGACTGCTCTCCAACCTTCCAGCTCGAGGACGAGCTGCTCGTCAGGAGAGGAGGGGGGTGGGGGGGAGGGGGGGTAGTGCAGCCTGGGAGACCTCCCAAGGGTGTGCATGAGCCCAGGGAAGCACAGGTGGCTGTAATCAATAGAAATTAGTATTCTTGGGAAGAGAATAGAGTTAACTAGGGGGAGAGAAAACAAGGAGTGAGCGGCTGGATGCATAGGGGCTGAGCTTCTGTATTTATACTCTGTAACCAGTTGAAATTGGAAAAGGAATGAACAACAAAGAATCCAATTACCCTCAAATGTTTTAGTCTCCCTCCACGCCCACTTTGCCCGGCCTTCCTTTTGGCAATGGTTGTCTTTCCTATCTCCCGTATGAACTAAGGTCCATAGCACATCCTTGACTACATATGCTTTTGGAATTTCGCTGTATCAATGTTCACAACCATGAGTTTGAAATGCATATCTGAATTTCTTTTATTGTGCTTTATGATCTCCAGTTTCTTTTTGGGGGTGGATCCATAAAAATGTTAGGAGGGGCTCCTTGCTCTCATCTTCCTCCTCCAGCCCCTTCTGCTCAGCTATCGTAGTTGCAAATTTATAGGACCTGTAGGAGGGAGGGCTCGAGCCTTACCTACCCCTGGTTGCTTCATTCATATTGTTTCACAACTCGAGTCTTTACTCAGTAGCATGCTACAATAGCTTATCACTTGTAAACGGTTTTCTTTGCAGTGTATTGTTTCCAGTTTTCATCTCTCACTGATTATAAATGGTTCTCATAAATAGGTACTCTTGAAAAGGGCTTGCGCTGCACGGAGTCAGTCCAGCACTGGTTTCCCCCTGCTTTTCGTCATCTACATGGCAGTTGTTGGCATTTCGCTCGGTTACCTTGTGCACCTATGAGGACGGGGAATTTGAGAGGAAGCACCTGGGCCATTGCTGATCTCTCTTGGAGCCGCTGAGTTCCTGAACCTGGGTTACTTTGTGAGAGTGAAACTACTGTCGCGTCATGACTGTCACATTAGTCAGATGAACTTGCATACATCTTAGAGCTTAGGTGATAATAATTACTGGAGTGTATAGAAATATAGCAGCTTAATTTTACTTGTTATTATAGAGCTATATAGAGTGGTTTGTTTGAGCAAGGAGCCTACACGATGAAATCAAGAGTTGGGATCATTCGATCGAGGAATCGAGTCTCCTGGAAGTTACCAGCGAGTGCCGGATGAATTGAACTTTGAAGGCTCGCGAGCTGATGTATAATGATTTTGTCAAGGATAAAGCCCAGTAATCAGGAGGTAATATCCTTGACCCTTCATGTTCTCCTTGCTTGAGAAGGAACCTCCCGTTCTTCTTGTCACGATATACTTACAGAAACTATGAAGAGTTTATGGACCTTGTTAATTAGGTCATTTGGGATTAGGTGATGCTTGGTTGTTGTTTATTATAAAATCTTCCCAGTGACGCTACTGTGGCAGTACAGATTGGCATTGTCAAAATATGTACCTCCAAAATCGGCTGGCCTGTTGCCGGCCGATGAAGTTCACGGGTCACTAAATGAAATCCCACCAAACGACGCGTCTGGCTGGCCAAAATAAAAAAAAAACTGCACTCCGGCCGCCGGCGGCCGGCTCGCCGGCAGACGACGGAATATCTGAGGGAGAAAATTGGGCGTCACGTCATGCAAACCAGGCAATCTTTCCCCACCTTGCCAAGTGCCAACCTCGCTTATCCACGGCTTTCCAAACTTTCATGCCGGCCCCTTGTGTTTGTTCACTCCACTCGTCACGTTGAGGTTGACTTTTCCACGCATGCGAAGCGTTGCATGCACGTCGCGAAGGGTCGGGTCGGGGTCGGGTCGTGTCCTTGTCCTTGTCTATAAAAGCGGGCGTGCCACCGCGGCGTCTCTTTGCCTCCGATCGATCCTTCAAGCACGCCCGACGCGACGATTCCTCTCCGTCGTCCGTCTGCCGTTCCCTCTTCACCACCCAGTCTCTCTTTCTTTCTCTCTTCCTCCGTCGGCGGCGTCGCCAGCGCCGGCGGCCGGCGGCCATGGGTTGCGGTGGCTCCAAGGAGGCCGTGGCCACCGGCAACACCAGCAGAGCCGGCGGCGGCGGCAATAAGCTCCTCCGGAGGAAGTCCTCCGACGTCTCCACCGGCGCCGCCTCCACGTCGTCGCCGTCGTCGTCCTCCGGCAACACCGGCGGCGGCGCCGTCGCCGTCAAGGACGTCGTGAAGGATGCGACGGACGCCGCCGAGGTGACGGCGTCCGCCGACGACGCCGAGAAGAAGCCTGTCTCTGTCGACTCCAAGGCAGACGCCATCGTGGTGATGTCCCTCGAGAAGCCCGCCAAGGCCGTCGCTGAAGACGTCGCTTCTGCTCCTACTCCTGCCGCCGCTGCCATGGCGTCCGAAGCCAACAAGGTGGTGGTGGTGGTGGAGGAGGAGGAGCCGCTTCCTGAATCCACCATGGCCGACGAGGCACCTGTGGAGGAGGCGCCCCAGGTTGATCAGGCGGAGGCCAAGGAGTTGGCACCACTCAAACTCAATGACGGGGAGAAGACGATTGATGGGAGCAAAAACGTCGAAGAGGATGAAGCACAAGGCTACGTCGCCTGCTCCGACAAATGAGGATGGTGAGTTCGAATTAATTAACATATCTAAACACACTCCTAATTAACACATATAATCTCAAATATACAATCAATCTGTTGATATTATTTATCTTTGTTGGGTATATAACTCACAAGAATTACGGATCAAGATCGATAGAGCTTTTAATTTCGATCGAGTTCTCACGTACTTGCATTGTAAACAAAAGAATTTTCCTTGTGCACCGTTTCAATTTTATTTATTTATACACATATAAACTGAAACTGAACCTGTCTATGTTCGGTATACGTATGCGGTAAAATCTTGCAGGGGAATCAGCTGGGCAGATGCAGAACACCACGGAACCCGTGGAGGCCAAACCAGGGGTCGATGAGCACGTGGCGGAGGAGGCGACCGTCGTCCCGGCGCCGCCGCCGCCGTCCGCTGAGGAGAAGACCGCCACCGACGAACAGACACAGACCGCTGCCACCGTCGCGAGCGAAGCGCCCGCCAACTAATGAACAGATTAGAGGGAGGCCGCGCGCCAGAGAGCTAGACAACGCTCGCATCGATCATGCATGCATGTTGCTGAATTCGGGTGGGTTGTCTGTGTATCGCTCTGATGCATGGGTGCGTTCGTTGTACGTTCGTGGGATAATGGACTACTCAATATGATGTGCTCGATCGATCAACCTTCAACTTCAACCCGTTCTCGCGAAGCTGCATCTCTATGGCATACAAATTAACCGTGCATATCTGTGTTGTGGTCTTGTGGAGCATTACTGCTTTCTTGTTGCATCATCGCGTTTGCTTTTCAAGCTGCAACTAAGCGGGCCTCACCCAGCCGTCCGTGTCCGTCCACATTTGCACTGCATTTCGCCGTTCCCTCACGCCTCACCGTCGTCGTATGTTGTCATGTTGTGTGAGCTTGCACAGGAAGAGCTAGTGCATGGTGGCCCATAGATTCTTCTTGGGTCGGCCCATCAAGCTATCTATGCCAGCATGGGCCACCGTGTTTTGGCATGGCGATGTCATCTGTCTGTCATGGGCTACGGTCCCAGAACCTTAGGACTTAGGGACTGCCCCGCCTTCCTTCTTCGTTGATATATAAAGGATCGCTCAACTTTTAGGGAAGTCACGTAAATCATCTCTCTAAACTTTTTTTAGACAGGTTATAAGCGGTATTCAAAGGCAGTTTTGTATTTTATTTTTTATTTATTTTGTCTGAATATTTGAAAATTCGTAATTATCATTGAAAAATCATAAAATGGTATGCTTTAGTATATTTTTTAACTTAGATCTATCCTTTCCTATGACTAATTCATAGCTGTAGTTTCTATGATCCAACTGTGGCGAATTTTTTGTGGTGGGTTAATTATTATAAACATTGAACTGTAGTAAAAACTTCATACTCATTGGATCATACACAACTTAGTTATAGATTTGTAATTTAGTTACAGATTTATAAATATTTTTTAACAAGCATACACCTAAATACATCTATAACTAAGGTACACATGATCCAATGAATATGATTCTTTTACTACAGTTGAAGTATACAATAATTAGCCCACCATAAAAATTTGACCATAATTGAACCATAGAAATTGCAGCTATGAATTAATTATAGAAAAGCATAGATCTAAAGGCACAATAAAAAATGTGTACCAAAACATACCATATTATATATTCACTGTGTAGATCTACTCATGTGGAGTTCAACAAAATTGTATTTTTATTTTATGATGTTTTTGTGATTTACTATGTTTTTCCGAGTTTAGGGAGGAAAAATAAACTTTTGCAAAAGTTGAAGAAGGTAATGTGAACTTTTTCCTTGATCTAAACATATTTAGTCCCTCCATGTTACTATATTTGTTCACTGACATATTACACACACGAACTAAGAAAAAAAAATCAATATTAAATGACCATTGACACCTCATTTCAAATACAATTTGCTATATCATGCCCGTGTGAAAAAACGTATCTGCCACACCCCAATTTTGTGAGCATATATAAGAAACAATTTAGGTGATTTAGTGGACTTCCACACCTATATTAAAGGTGTTGTAAGAATAAGTGAAATATTCCTTTTCGCACACATAATTTTTTAGTTACAACAGTTCTACTAGAAATGGCACCAAAATAGTCACCCTAACTCTATTACAAGTCAGGTGTAAATCCAGCATGAGTTGGCGATAACTAAAAGTAGGGTGTCATGGATAATATTTTAATCTAAATCTTAGTTTTATTCCCTTCCATGCATACTATTTAGGAATAAGACATGAATTTTCAGTAGGGTATAATTTAAAGGTAGGGAGATCAACTTATTAGATCTACTCTTGATTAGACACTCATACTCTTAATTAATTATATCTATGGACATAATTTGAACATTAAAGTTATTGTATTTGTAGACGGAGAACCTTTTTAATTTGCCAATTATAGGCTACAAAACAAAATTAGGTGTGTCGTAGCTTATTGTTCATTCAGTATAGTGAATATCTGACTTGTTCCACATTGAGGATTTATTATTAGCAGATAAAGTATCGAAAAGAGGAGATACATGCCCATTCATAGCATTCAACAAAATGACGTTTAACTTTTGTGTAAGTTAGTGACGAAGGCATCAACTTTTGTATTCCATAGCCTGTGTATTAGATTTATAGTATATCTTTGTTGGAGGCTAATTTTCCATGTTTTACTAAATTTTTATAGATGCCAAGTTGTTTTGCTAAATTCTTGGAGGTGCTCTTACTCGGTCCACAGAAAAGGGTTTCAAATCCTATGATACGGGTACAGGTCAATCGAATATTATGCTTGGGCCAATCGAATATTGCACGTTCCCAGCAAAAGCGAGGTACATTTATTAAGTTAATTATGTTTTTGGCGGCTGCCATCGGTCCACCGCCGTGCGCCATGGTGTTAGTTGCACGCGGCGTGGAGGTTAGCCAGTCTCAGTCCAGAGTTTCGTTATGCTGTTTTCAAGATTGTCACGTCATATAGAATGAAATAAAACTCGAATAAAACTTTGCATTGAGAATGAGTATTTTATCCTAAAGTTTCATTTACATTAAATTTCATGACTCATGTAGAGTTGGTAATCGTGTCAAGAGAGTTTCCATGTCATTAAATATGTCTATATAGTAACGTATTTAATACAAATGAAACTCGGTTAAAACCCCACTAAGACTGGCCTTAGGAGCAAATGGTCTAGTACAAAGGCTCCTACAAATCTGAACAGAAAATTGCGTTCATCGCATCGAAACAAATGACAAAAAAGTATACGACCCCAGCTCGGATTAGAAAAAGCCCCGTGTTTTGAAAGGATGGCACCATGGTCCAAAATAGTTCAAACTTGCTAAAATTTTAAGAGCATCTCATCCTCTTACAACAATACAATTATACAATGCAGCTCGGGATCCTATCTAAAAAACAAAATGTATACTACTACTAATATACTCCCTCCGTCCTAAAAAAAAGTTATTTTCGTTTTTCAAGAAACAACTTTAATTAAATATATATTAAACATTATTAGTATTTATAATATATAATTAGTATCATCTGAAAGATTTTTTAATCTAATATTTTAATAAATTTATTTAGAGGCATAAATTAGCGACGTTTTTTTTAGGGACGGAGGGAGTAACCCTGCCACTTTTCCGAACCGATCCTCTTTTACCCGATCATGCAAAAAGGAGCCCCTCTGATCCGATGATCTGATCCCAAACTGCCTCAGATCAGAAAGCTGGCTGAGATGGGAAAAGTCAAGGAGAAGCTTCCTGTTCCGGGTTGTTTGTCCTGTTTGTGAAACCTAACGACACAGGCTGCGTTCGGTTGCGCTTATAAGCGCTTATTTTTCAGCACTTCAGCAGTATTTTTCTCTCATAAGATTTCAGCACTTCTACAGCACTTCAGCGCTTATCTACAGCACTTCAGCTTCACCGAACACAGCCACAAGGAGGAGGTTCATGGCCATTTGCGTTACTGTTCTAGCTACGCAAAAAGAGAACGCGTGCCACATCCCGAGAGGAGGTGGCGGAGACCAAGACCGAGACCTCCATGTATTGTAGCCCGACACGCAACATGCTTCACCGACTCGTGTGCCACCGCCGATTGTATTGGCTATGACGTGTTGGTTTCACAGAGCCGAGAACATGGAGGCTAACATATCAGCTAGTAGCTATACGTTAATTACCTGCGTAGTGTACTGTAGTAGTAGTAGCTTTCAGTTTCAGCAGCGTCGCCATCATCACCACTGAAGTGAGGGGTGTTTTCACCTTTCAGAGATCCATTCATTCATTCGGTTCGGTGTGCTGGACCTGCTTTGCTTAATTAATTTGACAGATAACTGAATGACATGAACAAGCATAGAGGGAGTACTAATTGTGAGATTGGGTGGAACGAGTTACCTTCTAGGAGGACTCGGCTGCATGTTAATAAAGCTAGAAACACCCCTGTCATGGCTTTGTACAACAGTCAAAGTTTTGAACAGATACAAAGATATCTATTAGCCTACAAGCCAAGTTCTAAACAACCAAACTAACTGTACCTTATCATCGAACACTAATAAATTTTAGGACAAATTAAACAAGTTTGATTAAGGTAGCTAGATCAACTTCGTATTAGATCTGCTCTTGATTAGACACTCATACTCTTAATTGCTATTTATATCTATGAACATAATTTGAACATTAAAGTTAGTATTTGTACACGGAGGAAGTATACAAAACCTTTTAAATTTGCCAATTATACGCTACAAAACAAAATTAGGCATGTCATAGCTTATTGTTCATTCAGTATAGTGAATATCTGACCCGTTCCACACGGAGGATTTATTATTAGCAGAAAAGGTATCAAAAAGAGGAGATACATGCCCATTCATAGCATTCAACAAAATGGCATTTAACTTTTGTGTAAGTTGGTGACAAAGGCAATACCTCTTTGTCTCAAAAGGGATGACGTTTTTGACTTGGATATTCTTCATTGACCATTCATTTATTCATCCTTTTATTCAAATAATAAAATAAATTAAATCATTATTAAATTATCTCCATTGATAAAATAAGTCATTTCAAAATAAATAATAATTATACAAAAGTTTTGAATAAGACAAACAGTTAAATAGGAAGTTTAAAAGTAAAAAACGTTGGGAGTGGGAAGCACGCAGACTTTAACTCCGCACACAGAAAGGGTAATTAACGTTGTGCATTGTTTTTTCCAAATCCAATGATACCGGTGCAGGTAGATTTATGTATAGTACTCTCTCCATAAAAAAAAGCTGATGTTTTGGAAATGATTGTGGATAACCAAGAAGTGATTAATGAGGGTTTAGTTTTCCATCTCTGCCCCTAATAAATACTTCTATGGTTGCAGGTGGTCTCTGTACGACAAACTAAGCCTGCTCAACTGGTTAGTGCGCTGAGGGCAGGAGGCGCGGTACTCGTGAGCTAGAGGTCGATCTCTGGTGGCCGAAACGCGAGGTATATTCGACTGAAAATGGTACGGATATTTATCCGACCGTCCGTTCGACCAAATCCGTTTAGAGGTGTTCAGATCTGTTCGTATTCAGGTCCAGATGTTTAGTATCCGATACTGTATCCGTATCCGAATACTCAAATCGTATATTTATGATGTCGACATCCAATCGTATCCTATCCGACATGGTTGACACTATCCGTATTCGAATCCAAATTCGACCAAAAATATAAAAACAAATGTGACATCAATAATTTCCGTTCATATCGGATCTGTTTTCATCCCTACATATCAGCTTGCTATACGTTAATTACCTGCGTAGTAGTACTGTGGTAGCAGTAGTAGCTTTCAGTTTCAGCCGCGTCGCCATCATCACCACTGAGGTGAGGGGTGTTTTCACCTTTCAGAGATCCATTCATTCATTCATTCGGTTCGGTGTGCTTTACCTGTTTTGCTTAATTTGACAGATAACTGAATGACATTTAGTTACACCAGCAGTACATGTACATGTACGTCACAGGTTGAGTTGATCCAGATTTCTGTCGTCGCCATCCCCGTCGACGGCGACCGGAACCTCCGAACATTCCATCTCCTGACGGAAGAAAAGGCCTCGCCTACTTGCCAAATAAATATATATACACTACATTCCTGTGCTGTGCTGTGCTGTGCATCCTAGCCGAGCTGAGCACGGCAGTTGATCTGATCTACCTAACAAACAAACAGTCTCCACCGCCGCCGGTGGGTGCGTGTGAGCATCCATCCTGGGACTGGGAGGATGGAGGTGAGGTGAGGTGTGGAACAACTCAGGGGGATGGCATCACTGATGATAGAGATAGCGATGCCCCAACCACTGCCTACCCTGCAATGCCTTCAAAGCCAAGGTTCATAGCAAAATACAGCAGCCAGCCAGCCAGTACCATACCATACCAGGAAGCCCAGCCCCGATCATATCCCTTGCTCTTCTTTCCACCCAGCCAGCCAGCCGGCAGCTGCTTCGGCATGGGCAAGGTGTGCTGCAGCAACGAGTCGGAGGAGGAGGCCGGGTTCAACCTCCTGGGCCTGCTTGTCGCCGCCATCATCGCCCTCGTCTTCATGCTCCTCTGCACACCGCCCAGGAGGCGCTGCGTCGCCGTCTACCCGTGCTAGCTGCTCACCTCGCTCTGCCTGCCTCGGAGTCGGAGGCTCCGTCAGAGGAGCTTCTCATCTGAACCCAACTTGTTGGTTTCAGCACTTCAGTGCAGGTTCATCGTCCAAGGAGTCCGTGCAGAGCAGGCCAGGCATTGGTTGGTTCTTCCTCTTCTTTCGGTTCAGCAATAATCTCTGCTCCTACTCAATTGTAATATCCATCCATCCTGCTACCACAAGGCATGTAATCCGTATATTCTAGCGAATCATCAGAGGCCGTTCATCTATCTCTAGCCTGAATTATGTTCGTAGCTTTTGGTAGCCTGAAAAAAGAAAGAAAGAAAAAAAAAGGTATACCACATGTTGTCAAAAGTGTTATGCTGCATTGCCTGCTACTTTCTCTTACAACCTCCCTTCTACTTATCCGACTCTTTGTGTTTTCATCTGATCAGTGAGTTGTTTAGGAGAATATACATCTGATCATAATAGAGTAAGCAGCGAATCGGATTATCAGTGCGCACTATTAGAATGCAATTAGGCATGGTGGTTCTTCTGCGGTCTTCTCTGGATGTTAGGTGGTTCTTCAGAATTCAGTGAATCTGGATGGACTAGTGGCATCCACACGGAAAGCACTAAAGAAACAAGGTTAGAAGAATATCAAAAATACCACAATCGTTTAGCTCAAAGATCCTTCACTTTTTGGCAGATTTTTTTTTAATGAAAGGATCTTTTCAGAACTTTAACAAAAACCACTATATATTTGTCTAATTTATTTTGCGCTTACGGATCCGATACTGTCATTATCCATTAGAAGTTAGAACAGGGATCCTGATGATTTTCTGCGATTCAATTCATGGTTCTCTTTCTTTCTACCGACACTCTTTATTGCTCCGTGCAGAATCTATGAATCTCATTCTGCAGAAACAGTGAGATCTATTTTCTCTAAACCAATGTGAAGTCTTAAAAGCTGGGTGGATCTAAGCTACGCAAAATTGGACGAACCATGCATTTTGATCGTATCCACGAGTGCCATACAATGAAAAAAAAGTCCATTTTGTCAGTAGAGCTCATCTCCGGACGTTATGATTTTGGGAAAGTGGATGGTGCAGTTTTCCTGAACTGCCCCTATCTGCCAATTTTGGTCATCTACACTTGGGATCATAATTTGTTTTGATCAGATGTTCCAGTTTTGGTCCTCTACACTTTGCATCATAAAAGACGGAGCGAGTATATTCTATTGCTACAGAAAATGATGTATCGTTACTGCAGAAGACAGTAGGAAGTAATGAAGGAAAATGAAATATGGAAAACATTCAACAGAGGTTATCACAGAAATGGCAAAAATGTGTAGCACTAATTACACATGACAAGACTTTATTATTTATTTATAAAAGATTATAATGCAACAAAAGTTTAAATGGCCCGATACTTCGATCCATCCCCACGGTTGTATTTACAACAAAGAAGAGGCCACAAAGGTTATACATATTTACAAAGAGCAAAACAAGCCAAGTACTTATGGTGTGTGTGCACTTTTTTTTTGTACTTAGATCACTTATCTACGTTCACCAAACTGATCCGGAGACGAAATACCTCGTGAACAGCTCCACGGTTAAGAATGGCAAGAATCTCTGCTCCCTCAGCCATGGTGATCTCACCTAGTGACATTTTGCGGGACTCGTATTCGTCAGGCAACCGGAAACCATAGAACCACCTACCAAGCTTGAGCAAGCTCACACAAACTATCCTTTCTGACACACGGTGAGCTTGGAGTGCTTTACTGACTTCAGTTGGCTGAAAAAAAAAAAGATAGTGTGTGTCAAAACTACATTTTATGAGTAGCCAAAAGTTTGCTTAGATCATTCTAGTCAAAACATCTGAAATCAGTCAAAGCACAAAAGAAACCTTCAGACGATTTGAAAACTCATGCTTCCAAAGCATTAAATGTGAAAATCATTATATTATCTTAATGTTCAATTTGAGTATTTCCATACATTGATTTTTGGCAGATGATACAGTGGACATCAGGCATATGTGCATGAAAAAATAGAGTGGCATGCCTATATACATGCAAGGGCTGCACATTACACATTATGGTACAATGTTTTCAGGTCGTCCGATTAATCGCGATTAGTCGTCCTGGTCGGTCAGGAGTGCTTGATTAGGAGATCCGACTCGATTAGGTTGACCAGAAACCTGGTCATCCGATTAGTCGTCGACTAATCACGATTAATCATCCGATTAGGACAGGGACGACCAGGTTTTGCTCTGTTTTTGGGCCTGTTTAACAGGGCGGATATGTGGACTACTAGGCTTACATCTTGGCATGTTAGGGTTAGAACATATAGCAAGAAAGTCACCAGCTGAACACTAATGCAGTCTTGATGCTACCTTTATTGTGTATAATATAGTGTATATATAGAGGTATATATATAGGTCGACCAGCTGATATACCTGGACGACCAGGGTCGACCAGGGTCGATTAATCGACCTGGTCGACGATTAATCACGATTAGTCGCCTGGTCGGTCCCAGGTCGACCAGGATCGACCAGCCGACCTGAAAACATTGTTATGGTATAAAAAGACTGATTCAAAACAAAATAAAATACAGGTTGCCAGAATATGGAGTTACAAGTAAAGCATGAAAAATAGTTAGTTTAGCAACTTAGAAATGAAGCAGTGTTGAGTTCTTTCGACACCCGTAATACAACAATCGGCAACACATATAACTCACCAGCACATGCAAAGATGCGATCGAGTAGTGCAGTCCAATTAGGTTTATTATCGCACTATGATTCCTTGAAAATAAGAAAAACTGGACATCGAGAAATCCTATATCAGGTATCAAGGCCAAATCAGCAATAGCTTTCAGATAGTATTCGGATTCAAGTGACCCATTATTTAAGCTGCTTCCCACAAATTCAACCACATTAGATATTGCAACAGCCATTCTTCTGTGTTGGCTGATGTAGAGAGCTTTCCATCCCTGCAGCATAATTAGCGGAAAAGTTGAAAGCTTGATCAGCCATTCGTTTTCATTCAGTATCATGGTAGCATGTAAAAAATACAAAGGGAAATGATACATCAGATATTCAACTTTGGGGTAAACTCGTCTTTTTAACTTGTATATCTCACTCTCTAGAAAGAACAATATAATCCTTCAAAAAATGCAAAAAAAAATGTCTCCTAAAGATAATCATAGATTTGCAGCAGGCAAGCAGGTACAGTTCTGGTCCAATAACTGTGGTTCTGCTAGCAAAAGGGTTCATAGCCTAGTGGTTGTGACTCCTGAGTGCACCTCCAGCGCCTTGGGTTCAACTCCTGTGGGATTTCAGCGCTGGTTAAAAAACCTCCCTCGCTGACAAAATAGTGTGCACTGTCAGGCTTCGGCAGTTTCTCAGTCGGTTGAAAACTGGGTTTCTTCTTCCAAACAGTACTGTGGGGGCGGTCTTTCCCTCGCCGGCCAAGTAACTTGGTTCTGCTAGCCTGTTATAGACTACCAGATGGAACCAGTCAGCACTCACTTCTTACTTCTAAGGGACCCCACAGAAACTGAAGGAGAGGAAACATGGAGGGATACAGAAAGTTAAGCTTCGAATGTCAGTAAAAAAAGTGTTCACTGAAAAATTGAGCTTAAAATGGACTATATCTGAACTATTTTATATTTATGGTCACATAGAGAAACTTATTTATTCATGGAGCCAGTTAAGTAGGCAATTTTTTTGAATCAAATATCAAGACTTAATATCGGAATGATCGTGTCTTTAATGGCACAAGTCCAAGTGTAATGGTTGTGCCTGCAGGCTGCCACAGGTGAATGCATTTTTTTTCCACGGAGATAACGGAAATACAAGAGTTTGTAGCAAACAGATCAGATAAGAACGAAGAAAGACCTATGGCTAGACACTGCCTTACCAAGGCTAGAGTTTTGGCTCTGAACTTGCGGCCATACAAAAGAACCTCAACGGGACTGTTCCGTTGGAGCAGAAGCGTTAAAGAGCTGTTGGTCAGGTTGTTTGCTGGGGTAGAATACCCCTGGCATTGGTAGATTGATGGTCGCCTGATTGTTGAGATTGAGAAGGACCTTTTCGTTTCTAGTTTTTCTCTGTTTTTAGTGTGGCAGTGCAAGTGAGAGTTTTCAGCATGTCTTTCGCATAGACCCTCACTCTCTTCTCTCTAAACTCTTGTGTGTTCGAGAGAAAAAAAAAGACTTAACATTGCTAGCTGAACCAATCAGGTGATTCCACCAAATAAAATTCAAAAAGGTTTCATATAATAAAATAAAATGAGGGGGGGGGGGGGGTATGGGTACAGGACATAGAGATTGTAACATTTATAATCAGCACATCATGAACAGTGCGGTCCGAGGGAACATGGCACTGGGTTAAGCGAAGAATAAAGCGGATAGCAGGGCATGTGTGTTATTGTTCCATATAATGATCCTAGATTTCACATTTGGGCAATCCACTAGCAAAGTCCAAAGGTTAGATTACATTTGTCGATCATCCATTGTCCATTCTATTAAGATCATTAGGTGAGCATCATCTTTTTGGGGAAAAACAAGAAGTACCTGTGTTGCAATGACAATAGTTTTGTGATGGTACAAGAAGAAATAGAATTAACATCAACCTCAGGTAAAGGTAATGCAAAATTTCCTCCGTACCAGTTACCAATTAACCTAATACTAACAGCCTAAAAGGCAGGATGATACACTAACACTAGAAGTCCCGGAGATATATCCCTAGAAGGTCGAATTTCAGTCAAATTGCACTAGGATGACCGCAAGATCAGAATATAGCTACAGCAAGCACTTAACTTCACCCCTCTTTGCGTACCAGCACACGGGACGGCGACGCCGACGCCGACGCCGACGCCTCTGCAACTGCAACGGCAGCTGGCCAGCGGCAGCGAAAGAGGCGCTCCCAGATGCAGTCGGCGTCGCAGGCTCTGCGCCAGGAGCGCGAGCAGCCGCCGAGCGCGCACACATCGGCCTCCTGCACGTGGTTGGAGCCAGCGGAGTCAGCGAGACGGAGAGAACCCTGTAGGATCTTTCCAGGGAGCGAGTGAGAGAGAGGGAACCGACCTGGAGGCGGCAGGCGACGGCTACGGCGATGTCCTCGGGGAGGTTGGCCCACCTCCCCGCCGGCGAGAGCCCCATTTCGCGCGATTCCCCTTTCGCCGCTACGACTGTACCAGACTACACCAGCGCGAGGCTTTAAACCGTGGAGGTGCTAAAACCGCAATTTTCAAGCTTAATTAAAGTTGGTATGTTGAACTTGTCTCTCACTTTCTTTCAACTTTTTTTTTTTTGTTGAGAATCCTCACTCTCCTTCACCTGACAGTATAGCTTAGGATGTTCTTTTATTTTGGAACAATATTTCAGAAAGGATTTGTAGTGACGCATCTGTTTTTTTTTTTTCGGTTGGATATAAAGCCGTCTCTTAAAATAGGTATTAAATATTAAAAAGTAAGTATTAAAATTCAAAATTTTCCAACAATCTCAGATGGACAAATGACCAAAATAAAAGTCATAGCTATCAAGAGCTTTGTTGTTTACAGCTTTTCAATTTAAAATCATTTGATGTTTTAAAAATGCCGTTTGAAATTTACTTTTTAAATTATTGAGAAACTCTGATTTCTCTTTTTGATCTTTGGCTAAAACTTGTAACTAGTCTCTTCTCATCATACTAAATTCAAATTAATTGACTTTTTCTCCTAAATTTTCTAAAAATCATGCTTTATCAATTTATTGTGTTCTTATAGCTATTATTTTGGTCATCTTTTAGTTTGAACAATTCATTTTTTTAAATGACAACTTCAAAGAAGATTTTGAAACATCAAATGATTTCAGTTAAAAATGTCAAGAACATAAAAATTATAGACCTCATCAAAATCTATTACTCATATCTTCACCCGACAAAGTGGTAGTTAAATATTATTTACAAATGACATATCTCTCTCATATTGTAGGCTCAAGAAATGACCAACATAAAAGTTATAGACCTTGATGAGTTCTATAAATTTGTGTTGATGACTTTTCAGCTGAAATCATTATATTTGGCATTTCAAAATCTTGTTTGAAGTTATCATTTTTTTAAAATTTAAAATTTAAATTGTTCAAATAAAGTCACATAAAAAGACTACCAAAATAAAAGTTGAAGCTCTTGAAATCATTCTATCACTAAAAACTATGTTTGAATCTCTTAAATTTAAAATTTGAATTTTTGTAAACGATTTTGGATTAAAACAATAGTTGTAGATCTCGAAACGTTACACAATTTTATAGTTGACAACCTTTAATTTGAAATAATCTTGTCAAGGAATTGAAATTCAAAATTTTTAAACAAACTCGGATGGAGAAATGGTAAAAATAAAAGTTATATATCTCAAAAAGTTATACAACTTTATAATTGATAGTTTTTTGAATTGAAATCGTCTTAGGAAATTTACGTTTGAATTTGTCAAATTTGAAATTTAACTTTTTGAAATGTCATTGGATGGAGAAACAACCTAAATGCAAGTGGTAGATCGTGAAAAGTTGTACAACTTTGTAGTTGATAACTTTTTTATTTGAATTCGTTTAGGGTCTCAAACACTTATTTTAAACTCAGTTCAGTATAATATGGCGAGAAAAAAATCCACTGTAGACATAAGTGACTAGTAAGAGTGATGTGCAGTGTTAGAGAGGTACCGCGCTAGGGGGAGGTCATCGTCCTTACAAACCATATGAAGCCATGATTAAAGAGGTACCTATAGTGGTTAAGAGGTACCGCATGGAACCGTGATTTGTAACAACGGTTTGGTAAGGAGCGGCTGGCCAAACCACCACTACAAACCACTTGGAGCCGTCCTTATAAATCTTTTTTTAAGGCTCCCGTCCTTATAAATTACATGCATACTAGTGGAAAAATGGTCTAACTTTAGATATTTTTTTTAAAAAAAAAGAAATATATCAATCCAACCTTATTACAAACACAAGAACCCTAAACTCATTATATGTTAGAAATTAAAATCCAAGACATTAACCTAAAGATCATCTAGACATGAAGAACTAGGGAAAAAAAGTTATAGCGCATAGGCTCACGGGAGCACGCGGTGAAGAGAATGTACACCACATCATAATCGGTAGGGTTGCATGGGGTTCAAGTGAAAGAAAAACAGGGCCATTGGCTCATACAATAAAGAATAGAGAGTGCATTAAAGATGTTGGAGCCACTGAATGAAGGAGGATACACCGAATGAAGGAGGATATACTTCTCGCCCTCTACTTACAGACTATCTTCTTACTGTGGATCACCATCTTGACAGCAACCTTTCCTATGAAGGTGTGGTATTGGATTAGGTTGGCAATGATTAGCAATGGCTAGTCATGAACCATGAGACCATCATCCGGTGTTCATTATATTGGTTTCGGGGTATAAATACCTTGGTATTTTCTCATATAGCTTAGTCTTGGCTATAGGTTGAAAATCACTTTGTGGGTGTGTAAATAGAGACAATAGGTAAAGATATAGGTATACTTCTTAACGAATTGCATCTTCTAGTATCTTCTAAAACCTTCCTAGACTGAGTTTCGTCGTGGTTACGAAATTGCATATTCCGAATAGGTCATTCCTAAATTGCATCTTCCGAATAGGTCATTCCTTACATTTTCTGATAAATCCTGCTAAAAACACAGATTCACTAAAACTTATGGAAATTGTCAGTTTAAACTCTAGTTCTATATTAGTGATCACTTTTAATCATTCATGCAGGTTATATTGATGGTTTATGACTCAATGTTATCTACCGTCAGGACCCGTCGCCGAGCACTCTGCTGCCTCTGTGTGTGTGTGAGAGAGAGAGAGAGGCGAGTGCATGGGGGAGGCGTGAGAGAGAGGGAGGGAGAGGAAGGCATTGGGGAGGGTGGCTGAGGAGAGGAAGGTCTAAGTGGTGGTTCAAAACCCTAACTCTCTCTACTAATCAAAGCGCTAGGCTCTGATTATTAATCGGTGCCCTCACCATGGTTGGGCGCGTTCGCCGGTTCCCGTGAGCCATAAATTGGCGATGTTTATTACTCGTACAGCTTCTATGGGAATAAATGGTTATTTTATTTTGTTGGCGCAATTTATTCCTTTTGGCTCCGCGTGAAATTCGGAAACAGAATCTGCAATAGCAATAAATAACATGTTGGCGCATGCATGCGGTCTTTTACTCCCTCCCATCCACTGATACAATCGATGATCCAATAATAATTTAACATTAATAAATAGCGTGACAGTAGCAAAATGGCAGCAGTAAAATTTCGATGCCCCTATTCAACAACGGCTTTTCTGACTAAGCCCCGAACTTATTTTTAATACTAGAAGTATCATACGACTAGTAAAATAATTACCTCGGCCCCGTTAGCCGTAACTAGTTACCTCGGGTGAAGGTATTTTTTTATTACTAATATTATCATTCGACGCTACAAATAATTTCAAGCAGTAATTTTGTTTAATAATCAACCAGACATCTTGCATCTATGGTAATTTATATTACTAATTCGGTAAGGGTAATTTTTATTACTAATAGTCTCATCTCCGTCTCAACCTTTGCATTGTAAAATTTGGTATAATGGTCACCGACATGTCTATTTCATCCGAACATATGCGTAATAAATTCTCTATAATAGTCATTGACGAGTCGCTTTGTTTTTTTTATCACTTACGTTATCATTTGAGCCTATAAATAATTACTTATAGACTTGTACATAGTAAAATTTATTGTAAGTCACGAGTATGTCTAGTCTCTAGGTAGGATATTTTTTATTACTAATATATTATTATTTCTGTCTATAAATAATTCTGTCAAAACTTTTAAGCAGTAAAGTTGCCTTTGATAATTTTTTATTATTAAGATCATCGTTTGGGCCTATAAATAATTCTGCCAAAACTTTTGAGCAGTAAAATTGCCCCGGATAATCAACAGGGAGTCCGATATGCGGACAAGATAATTTTTATTATTGGTAGTATCATTTGATTCTGTAAATAATCTCGTAAACTTACCAGCCAGCTATTCAGCAATATTTTTCTCTCACAACATAAATCAGTCAGCCGTAATCAAGCCAGCTGAACATAGCATTGTAATAGTCCCGGCATTTAGGGTCTCCGATCAGACAATTTTTATTACTAAGACATGCCAGCAGTAAATAATTATTACTAAGGCATTTGGGGTCTCCGATCAGATGATTATTACTAAGACAACTTTTATCACTTATGATATCATTTAGGCTTATAAATAATTATGTCTAGACATGCCAGCAGTAAATTTTTCTATGATAATCTACGTGAACATGAGGTAATTTTAATTACTAATAATATTTTTTGGTATGTAAATAATTCTATCCAGTAAAATTGGCTGTCATATAGTCATCGACATGTCGATAAATAATTCAGTTTGCACCTTCACCAACGTGTCTGGTACCTATTCATTCTATTTTTAATTACTAGGTTCCATTTTAGTCGGTAAATAATTCCATCACGATATGTGCGCAGTAAACCTATTTGCTTCAATAAATAATTTTGGATGGGTCCGCCCGGAGTTAACTGAAAGGGTAAGGCAATCAAATACGCACCAACAAGGGGGGCACAATATTTTCCTTGCCAAACCAACAAATATAATTTGTTAGCTCTAATAATCACATACTTTAGTTTCCAATGGAGATTCAACATCAGATGTCAATAGATGTAATGTTTATATTTAGCAAGATACAATGACCATATTATTATGACAAAAAGGTGAGTTAAAACTGAATATCCAAAAGCCCTGTTACTCCCGAGACATAATAGATTATATCGCCGTTTGGCAGTACATTCATCCATCTCAGGCAAAATCACCGTTTGGTCACGCTGCCGTAGGAACGATCTTGGGCACATTGTCCTTCACTCAAGTGGGCATACGTGTCTTCTTGAACTGGTGGAGAAAAAAACAAAGACAATTTGGATAATAAAATGAAACATGGATTATGGAAGCATATTATGTAGTCATTATGTGGAGTAATTTTCTAGACATGCTCGAGACGAGAATATTAGGCGAACATTTTCTAGAAAAAAATGCGAGTAGCTAACAGGATTCAGTAATAAAATGAGATCCGAATATATTCATCCTTTTTTTCTAGGTAAATGCACGCATTCTAATTATCACTTAGTACTGAACTTACATTGAGAACCAAGAATATAAAAGTGAACAACAATGCATAGTAGATTAGGATATACCTGAAACTAAGGTCTTTTGGAATATTAAATTGAAGAACAATGCCGGGGACCCTCTTCGTCAACACTCACGGCCTTCAATTCAGCGTTCATCTTCATCCTGCTCTCATCTGGCAGTACAATAACCAGAAGCAACTCCAGCGCAGCAGCGCTACCGTTTTACTCACCTTGTCCGTCACCTTGTCCGTCATGCTACCGCGCCCTAAGGAGCAGGAAGGCAACGCACCTCGCGTCTCAAACAACGATGATGTCGCCGCTCTCGGCGGCGGCGAGGCTGGTTTCTCTCTTCTCCTGTGCGTGGGCGCTCACGCGAGTGGGCCGCCGTCTCGCATGGATGGAGGTGGCCCTCCGCTCACACGCCGAACTGCTGTTGTGGTCGCCTGGACGATCCTCCACTCCGCCGATGAGCCTCTGCTTACACAACAGATACTGTAACGCGATGAAGCAGCAGGAAATGTCGAACAGATTCATCAATGTGGTTCACAACAGATACTGCAATGCCATGACTGCACCGTTGCCGAGGCCCGCATTCACGAGAGGCGAGGCGCCGATGTCGGTGGGGAGGCTGGGATGGAGATGCCGGGGTCCGGGGAGCGCCACTCACACGGTGCGGGTCGCATCCCTGCCGAGGGCTCTATCCGAGCGGCGATGGACGCGACTCCATAATAGAGGGACGGGATTGCCATTGAGGATGATCGCCGGAGAGGAACATGGTGCCGCCACATGCAGTTGCATCTGTGATCCGAATGGGTGAGGAGGAATATAGAGAGAAAGAAGAGAGATTAGGAGAGAGACACCATATGCATTAAATATTATTTGTATGTTGGGGATGAAGAGCCGGCGGAATCACAGGCGTATATAGGCCCTGTTTAGATCCAGTGCAAATTGCAACCGCAACTAGTCACATCAACGTTACGGCACATGCATGGAGCATTAAATGTAGACAAAATGTTTGCATGTTTGTACTTTTTGCATGTACATCACGAGACGAATCTTTTAACCCTACTTGGGTCATGATTGGACAAAAGTTATCAAATACAAACGAACGTGCTACAGTGCAAAATTACAACTGCAACTGGAATCTAAACGGGGCCTAGTGGCCGAGGAAAAGTAGCGCTAACTGTCGAGCGGTGTTGAGGTATCGCTATGACAATAATTTTTTTATTCTCCAACTGAAACAGAGGAGTAAAAGCTTATTGGTGGGTGCTCCACCGCTTCGGTGAGGACGCACAGGACTCTGATTAGTGAAAATAAATAAATAAATAAATATATATATATATATATATATATATATATATATATATATATATATATATATATATATATATATATATGACAACCATATTGTGCCTGCAGACTTGATTTTGTGGAGGCTTAGGAGGCAAGAGGCCCGTCTCCATAAATTGTTTTTAGGACTGTCTCCATTAATCTAGTATTAATGGAGATGGATGCCTGATGCTGCCCGCCTCCACCTTCATTAATCCTTCGCTCGATCGATGACCCTTCCACCAATTAACGGAGGCGTCCATCCAATTGGCCTGTCTCAAATAATAAAATGCCACCACCTCACCGAATCTTTTCTATATTAGTGAATTTGGGATGGAAAATAGTTTTTTCTTAATACAGAGAAACCACACCGGGCAAGTGTGTGCCGTTTATAGTCATAAGTCAAGTAAATTTTTGGGCGAAAATGTGCGCTTTGCAGCCATGGTGCTCGAACCTATGACTATGACCTCATTTTCACGCATTTCCCCCGTAAACTCCACATATTCATCCTGTCCATTTGGAATATTCGTCTTCCACATTTCATATTAATCTAGTTTTGAAATGATTTTGAAAATGAAAAGAGTTATTAAGTATAAAGTTTTGTAATTGCTTAAGATCTAAAACTAACTTTCGTTTGGCCATTTCTCCATCCAAGGTCATTTGAAGAGTTTGAATTTAAAATGTGAGGAAATTCTAACGTAATTTCCTTAGGTAAATAATTTTAAATAAAAAAATTGTCAACTATAAAGTTACGTAACGTTTTAAGATCTATAACTTTTCTTTTGATTGTTTCTCTGGTCATAGTGATTTTAAAAATCTAAATTTCAAATGTGACAAATCAAACGTAATTTTTATTGGATAGACGATTCAAATGAAAATATTATCAACTACAAAGTTGTTTAACATTTTTTAGGCCTACAACTTTTGTTGAGTCGTTTCTCCTCGAGATCTCGTTCACTACCTATATACTCACTATAGAGCATATGAAATCTTTTAGTATTGACCTATACAATATTGTGAAACAAATATTTTGGTATCAAAATAATTTCAAATGAAAAAGATGTCAATAATAATAAGCTGTAGTTCTCGTTAAGTACTGCAACTTTGGGCATTGTCGTGTCATATTTCGGACCGGAGCCACGAACTGATACTGATGAGTGTCACTGCCCATCTATAGATACATATAATGCTCCTATAAACAGTACCGCGATAGCTACAGTACCGGATCCCCATGAACAGTAAAAACCGTTTGCTACAACCCCGGATCGCTTAAACAGTAATACCCGTTAGTGAAGAGCGATACCCATTAGTAAACAGTGTCATACCCGCTAAGGAATAGTAAACCCAATAAGGAACCGCATACATCCGTTAAGAAACAGTATCATCCATTAAGGAACAGTGACGTACCCATTAAAGAAATTTTTTCTCCACCTGTTTTTTTTTCTCCCACGCGAAGCGTGGGGGCTCTCATCTAGTTTCTAAGAAACCAATAGTGATGGACTGTCAGTAAAGGTCGGTTTTTGTAGAAGTAGTAAACTCCCAATTGTTGAAGAAAACTAGTAGTGGTGCTTCATAGTACAGTTGGTGTGAACAAACGAGAGTGGAACTAAAGATGTTTTTAGCCCTATAATAAATATTTTTAAACTCATACCACTCCCACCACTAGTACATAGAAAGTTGCTACTCACAACCGTGAGTAGAAGAGGCCAGTGGAAATTAATTTTTCCGCGGACAGTGCTTGAAAAACACAAGTACAAATATACTTGTAATGTTGGGTTTTTTAAACCATCAGCACAAATGTTTTTCCAAAAACACAAGTACAATTTTTGCTATAGACTTAGATTAATTAAAAAATCCAATTTTGTTCGTAATTAACTGGAATAATTCATAACTGCAGTTTCTGTGGTCCAATTAATTCATAGCTGCAGCTATAAATTATTCCAATTAATTACAGACAAAATTGGATTTTTCAATTAATCTAAGGTTATAGCAAAAACTTTATACTAAAGCATATCATATTATATATTCACTGTGTAGATCTACTCATGTGGAGTCCGACAAAATTAGATTTTTCTATTTTATAATTTTTCTATGATTTACTATAATTTTTCAAAGATTTAGCGAAAATAAATAAAAAAGAAAAGGACAAAACCACCGTCACTGTAGCAAAACCGCTTAGGGGCTAATTTGATCGGTTTTAGAAAGTTCAGTGGATAAAGTAGACCATTTTGTAGTTTGGGGGTGAAGTAGACGGCTCTTCAACAGTTGGAGGGTTATGTAGACTTTTTCATTAAAAGAAATGCTTTTGTGTACTAGTGCAAGTTGAAATAATTAGTAGGTTCCAGCCAATCAAACCAAACGAGATGAAACGAGACGAAATTAACCACAGAAGCATGCACGAGTCCATGACAAATCTGTCACTAATCCATAGATCGCCACGTACGGTGCGGCGCGCGGAGAATCCAAATGGACCAAATCCATGGCGGGCTGGCCTGGGCGCCTGGCGGGTGGCGCATCATTCGATCACTCCACGTCGCCGGGCCCGGGCGCCGGCTGCCACAAGGAAACTGAGAACACGGGGGCGCAGCGAGAGTGGATGAAGAAGCACCCCTTCTCCTTCACCTTGGTCACCCGATACAGCGGCTTCTGCCTGTCCTCGCCGCCAGACAGCCGGTCCACCATCCTCGTCGTCTCCTTGAACCCGTCCATGTTCACCGGCGCGGGCCGGAACCCGGCCGCCAGCATCCGCGGCAGCCAGCGCTGGATCTTCTCGTGGCGCTCCCGCCGCGCCGCGCCGTCGCGGGCGACGATGTCCACGATCTCCTCCCGGAGCAGCAGCTGCTCCACGACGGCGCGGTCCAGGGACCCGCGCGGCACGCCGGACACCTCCAGGTCGCTGAACAGGACGGCGTAGTAGTCGAAGGCGCTGCTGACGCGCTCCCAGAGCCCCCCGCCGCCGCCGCCCTCGCCGCCGCCGTTATTGTGGTCGGCCTCCTGCTCCGTCAGCACCAGCAGCTTCGGGGCCAGGTCGCGGAGCACGTGGAGGAGCGCGTCCGCCCTGGTCACCGTCTCGTGCTCCTCGGCGTGCCTGACGACGGCCGGGTCGGCGATCAGGCGGTGGAGCTGCAGCGTCGACGTGATCACCAGCGCCTGCCCGCGCCGGACGCCGAGCGCCGCGATCACCGTAGCCGAGAAGCTGTCGATGTGGGACCGCACCGGGTTGAGCGACAGGGGCACCTGCAGGCGCGCGGCCTCCGCGGCGAGCAGCTGGGCCGCGCAGGAGAGGAAGAAGGCGTGGTCGTTGACGATGGTCAGGCGCAGCGACGGCGGCGGCGCACCCCCTGGGCGCGCCGCCAGGAGGCGGAGCAGCTCGATCCACTGCCTCGGGTTCGCGCCGCCGAGGTCGACGACGTGCACGTCCTGCTCGCCCTCCGCCGCCTTGACGATGCCGTGGTTGGCGGCCAGCCCGGCGGCGCGGAGGAGCGGGCTCAGCGTGTGGAACCACTGGCGCGCCACGTCGACGTGCGCCGGCGGAGGCGGCCGGCGGAGCTGCTCCTGGATCGCCCACGACACGCCGTCCAGCGGCTCTAGCGCCCGCCGTGCGAGCGCCTCGGTGAAGGCCGACGTCAGGCGCTGGAGGGGGTCGCCGTCGAGGGACGAGATGGACGACAGGGCTACCAGCGCGTTGTTCGACGCCTCGGTGTTGCCTGCCTCCATCGCCATGACGCACTGCTGGATGACGCGTTTGGTGAGGACGAGGAGGTCCTTGTCAGGTTGCTGGGTCTGGGATCCGGGATGGATCACCGGCGCCACCGCCATCGCGGCTGGAGGAGTAGCCTCAGCCGGCGATGGCTCTCCTCCTGAGCCGACCGCCATCAGAGGAACAGCCTCGACCTTCATTGGCGCAGACATGTCGTCATCAGTGAGCACAGCCTTGCCCTTGCCCTTGCCCTTGTTATCCAAATTTCCCGAAGGCATGGTGACTGCAAAATGGGGTGAAACAAAGGGTTCTTCGATAAAATATACTTGAAACTAAAGTAAACAAAGGAGATGTACGCTACTTCTTCACTTAATGAAAGAATGCGACTGCAAATGAGCTTCAGTAAAAGCAACAAATCGCAGGTCTTGTCAGTCTGTGATCCCGTGGAAAGGTTTCAGATTTATCATGATCCAAATTCACAATAGCCAATAGGGAGAACAAGAGAAAGGCTTAGTCTCCCCAAAAGCCCTAGATATACAGTAAAGAAAGGCCCTTATAGATGTATTTACTAGCTCTAAGCTCTCACATGAAGATAGATAGGAAGATAGGACGGACCTGCTAAACACATAAAATTTCTGTATTCTTCTTAAGGCCTTGTTTGAATGTAGTCGGATTCGTATCAATCCACATGTGTTATGAAGGATTGAAGTGGAACTTAACTAAATTCCACTCTAATCCACCTCAACATATGTGGATTGAGCTGAATCAGACAACATCCAAATAAGGTCTAAGCGTGAGCTAGAGAAATAGCAGACAGCTGTACCTACTGTACTGGGTTTCTTGTCATGTGTCTACACAAGCAAAATAAAATCCTACAAAGTATTCGAGAAATAACAGCATATAGCTAGAGAACTGTTATGGCTATTCAAGGGTTTAGAAAAGAACGAACAAGCGACACAACCCGCTTTACCATCCTATATATGAAGGAAGAACAAAAACTAAGCAGAAAGATCTCACATTTCAAGTACAAAATATAGATAATAAAACATAAACGAGCAGGCAGCTTAAGATCTATACCCTATAACATGAAATGGAATGGAAGAGCATGCATGTAAGTATAGACAATAGATCTTGGTCGTCTCGGTATGTATACCTTTGGATCCTCAAGCAGTGCCTGCCTGCACTTCGATCCCTGATCTTCTACAAAGATATACCAAACTTCTTTTTTCCTCTCCTATAGGACATGAACAAAATGATCAGAGATGAAAAGTGGAAACAGAAGGAGAGATTTATGTGTTATATATGCATATGCTAGCGATGGCTGCCATATACAAACTAACCGTGAATAGAAATTGAAGTACATAATCAAAAGGAAGATCTTGTTGTGCAGCCTATGACTTCACAAGTTCTTGCTCACAAACCAATAGAGATCATCTCTCTTCTATATCTATCTTAACGAAGAAGAAGAAGCTACGGCTAGGAATATATTTTCTGTTCATATCTCTATATATCTTCTATTCAAACACGTCCGATCCCTGGCTCTTCAGAATGTCAGAAATGAAAATACGTTGCTTACCTCACACGAGAGATGGGGCTCTGCTGGGAGGGTTTTGCTGATCGGAGTGTGTGGTCTTGACAGAAGGATATGGGGACCGGGCCGGCGGGGGTGTTTATATACATGGGCTATAGGTCTGAGAAGAAGAGGGATATAAATTCGTACCAAAATTATATTTTTAAACTTGGCAGTACGTAATTGGTTTAGATTGGCTGCAGCCTGTGGCAGGAGTATCAGATTTGGCAGCATTGATTTCTGCAGATAGTCCACTGGCCGTTGATACGAGGAATTTTATTTTTGGCCCGTTCATACCTTTGTTTGCGCTCTGGACCCCCAAAGAATGTGAACTCATTATAATCCCTACTTATGACAAACTGGACCGGGTTTTGATGACAACGGGATAGGAATAAAAATTCCCTCTGGTTAAGGTGCGCGCGCTTGATAGGGGGTGTCTGACCATACTCTTTTGTTATCAGACACGGGCACACCAGCCTTGACTAGGAATGGAAAACAATTTAAGTTTATAATTTTTTTGGTTTTGGCGAGACGATTTCTATAACCGTGTTGTATAAATTTAGAACAAACCATAAGTTTAGTGTTTTAAGTAGACACTGCAAACAATGTAGGCCTTTATAAACCACACAAACAAAGCTTAGAGCATCTCCAAGAGTTTGTCAAACCCACTTGCTATCCTTTATTTTTTTTTGACAAAACTCGAGAAATTACCCCTCCAACAGTTTGACATCCAACTTGGTAAATTTTAACAACTTGGTAAATCTTCCCCCTCCACGCTCATATATGCGCGCGCGCAAACGAGCACGGATCGACGACGTATGTAGAGGTGGAAGGACAAAACAACTAATTTAGTTTCTGTCTTAGGGTTCCTGATCTAAGTTTTTAAGAGGTGAAAGGACATAAATATAATTTTGTTTGTCTTGGGGTTCCTGACTAAGTTTAATTTAGGTTTGGCAAGTGAATTATGCTAAACTATTGGAGATGAGCTTTTTTTTCACTTACCATACATTTTAAAGAGTTGCCAAATCAAAAGATTTGCCAAGTGAATTTTGACAAACTCTTAAAGATACTCTTACAGGCTGAGGTTCAGCATCTTTGAAGCAGAGCAAAATGATCTTGCCCTTGCTCGGGAATAGTGCTCATCTACTTAGAGAAGAGGAAATAAATCAAATCTAAAAACAAGAGATCTGCGGGGCGAGGCCGCGTCCGTCATCGGGAAAACTGCTGGCCGCCGGATCCTCCATCGGGCGGCTACTGTTGCTGCCGTACACGCGCTGAGGTTGCCCCTCGACGGGAGCAGACGCTGACGGGCGGTCCTACATTTCGTGGGGCCGGACGGCAGAGGTGGGGGAGCGGCGACGGCCGGTCGCGTTGGGGGTGCACCCCAGCACGCCTGTTCCGGCGTGGCGGGGATCTACCGCTCGCTGCTACGCCCGTGCTTGGCTGGCGGGCCCTGCTATCCTGTGACCCACCTGGCGGCGGATGAGGGGGCGGGCGTGCGGGTCACCGCGATGCGAACAGACTGCGACTGCAGACCGTTGTCGAACGAGGATTGGCGGTCTCGGCATCCGTACGCCTCGAGCTCCGGGAAGACGTGCGTACTGTGGGCCGGAACTGGGCACTCGAGGAAGCCAACACACTGCCGGAGCAGGGGCGTTGTCGACCTGTGGTTGGTCCAGGAGTTCGCGGGGTTCGTTGGTCAGCGAGGCACCGTGTCTAGGTGGAAAAGGCTGCTGCGGCTGGTGTTTGCTGTTTAAAGGGTTCAGCACAGGGGCAGCTTTCTTTCTCCCCTTTCGCTCTGCCGGCTTCAAGGTATGTGACCTCTCCTTCGCCCTGGATTCTCTCTCCGTTTCTTTGGCCTCTCGCCGCCGGTTAGCCTGTGTTGGGGTTCGTTCGAGGGGACACCTGAGTGGTGCCGCTTGCGGTGGGGGCTTTGTGGTGGTGCTGCGGTGGGGAGCAGATGGCGGTGGCCATTCCGGCGAGGGGTGGCCCGCCGCTGGTTGTGGGGACGCTCCGAGCGGCGTTGCGCGGATCGGTGTTGCAGCGCTAGAATGTGGGTTAGAGGTGTGGGCGAGACGTGCTCGGTGTGATGCTAGGGTGCGCCCTGTGTGGCTGGGTTTGGCCGGCAGGTGCTTGATGAAAGGCCCCTGTCGCACTTTGGTCCTGGGCGCCTCAGGCCGACGGGTGCGTGTGCTTTGGTGCTATCGAGTCCGCACCTGCAGGCCGTTTAGGGAGTGGGAGGTATGTCGTGCTGGTTTGCTGGTGCCGGGGTTGTGTATTGCCTGTTTTGTCACATGCTTTTTTGATAAAACTGAGGGTGGTGATGGGCTCTGATATTGTGTCTCCTTGTTGTGCTTGCTATTTTTTTCTTCAGGACATGCGCGGTCGAGGAACCCTTGTACTGCTTCTGCTGGAAGCAGGAGCTACATAGGCTTTGCTTTCGGTATGATTTCCTAGGATCTCGGGCTCTTGTATCCTATTGTTTGGGGTTCTTGTGTTCTTTATGGAAATGCTGGGACCAAAATGTTAGGTCTTTATGTTTATTGCATTCTATGTGATGCTGATCAGGCCGATGGTGATGGCTCGAGCTAACTGTGTGTACTGTTATTGTGCTTCCTGTTATTCAGGTTATCTGCTGCAATGGGAGGTTTCTTCTTCACCTGCTGGAGGAAGTTTCCCGTGAGCTTGTTACTCGATATGGTTTTCTCGGAATCTTATCTCGTGCGAGCTACGGTTTCTTGTACATGTTTTCCTGGACCTGCTTATGGGTACTAACGTGGCTGTGCAGTTTTGTTTGGATTTCCATTTTTGATGTGTTGCAAAATCTTTTGTGGGTGCATTTTCTTTCCTTCAGAAAAGCTGGTTCTAAAAAAATAGGATGTTTTGAGTGAACCATAACGAAATCGGTACAGAAGAGGGAGATGTTTATCATTGGTGCATCTTATCTGTCTCTACTGCAAGTGATGGCGACCAGGTGTTGCTTGCCTTATGTGTCCCTTGTTTCAGAGGTGGCTGGAGATGGGACCGTTGTTTATGGGATTGAGATTGAGGTGCCTTCAACCCAGAGCAAGTGTTGCACGCGCACTGTTTTATTCTGGGCACCTCCGATGTTCACTGTGGGTATATGAGCAAGCTGCTCTGCCGGCTATTTCTTATCTGCAAGGCCTATATGGGTTTGTTGTTATAGACTACAATTTTCAGGAGTGATGTTGTATAGAAGTATTGCCCAGGCAGCGGTTTCTGTTGCTGCAAGGGCTGCTGGGTTAGTTCGGGTGGCTACTGGTGCAGCGCGGGGTGGCCTGGCTTCTCATGGTGATTTGGGGAGACAGTCTCAACATTTTCTAAAGGAGGTGTTTTTATTGAGTCGGCTGACCAATGCGGTTTATACGCCCAGATCTATTCTTACTCCTGTCTGGCTGTCTCAAAATAGCCGTAGTATGTTTCTTTTCTCCAAGCAGATAGCTCTAGCCAACACTCTGCATTGGTCTTTGATAAGTGTTGGTTGGAAAAGAAATACGTGCAGCCTTGCTGCTTGCAAGCTAGAAGCAGTCCCTCTGCATGATCAAATATCATCTGCTTGGTGGGTTCACATGTAATTTTTGCCCAGATTTAGGCTGTGGTGTGTACATTCGCGATTTATCACTTTGGAGAAGCAATTTGTGCCGTATCAGGACCATCGATGCTTGCTATATTCTCTCCATGTTACTGGATGCTATTGTTCGCTTTGCTATTTTCGCATGCCAATACTTGTCGAGTAGGACTATTCATTGCTTTGCCGTTTTTATCGTGTGCAGGGTTCGAACCATGCATTGCCTATAGAGTCCATTAGTGGTTCATGTGGTTACTTATTGAATGATTCTTACTGTATTTGGTGCTCTCTAAGATAATATCCACTAGGTATTAGTATTATTGCAGAAGCGGTTCGAAACCATGCCTGAAGATACTGACAATTTCAAGAGGATTAGAGAAGATCAAGATGTCGAGTACCTCAATCTTGATAGAATATGATTGCTATTCTTTTGTCAAACTAAGTACATGCAGCATCTATTGTTTATGTGACTTCAGACCTATTCATGCACAGCAGGAGCTGCATTTCTCGCCATGGTCCAGTCAAACGATGAGATGAAGATTATGGAGAGGAAACTTGGCAATGGAGTTCTTGCTATTGACATTAGTCCTGCCACGGCAACACCCTCTTGTGGAAGTATCTCCGCCGTTCAGAGCCAGTTTGCTATTCAGATTAGACCAACTATCTTTAGAAAGTTCTATGCCGACTTTCTCATTCAGTTTGCTACACCTGAAGATAGAGACATTGTTCTCTAGTGGCTTCAATCTGATACTCATTCCATGGTCAATGACCTATAAGAGCAAGACCACCTCTTAGAATACTGAGATAGCAATAGACATTGATGGCCTGCCTCCTCATGGATGCCATGTCCATGCTTTGCAGCCATTGCTTTCACGGCGCTGCAGAATCTAGGACTGTATCTTCAACGAACAAGCAGGCATGTGCTGAGTTATTGCCATTGCAGCTGGCCCATCATCCATCCCCGCCCATGGCTATATTAGTCTTTAGTATCAGCAAGATACCGAGGTCTCCAAAGACGTTTTTCCTGTCACACTGAAGAATTTTATCAGGCACCAAAATTTAGGATTGGCTCTCCGCATCCTATGTCACCGGGCTGCCCAGCGTCATACGACACAGGTCTGGCCAATTATTTTGTACGCCATTAACCTGGCTGTTGCTGCTAGCTAATGAAGCAATGATTTCTCCAATTGTCTGCTATTAGCAGAGGAGATGGTTGGGAGTCTGACAGAGCTGGAAATTCTGTTACCGCCCTTAGGGCTTCGCCAATTCAAGAATCAGCCGGCACATCTTTTGGGCACTATGGTCTATTTATGTAATATTTTGTACTTATGCATCGTGTTTTGGAAACTATGGTACCTATGATGTTGCTCCTCTATTAGGATGGACTAAAAAGAGTCCTGGAACTCTCTATTGTCAGGATAGACTAATGGCCTGTACTCATTCTGGATTGGTTTGTGATCTTCGGATATATTAACGTTGTGATATCAATTATTCTTGAGAAAATTTCAGTGTCCCAGCCCGCGCGCCCTAATCACTAGTAGAAGCATGACGAATGGAGCCGTTCCCCTCGGGCGCCCTACCGCCCCCTCCAGAAAATCAGCAAAATCCTACCCCAGATCCAACGAAAATCCCCCATCCAACTTCACATCCAGCTACCTCCTCTTGCTGATCTACTGTTTGATGGGTTTTCTTCCCCTGGTCAAAGCTGTGGTTGTGATGGCGCCGCCCCTTCGTTGGGAAGCAGGTCGCCCGAACTGTCGTCGCCTGTCGCCGGTGCCGCCCCCTTGCTGGACAGCCGGCCGCCTGTGCCGTTGTCGCCTGTCGCTACCTTGCAGTTCGTTCAGTCTGCCACCCCCCACATACTGCCGCTCCACTGCCGCAATCCGAGGCCGGTGCTGTCGTCGTCGTCGTTAGTGCGGCAGTTGCAGCCCGTGAAGACGTTGCCTCCGTTCGCGGCCAGCTTCCAGGCGGGTGGAGCTGCGACCGTCGCGGCCTCTCACGAGGGTTCCACGTGTGCGTACGTGCGCGTGCGCGCGGCTTCGCTACCGCCGCAGCCCGCGCCAGGCGCGTCGCTCCCCTCCGATGGCACCCCCCGGCAGGTCCGGCCCCTTCCTGGCTGCGTGACCGGACCCGAGAAGAAATCCTCGCTGGCTCCGAATCCTCGGCGACGGCGCCATGGTTGTCGTTGCTGTCGCAGCGGACAAGAAGGTGGAGGTCGCGGCGGACCCGAGGGAGTCGATGGTGCTTGTCGAGGATGTCTTGGACGATGCCGAGGATGAGGTCGATGACGACGAAGTGGCTCCAACGCTGGCTGCGCGGACACCCTCCCCGTCGCCGTCGCCGTCGCCGCAGATGTTGGGTTCCGTGGCCCCCCTCTGCGCGGGAGCCGGAGCTGAATTGGGCACCCCTTGGAGGCGTGCGGTCTCCACGGGTACGAGCTCCTCCTTGTCTCCTCTTGTCGCACCCTTCTTCCCTGCCAAGTCTGTTGGCAGATCCAAGGCTCTGCGTTGGATGGAGGACTCTGGTGTCCCTGAACTCGACTGCGCATCCTCTTCTTCGCAGTCACCATACCTGGAAGCCGCTCGCCGAGCCGTCGAGGTGACGGCCTCGCCCGTTCCTGCAGCGCCATGTGGGTGGGACATCCCTGCCTCACGTCCAGCCATCATCACCAAAAAACAGGCGGCGGCGGCGCCGCCGTCGAGCCAGGGCCAAGGACGCCAACGGTCCTCCAGCGGCGCCCTCACGCCCGGCCGCTAGGGTGTCTGTGCACCAGCGGCTCTGCCCGCAGTTGGCCGTGCGTGTGCCTCTGCATCTGCACCTCGGCCAGCAGCGCAAGGTGCCTGCGCCTGGCAGTCGCCACCAGTCGCCAGTGCCATTGTCGTGAGCCAGGTCGGATCATGACCAATGCCAAGCAATATCCGGCGCCACCGGCCGTCCATCCTTCAGATGCTCTTCCTCGGCACCGTGTCCCCCGAGCGGCTACATCTGTCGATGCTGACGGCTTCACGCTTATTCAAAGGCGTAAGCGTGTGCGTCGCCTGCCAACCCCCTCGTCGCCGGCGGCTAGTGCCGCCTTCGCTCCTCGGTGTCTGTTTCAACTGTCTGGCAGGGGATCACGTCGCTGCCCGGTGCACCTTCCCATCCCGTTGTCTCTTCTGCCTTAGCACGAAGCATCAGGCGAGGAACTGCAAGCATGGTCATCCACCCCAGTGCCTCTCCTCGGACCGGGCGCAGGAGCCTCCAATGCGTGATCCTCGACGTTGTGCTTCTGGTGGCAACCATGGTTGCGCTGGTTCCCACCCGCTCCAACTCCGTCCTAGTCGCCATGGCGTAGTTGACGTCATCGGTGGCGACGACCATGGTGTTGCTGGCACGTCGGAACCGCACATTGGGCCTGGGTGCAGCCAAAGTTCCCAGCAAGCGGCACCTGTCGTTGTCAGTCAGATTCTCTACCCCGTAAGTTGCTTGTCCGTCGTTGCTTGGGACAAGCAGCCAGTGCCTACTGTTGTTGGGAGCGCCATGCCACCAGACTTCGTCACGTCCGGTGCCATGTTCCACCTACCTGTCGTCCGAGGCCTCCGAAGACTTTGAAATTCAAATTATATGGCGACCTCAGCCTCCGACATGGGTGGACCTGATGCTCTGTGAATCTGACTCGGATGCCACTGTTCACGTCCAACCAAAATGGCGGCCCCAACGCACAAGCTTCTGGTCTTGAAAGCGGACATGGCACCGCTAAGTAGCCCTCCACAAGCTTCTCGGTCATCGGGGTTGTTGGCTGATGATCAGGTGCAGTATCAGCAACTCTTCACCGAGGCCTCCAACGACGCTGAGGAGGAGCAGCCCGCTCTGCACAGAGATGACGACCACCCAACGATGGCACACGGGATAGACCCCCCTTCTACTTCTGTTGTAGCCCCGGCTTCAGTGCATCCCACTTTTGTCGATGACTTCATCACCGCTCTCAAGCTGCTGCTTGAGGAGCCACTGATCCAGTCACCGCCGCATCTTCGTGTCTCGCGCGCACGGGACAAGGATGTGGTGCCACGCCGCAGCGATAGACTGGCTGCCAGGTCCGCCTTTCGCGACCCGAATCCAGAGAAACAGGCAAAGCGGGTGTTGCTCAACAAATGGCTACCTGCGGCAAGTGCTCCAGCACCGGAGGCGCCTAACGCATCCATCGCCACTTTGTTCCACGAGACGTTCTAGGAGCCGTTGTCGTCATCCAAGCGCGAGGCAATGCGGGAGCTCTTCCCCATGGCCGATGCTAGCGGAAGACTGATGGCGATACTTGAGCCCTGAGCAAGGGCTCTCTCAATGTCGTAAGCTCTTCAGTCGCACTCTTAGTTTCTCAGTTAGTTAACAACGTGTTTTCCACCGCTTAGCGGTGCTTTGTGTTGTGTTTAACCCTATCGCTCATACCAACTCGCCGTGAGGTGATGTTGGGCTTGTAAAACTTCTAACTTCTTCTTAATGAAACACATGCCGTTGCACGCTTTCGAAAAAAATATTTTTTCAAAGAGCTAAGGTACTTTCAACACGTGGCAATGGCAAACATACAAGAAAGCTAATTTTCTCTATGGGTTGATCAAGATGAAGGGCAGAAAGAAGGACAACAAAATCTCAAAAAGTGGATTACCAATTTTTATATCTGGGTCACTGAGGAGTCTCTGTGCACCTTAAATAGCTAAAATTTCGAGATATACCACAAGTTACAACGGAAGAAAGTGATTTGCTAGCCTCCCCTTTTACTGTAAAGGAAATCCGAGACGCGATCTTCGCTATGGAACATAATAAGGCACCTAGCCCAGATACTTTTCTAGGTGAGTTTTATCAAAAGTTTTGGGAAACCATTAAAGAAGACCTCATGCTAATGTTTCACAACCTTCACAAGGGTGATCTACCATTTTTTAGCTTAAACTTTGGTATAAAAACCCTCATTCCAAAGGTTTTACAAACTAATTGGATACAATGATTTGGTCCTATTTGTCTCCTTAATGTCATCTTGAAAATCTTCACCAAGGTGGCCATGAATTGAATTAATGCAGTCGCTAATCATGTTATTAGCCTGACCCAATCGCCCTTGGCTAGACCGGACATCCTTGGGAGTACCTCCTGTAAAATAGAATAGGACACCCTCTTTGTGATCTGACTAGGATTAGAACAGCCCTCGGCCCTCTTCAAACTATAAAAGAAGGGCCAAGGGCGCCTTCATGTAACAAACAGAATAATACCAACAGATAACATAATCCAACGGAAAAAGGCTAACGCCGACTGGACGTAGAGCTGTTACTCGATTTCGAGGGCTCTAACCAGGATAAATCGTTTGTAATAGGATGGGGGGGGTCCCGATCTTCCGTTAGTTCAATGATAACTATCGATTTGGTCGGAGAGCGACACACCGATCCGGCTTAAGATCATAAAGACCCGATTCCTGCAACCTTAGCACCACGTCTCCTCTAGTTATCAACTGTGTCACAATCCGATTGACCTCGCCAAGAAGGCTAATCCCTGCTGCGAATTGAAAAACAAGCAAGAACAAGATAGCACGCAACTCAAGTGAAGTGACAATTGCAGATATATGATTAAGATCTCAATGTGAGGTTTCACAGACCGATAACGGCGATTGTTCAACGACGGATTGATCTAAAGCAAAACCCAAACCCTAACGTAAGCGGCGGCTGCTGAATATATAGGCTAAGGGGCGTCCAAGGACCCCTAGTCACGTCCCTAAGGAGTCCCAACATGTTACAAGGCCCAAACGGCCCAAAAGATAGCGACACTGCGCTAAGACAGATTCTGGACGTCAAATTATTTTGGCTATTCCTGATGATTCCGAAGGTATTTTGATGTGGGTCCACTTCCAATGGCTTCCTTATGAAATTATCTTTCTAACCATATGTGTTTACCGCAAAAAGGAGTCCATATGCGACCTGGGCATCCGTTTTAGTGCAGACTGGTCCTGAAGGCTGAAACAGACTCGAACTTGAGTTGGACTGGGCCTCCGGCTTGTGTTGGACGTCCTTGCTGGCCTCCAGGGGTCGTTGCTAAGGAGGAGGACGTTCTTGGCCATCTCTTACCTGTTCTCTATCTTCTTGGGGCGTGCTCAAACTTGGGCCGGGGTCCCAAGTGAGAATAACAAGCCCACGACGTCAGTCGTTGCACCCGGCAGAAACATCGACAGAATGAATTGATTATTTGGAGGCCTTTCAGATGTGATATTAAGTTGTGACCAGATCCATTTGAAAGCCTATCAAATACTGCTTTCCAACAAGAGCTTATTGACCTCAATCGCACTCTGGATGGATGAGTTATGACCTTTCCAATACAGCACTGTCAGCCTGCCGACGAACCAAAAGTTCAACTTGGATGAATTTGTACTTTGAGGCACATTTGTACCTACAAGAAAATAAGGATATGTACATGTGGAACCAAGTGAATTGTTCCAAAAATCACTATGTAAATGAAGTAATAAAATCACCTTATAATCAATGGTCGTATTCGAAGGTTTTATGTTCCTCATCAGTTTGTCTTCAAGTTCACCGCCGAGTTCCAGAGTTGACCAAAGACCGAACAAAACCGTTTCGGGTACCCCCAAGATGGGCTATAAAGCAAGAGGCTCGGGGGCTACACTCTATGCGCAGCAGAAGAGCATCTGATCAAGAAAGAAAACCACTTCAAGATTTCGCCAGAAGAACTCGGACCAGCAAGCGACAACCCAGGACTTCACTCAAACTTGAAATGCTTGGGGCTTGTCAATACAGGACCTACCAGGGCCCTCATGAGCACTCCCGATGGGATTTGGGCCGTGTCCAGGACTACAGCTCCCAGGAGAAGCCAACAGCGACTCGTAATCAAATGACCTAGGCAGATTCCAATATAAAGTAAAATAGAATAGGACACTCTCTTTGTGATCTAACTAGGATTAGGACAGCCCTCGGCCCTGTTCTAACTATAAAAGAAGGGCCGAGGGCGCCTCCATGTAAGAAACAGAACAATACCCAACAGATAACACAATCCAACGCAAAACGAGTAATGCCGATAGGACATAGAGCTATTACTCGATCTCGAGGGCTCGAACCAGGATAAATTGTTTGTCTTCAGCCGTCCACCGCCGAGTTCCAGAGCTCACCAAAGCCCAAACAAAACCGTCTAGGATACCCCCCAAGAGGGGCTATCGGTTGTAAAACACTGACAGAGACAGAGGGAGGGTTCTCCTGACTTGAGTGGTCGAGAGCCTAAGGGAGGGAGAAGTGAGTAAACTTGGTCCTTGCGTCATCATATGGTTGGGTATCGTTGTCAACTTGGTTTTTGTAATCACTAGTATAGAAAAGATTTTTAGAAACACCTCTATTTTGTATCAGAGGCGGATAAACTAGCACACCGCCTTTAACCGCGCCCGGGAGCACTATAGATTTGTAACCGCCTCTTAAAATAGCTAGATCATCAGAGGCGGTTCTCATACGAGAACCACCTCTGATGATTTATTTTCAGGGGAGCTTCAATTTAGAGACCCAGCTCTAAAAATAGCTATAGTTCTAAAGATCCATTTTCAGAGGCAGTTGACCCTTTCTTCCTCCTCGGGACAACGCTGACCAACACTGCTCAGCTCACTTGGAGGGCGAGAAATTGCAAAAATAGAGGGAAAGGTTTTGCCCTTGAACCTTTGAGGGACTTGGGTTTGAGAGGTGACTTTGTGACATCCTTTTAACACTTTTCAGCGCTTTACATATATATACATTTTTTCACTACAAGATCGGGTAGAGAGATAGAGGCATGTGTGCATGCATGATTGTCACACCCAATTTTAAGGATAAAATGGGATGCATAAACTTATGTGCGCCCAGAGATCAGTCACACACATAAGCCAACAAATTATATAAATTGTACCATAACCAATGTTTATTACATAGCGAATAATGTCAAAATCATTACACAGCGAAAAATAAAGATAACTCTCGCGGTAGCTCCATAGCACAGGGACGTCGACTGGTGAAGCACAAGTCTAGTAGTTCTCGGGGTAGTCCTCATCACTATCACCATCTGTTACCCATCCGGGATTTTTAACCAAGTAATGAAAAATAAACAAGCGTAAGTACATGTCGTACTCAACAAGACTTCATGAGGCTCAAAAGGGTTGACACGGGTTTAACAGCAGGTTGCTTTTAATTAATCATCTTTTATGCAGTTGGATAGCAACAAGTGAATAAGCCCATTCTCATGATCATAGTAAACATAATTAATGAGTAGTAATAAATAGATTTAGCAACAAGTAAGCATCACCCCAAAAGATAACTACTCCATAAGACGTCCAAGGCCGCTCGTGACCGTGAGCTCGGCTGGTATACCAGTTTTACACTCTGCAGAGGTTGTGCACTTTCACTATGAGCCGTGATTCCCAGTTGCTCGGGTTAACTCCCATAACACTACCAAGGTGAGTGAGCAGGGTTTCACTATGAAGTCTTTCAAAGATCTTCGCCTAACAAGTTAGGGCCGCTAGGGACCTGGCAAGCAGATGTAGAGCCTCCTTCTTCGTGGCACAAGGTCACGCAGGTTATACACACTCGGACAGGAGCCGCACTATACCCGAGTCGGCAGGTCCCTATCACGCCTTTCGGTAACCTCTAACAAACTAGAAAAAGTACCCATACTTGACTAAAACTAGAGCCATGTAGCCCTCATAGTTGCACTATCAATCTCGGTGTCATACTTACAGATTATTACCAAAGGTGAAGGATTTTGAGCATCACAAAGCTATGCTCGAATCCCCTAGTTCTATGTTGCTAAAAAGGCATCTTTTAATCATATTGCATAATCAATTAATCGAGTTTACATGATCATGATTCCTAAAAGCGCACTAGCAACAATTACCATATGCATAATCCCATAGGTGACAAGGAACAGGGTAACAATACTAGGAAATAACTATGGTTAACAAGGAAGATACATGCAAATGTAATTATTTATTTGGTGAATAGGACAACAAGGATGGTCCACACTAATACTTGCCTTGATCAGCAAACTCCTGGTGATCCGGGTTGTCGAAGTACTGATCTTGATCACCCACGTAAAGCTCACCGTCTATACTCGATCCATCATAACAACACACACGCATACGGGGGCAATCATGCATACAAACAAGAGTTTTCATTAGAATAGTACACCAACAGAGAGAAAATAAATTAAAAGGTTATAAAACAAATCTACACGTCGCTACGATCACATCGATATAAAGTTTGCGCAAATTGGATTTAAAACAAGGAAGATATGGATTTTACAAGATTTATAATGGAATAATAATAGATTAAATATAATCTCAAATTTTAAAAGTTAATAACATATGAAACAGTGGTACTAACTGATAGATCATAAAATTACGAATCTAACGCAATTTGAATCGTTCAAATCGGAATTAAAACGGAGAAATTATAAACAAATCAGTTTTCATTTCAAAATCAGAAAACACATTTTCTATTAAACCGAGGCAAAATACGTTTTCTAAATTGGAAAGCGCAAACTCAAGAATACATAATAGGAGCCGCGGGGATTAACATTAAAACTTCAGGGGGTGTTTTGCAAAATAGCCTAGGTGAATCGGTATCCACCGATTTAGGCCGTCTGATCGGGTTTTGATGGCGGAGATTAAAAGGCAGGGGCCTCAGAGGGGTGGCCGGCCAAAAACAGGGGCAGGGCCGGCAGGCGCCATGGCCGGCGCATCGCCAGAGTAGGCGATTCGGCGCTGCAGTGCACCGTTCGGCACAGGGAGGGTCTCGGGAGAGAGAGGGAAGCATCGCGAGCTCACCTAGAGTGATTTGAACGGCCGGAATCGACTCGGGATGGGTTCTTCACGGACTCCGGCGGGCGGCGGGTGACTGCGACCGTGGAGAGGTGGTGTTACTGCCTAAAACGAGGGAGAAGAGGTCCTGGTGGCTTCGGTAGACCGATATGGTGCTCGGTGAGTACTTACGAGGAGATGGGGATGACGAATTTGTCGAGTTCGTCGACAATGGCGGGCGGAGCTCGGACCGGCGGCAATCTGGAGATGAAATTGGCGTCGGTTAGTGCACGATTCAAGAAGTGAAGTGGCTCGGGATCTTCACGGTGTCTCGGAGAAGCTTCTCAAGGGCTTACCGGGAGGAAAACGACGTTGAGCCCGTCGAATTTCTCACGGCGGCGGCTCTGTTTCTTGATGCGCGAGTGAGGGCGATGGCGGCTAGGGCTCGTGGAGTCGGCAGAGAGGCGGCGCGGCTTATATACTCCCAAGGGGGTGGTCTAGGGAGGTTGGACTTGACGAAGAAATAGGAGATCGATTCGATGACGGGAACGACGAACTCGCCCCGTTTCGTTTCGGCATCGGCTCTGCTTCGCTGCAGCAGAGGGGACTGGATGGGGAGGCACTAGCCGGTGGGTCCCACGCGGCAGCGGGTCGAGGTGTTGGGTCCGGTCGGCAGTCGCTGCAGAGGGAAGAGGGTCGCGGCGCGCCTGGCAGGCTGGCCGTGTTCTGCTCTGTGCCAACCGAAGGAAGGAGAAGGAAAGGAGAACTGCCCGGTGGGGCCCGGCTGTCGGTGAGACAGAAAGGAGGAAGAGGGGGTGCCGTTCTCTGCCTGATTGGGCCGGCCTTGGCCCAGAACAGAAAGAGGAGGAGGTAGGCCGAGCTAGGCCTCGAGTTGAGAGCAGCAGGGGGGTTCTTCCCCTTTTAACTTCTAGTTTTTCAAATAGAATTTCGAAAAGGGATTTGATTGTTTGCAAATTCAAACAAAACCAAAACAATACAAGAGAAATGTGCTCTAGCATGAATGCATCATACATATGCATGACCTAGGTTTGATTTTATTTTTATGGAAATTTATTACTTCCCTATAATCAAATGATCAAATAATAACATAATTAAATAAATTTTCCCTATTTAAAAGAATGCAAATTTTCGGGTGTTACAATGATGTTTGATTTTTTTACTACAAGAGATATATGTGAATCATAAACTGATGCAAATATATACCATTGGTTTTTGTAGGAGTATATATATGGACTAGTGATGGATGTACAAGACAAAAGGATATGAAGGTTCCTATATACAAGTTGTGAATGGTTTTATTGAAGTTGTAAACGAACACGCTTTGATTAAGCAGACAAAAGATATCTATTGTCTGTGTTGTGACTGTCAGGACTGTATAGTATGCCAGGATCGAAATACGATAAGATCACACTTGGTAAGAAGGGGTTTCATGGAGAACTACGAAGTTTGGGATGATCATGGTGAGATAAGTAGGAATCAGTCAACACAAGAGAGCATTAGATGCAGAAGATGACGATGGCCATCTTATTATGCATGATGGTACACCAGATGATGTTGTAGGCGAAGGTGCTAGTGAAGGTAGTGGTGGTGGGAAAGACGATGGTGAAGACAACAAAGAAGATGAAGAAGAAGACTTCCTCAAAGACATGTTGTGCCACGTAGGACAAGAATTACTTTTTGGCGCAAAAGAATTATTCATACAAAAATAACAATGTTTAGCACTATTCCACTTAATTGAAACTCAGAAAACCTATTATTATTCACTTGAAAAGAGAAAAGCCATTTTGGGCCGGGGCGGCCCACGATGGCTGACCGGCCCGGCCTGCGCACGCACCCCCTCTCTCTCATGCATGCTCTTTCCCCCGAGCCACTGGGCCGGCCCAATCGGCCCAGTAAAGCCCAGCTCGGCCACCCCCCTTCTTCTACCTTGCGCAGTGGGGAGAGGTGCTCCCACGCGCGCCCACGCCGGACGGCCACGGAGCTCACCGACGGCGACCCGCACGACCAGACCGAGTTTACTACCGCGAACACCAGGAGCTAACGGACCCCCTAGCACACCTGACTTAAGGACTACGCGCCTTCGACGAGCACGAGCTCGCCCATGGCGGACGCGGTGGCGAGGCGGAGCCATTCCGGCCACAAGAGCACGGTAACATTTAAGTAAGGGACTTGGGGAGGGCCAGGAGCTCACCACGGCCCTAGATCGGCGGAAGATTGGAGCAGAAACAGTATGGAGGAGCGAGCTTGACGACCACGGCGGATCCCAGCAGCTCGGACCCGATGGCGAGACTCCGTTCCGATGACCCTAGGGCGCCAGACACCAAACCATCAAGCGCATAAGCACACGGAGACCACACGTAAGTCAAAACACAAGGTTACATGGGCCAGAGCTCACCCAAGGCGGCTGTCTACGACGACGAAGCTCGCGACGGCGCTCTGACCGCCCGCGAGGAAGACGACGGCGTTTCGGTGCACTCACACGGCTAGAGGTCGCATGGTCGGGTCAGAGAGGTGCGCCAGGAAGTGGTGAACCGGGGAGCATGGTGGAGTGGATAGAGAGGGTTCGGTGGTGACGAATTTGGCCATGGACAGAGAGGGCTTACCGGCGACCGCAAGGGAGAGTGGGGAGGAACACGGACGGCCGTCGGCTTAATACTGCGGGAGAGGAGGGGAACAAGAGGGAGACATGTCCCCGGGGCCCCCACGACCCTAACAGCGCCGGCGACAAGCACCCAGCTGGCCCGGGGCGGCGACGCCGTGCTACCGCACGCGCGGCTCTATTCGCGAACAGAGGAAGGAGGCTCGGCATTGTAGCAAATCAATTCCCCATTTTATTGTGTTCGCACAATTACTCCTGATTCCATGTGGAAGCTATAAAAATCTTCAATACAAAAGTTTTAGTAAATTTCATTTTGAACAACTTTGGTTTTGAACCAAATTCAAATTGCGAATGGTTTGGAAAATATTTGAAAAGGGGTAAAATCACTATTTGAATTCCATACCTAATCCAAATCAATTCTCCAAAATTTTTCAATAACTTTAAAATCTTAAAAAAATAAAAGTTGTTCTAATCATTGAGCTTAACAATTTTCATTAAAGAAGTTTGGTCAGATTCCTTGTAGTTTTTGAAATGATATTTCAAATTTGAATTTCCAAATAGTAATTAGGGTTTAATTTAAATTTCTATTTAGGAGCTTTAAATTCTCCCAAATTAAAAGTTGTTCCATTTTAAAAGACTGACAACTTTTATTAAGACATTTTCACCAAATTCCATGTAGTTTTCAAATTAGGGTTTTGGGGTCTGATTCGGGTTTAAATTGACTTCCCTTTTAACTTTTCAAATTAAATTTGAATACACCGTCAATCAAACATGATATACCAAATCACTCTACAAACCCTAAGCACAATCATATGTAAGAATAAAACTTATTTTAATTGATGCACAGTAATTGGGTTTTATGCGGAATGATCTGCAGATAAATATGATGACATGACAGGTTTTAATAACAGTAACACCAGAGGTGTTACAGTGAACTCTTGAGATGAGAGGTTTTCACTAGATGATGAGGGTACAAATTTTCTCGTAGCTCACCACAAGTAGGGGAGCTTGCTGGGTGACACCTAGCCGTGAGTAATAGATGCACATTGAAGATCGACGAAGCTTGACAAGTGCTCAAGGTTTTGTTAGATCTAAACTACTCTCTAGCTCTTAATCACACAAACCCAACACTTAATCACACACTAAGTACTTCACTCTCACAAAGAGAGGGTTGGGGAGAGCTCTCAAATGGCTAGGGAAGGACTTAGAAGTGTTCTGGTGACCAGCGGCCTCACCTGGAGGCGTGGAAAGGGTATATATATCCCCCACAACAAAACTAGCCGTTGGAGAAACTAGCCATTGAGAATTTAAAGGGTGGCACTGCGGGCCCTGGAGTGCGGCGCTGCTGCCCTCTCAGAAACAGCACAAGTCACCTCACAGAAAACACTATAACTTTCTACTCCGAACTCCATTTTCAGTGGTCTTGGACATTCTGAAAAGCTTGTTTCGAGGGCTATCCAACCCAGCAAAAAACAAGCCCAAGATTAATAAGTGAAGATGCAGTTTTAAGTGTTTCTATCATGTTAGCACTTGGGATTTGGTCAGTTTGAGCACTTGATACTTGTCTATGATTCGTATTACATCCTCCTTGATAGTACGACATACCTATACTCAAGATAAATATAAACCAATTTAACCGCATGAGTCTTCAATGCCTTCACATATCATTTCTTCTCAATATCTCTTTAGTAGGTGTTGCAATCATCCTTGTCTCATCGAGCAAACACACCATGAGCATGTGGCTTGAACCATTTCATCACATGTGAGTTCAATTCATGCCTTCAAGTCACTTCCGCTAATGATATGATTATCAACACAATATGACTCCTCATAGCGTTCCTCGACTCAATACAGGTACTCTCTTCTTCACCTTAACCATGGTACCTGTGGGGGTATAGGTCCGTATACCCATATGGCACTACATGGGTTGCACCATCAGATGTGGCCCAGCTCAGAAGATGAAGGCGTGTGGCGCACGACGCTAGTCGGCACACACCGCACGACTACTGTAACAGACTAGAATACCTTTCTTGTAACCTTACCCCTTCAGACTTGTTGGCGCAAAAAGTGGTTCCCTAAGCCCAACACACCAGCGAAGTCGGAAACGACCCTTGAGGCAGTAAAGCTCTCGCAGATCCAGCTAGCTTCGGACCCGGTTTGAGAGTGTCAGTAACACCCAAGCGTGCCAGTCAATTTGACCTGCAATTGACAAGGAAACAAGACGTAATCAGTAATCACAGGGCGGAATTAACCGGTATGTCCAGGTAGTTCCAATTGTATGGCTCGAAGAGCCGATGTAATGGGAGATCGACTAGAAAACCGATTCCGTCATGTTATGAACCGATTGTAGCGAAACATGCATTATAACTCAAGTTAACCGATTCAGACATGAATTCAATGATATATACTTGCATTAGACGGAAGTATATTATAAAAGATGTAGTCACAGCAAGCTAACATGATCATAAGATGTCTCAATGTAAAACAAGAAGAAATCGGCTATTTCAGCCGATTTAGTGTATACGAGCAACATACAAGCCTATAAAGCAAACAATGTTTCAACTCTCCGGCTAATAGATCTAAATCACAATCTTGCAACAGTGGAGATCGAGCGGATCGAGGCAGTCATGATGAAGTTGCAACTTAGATCCGTTAACCCTTGAATCTAGACAATGTTTATTTTATTACTTGAGTGCGACCCGTATCTAATCTAGATCCAAAATACCACCGGCTGGTGCAAAACATTCTATCTTATCAATATAAAACGAATGGCAAACATAATTCGTTGAACATATAGATCTATTAGATATAAGCCGACGCATATGGATCGAGACGGGCAAATTGATGATTGCTTTAAATAATAAACAATAAACATAAGCAACATCGGTAACTTAATGAATCTAGCTAAACTGCCAAATTTAACTAGAGCCGATAACTAATCCATGCATGCAAACTGTCTTAGTCTATAGCCTGTCCACCGGATGACGTTAACTAATAGATTAATCAAGCAAACAAACACGAATCGATAACTAATCCGCGCGTGAAAACCGTCCTAATCTGCATCTCGTCCACCGGATGACGGTTAACACAGATTGATCGGGTAAACCAGCGTGAATCATCCTTGACTCATTGTGCTTCCCACGTCCACCGGATGACGCCAAAGAAACAGAGCTTAGCAAGGACCCTGGTCCGCCATGCTTCCACGTCCACCGGATGACGCTAAAAAGACATAGTTTAACAGGGGGTTGACGATACTTACAATCAAGCCTGCGTCCACCGGATGACACCCAGCCTGGATGAAGTAACTCGCCGGACTCGACTGACTCTAGGGTTTGTTTGGCCGGAGCCGAAAGTTGTGTTGTATTGATGTTGTTGTATATTTTACAATGGCTGAGGGCTTATATTTATACCCTGAGCGTAGCTAGAGTCCTAGTCGAATTACAACTCATTAATAGAGAAGGAAACCAATAAACTATCCTATATCTAAGGTAACTTGGAGTCCCAACTTCCCTTTCATAACGGACTCCGATCGTGATCGCATCTTGGTAGTGCGGACTCTGGATGACGTCACCAATACCGACGCTGCACGCCTCTTGTCACCTTCGCCCGATAACCGATTCACCGTTCAATCGGCTATTTTCCTTCCTTCCGCTGGACGGAGTCTACTTCCGAAATTGGCTATCTTCCTCTGGTATCGGCTATCTCCCTTTAGTATCGGCTATCGGCTCCCAGCCCAAAATTCGGTGTTAACACATGCCCCCCTAGTTTGGAGTATGATTTCTTCATGCTTCGAACTATGATCCGATGGTCTTCCTTGTGCCGAGAGACTCACTAGCAGACATAGTGCGTCTAGGTCTTCTTCCTCTAATCCTTGAAATATAAGCATGTTCTCACCATATTTCCACACCTCTGTATGCAAGTCCTGTAAAACAATAATCCTCCAATACATGTGGAAATAGATTAGTAGTAAATGCATATGTGTATAAATATTATAGTTTTATCCATTCTTAGATATTGTTGATCAGAAGATGCTACAATGTCGATTACATCTCAAGAGTATCATATTTACAACCAAGATTTCTTTTAAATTTGAATAAAATGGTACTTTACTCATCCATCTATCTCTTCAACCATAGGGCTTTTACTTTTCACTAAGTCCTCAAGCAACTGCAAAACAGAATAGCTACAGAACTGCTTATCTGTTATCCCTTGAACACTTTTCTTCCGGAGTTTTATTATTATCTTTTTATAAATTGTATCACATAATATTGCAAAGTCAAAAAACCGAACCTTAAGGAGATAAAAGTCATATACTTAGATCAAGAAGTGCAAGTGAATATTTTTTGTATTTTTATTTTCCCTGTGCATATGCCACTCTCTTTGATCATTCTAAACTATAAGGCTATTGGGCCTTTGGCCATCTTTCATTTTTATTTGGCGATCACGCGATCGTCATTTTTTTTTATTTTTCTCTTCTCAGTTCTGGTGGACACGTGTCCGTCGTTTTTATTTCTGAGTTTATAGAATAGCCTAATATCTTATCTTAATCAAAGAGAGAATGTCCATGGCTCATCAAGGAATTTTATTAATTTATAACGTGTACGTGAATCTTGATCTTAGGAGCATGACTATAATCTCACTAATGGTCACAATAATTCGACAAGGCTCAATATGAAATCAATTAATCATTTTATAAAACTCTCCGGATTTCAAGTATCTCTCAGAATAATGTCATAGCAAATTCCATTTCCATTCACATTGTACAGCCACTTTTAGACAAAGTTCAAACTTTACGCAACCCACAGGTTCTCAAGACTTCAAGACAAGTATCAGACCAAGAAACTCAAACCTTAAAGAAATCAAAATTATAAACTAGACACGGGTGAGACATGAAACAGAGCATCTATTAATCATTTCAACAATGGACAAACTAAAATATTTATATCACATATTTATAGAGTGGAATTACCCTTAAGATTTTAAAGTTTTGCCTTTAAACATTTCCAACTATAAACTTTGAAACTATGAGAGTAGAGTTGTGCATACCATCGTTGAAGATGTAGGAGCCAATGAAAGTCACTCGTCTTATCCGTCTTCGTGATGGATCGCTTGATGTCGTGCAACGTGTGCATGCGGCGAGTCCAAGCCCCCAAGGCATAGCTGATGCAGGATCTTGAGACGCCGTGTGTGTCCTTCTCAAAGGTCTTATTCGCCATTATTTCTTCGCATCTGTATGTACATCCCTTCATTCTAGGCCGATAAAGATGTCGACGACTTTTTGCTGCATGCGAATCGGCTCTCAGGCTTGGATTGCACCTTAGAATCGATTACTCAGCCTGATCCGTTCTACATACGAATCGGCTTTCGGGCCTGCTTCTTAGCATCGACTTCGTTCTGCTTTCCCTTAGAATTAACCCCTCAGCTAGATTCACTACGAATCGGCTTGTGGGTACTCACAATAGGATCGGCTAAACAGCCTGACCCAAAAAACCGATCGGTGTGCGACCATTGATGGCTGCGCTTCGTCTCCCTCTGGGATGGCGTCAATAATCCAAACTAGACTGTATTAGGCATTTTGATGTATATGATACTTCTGAACTCGTTATGCCCGAAACAATCCAACTTGCAAGACTGTATATATATATATTTTTTGTGTTAAGGGCGACTCGTTACTACAATGTCAGCCATTTTTGTCCTGAAGGTGACCCGCTTGCACGGCATCGGCTGTTAGGAACCAGACTCACATGAATCGGCTATTATCCCCCAACTGGGATGCTAGGGTAGTATTTCTTCAGATGCTTCCCGTTGATGGCTCTGACGAGTCTCTGCCCTTCCAAGTCTTCAAAGATGTAAGCGTTACCCGGAGCGCATTCCACCACGCGATACGGGCCTTCCACAGTTTGGCAACCATTTACCGAATCGGCTATCTTTGGTACCAATAGGTAGAATGACTTTTCATTTTCTGAAACAGTCATGATCCCCAGCTTACCAGTATGTGGCATCTGCCGTCGCCACGCTGACCGAGTCATCGGCCGGGATCACTTCGACCTCATCGCCATGCCACTGAATGAGGCACTGATGCATGGTTGATGGTACGCAGCAGTTGGCATGAATCCAATCGTGTCCGAGTAGCAAGCTATATGCACCTTTACTGTCGATCATGAAAAAGGTGGTAAGTAGTGTCTTCTTCCCCACTGTTAGCTCGACATTGATTGCCCCCCAAGTGTTAGAAGAATTGCCCCCGAAATCCTTGAGCATCAGATCAGTTTCTATTAGATCATCGGGACCCTTGCCTAGCTTGCGGAATGTAGTGTAGGGCATGAGATTGACAGTGGCACCACCGCCCACCAACATCTTCGTCATGGGCATGCCGTCGACATAACCTTTGAGATAGAGGGCCTTCAAATGTCGATTCTTGGCTGGCTTATCAAAAGTAGCTTGCTGTGCGAGCACTAACTTGGCCACTCCGTCTTCTGATCCCGAATCATCTGAGTCGAACTCGGTATCATACTTCTTGGCTCTGAACTCTGCAGGCAGCACGAACACCATCTGTGCATCGGCTACAGCCTTTCCATTATTTTGTGGAGGCTTCTCGCGCCATACCTGTTTGGCACGTCCCTTAGCTTGGAGCTCTCTGTTTCTGAGCCGCTGCACCCGGCGCCTTTGGCTCCTAGTTAGATCCCCTGGGCACCACTGATTCTCTTGCCAAACCGGCTGTCGGCGTTCAACTACCGCTTCATCAAGCCGATCGTGCGAGTCCCTTTTTTCACGCCGATCCTGCGGGCTGTGGGGGCTCCCCAGCCTCTGATGCACAGACCGGCGGTTGACCTGGGACTGCCTGTACTCTCGGTACTGATCGCTGTATTCTGGGCAGTTGCGCAGCGTTGGTAGTCTCAGGCCTTCATTCCGGCAGTGTCGGAAGAATGGGCAATGCCAATGATCCTCCTCACCTCCCCGGTGGCGGGCCATTTCTTCGTGATAGCGCGCCTCTTCTTCTTCGCGGAGCCACCTGCGGTACTCCTCTTCTTCGTGCTGCAGCCGTCTCTGATGATCTTTCTCTTTCTGTCGCCGCCACTTGTTCAGAAGGTGCTGGTGTGTGGGCCTCCTGCTCTTGGTGCCACCGGATTCTCCCTGCTCCGGCTGCCTCTGATTCTGCTCCCTCCTTCGTTTGATCAGTGCCAGCTCCTCAGCTGTGATTTGTGCATCGGTATCAACTGAGGAGTTCTTCTTGGCCCGTTCGGAGGTTAATACATTTACTTTAGTCAGAGGATTCGCGATCTGGACCATGTTCTGCCCTTTCGGGAATGAGAATTTGTCGATCTTCATCTTCCCCTTGGGAGGAGCCTCAAATTTCAACAAACCGTGCCTAATAGCATTCTGGATTGCTGCTTTGAAATTGCGGCAATTGTTTGTGGAGTGTGAGGTGAGGCCGTGGTACTGGCAGAACGGTTTTCCCTGCAAATCTTCAGGAGATGGCTTGACGTAATCAGCTGGGAAGGTGATGTGGCCTGCACTGACTAATAGGTCGAAGAGTATGTCCAGCTTGCGCGTGTCAAAGTCGTATTGATCTTCCGCGCTCCAACCCTTCGGTACGGCCATGGGCTTTGTTCCCCATTTAAGCTCAACAGCAGCCACTTCTTCATTCTCTCCATCCTCTGAGTCGGAATCACAGACGTAGGCCTGCTTGTATTTTGATTCCTTCTTGAAACTCTGGGCCTGCTGTTCTAATGCGGCCACCCTCTGCATCACCTCGCTGATGCTGTTGAAGTTAGTGCCCACAAGCTTCTCTTGGACGTGTGGGAGCAACCCACTGACCACTATCTTGGCGAGCTGCTTGTCGTTCAGGTTCAAAGAGTAACACATGTTCCTTATCTCCCTGAACCGCTTGATGAAAGCCGATCCAAGTTCATTCGGCTTTTGGCGCATGTTGGTGAGATCTGTGATGTCTTTCTCCCCAGTGCCGGAGAAGAAGTAATTATGGAATTTAGTCTCTAGATCTTCCCAGCCTTGAATCGAGCCAGGCTCCATAGATGCAAACCAGCTAAACGCCGACCCCGTCAATGATAGCGGAAAGAGCCGGACCCTGTGAGCTACCTCATACGAAGCTTCGCCGAGCTGGGTCAGGTAATGGCTGATGTGCTCCATGGTGGTGATGTCATCCTGCCCACTGAACTTGGAGAAGTCGGGTAAGCGATACCTGGGCGGCAATGTCACTCGGTCGTACCACTCGGGGTAAGGGCGCCTGTATTTGATTCCAGTCCCGGTCTTCGGCTGTAAACCGAACGTATCACAGAGCATGGCACTCATCTGCTCCAACAGCTGATTGTTGGGTGTCTGGACGTACCCCGGATGTGGCGCTGCCTGAAGGTCTTGATATGTGATCCCCTCATGGTATCCAGGAGTTGGGTTGGCCACGTCTACCGCCGGCGTATTTCCAGCTGTCGGGTTCACTGCTGATGAGTTCATCGAGTTCACCGACTGTCCAGTGGCCTGCATGAAAGCGGCGAGCTCCTCCGGAGTATGATCTTTATATAATCTTGGAGAAGCTGCTATTTTTTGAGCCGAACCGGCCGCAGTGGCACCCTGCCCTGGCGTTTTCGGCTGGCTCGGCTGTTGCGGTGAGGAATTGGAGGTCCCTGCCGCTGCTTTTGGATCTGCATCCTCTGCGGGTATGAAGTAAACCGGACCCAGAGACTCCCAATCCTGCCGTTTGAGAACAGTCTTCATGATGTTATAGAATGTCTGCGGGAAGGATTTATGGTGATAGCCAACTGCTAAATAGGCGGCCTCCCAGGTCGCAACTTCCAGCATCTGCTTGAGGTCGGCCTTGCACTCCTCTTCAGATTTATCAGAATGGCCGTCCATGATCCATCTCGGGAATGTATTCTTCTTCACTACAGAGCCATCACGCTGCTTGCTGAATGAAAGCAGGCAGGCATCAGCGAATTCTTCAACAATCTTGTTCAGCACTGCCGCGTCCTCCTCACTGAGATCTTCAACCCTGACCCTGAGGACACCGTCATCCCTGGAGGGGCCGTCCGCCGCAGCCTTTCCTTTTGCCATGGTCTTCAATGAAAAGTCCCACCAGGCGTGCCAAAAAGTGTGTTGGCGCAAAAAGTGGTTCCCTAAGCCCAACACACCAGCGAAGCCGGAAACGACCCTTGAGCCAGTAAAGCTCTCGCAGATCCAGCTAGCTTCGGACCCGGTTTGAGAGTGTCAGTAACACCCAAGCGTGCCAGTCAATTGGACCTGCAATTGACAAGGAAACAAGACGTAATCAGTAATCACAGGGCGGAACTAACCGGTATATCCAGGTAGTTCCAATTGTATGGCTCGAAGAGCCGATGTAATGGGAGATCGACTAGAAAACCGATTCCGTCATGTTATGAACCGATTGTAGCGAAACATGCATTATAACTCAAGTTAACCGATTCAGACATGAATTCAATGATATATACTTGCATTAGACGGAAGTATATTATAAAAGATGTAGTCACAGCAAGCTAACATGATCATAAGATGTCTCAATGTAAAACAAGAAGAAATCGGCTATTTCAGCCGATTTAGTGTATACGAGCAACATACAAGCCTATAAAGCAAACAATGTTTCAACTCTCCGGCTAATAGATCTAAATCACAATCTTGCAACAGTGGAGATCGAGCGGATCGAGGCAGTCATGATGAAGTTGCAACTTAGATCCGTTAACCCTTGAATCTAGACAATGTTTATTTTATTACTTGAGTGCGACCCGTATCTAATCTAGATCCAAAATACCACCGGCTGGTGCAAAACATTCTATCTTATCAATATAAAACGAATGGCAAACATAATTCGTTGAACATATAGATTTATTAGATATAAGCCGACGCATATGGATCGAGACGGGCAAATTGATGATTGCTTTAAATAATAAACAATAAACATAAACAACATCGGTAACTTAATGAATCTAACTAAACTGCCAAATTTAACTAGAACCGATAACTAATCCATGCATGCAAACTGTCTTAGTCTATAGCCTATCCACCGGATGACGTTAACTAATAGATTAATCAAGCAAACAAACACGAATCGATAACTAATCCGCGCGTGAAAACTGTCCTAATCTGCATCTCGTCCACCGGATGACGGTTAACACAGATTGATCGGGTAAACCAGCGTGAATCATCCTTGACTCACTGTGCTTCCCACGTCCACCGGATGACGCCAAAGAAACAGAGCTTAGCAAGGACCCTGGTCCGCCATGCTTCCACGTCCACCGGATGACGCTAAAAAGACATAGTTTAACAGGGGGTTGACGATACTTACAATCAAGCCTGCGTCCACCGGATGACACCCAGCCTGGATGAAGTAACTCGCCGGACTCGACTGACTCTAGGGTTTGTTTGGCCGGAGCCGAAAGTTGTGTTGTATTGATGTTGTTGTATATTTTACAATGGCTGAGGGCTTATATTTATACCCTGAGCGTAGTTAGAGTCCTAGTCGAATTACAACTCATTAATAGATAAAGAAACCAACAAACTATCATATATCTAAGGTAACTTGGAGTCCCAACTTTCCTTTCATAACGGACTCCGATCGTGATCGCATCTTGGCAGTACGGACTCTGGATGACGTCACCAATACCGACGCTGCACGCCTCCTGTCACCTTCGCCCGATAACCGATTCACCGTTCAATCGACTATTTTCCATTCCTTCCGCTGGACGGAGTCTGCTTCCGAAATCGGCTATCTTCCTCTGGTATCGGCTATCTCCCTTTAGTATCGGCTATCGGCTCCCAGCCCAAAATTCGGTATTAACAAGACTATATAAGGAGGGGTAGGGGTTCCCTATTTGATAGACCATATCTTAATATAATATATTAAAACATAGGTAACCGATTAGGATACCTTTCTTGTAACCTTACCCCTTCAGAGTATATAAGGAGGGGTAGGGGTTCTCTATTTGGTACACCATATCTCAATACCATACATCAAAATATAGGATGTAGGGTATTACGTCACGCTGACGGCTCGAACCTGTCTAAATCTTATGCCTCGATGCTCTTGTGTTACGTCTGAATTGTCTTAGCCGCACCTCCACCGATTCATCTACTACCGTGGACATAACCCTCGGTAGAGGGCCGATGATATTCCATCGACAGTGACGTGTCAGACAGGGAGTGTGCGTGCTGATTCTATGACAAACCATATGTGAATTTTTCTCGTCGTTATTAACCATGGCAACGGCATCCGGCGGCGACGCTCTTCCTAACACACCATATTTTCTAATCAACCATGTCGACGGCGGCTCGAGCAGAGACGACATCCGTCGTGGCACACTAACGTGTCATCTGCAATTAGCAAGCAGCAATACTCGACGAATCGAAGTTCAGCGAGTCGAAGTCCTATCAAGTCCGATCCAAGCCGAACGGATCAGATGCATGCAAGCCAGCGGCAACAAGGAAGAGGCGTGTGCAGGGCCATGTATATAGGCATACATCGAGCATGCAGAGTTTCATGGTCCAGAATTTTTGCTCGTCCCTCAAAAGCTGTCACATTTTTTATTTTAATTAAGATACTTTATAATATGTGACTAGCCTTTGAATATCTTCATAAATCTATATGATATTTGTTGGCAGAAAATCAATCGCGCTTTTCGTCATCAACGCCCCATGGTGGCCTCGTCGCCATTCGTCTACGGCAACATCAAACATTGAGGCCATGTCCAACCATCTAGCGAGCCACGATGAGCCGTCTAGCGAGCGGCGTCGAGCAACTTCTCTAAGTTGTTAATCAAACTAAGTCATGTTTTTAATATTTTTCTAAATAGTCTTCAACTTCCATATATCTCTGGATATTATCTTCAAAATTATCTTCATGATTCTCCACCGACGACATGCTTACTGTCTCTCCGCATTCTTCTCTTAACGGTTGGTAAAGTACCTTGGTAGCACGCCTTAATCTGTGAAACCTCAGCTCTCTTGTGACGTTCCGACCATACGTGTGCATGCAGCTCCGCGCTCTATGCTACGGCGCTCCGGACTAGTATAGACCAGGTGGTTAAACGTAACACGCTAATAATCAGGAGAAATTACATGACCTAACAAGACCAAAAAATGGACAATTTTATCACGCATTGTTCTATAATTTTGGGATCCGCTCCCAATCTTTTATATGCATTTTACAATGCTGGGATCCACTCCCAAATCAACATCATATACTACCCATTGTACATATTTATTTTGCAGCAACACGCTTCGATTATGCTTAGTTTGCCTCCGACTATATTGGGGACTCGTCACGGAGTTCTCATCGCTCCTTGCCATCCTCTCGCTGCTTGGACTTCGCTTCCGACCATGCTGAGTACTCACCGCCGAGATCTCGTCGTTCCTCACCGTCCTCTCGCTACTCGGAATTTGCCTCCAACCACGCTGGAAACTCACCACCGAGCTCTCGTCACTCCTTACCGTCATCTCACTGCTCGGACTTCGCCTCCAACCACGCTGGGGACTCGCTGCCGAGCTCTCGTCGCTCCTCACGCTGCTTGGACTTCGCCTCCGACCACGCGGGGACTTATTGTCGAGCTATCTTCGCTACTCACTGTCCTCTTGCTGTTCGGACTGTACCTCCGACCACGTTGGGGACTCGCCAACGAGCTCTCGTTGCTTCTCGTCGTCCTCTCTCTACTCGGACTGTACCTCCGACCACGCTGGGGACTTGTCACCGAGCTCTCGTCGCCGAGCTCTTGCCGCTCGGCTCCATTGGTGGCCAGGATATTGCAACATCTCATTGGTGTGCTATCAAAGTCACTCCATGCTATTCAGATTAGGGTGCTGATCTTGGGCTGCATATCAAAGGGTCTTGATATATACATCACTGACGATGTTGCTTGGCAAGACAAACTGTTTGACACCATGTGACTACATCACCTACTATCAGGCTCGGGGACTAAGTGGCTACACTTCACCTGGTGATATATGTAGTGTTTTCTTCATGATTATAGTCCTTATTGACTAAGTAATCAAACAGAATCTAAGTGGCTACACTTCATCAGGAGGAGATGAATCTCTAATTTGATTTTGAGCCCTTACATCCTTTTGGCAAACCTCATTCCAGCAAGTACAAGGATGGATTTTCATCGACGCCGGTCAAACCACCAGTTAAATTGGTCAGATATTTATTTCACCGCTCAACTTCAAGTCTCACCACTCGGATAGCTTTAAGACGGTGTTGCACAGAGGATACAAGGCGCTCGTGGACTAGCTGCGGGGGTATAGGTCCGTATGCCCACATGGCACTACATGGGTTGCACCATCAGAGGTGGCCCAGCCTAGAAGACGAAGGCATGCGGTGCATGGCGCTGGTCGGCATGCACCGCACGACTATTGTAACCGACAAGGATACCTTGCTTGTAACCCTACCCCTTCAGAGTATATAAGGAGGGGCAGAGGTTCCCTAGTTGGTACGTCATATCTCAATACAATACATCAGAACACATGATATATGGTATTACATCACGCTGACGGCCCAAACCTATCTAAATCTTGTGTCTCGATGCTCTTGTGTTACGTCTGGATCGTCTCAAGCCCGTCTCTACCGATTCACTACCGTGGGCATACTCCTCGGTAGACTGTCGACGATATTTCCTCAACAGTACCTTGGTCCAAGCCATTGTTTACCATTCACCTCCGCTTAGTCCTGCAAAGCCCTTTCGTTACTATCTTCACCTTCAAGCTATACTCAAGTCATATCATATCAAGCATCCATTGAAAACCATTTCTTCAATATTGTGATCCTTACTTGAATATCTTCTATACATGAATGTTGAGATCAATCAATCTTATAATAGAGTGATATACATGAATCAACATCAAAGTAGTCAAGCCAATTCATGATTCCTTTTATCCTCTTCATTTTGACTTGACTTTCTAAATAATTTAATCCTTGATCAAAGCTAGTCCATTATTAAACTCTTCTTGTTCATGAAAAGCAAGTAACTATTGAGACCGATCCAAGATCTTCAACCCATGTCTCATTGCCCATTTGCCAAACATGCTTGCTTTCTCATGATGCTATGATATCCCACCATATACAAGCCATATCATTAATTCTATTTTCATTGTTATCTTTTGCTTGAACTAGGTTGTCTTCATGATCTTCCAATACAACAATACACAATAATGACCTTCATTTGAACATTTTATGGAATATCATCAAGTTTGCTTTTTTGTCAAACCTTTAAAGCACTTAGCAAACTTGTTAGACCTTTAATTGTGTTGTCATTCAATTTGCCAAAACCCACTAAAGGGCTAGATACACTTTCAGTTTTTCATGTTGGCATAGATCAAACAATTCTCGGGATGATCGGTATGCTTGGTTGATACTACAGCTCAGTTCCTAGAGGGATCCAGGAAGGTAGTGTACATGTGTCACCGACGCATCTTTGAGAGAGGGCATGCACCAAAGAGGCATGATGGACAATATGCGTATAACATGGTGAAGAATATCAAAGTTGCTTATGGTAAAAAAGAAAAAGGATAGAAAGATCAACAAGAGAGATAGAAAGCCTAAGACGCATCTTTAATTGATGGCTACCTGGCCTTACTGGCCAGATTTGGACGTGTGACATTCCATTGACGGCATGCATGTCAAAAAGAATGTGTTTGACAATGTGATTGGGATATTATTGGAAATTAAGACGAAGACAAAGTGAGGGACTAAAGTCATGGGAGGACCTTGTACGTTTGCAGTCTAGACTAAATCTTCACCGACAAGACATGGGGAATAATGGAACTATAACTTATCAACTAATGAGAAAAGAGGAATATGCCTAAGCCTAAGAGGTTTAAATGTGCCGACAGGTTTCTCCTCCAACATCAAGAGACTTGTCTCCATGAATGACATGTCAATAACCGGTTATAATGCTCATATGATGCTAACAGTGTTCCTTCCTCTTGCTATTACAGCTATAAAGCCTATTTACGTGAGAATGGTCATCATCCGGATGTGCTACTTCTTTAACCAAATTGGGAGGAAGGAGATTCTTGAGGATGAATTAGGTGACTTCAAGCAAAACTAAAACTGGTAAGTGAAGGAGTGGCAACCGGTGTCTTAAATCTATGGCTAAGGCATTTAGCGGATGGCCTCTAAATCAGCTAATAGCCGAGCTAAATGAGGATATAGTAGGCTATAGTGGTTAGGTTGTATACAAACACAAATAGCTTGACCTGTCTCAAACATCTATAGCGGGCTATAGCAGCACCTACAACCCAAGATTTAGGCCCCCTTTGGCAGCGCTTCCGCAGCTTTTCTCCCTGTGAGAATCAGCGGAGCGCTGTCAAGGACCTGAACCCGTGCCATTTCATGTGGGAAGCACTCCTGCCGCTCTGCCCAACTTGCACGTAACGTGGGGAGCGGAAAAACCCCGCTCTCCATCGTTCTCTCATCTCTCTCACGTCTGTCGTCGTCGTCGTGTCCCCTATGTAGTGCTCATCATCGCGCACCTCTCCGCTGGACAGGTCGTCTTCATCATGGAGTTCACTAAGATCCAGCTGCCACCGTCAATTTCGCCTAGATCCAGTTTGTCGTCAGTGAAGTTCGTCCAGATCCTAGCCAACACCATCGATTTTGCCCAATCCACTTTGTCGTTGTCGAGCTTGCCGAGGCTGCCCGACTTGTGTAGAGGTTGAGGTCGACGAGCTTGCCTCCTCCTTGCGCCACCATAGCTTTGCCCTCCCTGTGCTGGATGCGGGTTAGGAGCAGAAGCTATCGAGGGAGCTCCACCAAACAGCACGAGGAGCGATGGAGAGCTGGAGGGAACGCAAGGGAGCAGAAGCATTGGGAAGCGACCGTGGGAGCGAGATGAGAGTGTTGCCAAAGGGGGACCTTAAAACTTTGGTGCCAACCATAAAGATGACAAATAGTAAAATATCATGTTAAAGAGGACGTTGATTTCACTTAACCAAGTTTTTTTCGAAAAAAAATGTAAGACATCATTATTCCCATTTACCATCACACTACCTCAGTCAAAATAAAATACTTTACTCGAGCTATCCACTTAGGTGTCTCATTGGGAGTTTCAAATGAGTTTCATTTGCATTAAATTAAATAGGTTAGCACATAGGCATATTCGATGACATGTTAGTGTATTTAAGAAGAGAGAAGAAATGAGATTCATTTAGATAAAACTCTCTTTATACGATTACCAACTCTTCATGTGTCATGAAATTTAATACCGATGAAACTATAAGACGAAACTTCCACTCTCAATATAAAGCTTCATTCGAGTTTCATGGGTCGCAGCAAAATTATCAATGACAACACCGGAAAAATAAATCAAATAATAATAAAAGCTAGTTCTGCATTCTGTTTCAAACTTTCAATGATGGAAATAGGAATTGACTAGAGGACCCACCAGCTGAATAGGTGACATACAATCGAATAAAATGTCTACTGTATATAGGAGTAGCATTAGTTTTTTTAATAAAGGAACAAAGTTCTGACCTCTACCATCCGGAGACGGTACACGGCTGAGGAGTAGCATTAGTTAAACCCCTAGATAATCTCAGCCACTGAACCTCGAAAATCAACCATTCCACACTCCACAGATCACATATCACTCAGTGACCGATCACTCAACAAGGAGAAGTGATGATCAGTTGAAGAAGGCGGCCGAATGCTGCTGCAGCAATTATATCCTGCGGCATCTATCACTCGCCGGTGGCCGTCGCCGGCCGCCACGACGACACCGAGAACATCGGGGTCATGTTGGCGTAGATGAGGAAGAAGGCGTTGTCCTGGGCGACCCAGTACCTGAGCGTGCCGTGCAACGACAGCTGCAGCGCCAGCAGCCCCGGCTCGGCGAACGCGTCGAAGCTCCTGACCTGCAGCTCCATGGGCCGGAACCCCGCCCTGCCCATCCTCACCGCCCACCCCATCACGCTCTCGTGCCGCTCCCGCCGCGACGGGCCGTCCCGGGCCACGATGTCCATGATCTCCTCCCGGAGAAGCGCGCGCTCCATGGCCGCGCGGTCCGCCGACGCGCGCGCCGCGCCGCCGGCCTCCAGGTCGCTGAACAGCGCCGCGTAGTAGTCGAAGGCGTTGCGCACGCGGTCCCCGAGGCCGGCGCCGTCGTGGTGGGCCTCCTGCTCCGTCAGCACCATCAGCTTCGGCGACAGGTCGCAGAGGACCCGCAGGATCGCGTCCGCCATGGTCACCTGTTGCCTCGGCCTCTTGCCACGATGGTGGTGGTGATCGGCGCCGCCTGGAGCTGGAGCTGGTGGTAGGTCGATCACGTCGGCGATCAGGCGGTGGAGCTGCAGCGTGGACGAGATCGCCAGGGCCTCACCGGCACCGCGACGGACGCCGAAGGACGCCACGTCGTGAGCGGACAGCCGGTCGATGTGGGACCGCACGGCGTTGAACACGAAGGGGATGTGCAGGCGCGCGGCCTCCCGTTGGAGCAGCCAAGCGGCGGAGGAGAGCAGCGCTTCCTCCTCGCCGACGACGGTCAGGCGCAGGGAGGACGGCGCGCCGCCCGGACGCACGGCGAGGAGGTGCAGCAGCTCGAGCCACTGGTTCGGGCTGGCGCCACCGAGGTCGACGACGTACACGTGCTCCTCGCCCTCCATCGCCGTCACGATCGCGTGGTTCGCCGCCGACGCGGCGACGCGGAGGAGCGGGCACAGCGCGTCGAAGCACAGGCGGGTCGCGCCCGTGTAACCGGCCTGCCACCGTGGGACGATCTCGTGCAGGTGCTGCAGTAGTAGTAGCCCCGCGGACAGGCCCGGCAGCATGGTCTGCAGCGCGCGCCGCCCGAGCGCCTCGGCGAAGGCGAACGCCACGCGCTGCAAGGGGTCGCCGCCGGCGGACGCGAGGCTCGACATGATCGCCAGGGCGGTGTTCGCCGCCAGGACGTCCGCCGTGGCCAGCGCAGCGACGCACTGCTGCATCACCTCTTTAATGAGGTGGATGCGGCTGCTGTCAGGCTGCTGGAACGCCGGATGGATCACCGTTGGCGCAGCAACTGCGCCCCACTCCATGGCTGCCTGTTGCATCATGTGGGCTGCCCACGCCGACGACGGCGTTTGGTGATGATGAGGAGCTGCAGTCTCCAGGATCGGCAGAGAGACTTCCTCTTCCTCCTCCTCCTTGACCGCAAAGGGTATCCGCTTCAGTGGCGTCAGTGGAGAGACCTCCTCTTTGACCACAGCCTTGCCCTTGCGGTTTGACTTCTCCAACGACATGGCTGGAACATAAACGATGTAGACGACATCCATCGCATAGATATACAAAGAAAAAGTCTTTAGTAAACAACGTATCATGCTACGGAAATAATTCAGATTTGTCAGGATATATAGAAATTCAGAACAGGGAAAAGAATTTATATATCACAGGCTTAGCTAGATCCCGTCTTGGTGTCTATATTATAGTTTAAATGCTGAATATATTGTTCTTGTTTTCGTCATAGAACTAGAAGGGATTGAACAAACAGCAAGCCCACATATCATATATAATAATATATATAATAATATGCTGAGGAAACGGAAAAATGGAGACGTCTATACCTAAATTGAAGATAGTCATTATCTAAAAAACATAAATTAAGGAGAGTATATGTATATATTATTACACACCATGTACTAATAAACAAAAGCATCTATATATGCATGTCTTTTTTTCATATATGCATATGACCAGAAAACTAATAAGCCTTGGGAATATATCAGGAGGGATTGCTAAGGTGGTGCCTAACCTGAGGAGGACAGATGCACGAGAAGCTGCAAGTAGTAGATCTAGCAAACCAATTGCCTCTTGCTCTCTTAACAACCTGCCAGAGACAAAGTCATGAACTCATTATCCATTATATACACAACCATCAGACATGCATCTACACGCATCTGTTGGGCTTCTATATGGATGGGGAGTAGTACTACGACACAGGTGTGGCATGATGATTAATTTGAGGATTAAACAACACGCAGATATCAAAACATATCAGCAAACCCTGTTGTTCGATCTCTACCTCATAATAAACCAAAGAACTGGAAGAAGAAACATATGCATGAGTGTGCAGAGTATATATGATATATATACCTTTGGATCCAACAGCGGTACCTGACTCTCAGCTTCCTCCCTGGTCTTCTTCCTCAGTGTTTCTCCTGCGTGGAGTGCGAACGCGTTAACAGAGATTCTAAATAAAATAAAACAGATCATTGGACGTATACATGTGCTGCTGTACTGCTAGCAATATCTCTATCTATTGCAAACGATATAGACGTAGGATGTAAAAGGGTGGCCAGAGATACTGCATATGCTCCGCAAGGACCGAGAACACCAGAAGGAAAAACGGGATGGATATCTCCAAATCAACCTAGGCTAGCGATATATGATCTTGCTCACCAGATCAGGACCGAGGACAGAATTTCTTCCCCCTCGAGCTAGCTCTATGAACTCCTGGGGAGGTGCAGTGCAGGGGTCTCTTGTGTCTACATTATATACACAGCTCTGGGCCTCTGGCCGGGTCTATCTAGGTGTGGCCGCTGGTGTCTGCAGAGATGAGCGCCGCCTGCCAAATTTGCGTGCAGCCCTAAGTTTGGCAACACGTAATGGACAGAGCCGTTGCAGGCCTGTGGGTTGGCAGCAGCCAAATTCCTAGTGCTAGAATTGGCAAACCATAAAGTTTTTGGTTGCATTCGTTTCTGAAAAGGGGCCACAGACCGTTGACCGTAGGAATTTGAGGCCCACTCACACCTCTAATGCAACTGCACTCTGCCCCCAAGGATCCCGTGATCAGTCTTTTCTTTTCTATTTTGCAAGCGATCAATTGTAGTCTTTATCTAAAAAAAGCGATCAATAGTAGTCTTTAGGCCATCTTTTGTAGTTCATGCAGTTCACTCCATCATCTTCAAGCTCTTTTTTTCCTTTCTTTCTTTTCCCCTTTATTTTCCTTACACCCTCCATGTTAAATTATAAGATGTTTTAGATTTTCTAGATACATATGATTGCTTTTTTACCATGTATGTATCTAAATGCTGACAATCAAAATTGACCAAAATGCATAATGGACTCCATCATCATGTTTTTATCGCTGATACAACCGGAACACATATTTGGATAGTCTCATTTGGAGTCAAACATAAAACATTTTTGGGGCTGATCCAGCAGAAACCGGATTGAATAACTTCCCCAAATTGAATAATGGATCATCCCATTAGGGGTCCGGATGAATTAATTATGGTTTTTAGAATTTTTCTTCCGTGGACCAGCATAAACCTCCTAGGACAGGGTTTCCTAGTTTGAACCCGAGTTGAGTCTAATTCGATGGGAACTTGCCATTAACATGGGAAACTTGTAGATTTCATTTCGGACATGTTTCCGTTGGAAGTATTTACTCCAGCAACATCAATAAGCGTATTCGTGCTCAAAGAATACGACAAGCAGCACACAAGACAAAGGGATTCACAGATGTGTTTCCTAATTTGTTACATGGTAAGTACAATAGATTACCCTCTCCTATATTGAAGATATCAGAGTTTCAGCTATCTATGCCTGATATCTTGATTGCTAAGGGGCTGTTTAGTTCCCTAAAATTTGCTTCTCTCTTCTCATCACATTGATTGTACTTTTCCGTCCTGTATGGAGCACTAAATGAAGTAGCAGTTGTTGTTTGTTTGTACTTTTCGGATGCTAGCTCGAGATGAATCTTTTGAGTCTAGTTGGACCATGATTAGATAAAAGTTATCAAATACAAACAAAAGTGCTATAGTACACATTTTGCCACCTTTTTGGCAAACTAAACAGGCCTTAAGTATGATGATACACCCATGTACGTGGGCCTCGCTCCTACTCATCCTCAGCCCAATAGCTTGGGGTGGGCTGGAATACATGTGACATGGTATCCCTGCCCCATATATCCGACAGTAGACTCGTAGGACTTAATGATGAGCTAGTTGTTTGAGTCTTATCCTTTAGGTTCCACAACCTTCCTTGATCATCGAGTGCCAGGGGCTCCCAAATAGCATTCCTTGGATGTGGGGATATAAACCTCGATACCAGAAGATAAGACATGGGTCGCACCTATCAAAGTTGGCTCGGCCCAGAAGACGAAGGCGTGCGGTGCATGACATTGCACCGCATGGTTATTGTACCAACTTGACTAGTTTACTTGTAACCTTGTCCCTTCAGACTATATAAGGAGGGGCAGTGATCACTCTTTAGATCAGATCCAATCCACAACTCATCTACTAGCAATACAATACAGCAACACACAGGACATAGCATATTACGCCTCGCGGCGGCCTAAACCTATATAAACCTCGTGTCCCGCGCTTACTGCACAACTCTTGTTCATCTCAGGTGCACCATCACCGATCAATCTACTACCTCGGGTATACCCCTCGGTAGACCGCCGACGATATCTCATCGACAGTTGGCGCGCCAGGTAGAGGGGTGTGCTTCCTGATTCCATGGCGAACAAGACGGTGATTTTTTCATCGTCGCCGACCACGGCAACGGTGTCCGGCGGCAGTGAGCCCGATCTGAATTTTCGTCGTCGCCGACCACGGCAATGGCGTCCGGCGGCGGCGAACAGATGGAAATCTTCTTCACCAACATCGTTCAAGTGGCCTGCCATGGGCAGGCCGTCATCAACGTCACCCGCGGCAATTCAAGCTTTTTGTGGCGGACGTCTTTCGTGAAGATCCACGTCACCAGGGGAAAACCCACCGCACAAATCAATCGATGTTGATGCTTGCATGAGAGACTACTGTTGATGGTGGATATACCATAAAAATCCACACTCAAACACCGTTAACAGGCCTCGGATTCAAGGGAAGATAAACATATCATGAACATATTTTATCAATAACGAGTTTCACTTGTACTCTTAAGCTTGTGAATGCAGTAAAGATCAAACAGGCCAAGAAACATCAAGAAATGGTGCACAACATCACTTAGAAGAGAGGAGAGCCCAGGGTGGGCCTATGTATAGGTCAGCCGAACCCTACATGGGGCCCACCTAGACTCTGGTGACATGGCATGATACATGTGACCCTCCACCCAGCTCATTTCATCCATCAGATCAACATGTGTTTCTATTCAACGGTGAAGAAACAAAGCACAAGGATTCCAACATCACCCTCTTCACTATCAAAAATGTCTCGGCTACGTCATCCGCCTTCGCCTATTCCCGTTCTCACTGCTTGGGAAGGCGAAGCAATGGTTCTATGCCAACAATAATGAAGCTACCACTTTGGAGAAGTGCGCCAATGCATTTATCAAGAAATTCTTCCCAATGGGCGAAACCAGCGCTCTCCGTGGAAAGATCTCAAGCCTTCCAACAGCAAGCTGATAAGACGATTCCCGAAGCATGGGAACGTCTCCAGGAGTACATTCGTGCTTGTCCTCATCATGGGATTGAAGAATGGCTCCTAATCCAAGGTTTCTACCATGGGCTGACTGGATTTGCCCATAGTCACCTTGATGCTGCCGTTGGAGGAGCATTCCTGCAACATAATGTCAAGGATACCAAAGACCTCATTGAAAAGATGGTTATCAATCAAGGATGGAATGAGGAGCGTCTTCCAGCCCAAGAAAAGGAGTATGCACACCGTTCATGAGGTGGACATGCTCTCAGCAAAAATGGACCTCTTGATGAAAAAGATTGAGGAAGGTTCTAAAAAGGAACTAAGAGGCCATTCGAACCACTGCCACCGCACGAGCAATCGAAGCTGATCCATGGTGCGAGGTATGTGGTAGAGAAGATCACTCGGGCAATAACTGACGCAAGACGAAGGAGGAAGTGAGCTTCATCAACAACAAGAACAACAACAATGGGTATCAACCCCAGCAATAAGGAGGATGGAACTCGCGCCCCTTCTACCAAGGAAATCAAGGATAATGGTTACAGCAATAATTTTAATAATTCTTATGGTAACCAACCTTCTCTTAAAGATCTTGTCGTTGGCCAATCTAAAATCAATGATAGTATAAACAAGAAAATAATGGCTAATGATAAGATTCTTGAAAATCTTAGTGAGAAAATGGATAGCTTTAACACTGGTATGAAAAATCAATTGAGCTTCAATAAAATGCTTAGAAACCCAATTAGCTCAAATAGCAGCAGCTGTCCCATCCTTCGAACAAGGTAAGATCCTAAGGGAAACCTGAGGAACCAATTGAGGGTGTCAAGTTAATTTCCACTGATGTTTGGTAAGCCTTCGGTTGTTAGGCAAAACCCGGGTTGCCTTCTTGACCCGCCATTCATGGCCAAGAAGAGTGACCCTGGTCATCCTACCATCACCTGCGAAATCGGGCCACACACCTTCAACAACGCCTTCTGCGACCTTGAATCTGGAGTGAACATCATGTCCAAGGTAATGTATGAGAACTTGCAAGGGGGACCTTTGTACCATGTCAAATTGCAGATGGCCGATCAATCTATCCGGTTCCCCGAGGGATTGGCAAGGGACATCCTTGTCAAAGTTCAAGACGAATACATCCCCGCCGACTTCATCATTCTTGACATGGGGGCCGATGACGAAGTCCCCGTCATCCTGGGAAGGCCGTTCCTCAACACTGTGAATGCCATCATCTACGTGGGATCCGGCCAAGTCCACTTCCAACTCCCACGTAAGAGAATTAAATGTTCTTTCAATGGTTATAAATCAATGCAACAGGCAAGAAAAAACCTGTGGAGAAACAAGCCACAATATGCACCCCGCCGAAAGAATCAATCGCCAAAGGCCAAAAAGGCCGAACTGGTAAGTAAGGCTGAGGTGGTAAACAAGGCTGACTCCGCCGAATCACAAGCATCAACCAAGAAGGAATGGCGGAAGAAAGAGGTGCGATCATCACGGTCTCCATCTCCGGGACCAACCGAAGCACCTGAGGAATGAACCCGAAACGGAGAGGTCCTGCTCTACAGACCTAAAACATGGAGCCCTTACTGGTAAGGTAAATCAGTATTTATCTCATATTTAATTCCTGCATTTCAATTTTTGCATTTTCTTCATCGCATTTCATATTTGAATTTTGCAAGAATTTATTTTGACAAAATAAAATATTCAAATGAATAAAACTTGAGAATGAACAGTAGTGCTCACACCTGAGGTGGTGGGACCACCTAGGTGGGGTCAGGCCGACCCCACCATGGTGCCCACCCACCTCTGGTCGTGTTGGCCTAGGTGTAGTGATTTATTTCCTGAATTTTGAGCACCATCTCCTTTTTGAATTTGGCCGACCACATTTGGTTATGACCACTTTCACTTGCTCCAAGGAGAATCCAACATCCACTACCATCCAATTCTGAAAAGTGGACACTTTAGCATGCATTAGTGTTCCCATGGTCCATGGGAATCACTTTAAACATGTCCCCACTTTTGTCATACACCTTTTACCTTCACAAAACACTAGATAAGGGAATCTCTGAAAATTTCAAAACTTTTGGTCCACCACTAGTCTCTACCTTTCTGGACACACTACTTAAAGCTGAAAGGGGATAAGACATGGTTCGGCCGAACCATGTTTTGGCTCCCCTCAAGAAAATGATATTTGAATTCAAATAGATTCCCTATCTAAAAGTAAAAGCAGCACTGAACCTGTCATAAGTGGTTTCGGCCGACCCATCAATAAGGTCTTGTCTGCAGAGTTGTGATTGAATTCAATTAGATTCCCTGTTCAAAGGCAAAAGCAACTCTAATCATGTAATATGGGGTTCAGCCGACCCATCAATAAAGAGCTGACAGCAAAGTTGAATTTGAATTCAAATAGATTCCATGTCCAAAGGTGAAAGCAATCAAAAACCTGTCCTAGGGGGGTCGGCCGAACTGGCCATGGTGGCCTGGCCACCTAGCCCTTCTCCCCCTATAAATACCCTTGCATTGTGTGCTCAATTCCACACCCAAACCTGCTGAATCATCTCGAGCACACAACTTCCCTTCTTCTCTCCATTTAAGCAAGTTCTCTCTCAAGTTTAGTAGTAGTGAGCCACTCAAACCAAAAGCCCAAAAATATTGTAGTAGTAGAAGCTTGTCCCACTCTCATCTTTTCTCTCAATATCTTGTTTGTGGAGATAACCATACCCTGCAAGGACTACTAACAGTGGGATAGCCAACGCTAACGCTAACGCTAATCCCTGGTGTTGTAGTGTGTTCCTGTGTTAGCTCATTGCTGCAGGATGAAGAAGTTCTCCTCCGCACAAGAGTGTCGTAGGGAGTTCCTCCCAACGACCCCTGCCATGATGCCTTCCGAAGAAGCTTTGGAATGCCTTCCGAAAGGACGTTCTAGCCCGAGAGCGGCCTCATGCTAAATCAAGAAGAGTACCAATGGTACACCTCCATTCGACACCGAGGGTATGAACATACTGACATCATCGACCCTGTCCTTTTGGACAGCACAGGTATGACCACGGAATTCAATACTGTTTTCAATACAATCGATTGGGGAAGTTTTTAGGAAGTGTAAGAACTTGGAATAGAAATGCTCACCATTGAATTTCTATGCTCTTTACAAGCCACTGAAAATAATGTCTACTTTCGCATGTTTAACCAAGAGTATAATTTAACATGGGGAGTTTTCAGCATGGCACTTGGTTTTGATAATGACTGTCATCTAGACCTAGTTAATGCAACAAGAAGATTTGATAAAGCTGAAGTTTGGAAAGCTATAACAGGATCTAATGATTGCTCTGATCCTAAAACCGATGAAATCCATAATCCCACTTTATGTTTGATCCGTTATTAGATGGCCATCACTTTTCTTCCTGGCTCCAATGTGCAAGTTCTTTACAATGATGAATTAAGACTACTCTATGCCATGACAAAGAAAATAAAAGTTTCACCTGCTAAGATGTTAGTCCACTTTTGGCTTGGTATTTTCCATAGAAACGAGCCCATATTCTTTACTTCTTTTATCACGCGCATTGCGGAAACAATGGACTTGCTAGATTGAAAACATTACTTTGAATACATTGCTTCTCCTAGAGATATTGTAACCGAAGATTTCTTCATAAGTGCTCAAGTTCTAAAAAGAAATGAAAATTAGTGATATAAAAATGATTTATCCCGGCCAACAGCCAAAATCTCTCTCCCATGTGAGAGGCGTCGGTTGTATGCGCTGCGCACACTAACCATAAATTCGGGACCGAGAAGCAAAAAGCCAAAATATTGCAGGACCAAGAAGGGTGACAAGGAGCATGTCACAAAGCCGCTCAATTTGAGTAAGGCGGCACATCACGAGCTGCAGGGAGATATGAAGAAGAAGAAGGCGATGAGGCAAGTTCCATAGACATTTCAAGGATCCACGGAATGGCCTCAACAGCACACTCCAAGAGTGCGCACTCCCCGTCCGTCTACACGGACGAGGGGTCGTCGAAGCCAAGGATCAGAAATGGATCAACTCATCAACGACATGGGCGCAATGCAAGTTGAGCAAGATGCAACTCTGAGCATGGCACAACTAAAATGCCCAACTATTGCAAGCTATCCAAGACGAAGAAGCACAACACTGGGCGGAATGGTTCCAACTACTACCCGCCACCACAATGAGCAAAAGGACAAGCTTCGGGGAGATCCTCTCCCCCACCAAGGTAAGTATTCTATCCTAGCTATTTACATTATTTTAATTTATTGCATTTAAAAAATGCATAAGATAAAAATACCAAAAATATTTCCCTTATTCCCATATAGTCTCATGAATGTTTAACTTCCTCATGGAAATAATGAATAGTTGCTCTGTTAATGTTTTTTTAATGCCTAGTTTACAACTTAGTATTTCTTTGAGTATGGATTACTTGGCTCATTTAAATCATCATGAACCTGAAAACTTTATAGATGCTAAGTGCTAGAACTAAGTCTAAGTTGTTGTGAGATATGATATAGTGAAACAAGAGCTACTATAATATTGTTCTAAGCATGCATGATTACTGGAGATTTATTTCTTAATCAATCAAAACCTTGTTGTTCCGCAATGGTGATAAATTCCTACCACAGCCATATATGCTATACATGTCTAAAACCTTTTACATAAGTTATTTGCTTTGTATTGAGTGTTGTCAAGTCTTGTTGACCCTTATTGAGAAACTTATCATGCTCCCAAGATTAAGATTCACGTACACACCACATATATATGCTACTTCTACACTGGAAGTACGTAACCACATGCCTTTCATTTCCACCAAATAAATGCTCCATGTGTTAAAGTCATAGAAAATCTCTCTTAGTTGTTATGTTAGAAGAGACAAAAGGCTATGCAAAATGAAAAGAAAAAGGAAAGAAAGATGGACACAAGAGAGTCCATAGAAAAGAGAAGAAAAATATATATGAGCAAATTTAGGCTCATAAATAAAGAAAGAAAAATGATAGCCATGTCTCAAAAACAAAGTAGAGAGAGATACAATTCAAATAGAGGAGCATTATAGTTCATATTTTCCACACACTTGCACATCTTGATCTAAGGGCATGACACCTCTCTCTTTGGATCCAAGCTTTGACTCTACAACATATGCAAAGTAAGTATGCTACACTCTTTCATTCCTACCTTAAGCTCCACATAAGCCATTTTTAGTAGGATGATAAAGAGAAGGCAACATTTACTTTGTGCCTTGGTAAGGAATCATATACCATTTGAGTGACATGAGAGAACCATATGAGGAACATTAAGTTGTCTTTTTGCAAAACATTGCTAAAGCCTCCAGTATGAAACTTACAAAGAATGAGAAAAATAGTGCTCAAGTTAAACTGTTCTGTCTGTCAACCACCTAAGGCAAAGGAAAGGTCATTAACCCCATAAAGGACTAAGGTAAAATGGGTGAATTTTTATAGCTAATTTTTCCTATTCAAAAGAGAAGTATTTAGTTGTATGCATGGTATTATTGAAACATGAACATTGTAGTAACTCCTGATCCACTGAGGCTAAGTTTAATTATTTGCTCGAGACGAGCAAAGGTTAAGCTTGGGGGATCTTGTTGACGGTGGATATACCATAAAAATCCACACTCAAACACCATCAACAGGCCTCGGATTCAAGGGAAGATAAACATATTATGAACATATTTTATCAATAACGAGTTCCACTTGTACTCTTAAGCTTGTGAATGCAACAAAGATCAAACAAGCCAAGAAACATCAAGAAATGGTGCACAACATCACTTAGAAGAGAGGAGAGCCCAGGGTGGGCCCATGTATGGGTTGACTGAACCCTACATGGGGCCTACCTAGCTCTGGTGACACGGACATGATCCATGTGACCCTCCACCCAGTTCATTTCATCCATCAGATCAACATGTGTTTCTATTCAACTGGTGGAGAAACAAAGCACAAGGATTCAACGTGACAAATATACAACCAAGGTGGAACCAACACATGGGGACAATCAATGACAGATAGGGACCACAGTGGCGGGCCCAGCTCACCTGAGGTGGTTCGGCCGAACCACCCAAGGTGGGACCAGGCCACTACTGCACTCCATGACAGGTGGGAATCCTTCTAGAAGACCCTGGCTGGGCCCACCTGCCATAGGGGGGTCGGCCGAACCCCCCTGGTGCCCAGCCAGGTCGGTTGGCCTCACTGCCTTCTAGCATATTTTCCATGTGCTGAAATCACCATGGCCATCCATCTTATGGCAGGTTTCTCCAAGGGTGGAGAGGCAAGGAGCACGCGGATCGCTGACGTGGCGCCCCTCAACTCTCCCCTATAAATAGAGGTAGCCATCACCCTCTTCAAGACACACAAGACACCCAAGAGTCACAAGTCACAAGTCACAAGAGTTCTACTCTTTAGTAGTATTATTAGTCTAGTGTGCGAGTTAGAGTCGAGTCGAGTTACGCTCGGAGTCTCTGGAGTCGTCTGCTGGAGAGTCTGGTATAGTTCTTGTACCTTTTCTTCTATAAGACTTTACTTTTATCAATATATTATCTTTACTTTACTTTACTAAGTCTCTACTTAGTGCATTACTATTCTTTATAGTATTGTTGTGTTTTGTCTTAACTTATAGTTGAGTTATATTGGATAGTGATCCTGTAACCAGCTCACTGTATAGTTCATCACCTGTCATAAGGTGCTTTAGTTGTTGGTATGCAACTAGAGTAGTAAGGCTTAGTGTAAGCGTGGTGCTTAGACTAGATCTTGCGTTTGAATGCCGCTTGTCGCACGGATTGTTTGTGGGTGCTAGCAGGTGGTGACAGCCCTATCTAGTCTTAGTATCCATCCACGTGTTTTAGGCAATGTTCTTAAAAGGTAGGCTCCCATAAGAGAATAGCCGTTTCGGGTAGAGGTTATATCCCCTACTATCTCGCCTATCCCCTACACACGGGAAGTAAGGTAGCTGTCTTAGTATAATTCATCCATTTGATAAGATAGTACACAAGAGTAAACTAAGTGTCATAGGCGTCTTATACTGACTCATTGTCCTCCCACCTAGCTATACTCTACTAGTTATCTTTACTTATCCCAAAACCTTGTCGTGTCTTGGTGTCATTACCCTTTCCTTTACATATCGATTTACCCCCTTATCACTAGTTGATACTAAGTTATTATAGACTTAAGGATCTTTCTCTTTTTATTAATTATTCCTAGCAACCGATTTCTCTTGGGATAAAAATAAATAACGATACCTTGGAATACTCCCGGGTGAAGTGTTACAGCGGTATATTCTGTGCGCTTGCGGAATTATCCAATAGACATAAGAAATACCCTCAGGCACTTCTGGCGTCGTTATCAGAGATAGCCTAACACCCTGTCTCTGATAGTTGCGCTAAGAAGTGTCAACAACTACGTATGCAAGTGCATACCATGCACATTTAGGTGATCAATCGAGCGTACGTACGAATCAACATGGTGGCATGCAAGCTGATTAGGAAAAATCTTGTTTCGGCTTCCATCTACGCGACCAAGCAAGCGAGCATGAGTCACGCTCAACTTCCGATTTGACTTCAATCAGAGCTAAGTCATGTTTATTATTTTGATTAAGATATTTTTCGACTCGTCTTCAGATTTCTCCACAAATATACATGATATTTATTGGCAGAAAATCCGTTGCGCATCTCGTGACGGCCTCAGTCGTCGTTCATCTACGGCAACAGCAAGCCTGAAACCGTCCGAGCTCTTCAGCAAGCCACGTCGAGCCGTCTAAGAAGTCACGTCGAGCCATCCAACGAGCCACGATATCAACACCAAGATTACCTCCAAGATTCTTCGCCACCGACATAAGCCCCAACCAGAATCGGACACCTACTCCGGATATCATCGCCAAGGTTATCGCCATGATTCTCCGTCACCGACGTAAGCCCCACAGCTGCTCGGACAGTCTAACTTCATTGCCGCAGTAAGCCCTGTAACTGCTCGGGCAGCACGACCTCGACTATGCATAAGCTCCCGCAACTGCTCGAGCAGCACGACCTTGACTATGCATAAGCCCCGCAACTGCTCGGGACAGCACAACCTCGACTATGCATAAGCCCCATAACTGCTCGCGCAGCACGACTTTGACTACGCGTAAGTCCTGCACCCGTTCGGGCGGCCTAGTCACGATGACGCATAAGCCCTTCATCGCGCAGGCTGCCCAACTTCACCGCTTCATCGACTACCCCGATAGATTCGGCAAGTCATCGCCCACGATAAGCGTAAGTCCTGCCAGACGCAGGCAGCTTCAGCCATCACGTAAGCCCCAGGGTCGCCTGGGCCGTTAATCTTCGCTACTACGTAAGCCCCTGGGGACGTTTGGTTAGTTTTAGCAGCGTCTCCAAAAACCCCTGTCGAAAGGAACGGGCACCGGTCGCCGATTTCTCCAAAAAGTCCCACGTTCGGGCTCCTCACCGATCTCTCCGAAAGCCTCGGCCATGCTCGGGCACCTCGCCGCTCTCCATGACTCGCCGACCTCTAGGAGATCTCAAGTTGTCGTCGCTCTCCAATACACGCCAGCCTCCGCCATGTTCTCCAGTCAAGCTCTACACCCGAGCTCTCCATCGACGTATCGTCCAAGCACTCCATCCACATCCATCCACATATCGCCGAGCTCTCACCGCTCCTCGTCGTCATCCACCACATCCGACGACGGCGGACCAGATGGGGATTTTCTTCATCAACGACAGTCCGGCGGCAGCAACAATCCTCGGAGGCCGGTGATAAGCCTGTCCCAAAAAGAGCTCTTCGCTGATCAACCCGTATATATACGACCGTCTCATGGCTGGCCGAGCGGTGAAGCCATCATCACCACAACGACTTGACCGTGAAAGTATCGGGCATCTAGCGGCGGCTCAATTTACGGACGAGATCGGATCAGTACTTATGGCAGAAGTCATCGCCACGTATCGCACCAGTCGGCAATCAAGCAAGGATGGAGTATGATCTACACGGCCACGCAAATCAGGCTAACTCAATGTTAGCAACGACGCTAAATTGTTAGCACGTCACGGTGAACGGAGCCCAGCAGTATGCAAGATCCGTGACCAAAAAGAAGTAAAATTACGAACGAACCATTCAGCAAGCCGCTCCGACCTCAACCTGCCAGCAAAGCCGTCCAGCGCTCGCCATCACTTCACCAGGTGCGTGGGCATGTACGATCTCCAAATTAAATCCACGTGCAAGCAACTAGGGAGGTTTGGCGAACGGATCTACTACGTGTTGCCACTCGGAATTCGACGTCAACCTTTATGGAAAAGCTAAAGAATTAATCGCGTCTGTCGTCAAACGCTCTACGGTGATCTCGACAACAGCAAGCATACGAGCCACGTCAAGCGACTCCTCGACACGCCGACCACTCCACTCAACGTCAATCAAGCTAAATAATATTTTTAATATTTTTCTACATATTCTTCGATCTCTATATATCTCCGAATATTATCTTCATGGTTCACTGCCGACCTCTCCATAAGCCCCTGACAAAGCTCGGGCAAGTCGCCGACGATTTCTCCATAAGCCCCGACAGTGCTTGGGTACTCAGAAGATTTTCTCCGCCGACGTGATACTAAGTATCTCTCCGTTTTCTCCGCCGACGTGATACTAAGTATCTCTCCGTTTTCTTCTCTCAAGGGTTGCTTAATGTACCTTGGTAGCACACGTCTTAATCCGTGAAACCTGTCTACGTCCCGTAACCTGTAAACTCAACTGGTCATGTTAAGAAACCTCTGAACCATATGCCGGGTCAGATGTTTAAACGTAACAGGCCAACTACCAGGATAAATTATGTAATCTGACAAGAGCAAGAAACGGATAATCTTATCATGCATTCTACAATATTTAGATTTACTACAAAACCTACATCATGTACCACCCACTATACATATTTATTTTGCAGGAACTCACCGTCGAGCTCTCGCCACTTCTCGCCGTCCTCGCACTGCTTGGACTACGCCTTCCGACCAGGCTGGGGACTCATCGTCGCTCCTCGCCGTCCTCGCGCTGCTCGTACTACGTCTCTGACCAGGCTGAGGACTCGTCGCCTGCTCCTCGTCGTCCTTGCGCTGCTCGGACTCTATCTTCGACCACGCTGGGGACTCATCGCCAGCTCCTCGCCGTCCTCACGCTGCTTGGACTACGCCTCTAATCAGGCTGGGGACTCGTCGCCACTCATCGCCGTCCTCGCGCTGCTCGGACTCTGTCTCCGACCACGCTGGGGACTCGTCGCCGCTCCTCGCCGTCCTCGTCATCGCTCCTCGTCGTCACCGACCATGCTGGGGTCTCGTCGCCGAGCTATTAAGACACTGCACGCTGTTGGGATCAGGGTGCTGATCTTGGACGGCACATCAGAGGTCTTGATATGCGCCTCGCCAGTGCTCTGGGACTTCGTCAACACTTCGCCTGATCAGAAGACCTGTCTCGTGCACTGTGCCGTGGTCGGGGACTTCGCCGACTTCTCGACTGCTCGGAAGATTTTTTCCCGATCACTTGCTGTGCTCGGGGATTTCGTCGTTGATCGCCTGCTCGAAAGATTTTTTTTCTGATCACTTGATGTGTTCGGGGACTGCGTCATCGCCTCGCCTGCTCGGAAGACTTTCCCGATCACTTGGTGTGCTCGGGGACTTCGTCGTCGTCTCGGCTGCTCAAAATTTTTTTCCCGATCACTTGCTGTGTTTGGGGACTTCGTCGATACTTCACATGATCAACAAGAACAAGAATTTTGACCCTGACACCACGTGCCTGCGTCACCTACTATCAGGCTCGGGGACTAAATAGGATACACTTCACCTAGCAGTGAAGGAATTAGTTCTGCAGAACCAAAAGTGGATATACTTCACCTAAAGAGAAGCTCTTTTTCAAATTTTTTATGAGCTCCTTACATCCGTCTGGTCAAGCAACTCCGAAGACCTGTACCTGCCGACGAATGCAAGGCGCTCGGGGACTAGCTGTGGGGATATAAACCCCCGGTACCAGAAGACAAGACATGAGTCGCACCATCAAAGCTGGCCCGGCCTAGAAGACGAAGGCGTGCGGCGCACGACGTTGCACCGTACGGTTATTGTACCAACTTGTCTAGTTTACTTGTAACTTTATCCTTTCAGACTATATAAGGAGGGGCAGGGATCACCCTTTAGATCAGATCCAATCCACAATTCATCTACTAGCAATACAATACAGCAACACACAGGAAGTAGGGTATTACGCCTCGCGGCGGCCTGAACCTGTATAAATCTCGTGTCCCGCGCTTACTGCACAACTCTTGCTCGTCTCAGGCACACCTTCACCGATCAATCTACTACCTCGGGTATACCCCTCGGTAGACCGCCGACGATATCTCGTCGACATTGGGTATCAAGGTTCTCTAAGAATTTGGAGCATTCACACACTCCTTGGGTGCTAAGAATGTTTGAGTAAGCTATTCTCGTGTCTCGATCATCCCTCGGATACCGAGGGTGTCAAGTGGTCAACTTCTTTGTGCATTGATCGCCCCTTGGGTAGCAAGGATATTCGGGTGGTGAAATCCTTATGCCACCTTTGGTGTTAACACTGACCCCCCCGGGCAATCCCATGTGTCGGTTTGAGACAGTTTGATCTAAGGGTTGTGAGATGCTTTCCCACAAATTCATGGACCCATCTTGGAGTATCCCCTACTCATCCTCGTGCTATAAATAGGACACTCACTCCTCACTTGTAACACATGACATAATAGAAGCTCTCTAATCTTTCAAGATGTAGTTCTAGTATTAGTGATAGTATTGGAGCTAGTGGGAGTGTGAGAGGAGCTCTACTTAGAGTCTACAAGCAATCTTTATGCTTGTATCTCTCTTGTAGGACTTCCCTCATTCCAATATAGTACTTTATATTTGTCTACTCTTTCAAAGTATTATTACCTTGAGTGCTAAGTTGTGTTCTCTAGTTATGCTTTGGTGATGCTTGTACTACCTTCATTAGTATAGTATGCTCTTAATAGTGTTGGATCTTCGCCACTAGCTAGTGCTCTAGTCTTGCATAGAGATTAGAGTAGTATCTAATAGTGTAAGTGTGGGGCTGACACTAAATGGTACCTGGGATTGTGGCTAGCTCTCTGAATAGTTAGGTGTAGATGATAGGTAGTGACATATCCTATCCATCCTATGCATTCCCCTACAATAGAGCTAGTTCTTAAAGCATAGAGCTTGTGGTATTGTTGTGTCCAATCACTTGTTGTCCTCTTACTACTACACTTTCACTTAAACTTTCTAGAGAGGATCTTCTGTGTATCATCCAACCTTACCCCCACTTTGGTCTAGTCGGTATAATAGTTAGTACATAACTTATGGTTAACTATCAACTTCTCTAACCATTGCTACTCTGAGGATAAATATGATATTCTAGGATACTCTCGTTTGAAATGCTACGAAGGTATTTAACGCGCTTGTGGAATATTCTACATAAGCATAAAAAATAGAGCAAAATGCACCACAGGCCCCCCACTTTTGGCCGATGTGTCATTTAGGTACATCACCTTTGAAAGTACAGTTTTAGATCCCTAACCTTTGCTCTGTGTGTTATTTAGGTCCATCATATTTGAAAGTGTAGTTTTAGGTTACTAACCTTTGCGTACAGTTCACCGGCAGTCCATTTATATTGTAGCAGTGACGTCACCTTTTTGTTTTCACCAAATTTCTCCCAAATTTGTGTAATAACTTGAAAAAAGTTCCTAAAATAAAAGTTGTTCCAAATTTTATGCTCTACAACTTTGTTTTTTAAACTATTTTCAGATTCTATCTAGTTTTTGAAATTTTGAATTGGGGCTTAATTGGTCATATGAATTGAGGTTTACAATTTAAATTTTTATTTAACAACTTCAAAATCACCCAATATAAAAGTTTCTCAAAATAATAAGATCTACAACTTTTATTTAAGACTTATCACCAAATTCTTAATATTTTTGAAAATAGGGTTTGAATTTGAAGGTGATAAGTTTTAAATGAAAGTTGTAGATGCCATTATTTTGAGAAACTATTATATTTGGAAGATTTTGAAGTTGTTAAATAAAATTTTCAATTGCAAACCTCAATTCAAATGACCAATTTAGCCCCAATTCAAAATTTCAAAAACTAGATAGAATCTGAAAATAGTTTAAAAAGCAAAGTTGTAGAGCATAAAATTTGGAACAACTTTTATTTTGGGACTTTTTCAAGTTATTACATAAATTTAAGAGAAATTTGAAGAAAACAAAAAGGTGACGTCATTGCTACAGTAGAAATGGACTGCCGAATGAACTGCATGCAAAGGTTAGTGACCTAAAACTGCACTTTGAAAGGTGATGGACCTAGATGACACACAAAGCAAAGGTTAGAGACCTAAAACTGCATTTTCAAAGGTGATGGAGTTAAATGACACACCAGTTAAAGGTGAGAGACCTGTGGTTCATTTTGCTCTAAAAAATACTAGCAAGCATTTCCTAGTCTACTATTCATTGTTCTTAGTCTATCTTCTCGAGGAGTCAAACATTTTCAACTTCGACCAAATATATATATAAAAAACATAATTTTTATATTATAATTAGTATCATTAGATAAATCATTAAATCTATGTTTTTAATAAATTTATTTAAAGATACAAATATTGCTAATATTTTTCAATAAACATAGTTAACATTGAGAAAGATTGACCGGCACGAATACCATAGTGACAACTATTTTGTGACGGAGGCTATTTGTTAGTTTTACATGTATATAACATATATGTATATATTATAGTTTTATATTATCATTATTTGGTATTTACCAATTTTATGTTAAGCATGGATTTATTTAAAAGAAAAGGCAATCCCCAGAAATAAAGGATTTTCACTATGTTACCTAGGTACTCTAGCTGCGAGATATTCCTATTTATTTTCTATCAATCCTCGCTCTTAAGCTTATACAATATTGCCATGTTTCACTAGTTTTATCTACTTAGTATGCTTGAGAGGGAATGTTTTTATTGTCTTTATGAAGATATGTTGCATAAGATAAAAATAATATAAGCTTATGACCATAATTTTTTTCTTTTGCGTAGATATACTCTTAATGGTTTTACTTTATCTTATCATGTTTTAAAATTCTTTAAAATATATACTTAAAGGTCTTGTTTTATCTTATTATGTCTTAAACTTCTTTAAAATATGTTAATGTCAATTAATTTGGTGGAAAATGAAATTCCACTGTCAGTATGACCGCCACTATCAGAAAAGCTTATTTATTATACTATTGGGTGGGCAAGGAGATAGAAAAATTATACAACCAGAAAAAGTAATTATTTTGTACTAGTATAATGCCCGTGCTAACGCTACGGATTATTTTTAGGGAGCACTTGAAAACAAAATGTATGTACTAAGAAGGCATAACAAAGTTATATCACCAAATTTATCTGAGCATTTTTACATTCCGGAAAACAATTTGGCATAAGAAGGTTTCATGTACTGTATAATTAAGTCTATAGGTGGTCTGGTGTTTTTATCAAAATCAATATAAATAAACAATCAGAAGCAGGGGTGGAACCAATCTATAATGTCCGATCAGGACCATGTATCGACTTTCAGATCGTCTACTTGCCTAGGAGGCCAACCAAGGAGCGCAACCAGAGCTGGATTATGCCGCGGTGCAGCTACAACGACCGACAGTGAAGCTATTCCATGCTGCCGGCATAGTAACTTGTCGCACCTGCAAGTGTGAATTGAAATGGAAAACCATTTAGTATTAATCTGTATAATCACTTAAAAATAAAAATATCAATAACATGCCCAACAATATTGCCCGTGCTAACGCTATGGGTCATGATAGGTAACTTTGTTAGGTACGCACAAATTCCAACTATGGAAGGACAATAGGTAGGATCAATTTTCACAGATACCAACTATGAACGGATTTGCACTTCGCAGCACCCTACCAGCACTTTCTATAAGTTAAATTTTGATGTAATAATATAAAATGCATATGGAGAAGCTCAAGAGGCAGAGCGTATTTCAATTACCAGGTTCTTGTAATCCATAGAGATGTATTCACATGGTTACATACCCGTGCTAACGCTACGGAAAAAAAGGATAATATGTCCCTTAAAAATGAAGTAAATATTAAGATAGATTAAGATTTTTAATCCATAGCAGTGAAAATTAAAGTTGTAAACTCTTTTACACGCCTACCTACATTGTTCCAATATAAATTCTGGCATGAACTTTCCTATAATCATATATATGCGTGCACACTTTATCAATCCTACTTTGCTTAAAGAAATTATCAATCTGATTACACAAACCATGACACAGAACAGAGCCCTCTTTTATTATGAGTTGCCAAATATTAGATGTACTCCTGTCCTGACTCCTAAGGATAATAGCGAACTGTGTTAAAACATGAAAGTTGTTGCAGCAACAAATTGTATACAACTAATAGTGCATCAGCCATCTCTATTTCCATGCAGTAACCTGAGGTTGACACTGGCAGCATCTCCATCCATAAGAACTGTCTGAACACTAACTATGAAACCAGTGGTATGATGTTTGAAGCAATATAATTGACAAAAGAGACATTTTAGGAGGAAAAAAAGAACATGTACCCGAGAAGACCCACACACTTTGCTGTGCAGATTATCGAAACTATCCTGGGAGAATGCCAACTTTGCCTCCATTGATCTTTTTTTCCCCTTTAAAACAATAGGAATCTGAAATGAGCAGAAATCAACAAATAACCCAGCACAATGTGAAATATTTTGGCTAAAATAAATTACATTAAATCAAGGCAGCACAATATGTAAAGCAGTGGTGGGCACAAAGATCCCAATAAATAAACTGAAACCAGGCAATGAAGTATGGTACAAGCAGTCAAAACTTCAAATGATTCAGAAATTATCTTGACAATTTGACACAGCGGCCTTTCAAGGCAGTGGAACCAGGGGAAGACCTAGTAAAGGGACATGACTGCACACATTCAGAGTCCAGGCCAAGCACAAATATATCATGGAAGTTGTCCCTGGGCAAGGTATATGAGTTGGGCATGCACACAGCTACAAGGTTCAGGTTTCTCCCTCCAGCAGATTCATCTCAGAACTTTTTTTAGCTTCCATTTTGTTCAGGAAGTGGCAAATGCTTAGGGAAAACTGAAAGATAGTTAACGTTTTGTTTGGGATGACTATTCAGTCCTTCAACTGTGGCGACTATTCAATAAATTATTCAATTGCTGTAACAGCTGAAACATCCAGCAAAATAATAAATTCCTACAGTTGTAAGAAAGATAACCAGCCAGTATGGTCATTTGGATCAGTGATAACCAGCACAGTTGCGCATACATTAGGATAAGTAAATCGTACGTGCAGCAAGAGAGGAGAGGGATTGGTCTCTATGATTTAACAAAGGTGTTGATGAGCAGTGGCGGAGCTAGGATTTTTGCCTAGGGTAGGCCGATCCAAAATTTTCGTAAGCGAGACGGTAAAAACGATTTAGCAATTCGGTTAAGTTTTCATAAAAAATACCCTACAATTCAGTACACAGCTACTAAATTACATAATAGGTCTTCAGTTACAATATAAATAGTCTCCATCTTTTTAGTTCACAATCCTACAACCAAATCACACATAATTCATATATAATCGATCAACACAACCCTAATTTTTACAGCATATATCTATAAGATGCATCAATTGAACTAAATCAAGGAAAAGATCAAACAATAACTAGCTAACAAATCAAATCAGAGTAAAGAACAGTTACAGTTAGGGATTTATGGGAAATTTGCTAGCACTAAGACAATAAAAACGCAGAGGAAACAAGCCCTCACCGACTGCGGCAAGGCCGTATGGAGCAGCGAAACTGGGGCCGACAGGGAAGCGGGAGCCCGGAGCGGCGGCCGGGCTGTCCGGTTGCGGGTGAGGCCCGGGGACGAGGAGACGGGGCGCGCCGGCTGCCCTCCACCACCGGGGCCGAGCAGGCGCTCGCCAGCTGAGACGCGATGGCCGGCGTGCTGACGCAAAAATGAGGGCACGTGGGCCGTAGCCTGCGTCCGTCGAGCACGAAGTGAGCGCCGCCGTCGAGGGCTCGAGGCCGTCTGGGAGGTGAACCTGACTATGCTCTGTTTATTTTTTAGACTAACTAATGTGACAATGGACCTGGTCCATAGCTGAAGTCCAGTGCGCCATTTCCCCTAGCCACTCCGAGCGGCCGAACCTGGCCATAGTTGTCTTCAACCATTGTCTCCGTCATCCGTCCTGCATGTTTTCATGCTCTAGGTTCCAGGACCACTCGTAGAGGTGCAGTTGCAGCAGCCTAGAGTATGCCGCACCACACCCGTACCACCTGCTAGCTCCGCCTATGTTGATGAGCCCTGTTTTTTTTTTCTCTTTCTGTCTTTCCAATCAAGCAAAAAAAAATGTTTCCATGCTGATGTTAGAACTTGGCATTAGAAGCGTGATGATGTTGAAATTAAAATCCCTTACCATGTGGCAGCAGCCAGCTGCAGCATCAAAATAGAAGAATGTTTATTCGGTTGTCCATAAAATCGAAATATTGCTGGTAACAGTATTACCTCATAGACATGGTACAGTATGTTGGAGCTTGATGTGGACCTGTCAATAGCGACCAGAAATATAATCCTGGGATTTGGGGAAAATAGAGTGAAAAGGTTAATGGGAAATGATCCATTTAAAAAAGGTAGTCCCGTTGGTTGGTGTAGGCCCCCCCCCCCCCCCCCCCCCCCCCTCACTTATGAGAAATACAATTGAGATCTCACCCATAAAACAACATATTATTTTGGATGTTAAACCACTCACTTATGAGCCCAGTGGCACCGACCCTGCAAATAACAGCCATTGAATCAACCTTGACAAAAACAAAGATTTGCGGACTCCACTCCGTGCTCCAGACCAATTGGTAGAGAAATTCTTGTGCACAGACCACAGTTCTTATCTTAGATGCAATAAACTACAATCCAACCTATCTGATTTACAGGCCATATAGAGAAGATAATAATTGATCAACCAAATGGAGTGGCGATGTTAACAACTTGACATTACCTGTTCGTTGACAAGCTCGGTCCACCATGTTGAAGACGAGCAGATCCCTGTGCACTCGGGCACAGCGGCGGTGGAGTCGTCAGGCTCAACGGTGCTGAACTCGTCGGGCTCAGCGGCTCGGAGTTGCTCCTGGGGCTACAGTGTGCGATTCGAATGGCGGCGTGGACCTAGTACTACAAATCTGCATCAGCTACCAAAGCGAAGCCAGAATGCATGCCATGCCAGATCGCGACCAAACAGCGATGCATGCATGCGTCATGCCCAGCTCTCCTATGTTCCATCCCAGTTGGCCACATCAGTCGTCTGGCGAGATTTTAGAGCGCAGGGAGTCAGGGACTGCGCGTTGAATGCTAATGCGCCGTCGGCCTCACTGACACCGACTCTGTCGTACGTCTTTGCTTCGTCATCAGGCCTCCTGACACCGATCAAATCTGCAGATTTATGGGCATTATACTCATGTCAGCACTGAACCTGCATCAAGAAAATTGGAAAACGGATAAACAAACACCGCAAAATCAAAGGAAAACTCACCACCAAAACGAATCAATCCACACACCAGATGAGCAAATCGAAGCCGAGGGCGGCGCAAGGACGCCTGCGACGGTGCGACCGGAAGCCGGTAGGTTTCGATTTAGGGGTATTAGGAAGAGCAAAGCGGGGTTGGACGGATCCCTAATCTAGCCGCGACAACAATAACACTGATTTCCCCACCGGAATAGAAGGCAAGTGCGATCCAATCAAATCGAGTCAAAGAAACATTACACCGATCGCCAAGACTCGCGGTTGCGGCATAGTCGCGTTGTTCCAAAACGACAGTCCTCTTTCTATTAGGGGGGAGTATACGCATACTAAAATAATTCATTTTAACTAGCATAAAAATAAATAAATGCTAGAATAATGGATTTATGATAATAAATTTAACTCCATTTAAATACCATCTAATGGCCTAAAACCTAAAAGAAGGGTGACCGGCTCATTACGTTTAGCGTTATAATACACACACACAATGAATTTTTTTTGTTGGTCCCATCTTATTTTTGTTGCTATTTTCTAACATGTGAGAAATATTACGAGAAAAATCCTACATGCCAAATTCTCGAGCCTCTGCCCTCTAGCGCCAAACAAAAGCACAAAAGCCACTAGGGTTATAGCGACAAAAAAAAAACAAAAAAAAAAACCTTTGGAAAGAGCTTGCCACTGTTTACCACCTAGACAAAACAGCTTACCAACGTTTCATTCAATTTTTGATATTTCATATCAAATTCACACCCCACTTATTTTAACCTTTCGTTCATTTGTGCATCTTTCGATATTTAATCCTGTAGCTGCCAAGTCGTTCGGTCAAAGATATTTTCTCTGCTTTTCTATTTTCCTTTATTCTGTTTTCCTGCCAAGGTCACCTAAAATGGCCAATCTGCCCTTTGGTATAATCTGAATGCTCGGCACTAATCGTTGTGAATCCCATATGGACCTAAATATGAATTACTGTTGCAACAATTCGGCCTAAAGCTTTGGGTGATGCATTTCATTAAGTTCCCTTAATGGAAAAAAATATATTATACCTCCTTGAACTATCGTTGTTGTCTTATTTTTCTTCCTTGAACTCTAAAACTAGGCATTTTACCTACTGAGCCCTCGAACTCAAATTACATTCCTACCCTAGTTTGGAGTGGTTTATACTTTTTCTTGAGTTAAAAATGATAAACATTTGATAAGGTTTTTATACCACCAAAAATATCTATAGGATTTTAAAAATTCTAGAAAATATTATAGAGATTGATTTATGCCAAATTCAACTAAAATATCCAAAAAATAGAAAATTCTAAAACATTCTAATCAGTTATAAACACGTTTTGAAATTTTTGCACAACAAAACTTTAAGGTGGAACATAAATTATGCTAAATGCATTCATGCCATGCTTTTTATTGTTATGTATTATGTATTTTGTTGTAATAAGGTCTTTTAAACATTTTTATATATTGATTAGATTTTTCTTGTAAGTTTCCAGATTTTTCTAGACAGTTTTCCTATTTTCCTAGAGCTAAATCTATTTTTTAATAATCTAGAGATATTTTCATGAGCTATAAATATTTAATTTTGATTTGGCATATCCCAATTTATCTTTAGACTTTTGGGGGAATTTTTGAAGCACAGGAATATTTTCTATGGTTAAAAAACCTTATTAGCTATTTATAAAATTTTTACATAAAAAATGATAAACCCACCTTCAAACCGCTCAAAGCCATAGCAGCAAGATAACTTGGATGATTTTTATAAATTAGGGGATACAATATATGGTTTTAAAGTTTAAAAAAGAAAAATTAGACTACATGACAATTCAAGAAAATGGAAAGAACATTTTCCTCTAAATTCATCCTTAACTGGGCCGAGCCCAACCACAATCCAGCCTGAAGGCGAAATACAGGTTCAAAGTGTCTAAACCCTGAGGAAAAAGTTCACTTCTCCTCCCTCAACTTTTGCGAAAGTTTACTTTTCGTCCCTGAACCACAAAACCGAGTAAATCACCTTGAAACCGTGCATTTTACCTCCCTGATAGGATTATAAACAGTTTGAAGCGGTTTTATCTTTTTATTTTTATTTATTTCGGCTAAATCTTTAAAAAATCATAGTAAATTATAAAAAATCATAAAATAAAAAATAAAATTTTGTTGGACTCCATACGAGTAAATCTACAAGTAAACATATAATATGGTATACTTTAATATAAAAATTTTCTATAGATTCAGATCTATGTTTTTCTATAATTAATTAATTAATTAGTATAATTCATAATTGCAGCTTTTATGGTTCAATTGTGATGAAACTTTTATGGTGGCATAATTATTTATGTTTGAACTGTAGTAAAAATTTCATATTCACTTGAACATATATAACTTATTTATAGATTTCTTTAGGGTTAGGCTCGTTAAATCTAAATAAATCTATAATTAATTTTAGATTTAGTTATAACTAATTCTAGATTTAGTTATAGATTTAGGGTTTATGCTTGTTAAATATAAATTGGTTATAACTAAATTTAAATAAATCTATAACTAAATCTAAATTAGTTATAGATTTATTTAGATTTAGCAAACATAAACTCTAAAGAAATCTATAAATAAGTTATACATGATCCAATGAGTATAAATTTTTATTATAGTTCAAACATACAATAATTTGGCCATCATAAAAATTTCACCACAATTGAACCATAAAAGCTGCAATTATGAATTATTCTAATTAATTATAGAAAAACACATATCAGAAAAAACTGCACTAAAGAATACCATATTATATGTTCACTTGTAGATTTACTCATGCATATGGAGTCCAACAAAATTTAATTTTCCATTTTATGATTTGTTTGTGATTTACTAATTTTTTTTAAAGATTTAGCCGAACTAAATAAAAAAAGAAAAAGACAAATCCGTCTTCGAAAACCGCTTATAGTTGGATCATGGAGGTAAAATGCACAATTTCAGAAGTTGGGGGAAGTGATTTATCTGATTTTACGGTTCAGGGACGATAAATAGACTTTTGTAAAAGTTGAGGAAGAAAAAGTAGATTTTTTTTTTCAAACCCAGAAGCATGATCAGTCTTTTTTCTTTTTTGAAATAAGCTTGATTGTCTTTAGCCACATAACCCCATGGCTATACATAAAGAGAATGTATGCTATGGAAACTAGCCTCCCGTGTAAATTATGGAAACTCTAATTAAGACCATATAAATCTAATCCGATGGTTACAGATGAGGGGTTTAAGTGTTAGAATAACCCACCTTTAGGATGGGATGAGTCATAGAGTTTATATGCTAAAATAACTATCTCTATCTATAGTCATCAAAATCGATTTAGGTGACCTTGATTAGAGTTTTTATAGTTTCGAAGGCTGGTTCCATAGCATTCCCTACTTAAATTCCACAACTCCCCTCGTTATTAGCTTCTCTCTCTTCTCTTCTGTTTACTGCCTTCCCTTTACTTGCCCTATACATCTCAAACTGGAATTGTGTATAGGCAGAATTGGCTGATGGACACTCTTCAAATTGAGCTTTTGCCACAAACCACTAAGAAAAATTGGCTTTGCCAAAGAACACTACAAATCTGTTCCTAATATGCTACAAGACACTACATCCATGATAATAATATTTCATACCTCAACAGGTCACTAACACATGTTACCAGACAAGTATGCCCCTGCCCTTCTACGGCGTCGGTGTGGAGCCATGGAGACGGTGCTCGCGCTAGCGTTTTGGCCTTCTACGGGTTGGCATGCTCGCTATGCAGCTGATGTGCCTGGCGCTGATGCTGCACGCGGTGCAGCACACGGCCTGGGCGCGAGCGGATGGAGGTCCGAGCTGGGGGCAGGCGCGGGGCTTTTGCATGCTGCTGGCAGTGAGGGGTCATGGAGCTTCTGCCTGCTGCTGCTCCTGTGACGGCGAGAGTGGGCGCATCGGCACCACGGGGCTGCTGCTGGCACCTTGCAGTGAGGGGTTGTAGAGTGAATACAGTATGTGGCAGGCAGCCGGCAGTGGAGAAGGTGCGCCGTGGCCTCCCATCCTTTTTCTATGCCAACGAACAATGGTTTTGGTCGGGCTGCACAAGTATGGGAACAGAGAGGATAAGGCAAAGGGGCATGGCATATTCGTCATTTCGTGTGTCTGTTTAATGAAAACAGATATAATAATAGGTTGAGTGTCTTACAGCATATTAGCAAAAATTTATAGTGTCTTTTGGCAAAGACCAACTATTTTGGTGGTTTATGGCAAAAGCCACACTTTAATCCTTTAGCGGGCACCTAACCCCCAATTATTGATTCCTCGCCAGGTTGGGCCAATTCCTTCCCGTACAAATTTCGCCGGCTCTGTATCCGGTAAGACGAATTCGTTGTTTTATTGCCGAATTCGGGCAGGATTTTGGTCTTTCTCCTCGCAGCTTGGGGGAGGTTTCGCTCCGGTTCTTGCGCTTCGGCCCCAGGCCATGGAGCAGCGGAGATGCCTCGCGGCAGCCGTTTTGATGTGCCTGCTGGTGCTTTGCTCCGGGAGAGGTGGGTTGTGTTGGCCTTTCTTCGGTCCTCCAGTTTCTCGCCCCCGAAAAGGAAAAAAAAAAAATTCTGTCTTTTGATTTGGTTCCCCTACGTTCCCCAGAATGTTTCAAGCGGATTCTGCTTACCGGTTAGTTTTCCCAGTTCGCGTGGGGAATGTGGGCGATCAGTGATGTGTTTAGCTTAGGGTATTGTTTGGCGCTAGAAGATTAGCGGTACTTATATGCTTTGAACATCCAAGCTGTTTGTTAAACGGAACGCTGTCTTGACTCTTGAAGATGTTCGTGCTTATATGCACAATGTGTCGGCATAACCTCCAAGGAATCGCAGTCAAACTAATCTGCTTCCTTCTTGGTGTGTCTTATGTATTGCGCATTTCATCGTATTCTCATTTTACCCCTGCCTTTTCAATTCAGAACTGAAGACCAAACATGCGCCCATATATGACCCAGTGCTGGCCCAGACACTTGCTGAATATACTTCTGCTGTGAGTTCACCTGACCTTCTTGATGCTGTCATCATTCACATCACATCCACGCTGGATTATGTTATTGGTGAATAAGTCCTTCTCTTGTGAAATATGCTTCATTCCTTGTGGACTTGAACTTGGTGCTTTTGTGCAGGTCTATAGTGCTGACCTGACCCAACTGTTTACATGGACGTGTGAAAGATGTTGTGACTTAACAGAGGTATTTTATATTTGTCATTATCATAAAACATTATATGATTTTACCGATGTTTTTCAAATTCACATTTGGCTTGGTGTCAAATCTTGATTAAATTTATTTGGTGGCTCAGGGGTTCGAGGTGATAGAGCTGATTGTTGATGTGAAAAATTGCTTACAGGTTACTACTTCTGCCAGTGCACCTGAATTGTTTTAGTTTTACCTCGTAATAGACTTTTCATTATATGATGGTTGTGTTTATGTTGAGTCAGGCATATGTTGGATTTGCTAGAGACATGAATGCAGTTATAGTTGTGTTCAGGGGCACTCAAGAAAACAGGTAAAAGTTCTGATGCATATGTTGGATTGTGTCCAGGAAGTTATTATGGCCCTGTTTGGGATGGCTCCAACTCCAGGTGGAGCGGCCCTACTCCAGAATTCTAGGAGGAGCTGACTCCACGTGGAGCTGGAGCTATCTAGAGGGAGTGTTTGGCTTCCAGCACCAAAAGCGTGGTTTGTTATGGTGGATTTCCATTTTTGCCCATGGTTAATGGGCTCACATGTCAGTGTCCTTTTCTCTTCCCACTACTCTCTCTTCCGCCTTGCGACGACTGCCAAGAACCGAGCCCACAGGGGCCGGCTCGTCGGGCGGTGGGGTTGGAAATGCGAGGACGGCGAGGTCGAGCGCGAGAGCGGCGGGGTCGTTGCAGCGCCTCCCATTGCTGCCGCCACCATGGCCAATCCCATCCCGAGCTCCGGACCTCTAGGCTCACGACTGGTGGGGTGGGGGCGGGTGGTGACCGACAGGGTGGGGGCAGGCGGGGCGGCGGCGACCGGCGTGGCGGCTGATCCGGCCGGGCAATAGGAGGGGGTGTGGGGGTGGACAGAAACATGAGAAATAACGATTCGCTGGGTTAGAGTGTGTAATCGATGGCAAAGGTGGGTAATTTTCTTCCAACTCCGTGTCTAGGTCTATTTCTGGGGGTTCCAGAGCTGCGAAAGAGGTGCGCCAAGAAAATGAACTAGAGCTCCAATTACTCCATGGAGTTTGGGTGCTCTAACCTAGAGTTTGGCTCTAGAGCCATGCCAAACAGGCCCTATATCTCTTACCACTTTTTCTTACTTTAAAATTGTAGAAGGATAGCGGAACACCTCATACCTTTAGGGGTTGGGTGGCTTTATATATATATAGTCATACATGACTTGGAGTACAAGTAAACATAATTACATAGGACTAGGACTCCCTAATTACATAGGACTAGGACTCCCTAGGATATATACAAACTATATATCTAACATCCCTCCGCAGTCGAAGCGGGAGTATCTCGAACGCATAGACCTGGACCTAAACTCAGTAAACAACTGTACAGGCAGGCTCTTAGTCATGATGTCAGCGAACTGATGGGAGGATGGCACATGTAGCACGCGAAATTCACCAAGCGCAACCTTCTCGCGGACGAAGTGAATGTCGATCTCAATGTGCTTGGTCCGTCGGTGATGGACAGGGTTAGCTGTCATATACACAGCACTGACGTTGTCGCATAAGACAACAGTAGCAGAGGATAGCGGCAGATGCAACTCCTGAAGTCACTGGCGCACCCAGCAACACTCGGCGACGGCGTGGGCAACAGCGCGGTATTCCGCTTCAGCACTGGAGCGAGAAACTGTAGACTGCCGCTTGGAGGACCATGACACCTGGTTGTCGCCGAGAAAGACGCAGTAGCCAGAAGTAGAACGCCGAGAATCGGGACACCCGGCCCAGTCAGCGTCGGAATACGCGGTGATGGACTGGACAGGGCCGGTCCCAATGTGAAGCCCGGTGGAGAGGGTGCCCTTGACATACCGAAGAATCCGCTTGACCAGCGCGAGATGCGGCTCGCGGGGATCATGCATGAAGAGGCACGCCTGCTGAACAGCATAAGCCAGATCCGGTCGAGTCAAAGTCAAGTACTGGAGAGCACCAGCGAGGCAGCGATACTCAGACGGATCGGCGACAGGAGCACCATCAAGGGCAGACACCTTGGCCTTGGAGTCCACTGGTGTCGACGTAGGGTGGCACTCTGCCATGCCAGTGCGCTGGAGCAACTCGGCAGCGTACTGACGCTGAGACAGGAATAGGCCGTCGAAGGAGCACGTGACGGAGATGCCGAGGAAGTGGTGGAGCTCGCCGAGGTCGGTCATCGCAAACTCAGAGCGCAGACGCTCTGTGATGCGAGTACGAAGTGCTGAAGACGAGGCCGTCAGGATGATGTCGTCGACGTAGAGCAGCAGGTAGGCGACACCATCAGTCTCTTTATAAATAAAGAGAGATGCATCGGAGGCAGACGGGCGGAAGCCGAGTGTGCGAAGATGCGCGGCGAAGCGCTGGTGCCAAGCACGGGGAGCCTGCTTCAGGCCATAAAGCGACTTTTGCAGCAGACACACGTAATTAGGCGCCGAGGGATCAACGAAGCCAGGGCGGCTGCTGACAATAGACCGTCTTATCGAGATGACCATGAAGAAAGGCATTCTTCACGTCAAGCTGATGTAGGGGCCAGGAGCGCGAGGCGGCAATGCTGAGGACGATGCGGATCGTGGCCGGCTTGACGACTGGACTGAACGTCTCGTCGTAGTCGATGCCATGTTGCTGGGAGAACTCGCGAACCACCCAGCGCGCCTTGTGGCGAGCGAGCCTGCCATCAGAATGGAACTTGTGCCGAAAGATCCATTTGCCAGTGACGATGTTGGTGCGGGGTGGGCGAGGAACCAAGCGCCAGGTGCCGTTGTCGATGAGCGCCTGGTACTCGTCGGCCATGGCCGCACGCCACTGTGGATCGGCGAGGGCGCTGCGGTAATCGCGTGGCAGCGGTGAGGCGGTGGTGACGAAGGCACTGCTGTAGTCGACAGGGTGTGATGGCGCCCGTCTGGAGCCAAAGTCGAAGGATAAACAGTACCTGGAGGGAGGTACTGCACCGCTACCGGACGCCCCAGCAGTACTGGGCGCGGCTGCTGGACCTCCGGGCGCCTGGGCAGTGCCGCTGGGTGCCAGGGCGGGGCTGCTAGGCGCCTGGGAAGAGCCACTAGGCGCCTGGGCAGAGCTGCTGGGCGCCTGTGCAGGGCAGGGCGCTGGGGATGCTGCGCCGGCCGCGGGCCAGGGCGCCGCTCGTAGACGCGGCCGAAGCGACCGGTGGTGGCGGCGGCGGGCATGCTGCCTGACTGGCGGGGCAGCAGGGCGACGCTCGTAGACGCGGCCTGAAGCGACCCGGCGGCGGTGTTGGCGGTACCGGAGGGCCGCAGGCGATTACGGCGGGGTCGTCGATCGGAGCGCCGGACGGGGGCACAGGGCCACGCCCGCCAGGCGGAGCCTGCTGCGACAGCAGAAAGTCGCTGTCGTCGTCGAGGAAGTCGAGAGAGCTTGCCGGAGTCCAACCTGCAGTGTTAGTGGCATACGGAAAAGACGACTCATCGAAAACAACATGCTGGGAGATGATTATGCGCTGCGTGGAGACGTCCAGGCAGCGGTATCCCTTGTGGGAAGAGGGATAACCAAGGAAGACGCAGGCAGCGGAGCGGGGGGCAAGCTCATGGGTGGAGGTGGCTGAGAGGTTCGGGTAACACAGACAGCCGAACACGCGAAGGTGGGACAGGTCGGGAGACTTGCCGAATAGGCGGGAGAAGGGAATCTCGGCATCGATGGCTGAGCAGGGCCGGCGGTTGAGAAGGTATGTGGCTGTGTTAAGTGCTTCAGCCCAATAGGCTGGGGGCATGGAGGCATGAAGAAGCATGGTGCGAATGATGTTAATAATGGTGCGGATGATGCGCTCTGCCTTTCCGTTCTGAGCGGAAGAGTACGAGCAAGATAGGCGCAGGAGGATGCCATGGGCAGCGAGGAACCGGGCGGTGGCGTTGTTGACGAACTCAGTGCCGTTATCCGCTTGGAAGCACTTAACAGGGAGGCTGAACTGAGTGCGTGCGTAGGCGCAGAAATCCACGAGATGTTGATGCACATCGGATTTGCGTCGAATGGGAAACGTCCAGCAATAATGAATATAATCATCCAATATGGCAAGGTAATATGAATGACCGGAAACACTAGAAACTGGAGATGTCCACAAATCACAATGCAAAAGCTCGAAGGGTGCAGTAGTACATGACGTGGAACTAGAAAACGGTAGGCGAACATGTTTGCCTAACTGACAAGCATGGCACAAACTAGACTCAGCCTTAAGACGTGGAAGCAAGGACTGGAGACCGGTGATGGCGGCAGGACCAGGATGCCCGAGGCGGGCATGCCACAAACTGGCGGCGTCGGTGGAGGCGGCCAAGGCGAGACTGGTGGCGGCGGTGGGAAAGGTGTAGAGGTCACCGGAGCTATTGCAGCGAAGCATCACCCGACTGGTCCGAGGATCCTTAATGGAAAAACCAAAGGCGTCAAATTCAACGGAACAATGATTATCACGTGTGAATTGACAGACTGAAAGTAGATTGCGAACAATATGTGGAACCACCAGAATTTTATTTAAAGCGAAGTTGGATGAAGAAACTGCGAGCTGGGAGTCACCCTGGCAAGTGACCGGTAGGGAGCTGCCGTTACCGACAACAACTGAGGAGGAGGAAGGACGGCAGCGAGAAAGGAGTATACCGTCATTGGAGCTTCATGTGTGAGGTAGCACCGGTGTCCATTACCCAGGGAGCGCTACCCTGGGTGAGCTGCATCTGGTTCAGGGCAGTGACCAGGGCAGCAGGGTCCCACGCTTGCTGCTGCTGGGTGTAGACGGTGTGCGCCTGGGGAGGTTGGCCGTACGGGCCAGCACCGGCTGGAGGACGCCACTGCTGGCCCCCGGCAGGGAGGCCGACCCCCGGGTTGAAGCAGTACCATGGTCCGGGGGGCGGCTGCTACTGCTGCTGGCGTCCTTGCTGCTGGTGCTGCGGGGCCCCGTTCTGCTGGTGCTGCTGCTGTCCACGCCGCCCACCGCGGCGGTTGCCGTTCCCGTTGCCGCCCCTGTTACCGCCTTGGCGAGGCGGAGGTGGGTTGGCAAGGGAACGCGGGGTGAAAGACGAGGAGCGGCAGCCATCAGAGCTGCAACTGGAGGAGGACGAGGAGCCTGCAACCAGGGCTGTGTTCTTCAGAACAGTCTCCTCATTAGCGAGGCGAAGTTCCTTCAGAACCAGCATGTTGCGGGCGGCGGCGAAGGTGGGCAGCACGTCTCGGTTGGCGATGTCGTCGGCCGTGCTGGAGAAGCGAGGGTTGAGCCCACGGAGCAGATTAAGGACAAGCCGGGGTTCCTCGACGGTCTGGCCGACGTCGCGAAGGGCGTCGGCAGCCTGCTTCATGCGCTGGCAGTACTGGTCGTTGTTGGAGTCGCCTTGGGTCATGGAGTGGAACTGCTCGCTAAGGAACACGGCCCGAGGCGCCTTGTTGGCTTGGAACAGGGCGGCAATGGCATCCCAGAGAGCCTTGGCGTCCTGATCTTGTGCCATGGCGAGGTCGAGGACGTCGTCGGAGACGGAGCCGAAGAGCCAACCACGTACGGTGCAGTCCGCTGCGTCCCACAGCGGATCGGCGGGGTTGGCGGGTGTGGTGCCGTCGATGTGGCCACGGAGGAGGAACTTGCCGCAGAGCGCCCTGAAGAACGCGGACCACTTGGTGTAGTTAGGGTTGGCTAACTGCAAGGTGATGGGGACGTGGTTCTTGATGTTGACGGCGGCGTAGGTAGGGACGGCGGGCGGTGTGGGATCGGTGGCACCATCAGCGTCGGCGGTCTTCGGGGTGTCATCCGTCTTCGGAGGCATGGCGGCGGCGGCCTGAGCAGGCGGCGGCGGTGGCCTAGGGTTAGGCGGAAGCAAGGATCTAATTAGGACTCTGGTACCATGTAGAAGGATAGTGGAACACCTCATATCCTTAGGAGTTGGGTGGCTTTATATATATATAGTCATACATGACTTGGAGTACAAGTAAACATAATTACATAGGACTAGGACTCCCTAGGATATATACAAACTATATATCTAACAAAAATAGTGCCCTAGAGATTCTGGTTCTTTGGAAAAGTTTGCTATCCAATCTTCTGGATGTCATAAGTGCTAAAATGTGTGGCATTTCAAATTAACAACCAAGCCAGGAAAATATAGACATGAAAGTATGTGCATGTTATTCTGCTTCAAAATTTTTATTCCTCTAATTTTTCAGCATTCAGAACTGGATCGAAGATTTATTCTGGAAACAACTTGATCTCGACTACCCAGGCATGCCTGAAGCAAAGGTGAGCATGGTCTTTGTAATTATGATGAAACTTCACTCATGCAGATTCCAGACACTATAAATGTTGGTCTTCTATCTTATAGGTTCACAGTGGATTTTATTCTGCTTATCATAACACAACAATGCGTGACGGAGTTGTCAGTGGTATTAAAAGTACTAGGGAACTGTATGGTGATATTCCCATCATGGTCACAGGACATTCCATGGGAGGAGCTATGGCTTCATTTTGCGCCCTTGATCTTGTTGTGAGTAACAAAATTTGCCCGTGGAATTCTTTTTTCTATGCTTAGAAGTTGGCCACATTGAATGAGGGAGGATGTTTTTCTTTCTCAACTTTAGTACTTCCTCTCATCACAAATACAAGTCTATCTACGTATGTCCCGAGTCATTTTTTTGACATTGGCCACAAATATCTAAAAATTTATATTAATTTGCCATTACTAGATTCATTATCAAAACTACATTTATAATATAACACACGTTAAAAATGTTTACAGTGAATAAAACCTAGATTGAACTTATGTTTGTCATCAAAGGAGTGACTCAAAGTATTATGGATGAAACTATTTTTGCTATTCTTCTGGTATTGGTTATGACTGTTCGCTATTACATTACCTTGCATAGTTTGCATTCTGTCTGATATATTATATGAGAAAACAATGGTAGCCACTTAATTTCAAAATTATTAGATTGAACACTTTTTACATTTTATGGGATGGCTATTTCTAATACTTCTTGGGAATCCTACCAGTACCAATACCAGAGGAAATTAAGAACATTGGTCTGAGCATATATAACTACTGCTAATATTTTTACATCTTATCTTATGGCAAACTTCCTGTCCTAAGACTAAAGATGTATGTAACTATATGTTCTCCCAGACGGTTTTACACATTCTGTATATGTGCGATACCTTTTCAGCATGGACATGAATGTTGCTTTGGGCATGTGAAGTCCATGCTATTGATTTTTGGTGGATTATTAAAGCCCCCCCCCCCCCCCCCCCCCAAACACACACACCTCACATTTCATTTTATGCCCTATGAAAACCCAAATTTGTATGTTCTTGTAGGTTAATGTTGGGTTCAAGGATGTGACACTCATGACATTTGGGCAACCTCGGATTGGCAATGCTATATTTGCTTCTAATTTCACAAGATATTTGCCGAATGCAATTCGAGTTACCAATGCACATGATATTGTACCTCATTTACCCCCATACTATCACTACTTTCCACAAAAGACATACCACCATTTCCCACGGGAGGTATGTATTTAGCTTGCTTCCCTTTTACCTTTGCTAGCAACTTGATCTAGTATTGTGCTGATGTTTTCTTAAGGTACATGATGGAAATTAGCTACAATTTAATTGTGTGAACGATTTTATGGCACATCCCAACCATATCATTCTTCTAGGTATGGATTCATAATGTTGGCCTAGGAAGCCTCATATATTCAATTGAGGAAATTTGTGATGATTCTGGAGAAGACCCGACTTGTAGCAGGTCCCTCATACTCATACAACCTTTTTCTGTGGTTTATTAATTCTACTATCATACTGATGCCCTTAAGATTCTGCTTTCTAGGTCTGTGAGTGGAAACAGCGTGCATGACCATCTACACTATCTTGGCATCAGCATGCATGCCGAGTCATGGGGACATTGCAGAATCGTTACGGACAATAGAACCCTGCCACAGCAGTATAAGATGGATCATGATGGAAATATAATCTTGTCGAGGCAGCCTGGCTTATCAGTGAATGAACTACACAGTGGACAATGAAAAGCTCAAGATGGCATGAATAATATTCTTGTATGATCCTCTGTGATGAACTCGAAGGGGATATATTAGGATGAGCGACCTTGATGACAGTTCTGTTGGGCCACTTAAAAAAGATACTGGCAGCAATCTTCACTCTATAGCATACTTGTTAGTTTTAGGATGTGTGTACACTGTACATATGCTCATGATGTTAGTTATCAACTTTCCTAACCTTAGCATCTGCTATCTGTATATGATGTTGCAGTAAAGTCAAACTTTTCTTACACGGAATATTGTTTTGGACTTTTGGTCTTGCAGAAACGGATTGTCTGTGATAAGCTTTCATGATGCCTTCTGTGGTCAATCGCACAAAATAGCAGGATGTTTGCTTTGAGGATGCGTTGGTTACAGATCATCCTACTATAATTCCGAATCTAGCCAATTTGTTTGGTTTGATATCTCTAAACTCTCATAGGAAGCCAAATTGTTTGGTTTGATATCTCTAAACTCTCATAGGAATATGTTTGATGCACCTCCATAAGAAACTGGTTTTAACTAGTTTTTTGGGCACCCATGTGTATAGCCGTCTACCTTACCAGATTAAAAATATATCGCCAAGGGAGTTCCTCAAAAATCAAAATTCAAAGTCATGGGATGGCCCTATAATAATCAAAATTCAAAATCATGGGATGACCCTATAGTAATCAAAATTCAAAATCCATTCTGAAGGATTGTGAGTGATACCACGAGGAACAACTAAACATACGACACATAGTATCGTTAAATTTGTGCAGAAGGGAGGAAATAAATTTTCTTTTAGAACTACGCAACTTTATATCTGAATTGTTTAGAGATGAAAATGCAGCGGATATTTTCCGCCCACTCGATCATCCACGGCCTGACCTAGATATTCAATATTCCTCCTTCAGTATTAGAAAAATGTATATTCAAATTTCAAAGTCGTACCAAACCTGAATCCGAATACTGAAGTCAGAAAATCTGTGATAATCCGGTAGTCATGTTGGCTGAATGTTCAGTGTGGCAGGAGAATGGAAAATCAGTTTTAGGAGAAGTTTTAGCATGAAGATATGTCTCTCAGGGAGGATCTTCTTGGATAATATGTCCCTCTCTGATGAATTCACTACTAAATCTCTCTACGCTTTTGAACTCATGGGGTGTCTGTTACAAAGGAACTGGATATATTTGGAAATGCAAATTGCCCTTAAAAAATTCTTTGGCAAATGCAACATCATAAGCTGCCTGTGGCCTCTGTCCTACAGCACAGGGGGCTGGAAAGGCAATATCAAATGCCTTCTTTTGTGATGAGCTAGAAACAGTTGACCATATGTTTTTTTTTCCTTGCCACCTACACGATGCATATGGAGGTGTATATGTGATATTCTCGTCTCTGGGACTTTTTCCCAATCTCAAGGGTGGACTTTTGAGGGAGTTATGCAATGTCATGTCCCAAACCATTTGTGTATATTGTATTTGCGGGATCGACTTAGGCTCTTAGGCCCTGTTTAGTTGGGGAAAAAGTTTGGTTTTTAATACTGTAATACTTTCGTTTGTATTTGATAATTTTTTGTCTAACCCTGGACTAATTAGGCTCAAAAGATTCGTCTCGACATTTACAGATAAACTGTGCAATTAGTTATTTTTTTAGCTACATTTGATGTTCTATATATGCGTCCAAAAATTCGATGTGACGGAGAATCTTGAAAAAGTTTGGGAACTAACAGGGCCTTAGAGATTCGTGTAACAAAAGGGCTATTGAGAAGTTGCCTAAATCTCTTTCTGAAATGTTGTTCTCCAGTATATCTGTAAGGACCTTGATGTCGACCTAGAGAGGGGGGGTGAATAGGCCTGTAAAAACTTAACTCGATCCGAGATCGGAACTGAGGGCGGCACTGCCTCACTCAGAGAGTGGCACTGCCGCACTCCAATTAATCCTCCACTGCAGATCAAACTTGGTGAGGATGTTCTGGAGGTGTCCAACAGCAAGCCTGCAAAATTTCAGCTCGAACCGAAATAAAAACGCAGTGCGGCACTGCCTCCCTATGAGGGCGGCACTACCTCACTTGTAAAACAGAGAATCTTACAGAGCAGAATATATGGATAGAAAGAGCTCGACAAGTAGTTTCTTATCCTCCAGTAGAAACAGCATTCACAGTTCGAAGACTAGAAACCACAGCTTGAGCTCACGAGAACGGATCGAGCAACCCTAACACAAATTCAACAACATAAGTAAGTGGACAGCACACAAGGATTTAACTTGTGGTTCAGCTCGCCACCCAGGCTTACCTACATCCACGTTGTTGAGGCTACGCCAGTAAGGCTTGGGCTTGCCACCAAGGCTTGCCTCTCCCTTGTTCTCAAGTCAAGAGAGTGAACTCTTGAAGTGAAGGGTGATTTCTTAGCTGCAAGAGAGTCTTACAAACCTTCCTAACCTGCCACAAAGAGTTGGCAAGCTCTAGAGCGACGCCTAGCCGGCTAGGAGTAAAGCTCCAAGGGTATGGAACTCAAGAACGCCAGCCAAACGTGAACTAAGTGCTCTCTAACTTTGGGAAGCAGTAGATCTGACCTCCAATCGAAGTTTGCTGTCTTTTCTCTCAAGTTTTGCTGGTTGGAATGGTGGATCCACTTGACAGGGGAGGAGCAACAATGGAGGAGAGAGGGAGACTTCTTTTTCTGTTCTAAATCGGGCGTGTGGCGTGGGAAAGAAGAAGTGACCGTTAGGAGCAACAAAAGTAGTATTTATACTCTATCATTCAACGGTCGGACGAAGTGCGGCACTGCCGCCCTTTAAGTGCGGCACTGCCGCACTAGCAATATCCAGCAAAAAGAGATGGGTCAGGACTTGCTGGAATTGTCAGAGTGTAAGGATGGTATTTCCAGAATATGAGCACTTGGTTCAGCGCTTGGACAGATGTCCTTTAGAAACCCCCTTGATAGTACGGCATACCTATATTCAAGATAAAGAGAATGAAACCGATTTAATCACTTGAGTCTTCAATGTCTTCATATGCCATTTCTTCTCAATATCACTTCATAAGGGGTTGCAATCATCCTTATCTTATCTCTTCGAGCAAGTACACCGAGAGCATGTGACTTGAACCATTTCAACACATATGAGTTTAGTTCATGACTTCAAGTCACCTCCACTAATGATTTGATCCTCAACACAACATAACTCCTCATAACTTGATTAGTTCCTCGACTCAATGCAAGTACTCTCTTCTTCGCCTTAGCCATGGTACCTCGGTACAAGACATTGCTTACCCTTCACCTTCGCTTAGTCCCTCGAAGCCCTTTCCTTGCTATCTTCACCTTATCAAGTCATACTCAAATCACATCATATTAAGTATCCATTGAAAACCTATTTCTTCAATACTGTGATCCTTGCTTAAATATCTTCTAGATATGAATGTTGAGCATCAATCAAGCTTCACATAGAATGATATACATATGAATTATCAATGTAGTCAAGCCAATTCACGATTCCTTATATCCTCTTTATTTTGACTTGACTTTCCAAACACTTACTTCAATCTATATCTTCATACTTCTAGCTTGACCAAAGCTAGTCCATTATCAAACTCTTCTTATTCATGAAAAGCAAGCCATTATTGAGACCAATTCAAAACCATCAACTCATATCTCATTTCATTGGTCAAATATGCTTACTTTATCATGATGCTATGATATCCCACCATATAAGCCATCTCTTCAATTCCATTTACATTGTTGTCGTTTGCTTGAACTATATTGTCCTCATGAGCTTTCAATACAACAATACACAATAGCAAGCTGTCATCAGCAGCATGGCTGTGTTGGGCGAAGCAGTTCAAACCTTAGGAATATCCTGCTACACGACATTGGTGAGATTTTGTATGCTTGTAATAGTATAGAATTTTATCTTTGAAACTCTATCTTTGCACACTGGTTTCCCAGATTCCGGACTCATATAGGGGCCGTTTGGTATATATAGGGGGCGTTTGGTATAGCTCACAATAGCTTCACGAGCTGTTGTGAGCTGTCTTTCTTGTCAAACTACTCTTTTCTAAAACAGGTTCATGAGTGAAGCTATTTTTTCTCCCCCTCTCACAAAAGGATGAGCTACAATAAGCTGAAAAAAGTAGCTTCTCCCTGCTCTCTATCTCATTTCTCTCTCCCACCATGCATGAAGTTAGTGGTGAAGCTGTTTTTGCCAAACAACATTCCCAAAACAGCTCAACTTCACCAAAAAAAGTTGCTCATGAAGCTATTTTCTAAAAAAAAACTTTACTTGTGAAGCTGAGCTGTATTAAACAAGGCTATAATCAAAGCTGGAGGGTTATGTAGCTCACAAATTTAATTAGTATTAATTGACCAAAACTATGATTTCCTATACATATTCGACGTATATACATGCCTGAATTTAAGACTATAAGAAATATCCTAGCAAACGTATCCATGGGTATAGGAATCAAACTCGTATCGTGGCTGGACTCATGTTATTGTAACCTATATAAGCATGGGTCATGAGTCCAGGTGATGAAGAGATGCAACTCAGTACGTATTAAAATTGGGGCATGTATCCACTATCGTATAAGTTTTGGTTATAAATCTAAATCAATCAAACAAAAGCAGGACAAAAGAAACTCATATGAGTTTTTGTTGATAATTTTAACTATATCTATAAATTAGCAGCGGCGATATCTGTTTCTTAGGAAAGAGTGGATTAGTGCCTTTATTATTTGTTTTGTATGTTTATGAGAAAAAAAATAGAAGAATAATACAATGAGAGTTACTCTTCTCAAAAACTAAATTACAAAAAAAAAAAGAGGTCACGGCAAATGCAACAGAAAAAAAAAAATACACGCTATGAAGCTGTACTCCCTACTCCGTATAGAAGCAGAAGGAAATAAAATAAAATCTGCAGAAAAGAAAAAAAAGAATAGGGCATGTTATGCTACGGAATATGAAAAAACGCACAGGGTAGGCTCTACTTTGGAGCGGACATGACAAAGGGGTTTGTGGTAAGAACGAAAAAGGGGAACGTAAAAGAACAGGGTATTCAAAATCAGAATTATTTGGATTAGGAGTCCTAGTTCAATACGGTTTTGAAATCGGATATCATATCACATTAGACAAGAGCTATTCTAATTCATATGAGCACGGATTATTTTATATATAGTTCTAGATGGAAGGAATTCTCCATTATTCGGTAGTTAGAGAGACTAAAAAAAATAGACAAAAAATTTGTCTTTATTAGGTATTCAGATAGTTATACTCATGTCTCTCTATATATATAGGGTAGGACTATTGGGGCCCAGGGCTTCCTCATCTTATAGGAAGCGGCTCACTCCTAATCACCCTATGGTCAGGTGGCATGAGCACATAACGCATAGAAACTAATTTGAGTAAATATAAATATATTCATCGTGGTACAAATCTCTTTGCGAGACCTGACACATGCAGACTGGCACACCTGACGCATGCATGCATCCATATAGCCCATTCGAATCTCTTATATTTTTTGCAATAATTCCTCAATCAAGCATTCGATTCAAAAAATGATTTTTACAATTGTTTTCATAACATATTTATGCACGATTCAAGATTCATTATGAATATTTTTTATTTTTTAATTCATAAATTTGCGCTTTAGGTTATAGAATTCTATGCTTACGACAAAACGAATCATGTGACTACGAGCATAAAAACATGGCAACGATCTCTTTTTTTTTGTTTTGCAAGATTTAAAATTTAAATCATGGGAAGTTGTTATGAAGGTTCTCATCATAGAATCTCCTCTCATACACGGGTATAATATATTGCATAGAAATCAATAACTGCTGTCTAAAATATAATCTAACATATGCTTCTCACTAGGGGATGTATAATTAATAGAGAAACAATGCACAGAAGTCCACGTAAATCTTCTTCTCACATGGCATAGAACAACATATCTTTCTATACCAAAGTGTTTCGTATGTTTCGATCGCAAAAAAAAGTGTTTCGTATATTTCTATACAGTATACCTAATTTTTATTAATCCAAGCACTAATTTCTATGCATTGTTGGTGATAAAAACTTTTTTGTTCATCCAACATAGATCCGCAGTGGTCCCTTAATTCAAATTTTAAATTTTGAGAACGAGAGATTGTCGCCATACTTTTATGCTCAGAGACAAGATTCTATGCTATGGAAGAATAGAACTCTGTATCCTAAAGCGTAAATTTATGAATTTAAAAAATTTAAAATAAATATTGATCTTGAATCATGCATAAAAATATCAGGACTCCAATGATGAAAGCTATTTTTGAATCGTATGCTTCATTGAGCAATTATCGTGAAAAATAGAAGAGATTCAAATAGACTACATGGATACATGCATATGTCAGCCTATATTAGATCTTGTAAAGAGGTTTTTATACATCGCCGATGAATACTCCCTCTATATAGAAAAAAGATGATTTTTTAGAAAAGGATTTGGTCAAACATTGGAAAATATAAATCATGAATAATTTTTAAATTATTGAGCTTGAAAATACAAAAACTATATAAATAGATTTTTCTTCAAATATATTTTCATAAAAATATACATATATCACTTTTCAATAAATATTTTTTATAAAAAATTAAAATCAAAGTTATACAGTTGAAGACCGTAATCATTGTCCTAAACATCTTTTTCCTATACCAAAGTACTTACATAAACTGATTTCTATCCATTACGATGGAAAAGAAGTCGATGTGAAATAAACATGTATTGATTTTTTTTTTACATACTCCATCGGTCTTATAGAGTGTCATTCTCACTTCTCGGAAAATCAAACATTATCGACTTTGACCAAATATATAAGAAAACATTAGTATTTATTGTGCATAATTAATATTATTAGATGAATCATTAAACATTGTTTCCATAATTTATTTAAAGATATAAATGTTGCTAATGTTTTCTTAGTCAACTTTAAAAAGCTTGATCAGCACGAACCAGAGCGGCACCCTTTCTAGGACAGAAATAGTATCCTCCAGGAAAGAACATTGGAAGTGAATTGATATATCACCAGTCATATTGGCATCCATTTCTGATGCAATGAATCTAAGGAATGAAAGTTTGGTGCACCCAAAAAGAAAGGAGGAACAAAACCAGTTTTCAAAACAACATGCGTAAGATAAGATGCACGGGGACGACAGTTTTCTGGTACATAGCATAAAGGATGTGTTCTGACAATTCAACACAAAAATGTCACAAGACAGATGTATCAAACACAGGTGGACTGCTGTAACCCCAGGTACAAACCACTCAAGAAAAGAACATCACATCCCTCGACAATGATGTAACTGCTGACACCCATCATGCAACAGCAACAGAAGATACCCACTGGGTGAGATCATATACTCCCCAGAGTAGATTTTTGCCTTACCTCAACATTGAACCGAATGCTGTCACACACCGTGATGACAAAAGGTTCATAAGCATGATGATCACATTCATGAGGAACAGACGCCAGGAAATGGGATTTTTGATGGTGGTTGTGGTGGCAATGATATTTGTATGGAGAAGTTAAAGAAGCAGTGGCAATAGCCGGTAAAGGGACAAGGGGAAAGCTCTATTCACAAAGACCAAGGGACCTAAGATGGACTGATGCAATGTTCCTAATTGTCCTGCCAGGTGCTAGCAAGGAACTCATCATTTTTTTTTTCTGAACGATGAGTGGATGAACCTTCTGCTTCAGCGTTCTGCTCATGTGTTCAATGCTTCTCTGAGAGTTTGGTCACTTTCTCCCTCTTGAATTTTCCCCAAATGCTTTGGCCTCTGCTATAGCACACTGGCTTTCAGCAGTCCTAGGTGATCCCCTCTTCCTTCCTGCGTGAGCAGGACTACCCAGTTGTGAACCAGACATATCCACATCATCCAAGCCAGACTGGCGACCAGAACCACTACCAGAGTTTGTCCTGCTAACCTCAGCTTCGTATTTTGATGCTGCGGTGGCTTCCCTTCTCAAATCTGGAGAATGGTGATTCGGTGAGCGGAGACGGCGTTGGTCATTGCTCCCGCCACCTCGGCTAACCCTCGGAGTAGATGAATTACTCCGATTATGTTGAACAGGTGCATTTGGATCATATGTCTGAGAAGCTAGGTATGAAAGAGCAGTGACCACATCACCTATAAAGGGGCGAGTAGCAGCCTGCTCTTGCAAACACATTGCAGCAACAGCTAAAGCTTGATACAGTCCCCTCATGGGGAAGCGGCCCTGAAGTAACGGATCAGCCATTTTAGGAAATTTTCTGCGGTCCTTGAATAGAGGACGAGCCTGCAAAAAAATCGACCATAAACCAGGTATCCAAACATAATTCATAACATATATCCAGAGTAATCTATGTTTATATAAGATTACACAGCCTAAGAATATGCACAAGACATTTTTTGGCATAACTATTCCAAGCATCATATCGCACCAACTGAAAGTTACTTTTATGGACGAACCACTGATGCCACAAGCAGTCTATACCCTTTTCAAAAAAATAATTTGATCAAGTATAGCAATGGTATCATGCCTTAGAAGATGGTGTTCAAGTAACGAAAGAAGAAAAGGGAATGGTTTAAAAAGTAGCACAAGATAAACACTGATCATATGAAAAGGGGTTAAAAGAAATAGAACAATCAAACAATAGTAAAAGGGAAAACCATAGCAGAGTAGCCTCAAAGGCTCAAAGCACCTGATTTCCTTGACTGCAACAATCTATGTGGCTTCCTAAAAACTCCTTGGCTGGGCATTTGTTCTGCTGGCTAAACAGACTGCACTGACCTACTATGTTTCTGTTTATTGGAACTGTCTTATTTTTCAAGATCAGGAAACAGTTTAATCCTATAGTCATTTTTTTGACAAAACCTTGCTGTATTTTTTATTAGATGCATTATTAAATAATTGTATTCATTTTATCTCAACAAATGCAAAGGCTGTGTGACCTTTTCATTAACAAACTGAAGGCAAATGATTAATTTATGAAGAAAATTAAGTAGACAAAACAAACATACCCATGCAACTAGGTTTTGCTCTCCGTGGGGCTTTGTGTTGTCAATTGCTTTGCGGCCAGTAATCAGTTCAAGGAACACAACACCAAAACTATATACATCAGATTTAACTGTAAGCTGCCCTGTCATTGCATACTCTGGAGCACAGTAGCCATAAGTCCCCATAACACGTGTCGAAACATGAGTCTTGTCACCAACAGGGCCAAGTTTGGCAAGGCCAAAGTCCGATAGCTTCGGATGAAACCCTTCACCAAGTAGAATGTTTGAGGACTTGAAATCCCTGTAAATAACAGGAGGACTTGCCTTATCATGCAAGTACTCTAAGCCCTTGGCGGCACCAGCAGCAATCTTCATACGTGTATTCCAGTCCAGAGATTCCTTATCAGGTGGAATATCTAACATAAAAGTCAGTTATATGGTTAAATTTTATTCATGAAAACTTTGACATATGAGAATTGTTAGACTATATAGATTGGGCATGTTAGTCTATCCTCCATAGGCCTAATCACCCAGGCCTATTGGCCTCACGGGCGTGATCTGTTGCCGGGCCTTCCAGGCCCTGTACGATCTTCCCTGATTGATCACAAGTTGTATTAGGCAAGGATTACCGTAGATTGGTTCTGTTTTCATAAGCCATCCTAGGGCATCCTTGCCTATATTTTGTAGCCTTGCTCCTCAATTAATCAATCTACGATTTCCCCTTGACATATTCTCTCACAAGAATAAATGTGTGAATATCTTTTTCTAGAAAAAAAAATAAGAGTCCTCAACAAATCACAAGTCATAATTATAGGGAAATGAAAAAAATGTTTTTTTCATTCCTGGATGGTGATCTAAATAAACTCTAAAACTGCAAAATTTCAAATACTGAATGATGAATAAGGAATAACCTGGATGCATGCCCATTGTCCACAAAAAAAAGCATCTCAAATGTAGAAGGATGGATATTAGAACTGACACTAAGTGATGCGATTATGCCTAGGTCCATTTAGATTTCTCAGAGGTCTTTGATTGATGCTGTTTAATATAACTCTAAGTGTGTCTTCGTAATAAATATTGATAATTATAGCAAACTAACCATGCAAATGATCTTCAAGTGATCCCAATGGCATAAACTCATATACAAGAAGACGTTGGTCCCCATCAGCACAGTATCCAATTAGGTTGACTAGGTTGTCATGGTGCAACAGACTAAGCATTAGAACCTCAACCAGAAATTCCCTGTTTCCTTGAAGGCCATTGCGATCAAGTTGCTTCACCGCAACAACCTGCACAGTGTAGTTTGGTTAAAAGTTACATTAGGTATTCTCACCTGTGTCAACCAAATCATAAAATATGAGAGGAACAATATAAGAAAAATGGAATTCAGAAGCATCAAAGCATTTTGAATTACAAACCTGCCCATTCTCCAAACGTCCTTTATAAACACGACCAAAACCTCCCTCACCCAATAAGCAATCTTGTCTGAAGTTCTTAGTGGCAGCTGCAAGTTCACGAAAAGTGAAAGTGTGTGCTGCAATATGTTGATTGTTCCCATCCCTCAGGATGATTGCATCCTTCTTAGAGTCTGGTCCACCCTGTGGTTTTGATTTATCTAAAGCAGAAGTTAGTCTAGAGTTAGGTCGCATCCGGGTTAAAGGGTTCAACATAAACAAGATGAACCACAAAAAAAAAAAAAAAGTGAATTTAAAGTAGTAAATGAAAACTAAAAGAAATTCAGCAACAGGACAGGTCATACTTCAAGTATTTCAGAATATATCAAACATGCCCATGCTACAAGTAACGATCTTACGGTCAATATTTAGAAAATAGAATATATCATTGGGTGATAATTTAGGATGTGGTATGCAAACCCAACGCAAGTTTATGGGGCCGATGACCCAGGGTCTAAGCATGTGGTTGATGCACCACATCTTTATTTGACTAATCCCACACATATATAATTACATGTTTTAAAGGCAAAAACGAAAAAATAATACAATAGAATGAATAAAGGTCAACTTGGGCCATCTCTTCCTGGTCCAGCACACTTAAACCTTAACCAGCACTCCCAGCCCTAATAACGTAAGTAAGAGACTCATGTGCATGTGCTCAAGCATGCAGAGCAACTTACTTTGATCCTTTCCCCTCACAGATCTCTTCTTTCGTAAAAATGCCATAGCAGCCTCTTTTGTAAAAAACACCCTAGTAATGTGGTGTGTTGGGCTCGAACACGCCAGCCACGTCTGCATGCATTGTGTAAGAGGTTTGCCGTTGGGTACATGGACTTTTCGACCAGTAAGCATTGATAGAATACAGTTTGGGTTTTGACTCTTACTGGATAGAATCATAGAAGGCGTACAAAGGATAGTTTCTGAACTTTGCATAGAAAAAACCTTAGTTCGAAGCTGTAATGGATGTTAACGGAAAGACAGGTGACAACATGGCTGTTAATGTGCACAGTTCAAGAAGGCTTCTAGAAGCAATGGAAGAAGAAACCTTATTGCTTTTGATATTAGGTAGAGAGATACCTTACAGTATTTTTTTTCTCGAACGGTGCAGGAGAGCTGCGTGTCATTTCATTAAGATGAAAGAAAGAACACAAGGCGAGAGGGCCTGGTGCCTTCTCCCAGAAACACCCTGAAACTCCCAACTCACACCCACTCCTAAAACAAAGAGTAAAATACACCCTGGGTACTTAAACTATTGGGGTATTAACATCTAGGTACTCGAACTGAAAAAGCTACCACCTGGGTACTTAAACTATTAGGCATTACCATCTGGGTACTCGAACTAAAAAAAATTCCCACTTGGGTACTTAAACTATTGGGCATTACCATCGAGGTACATGAGTGGGCCGTCTCTGCCGCCATGAGCGTGGGAAAATGAATTTTGATTCTTTTCCTTTTTCTAAAAATTGATGAATAGTGCTAAAATTTGTTATTTTTGTGTAGCCTCTTCATGGTGTACTCTATCTACCTAGAAAAAGTATGAAACTTGGAAAATAAATAATTTTTGTATGTTTAAAAGTTACCTCTTTTAATTAATAAATGAACTTCCATGAATTTTAATAATTAAAATAAATAAATGTCCAAAAATCATGAAATTTGTTTGTAATACTTCCGCCGGTTAAACTCTGATGTAATATATATATATATATATATATATATATATATATTTGTATCAACTATTGTAATACTGCAATGTCATCTGTAATGATCCTGAGGAAAGTTGGAAACGTAGATGATTTGGGTAGTCACACGAGGCCCCATCGCCATGGCCACATGAGCAATCTATGGAGCGTGGGTGAGCCGCTGCCGCCACTGCGGCACACGGGCACACATAGGTAGGACGCATCTTTTTGGACATTTATTTATTTTAATTATTAAAATTCATGGAAGTTCATTTATTAATTAAAATAGGTAATTTTTAAACATACAAAAACTATTCATTTCCAAGTTTCATATGTTTTCTAGGTAGAGTACATCATAGAGAGGCTACACAAAACTTTTCAGAATTTTTGGAGGTCTAATTATTTTTTACAAAAAATAACAAATTCTAGCAATATTCATTAATTTTCAGAAAAAGAAAAAGAATCAAAATTCATTTTCCCGCGCTCCTAACGGCGGTGGCTGGCCCACTCACGGTACCCAGATGGTAATGCCCAATAGTTTACGTACCCAGATGGGAGCTTTCAAGTTTGAGTACTATCTAGATGGTATGCCCTAATAGTTTAAGTACTCAGGTGGTAGATTTTTCAGTTCGAGTACCTAGATGGTAATGCACCAATAGTTTAGGTACCCAGGGTGCATTTTACTCTAAAACAAATATAGACCATGAAAAAATACAAACGACCACAGGCCAGGAAAACTCAAACCTAATCCAGGGGGAGCAGCCCCTGCAAAGCACCAAAGGCTTCTCTCAGTACTCACTACTTACCGCCTGTAAAACAATTTGCCATAGTTCTCAAGGCGTCAGTCTAGGCAACACCTAGCCGTCTAGCCTAGGCGTTGGTACATCACGTTGCCTCGCCTCGCCTTTACGCCTTAAGAAGTATGCAATTTGCACATTTGAGCTAACACATGCATTTCAATGCTTCCATATTTCCCAAGCTACCAGGATGACTAAAGTGTTTAAGTCCTTTCCTCATGTCCTTAGGTATCTTCTTGATAGCACCGCACCACCAGCTGGGGAAACATGTTACATCAGAACCACGTGGTAGTGCCGCAAGTCCAAGCTTCTGTAATACCAAGGTCCAGACCCGCCGAGCGAAATACAAGAAACTAAAATATGCTGGATGGTCTCTTCAGCTTGGTGTCACACAATAAGCAAGCAGCAGGATGGGTTAAACTATGTTTGGACAGATAATTAGTCATCCAGTACCGCTTTTTGACAGCAAGCCACAAGAAAATATTACACCTCAGGGGTGCCCAGGATCTCCAAATTCTCCTCCGAGCACAAACTTGATGGACCCAAAGAAGAATTGTATGCAGCCTTACTAGAATTAGGAACCAGAGTAAGGCGCCATCTGTGCTGATAAGGCACCCTCCTGGTATAAAGTAATATTGTTGACCATGTCCCATACTTGCAAATATACAGTAGAGTTTTGTTTCTTAAAAAGGTCTAATATATATAACTGACAATATACATGTATTAATTATGCAACTAGCAAACTATAACAATATAGTATGCACATCGCCACGTCCCACTGATGTACAATAGTGTCCGAGCCCACCAAATAATGCAACAGTGCACATATTTTTGTTTTTCACCTGATTAAAGTGTGAATATCTAGCCTCTCAGAGCAAACTTTGAACATCCCACTGATATGGATTTTAATTTAAAAACATAGTACTCCCTCTGATTCCAAATGTAAGTCATTTAGGAAAGTAATACAGTCTCCAATGACACTTTGCGATTTTGTGGTAATATATCATTCAAAATAGTGGAAGTTATATATTATCTAGTAAAATCAAGTGGACCGTCTGCTGTTCAGATGCCCTACAGCGGTGGTGACCTGGTGTTGGGTGAAAAACAGCTTGGGCTGGCCGAAAATACCTTCATCCATTGATAAATTCCAGGAGCTATGCCTGAACAGAGGCGGTGGGGATAGGAACAAGTCCCCGTGGATGATAGTAGCTTGTGTGGGTTGGGTATTGTGGAAAACAAGAAATGATCTAGTTTTCTCAAAAAAAATCCTTAAATCTCTTAAACAAGTGGCTTACAAATCTCTTGGCTTTAGAAACCAGTGGCAGACGCTGGCGAAGAAGGAAGACAGGGACAAGATGGAGAAATTCCTGTTGAAGGTGAAGGAAGGATTTTCAAGATGGTGAAATGTGCCTAGACGGGAAGATGGTGTCAAACAGCTAGGAGGGTCTAGTGGCCAAAAAACATGAAGAAAAGGGAGGCTAGGCTAAAGGCAAAGCAGCTCTGGCTTAGCTGATCCTTGTTTTTGTTTTGCTGTTCAGGATTGCTCTCTTACTGTGGTTTCCTCCTTTTCTTTCTTTTTTTTTTCCGTTTGTAGCAACCTGCCTGTTTTTGTTAGTGTTTCTCTGTTTGGGTAAGACTTGGTGTTGGCTTTTAGGTGGAGGTGGTCTTAAGTGGAGGTGAGTTTGAACTGAGCTTTGCACGTTCTTGTAAGCTTGTATCCCCAGCAAAACTTCTGTTATGATTCCAATATAAGCAGGGCTAAATGCCTTTGGTGAGTTGGTCTAAAAAAAAACAATAAAATAGTTGTCGATCTATGTAACGGTGCATGTATTGATGGGCCAAGTTAAAGAAATTTGACCACCTAAAATCCTAATCCTAAAACAACTGATATTTGAAATAGAAGGATGAAGTGATAAATAAAGGAAACATAAATCTACTGGTGAAATACATAACAAACAAAGAAAATAAGTAAAATGAAGCTAATGATACTAATCAATATCACAAGATCATAGAGTGTAGGGCGAAATCTAGGGGCTGGGGCAGGCAGTTATGTGCTCAATAATCAATTAATCGTCATCAAACAAATTAGAGTAAATTTCCCAAAACTACCACATTCCTGTCCTAACTGATACACAAATACAACTTCTAACGCACTTTGGGTACTTCTCATAAACCTATGCCTTCTACAGTATCATCAGCACTTAGGTCCACTCGTCATTGTCACGTTTTACCACTACTTGTTTTACTCTGCTTTGTACCATGTGATGCTGAAGAGTTGGCTCAGATGTAATGTAGGAGGAAAAGAGTGGTAGTTTGTGGAAAGGGGCCGAAATTAGTGGTAGTTTTGCTTGTCATGATGAGTCCGCCTATCTTTTTTTCTGTGAACACATAGGAGAGTTGTGTATCACTGCATTAATAGGAGAAGATAAACATACAACATACCCACCGATCCCATTGTTCAGAAAGTATGTCCATGCGTGTTTTATAAAAAACAAAAACGAGCTGACTTAAAATAAATCTGGCTTCAGTCTTCATAGTTAAGACAAGGATATGGGGTTAGGGATGCAAGGTCCACTTGTTGGGGTCCCTGGGTTGACCAAAACTTTAAAATGAACTAAGACGGCATGCCATATAGTAACTAATTTAGGTGGTGAGAGATGAACTAAAATGGCATTGGGTACCTACTTGTGTCATCTATGTGGTGGTTTAATGAAATTTACTCGACAAATATTTGTCACTTTCTTATCTGTGAAAGAACATATCTTTGACAAGCCTAAACTCTACTACTCTAGGACTTCGAAGGCAATGGCCATGGTCCTTTTTTAGTTTAAGGGATAATTATCCCAGCACTTTATGAACAGAGGATAGACAAAACTCGCCACTTCATGAACAAAGGGTGCATATAGCTCTAATGGTCGTCCTCTCTTCCCCATATTAAACTCCTCAAATAAGGTAAGCTAACATCACTTACTTCATCATAGCCCAACATGAATACTGATTTCACAAATGCTAAATGCCATTTGCTAAACGAAATATGAGAGATTAACTTCAGCTCTATCATAGCTGAATCCAACAACATAAGCAGTTTAAGGACTGCCACAACAGCAAGCTTGGCTCATTCGCTAATACTATCCACCCAAATCTCGGTTTTGCGCGCAACAGCCGGCCACGTCAGAAGAAATTACAGACCATTTCCCACCACAAACGCATCCAAGATCCAGCTTTTTCCCAGGAACCGCACCTGATTCGACCCGGGTGACGCGACGATCCGACGAACCGTCCTTGCGCGCACCGCCCTTCTTGGCCGCCCCCTCACCAGCCGACCCGAAGCACGGCAGGCAGCCCATCCAAGAGCCGCCCTTGTGAGAGGGGAAAAGAGCCAAAAAGCGGGAAGCGGAGGCCGACCCACCAGACAGAACGGGGATTTCTCCCCGATCTGGGGGCGGTGCCCCTCCCAAAATCCGATCTTTGAAAGACGCGGAAGAATTTGGATGGGATTTGGGAGCGGCGGGTCGGCGGGGAGCGGGCGGACGCAAGGACAACGAAGGCGTCCAAGGTCCTAAGTCCTACCTAGGCAAAAGTCAGCTCCGGAGTCCAGACACAGCAAAGAGGAGATGCGGAATTCAGTCCACGTCCTCACCTGCGATTTTTTTTATTAAAAAAAACTCTTTTACCATAAAATTTGCAGAGAACACAATTATCAATGTAAGGACATCTCCAGCAATGTGAGTTAGGATTAGCAACAGTGCTTATTTTTAGCTACCCCTCCGTCCCAAAAAAGACTGTCGTTCTCGCTTCTCGAGAAACAACTGCCAGTAATTTTTATAAATAATAAATATCATTGATTAGTATCATAATTAGTATCATCAGAAAGATCTTTAGATCTAGTTTTTTAATAAATTTATTTTGAGATATAAATATTGCACATATTTTCTACAAATCGAATCAAACTTGTGACACGAACAACCAAAACGACTTTCTTTTTGAGACGGAGGGAGTATGAAATAATGTTTCCTGTCACAACAAATCAACATCAGTTAAAATCAATGTTTATTTTTAGCTCTAGCAAACTCCTCAGAATTGAAGCCAATTCCCCTCTCAGTCCCCTTCCATCCTCAAGGAGAATGGTTAGATCCAAAGTAGCATTAAGGTCTCTTTTGAATCCTTAAAACTAAATTTATTCTAGAAGGAACATACTTAGCATTTCTATCTATAAAGCGAGTTAAAGAGCATGAAATGAATTGGAGAGTATAAACGTTGATCTACAGAATCACTTTTTATTCCTCACGTTATAAATTTGACACAAGTTTATACGTTGAAAAGCCCTAGTTTGGTTTTGCTAATTGATGAAACCTAGTCACTAACCTAAGTGCTAAGTGTGTAGTAAGAAAGATTAGTGGGAGATGACATAGTGCTCAAGTGGAGATCAAGTGATGGAATTGTGAAAAAGAAAGGAACAAGGAGCTAGAGGCTAAGGTAAAAAGATAGGAGCTCTTTGTTTCGGTGATCAAGGCACTTAGTGAGTGCGATCACATTTAGGATAGATGGCCGAACTATTAAGAAGGGAATTGCTTCATGATTCGGTCATCAAGTGCTCGAGGGTTGCATACTTTGTATACGTTTTCTAACCTAGAGATACTAACTCTGCCTTGCAATGGTGTTCAAAACCTACTAACATATGTGCTAAGAGTGTGAAACACTTAGATATTAGCTTATAGAATAAGAGCAGTGAGAAAGACTTAAGAAAGCGCTCAGAGGAGCACCGGACGTTGGGCGTGTCCGGTGGTGTACACCGGACGCGTCCGGTGTGCATTTGACATCTCTGAAAACCTTTCTGGAACTGCACCGGACGCTGAAATACTAACTCCAGCGTGTTCGGTGCTCTCAAACTCGCGTTCGGTGTAATCTGTGCGAATCTGACTTGGAGAGAACACCGGACCCTGTGAGCGTCTGGTGACCTAACAACGGACACGTCCGGTGCGTCCAGGTGCTCTCTAGAATCTCTCTGGACGTGCACCGAACACGGACGGCGGAGCGTCCGATGTGACGATTTCACGTTTAGTGTGAAGGCGCGCATCAAAGAAATTCAAAACGACTAGTACACGTGTCAATAGGCGATACACCTGGACATTCACCGGATGCGTCCGGTGCAAACTTAACGGGCGTCTAGTGTGCCCGATTTCATAGTAAAACGGCTAGATTTTTTAAGACGCTTATAAATAGGAGCGTGGTTGACTTGGGGTATCTCTCTTGCGAATTTTGATCTTCCTAAGCCTCTTGTGAGCTTGGCACACATCCTCCAACTCTCTCCTCTTAATTCAACTTGAGATTTTGATTTAGAAAGAGTGATTCAAGTGTAGTGATTATCATCTTACATTCTAGTGCATTTGGTGACGGAGTAATTCTTGTTACTATTGGTGATTGCCGTCACCTAGCCGGTTTGGAGGTGGAGAAGGTGTGGAGAAGCTTGGTGATTGTGCTTGCCCAAACCGGCAACTTGTGAGGAGTTCGTGCCTACCCCGAGCGGAGTGCTGAAAGGTAACTTAGTGGATTTCTCGTGTCATTGAGTTTCTTCCTCCGTGGTAGGTCCTTATGGCGTCTTGTGTAGGCTCGGTGTGTGATACCGATTAGCCACCGGACCACCGGTTGAAGTCGACACAATAGGGACATAGCGTGCCGGCAAGCATGTGAACCCCGGGGATAAATCTTGGTGTTTATATTGATTTTCCTCACCTTCGAGTGAGTAATTGTGATTATCCCGGTGATTGGCTTCATCTCAAAGCAAAGGTATAATTCCCAAAGCTCTCCTCCTTACCTTGTGCAAAATAGTTAGCTCTCTAACTTGTTTAGCCTTGTGTAGTTGTTTTGCCTCTTGTTAGTTAGTTTGTGTGGCTTAGAGCTTAGAATCACTAGACTTGTGTAAGTGGCTTTCTTAGATTATTTTTTGCTCTAGCTTTGCAATTATAGCCTCTTGTGGTACTATTCTCTTGGTTGAGTATTTTGTAGAATTTTAATTTAGGCTATTCACTCCCCTCTAGCCAACTCGTACCTTTCATTCGTGAACTTAGGAATGTGGAATGTCAAATTTCAAACCAAACAGCTTAATCCATTAACTAAATTCCAATTCCTACAAAATGATAGGATTACTAAATTACAATTCCTACAAAATGATGGATCCAAACGTCCTCAATGTGAATAAACATAGTGGCGAAAGACCACGTCGTCATGTGAGAAATACATCGTAAACATGTACTGAGACTATGGTAGTCTCTTGTTTTTCTGCACTATTTACAGTTAAAAATTTGATTCAACTAAAATGTTGTCATTGATACTAGAGGCACGATAATATTGACACCTCATATGCAATGCCACTTACTAACAACTTGCAACTTGACTACTTGAGCCATACGATGTGTGGTTCTTGGGACCTTTTTCCAAGGTACTGTGATTTTGAATACATTCTGATGGTTGTAGATTATGTCTCAAAGTGGGTAGACAATATGCCGCATGGGGCAACTGATGCCAAATACACTAGAAAGATATTTCAAGAGATCATATTACACCAGATTTAGTATACCTAAGCTTGGTCATAAGTGATGAAGGACCTCACTTCATCGATAAATGTCCCGACCCTACTTGACTAATCCAGAAATCCGACATAACATAGCTACATCCTACCATCCTCAAACAAGCGGTCAAGTAGAAGCTTCCAATAAACAAATTAAGAATATTCTAAAATAAAAACCGTTGAGGAAATAGGAAGGGATGGAAGAACAAATTAGTAGAATATGAGAATATCACATGGCATATAAGACACTAATAGGCATGTCTCCATATGGGTTACTGTATGGAAAGACTTGTCATCTCCTTGTAGAGCTAGAATTCAAGGCTCATTGGACAATCAAAAAGTGGAATATGGATTTGAATCAAGCATGAAAAAACAGAAAGATACAGGTATTCGAACTAGAAGAATAGAATGGAAGAGCATAACACAATACTAGGTGTTTAGGGTTACTAACCACACATGATTGCCATCAACATTTCACCAAAGTGAAGGTAAATCAACATCATAAGTAGTAAACTGTAAGGAAAATGGATCCTAGGCCCATTTACTTTGGATTTTGGTGTTTGATGATCAACATGACCAACATTGGACTAATGGTTTCATAAGTGTTGTTTTGTAGTTCAATAGAATGCAAGAGTGGCTTGGACTTAGACAACCATGTGATCGGAGCGATCAACACTTCAAGTAAGACCTTAGAAAACATGTTGAAGACCTCAAGATCAAGCACAAGTCGAAGACACAAGATGGAACTAAGCCGAATGCCAAGAGCATGAATAAACAAGTGAAGAGAGGGTTTGGGTTATCTCTCCCTCCTATCAAGCTTGCGAGGTAGGATTCAACGATTTTCGGTGATATCTCTGTGGAAAAACATGCACCGGACGTGTCCAGTGCGTGGGATTTCTAATTTTTTGCCACCGATATGGTGGCCGACTCTCCGATTGCTACTTTTATCATGACAATTACAACTTTGCCACTCAAAATAGCAACTCACCTATAACTTTGCCATTTTCACTGACGTGGCAACGTGTCAGCGTCTGAATTAACGACTTCGTCTGCCTTGCTTGCTCAGCCCCAACGGCAACGGTAGCAGCCCATCGTCCTCCCCTATCTGCTGTCACTGCTAGTGGGGTTCAACTGTTATTTGTTTCAGTGTGTGAGGAATAAGCTAATGATAGTTGGGCCCCACTAGCAGTGATAGCAGAGAGGGGAGGACGATGGGTAGCTGCCGTTGTCGTCGAGGCTAAGCAAGCGGGGGTACACGGAGCCATTGAAAGCCCTAGTTTGATTTTGATAATTGATGACACCCTAAGGACTAACCTATATGCTTGAGTGGTGACTAAGTGTAGGTTGTCCTAACCATGGTGAATGGACCCAATGGATGATGTTGGTGATGATCAAGTGGGCTCAACCATCGAAGTGTTGACTGGTGATCAAAAGAAGAAAGAAAAGGACTTAAAGAAGGAAAGCTAGAGGCTAAGGTATAACCTATAGGGCTTTTCTTTTGGTGATCAAGAGTTCAAGTGGAAGTGATCACATTTAAGATACATAGCCGACTACCAAGGGGAGAACTATGTTGTTGGCTTACCTTCAAGTGCTCTAGGTTGCATCTCATGTGCATTGAACTAACAAACCTAGAGATTGACTTAGAAACCCTTGGAAAATGAATTTCAAAAGCTAACATATCATGCACAAGCAGTTAGTATACCTTGGTGTTAGCACTTGGGAACAAGGGTTGAAGAGTTGGGGTTGGAGTTTGAGAGGTAGAGAGGTGTTTCGGTGATTTCTGGAGATGTTACAATAGAAAAACAGTGAGTTTCGAGCGTCGAACGCCGTCCGACGGTGTTTGCACATTTCTGGACTTCTCTGGAAACATCGGACGGTGGCGCATGTTAGTCCGAATGCCTTGACTGAGTTGTGTCCGATGGTGGAAACTTCTGTGAGAGTCGGACAGTCCTGACGGTGTTGGTGTGCTTAGCGTCGGAGTTTTTGCTCTGAGTACGACGATTAAGGTCAGTGCGCGGGAAACAAGTTTAAGAGGCGTCAGGACGTTTGGGGTTAGTCTGAGGGTGGGCATCAGATGATTGTCCGACGCATTCTGGATCTTCTGGATCTCTCTGGAAGTGTCGGATGTTCGGAGCAATTAGTCCGACGGCCCCTGTCCGATGGTTTAAAAAAAGTGTGCGAATGAGTAGCTGTTGTGAACGAACGACTGTGTTTGATTCTGAGCGACACGTGGCATGAATCCGAAAGTCGGACGCTAGCATTTAGTCCGATGGACTTCGTCCTACGATAGCGTCTGATGACCTAAAATCGTGTCTAACGGCTTGTTAACGGTAATGATTGTATGATTTTACCCGTCAACCAAACATGAAATAAGGGTATAAAAGCAAATACAACCATAGAATAGGGTTTTAACTGACAAAATTCCACAGTTTTGGTGAATCACTGTTTTGCAGGGTGTTAATCAGAAAAGAACCCAAGGAGATCCACTTGTCGGACTAAACATCGAATTCCACCACGAAAGGGGATCAAGAATATTCTAAAGAACACCAGAGACTCGCCGGCAGAAGCGAGACCCACATGGAGAGGGATGGTCGACCAGGTCGGCCGACCTGTCCAGGTCACCGATCCAGTGTCCCCTTCGACGTGGACCCTCCACCACCTTTGAGAATTAATCTCCACCGCCCGTCGAAATCGGTTTGATCCAAGGGCTACGTTCATCCCACCGGCCTATATATACAGTCCCCAGACCCCTAGGGTTTCATCATCAGTTGATCAATACCAATAGAGCAGAGCCAGAAGCCTTAGAATTATTAGAGCTTCACCATCTAGAGCATAGCTACATAGGTTTAGAAGTAGAAGGAGGCAAGTTCTACTTGAATTCCAAATCTTGTCTGGAGCGAGGCTTCCCGGAGCCATTGTAAGCTCTATCTTGTGTCTTATACCTCTTTTGAGTGTTTAGATAAAGTTGATTGATATTGTTCTACTATTGATTATGTTCTCAATTATGCTATTCATTACTTATCTAGATTGTATACTTCACATAGTTAGGATGCATCCTTATTCATACATAGGTTTGTATAGCTCTCATTCATTGACGTCATGGATGGGTGACCAACACCATGTAAGCATGGTGCTTAGATGTAGTTTGTCAGCAAATGCGCCTTATATTCTGGGATCTGTGGTTGATCGCGGATGTGACACTCCCGTTGAGTCCTTTGTAGTCCACACCTAGAATGTAAGGAGAGTAGGAAGTTATTACTACTATAGAAGGCTGGCTATGATCTTGATCTTGCTTAGTAATATTCCCCTAAGTATGAGTATGAAGTATCTTTGCCATGATTGCTAGTATAATTGCACCAATCTAATATGTCTTTAGTAGTATAGTTAGAATGACTTAGAATATTCTTATGCTTCTACCTAATTCATGCTAGTGCCTAGATAGGAAGTGCTCTAAGTGATCATATTATATATTGATTGATTGATTGATCATTATGCTTATCATACATATCATTATTATTGTGACATAGACCTTGTTTTGAGTAAGTAGATCATACATGGTTATCTCCATATTTGTATGTGCATATGAAATCTATCTACCCTGCATCCCATTTATTGCCAAACCCTTCCCAGTGGTAAAATATAAATCGACAACCCGGAATACTCTTGGATAAAATGCTACGATGGTGTATATTTTATCTGTGCGCTTGTAGATATAATATAATATAATTTTAGTCACTTGTTAGAAGAAGAGATCTTTTAGAATCATGCTAGGGATGACAACCTAGTTATTTCTAAGAGATAGAGGATAAGAGTTCAAGTGATCTGTAGACTAATCAGGTGGCAAATTAATTTATACCTCCCGGCATTTCGTTAAGAAATGTCAACACAGCTGTTTCTGTCGGGGTAACAACTAGGATTGCATTTCGGGGCATTTATACTCCCTTCCCGGGCACTTGGTGCCTTTCTTTCACACTTGGATCATTGCCATACACTTTGTGAGCATCCTAAGCCTCCCATTCACTCACTTGATCATCTCTTGTTCATCTTTGTGAGTTGAGTGATTCTCAAGTGCATTATTGCTTAGTGATTTGCATTCTAGAGCACTTGAGAGCAAGCCATTGCTTAGTTCTTATTCTCTTGGGATTTTGCCGAATCCCTAGATGACTTGGAGGTGTTGTTGGTGTGATATTGGAAGGAGATTGTCCAAGTCCACATCAAGGTGTTCTTGTGAGGGGTTCTTGTGGTTATTCCCCGGTGGAGTGACAAAACTAACTCTAGTGGATTGCTCGTGGTGAGAAGCCACTTCTCTTGTGTTGGTTAGCGGCTCCCGGTGATGGATTAACGTGTGAAGCCTAGCTCGCAATCCACCAAAGAAGACCGGTGCCACAACGAGGAGTAGCGTGATGGCGATCACGTGAACCTCGGTAAAAAATCGGGTGTTCATTCTTTTCTCCACCATTGAGTGGATGATTTGGTTTTCCGGTCTTCTCCATTGGTGATTGGTCTTCTTTGTGCTTATTGGCCATCTCTTGGTGATTGGGTCTACACGGTGAGCGGACTTCACTTCATCGAGCCCTTTGGTATAATCTTTCTTGTACTCACTCTCCCGCAATATATACTTGTTTAGCCGCTCTCACCTTAGGATCGTGTTGAGAGCTTTCTTGCGGTTAAGTGCATACCTTGTGTAGTATATTGTGATAGATGGCTTGCATAGAGTAGTCTAGAGCTAGCGCTTGGCAAAGCCGTGTTATTTACTAATCAAGTTGTCTAGTGCTTTATAGAATTTTTTATAGGCTATTCACCCCCTCTAGCCTATCGGGACCTTACAGCCGTTAATTTAGACGCTGTCACACTAGCACGTCAACAAAAATGGCAAAGTTGTAGGTAAGTTGCTGATTTGAGTGGTAAAGTTGTAGTTGTCATGATAAAAGTAGCAATCGGAGAGTCGGCCACCATATCGGTGGCAAAAAATTAGAAATCCCCCGGTGCGTAGCCTAGCACTGCGCTTCAGTAGCCTAGTAGCGCGCCACACCGAACGCGACGGGCACAATCAGCGAGCATCCGGTGAACAGAAGGCTGAAGGCACTGGACGAGGCAATCATCCGGTGACCATCCATCGAACACGTACAGTGACTAATCGGCGCTCTCGGGTGCTGTCCGGAAGGGCATCAGACGTTGGAGGGAAATCGTCCGGTGCTATCATTAGAGCGTCCAATGATCAAGCGAAGATGGCGGCAAGAACTAGTTCAAATGGTCGACTGGCGACGGCGCGACACGTGGTAGCACCGGACGCGAGGCGATCGTCTGGTGGTTTGTTCCCTTCTACAGAAGTTATTATATTGTGCATTACTTTACTTGTTGACACTTGTTAACGTCTAATTTTTATTATCAATTATCCCTACATTACACATGAATATCTAGTAGAATAGGGTTATTACTAATAATTTCCACGACTTTTGGTAAATTGTATATTTTCCAGGGGATTATCCAGAAAAGCTTAAAAGAGGGATTAGAGTGCTTAATTATGATGAAACTTGATTGCGAAGGCAACAAACGTCATCGGCAAGGTAGAAGCGTCTAGAAGGCACCTGAAGCAACTGGGGCCCCACCTGGCAGGTGGTGGGGCTGACCGGCCCCAAGGGGGGCCGGGCGGCGTCCCCCCTAGGGTTTCGCGCGCCGTCTTCTGGAGTCTTCTTCCACCGCCTTTGAGGAGTCATTTCGGACCTTGGTTAAGTCGGTTTGATCCTATGGCACGCATTCATCCCACCGGGCTATAAATAGAGGGCCAGACCCCCCTGGAGGAGGCCAGATCAAGAGGTGAAGAGTCTGAAGCATTAGATAGATATCCATTAGATCTAGGCTAGCAATCAAGAAAGAGATTAGAGAGATAGAGTAGATGAGTGGAGATTCGGAGGAGTCCCGGCCTGTCGGAGCTTCTTCGTAGCTGTATTTGTCTGGATTCAGCTCCCTCGCCCGGAGCTGCGTTCTGAGGTACTTTTGTATTCAACATTCTGATTCAAGTAAGCATTTGTTCTTATTCGTTCTTAAGTTTGCAACTCATATTGAGTGCTTTGATCTTGGTAGCTCCTACATTGAAGTAGTAGTTTGTAGTGTAGACGTGGTGTCTAGACTATAATTACTTGTGAATGTCCCCTGATTAGCCGGATTGTGGTACTTCGCGTAGGTGACAGCTACGTTGATTCCTCTGTAGTCCACTTCCCGTTGATAGGATCGATAGGTGTATAAGTGCTTTGGTAGGAGAGAACTCTGATTTCTGCTCTATTCAGGTCACTACCCAGTTAGAACGATATTATTCAAAGCTTACCGGTTGTTGGAACTAGATAGTCACTATCTATTTCCTTATTCTTGATATTCTCTGGATTAATTGTGTTATTGGGTTAAGAATCAATAAACTTAGTCAGTATAACCTACTGTTCCTTTGGGTTCAATATTAAAACCGGGATTGTCTGGTGAAGTGCTACATCAGTATTCCATCTGTGCGCTTGCGGATACTTTGATAATAATAATATTTAATAGAGTGCATTTAATTTATACCAACAAGCATTTCTGGCACCGTTGTCGGGGAACGATTTGCTAATTTTGACTTTAGTTTATCTTAATCTTGTATTATACTTTTATCTTTTATCTTTTACCTTTTTAAATATGGAACCCATATCCCAACTTTTATATCAATACGGAGCACCATCGGGATCGTATCTCCAGCCAAAAGAATCATCGAAACCTATTACATCATCTGGCTATGAGCTATGCCCGGGATTAATTAAGTTAGTTCAGGAACACGTTTTTTCTGGTAGTTCTAGCGAAAACCCTATTCCCATTTAACTGATTTTGAGCAGATATGTGCATGTCTGCATATTAAGGGCATGGCAGATGAAACTTTAAGATGGAAACTCTTTTTGTTTCCATTAATGGAAAAAGCAAAGAGATGGTATAATCGCCATGTTGGGAGTAGTCAAGGAGATTGGGAAGTATTGCGTGCTAATTTTTGTCTTAAATTTTTCCCTATCGAAAAAGTCGCTAAACTTCGTTTTGAAATTGTAGGATTCAAACAATTAGATAACGAATCATTAGGCAAGGCTTGTGAACGCTTTGATGGATTTATAAATTCTGGACCTAATCTTGCTTTGCCCGAACCTATGCTTTTACAACATTTCTTTTTAGGTCTTAATGATAAAAATAAAGAATACCTTAATTTGGTCGCGGGTGGAGCATTTATACATATTACTGCTACACATGCTAAAACTATTCTTACTAATATCTTAAATGATCTCCCTGAAGAAAAAAAGAGTTTTTAGAAGATGAATTTTTGTCACTCACATCTGAACTTTTGTCTGATTCATCTCAACCTTTAGAACCTGAACTATCTAATAAGAAGGAGATAACTCCAATTTCTGATTTCATGATTAAATTTGAGGATGAACTTTTTGATGATTATGGAAATTCCTCATGTTATCATAAAATTATAAGATCTCAAGAATCTATGATTTTTAAAAATTTTAATGTTTCATATCCTGCTGATTTAAAATTTCTTAGAGAAATAACAAGAGAATTGATTTTTGTTATGAGTAATGAGTGATTGATAGAATCTGAACTTTCAAATGATATAATTCGTTTAAATTCTCCTGCCATTACTATTAAATGTCAAATTGTTGCATATCCTTTTGATGCCTTTTATAACCCAATAGTAGGTGTCAATATCATGTCTCTTACATTTACTGAAAAATTCTTGAAAGATATGCCATTAATTTTTACGAACAAATTATTGAAAAGTCGTTCAGGACATATTATTCCTAGTTTAGGAGTTTTATGTGCTCTTCCTATTATGATTAATGAATTCCAAATTTTGCTGAATTTTTATATCTTTAGTGTTTGGGATTTTGACGTAATGATTGGATTACCAATAGAAAAACTTTTGCGAGAAGGTTGTACGGGCAATTTAGATATTAAATTTGAGAAAGGATTTAATCTCTCTGTGCCTATAACACATGCATTAAAAGCTAAGGCAGAGCCACTTCCTGAGTTAGATCCAATAGAAGAGGTTAAGGCTGTGTCATTTGAAGAATTTATTGAACCTAATATAGAAGATGATACTCAGTTCTTCATTAATGAAGAGGACGAGGATCTGTTGATCCTGAACCTCTGAATGAATTACTAGAGCCACCTAAGGTTTCTATTGAGCTTAAACAACTACCTTCTGGTCTTAAATATGTTTTTCTAAATAATAATCAAAATTCCCCTGTGATTATAAGTGATAAACTTTCTGATGAAGAATCTTTTAGATTAATAACTGTTTTAGAAAAACATCGTGCTGCTTTTGGTTATTCACTCCAAGATCTTAAGGGGATTAGTCCTATTTTATGCACCCATCGCATTCTAACCAACCCAGAAATTACACTTTCTAGAGAGCCCCAGCGTAGGCTTCAAAATGCGATGAGGGAAGTTGTTAAGAAAGAGGTCTTAAAACTTTTGCATGCTGGGATTATTTATCCTGTGCCGCATAGTGAGTGGGTAAGACCTGTTCAAGTTGTACCTAAAAAGGGTGGAATGACTGTAGTTCAAAATGATAAAAATGAATTAATACCCCAGAGAACTGACACTGGATGGTGAATGTGCATAGATTATAGAAAACTTAATAAAGCAACAAAGAAAGATCATTTTCTGCTACCTTTCATTGATGAGATGTTAGAGCATTTAGCAAATAATTCTTTCTTTTGTTTCCTTGATGGTTATTCTGGATATCACCAAATTCCTATCCACCCTGATGATCAAAGCAAAACCACTTTTACATGTCCTTATGAAACTTATGCTTATCGTAGAATGTCTTTTGGATTATGTAATGCACCTGCTTCTTTTCAAAGATATATGATGTCTATATTTTTTAAAATGATAGAAGAAATCATGGAAGTTTTTATGGATGAATTTTCAGTTTATGGAAAAACTTTTGATGATTGTCTAGAAAATCTAAATAAGGTTTTGCAAAGATGTAAAGAAAAGCACTTAGTCCTTAATTGGGAAAAATGTTATTTCATGGTTAGAGATGGAATAGTGTTAGGACATCTAGTGTCTAAAAGAGGTGTAGAGGTAGACAAGGCAAAAATTGAAGTAATTGAACAACTACCTCCACCTGTTAATATAAAAGGAATTCGAAGTTTTCTTGGTCGTTGTGGTTTTTATCGTAGATTTATAAAAGATTTTTCACATATTGCTAGACCACTGACTAACTTATTAGGTAAGGATGTTCCTTTTGAATTTGATAATGCATGTTTAAAATCTTTTAATATTCTTAAAGAAGCACTCATATCAACGCCAATCATTCAACCCCCTGATTGGTCTTTACCTTTTGAAATTATGTGTGATGCTAGTGATTATGCTGTAGGGGCAGTATTAGGACAAACAAAGAATAAGAAGCATCATGCAATTGCTGATGCTAGTGAAACTATGACAGGAGCACAACTAAATTATACAACAACTGAAAAAGAGCTCCTGGCTGTTGTTTTTGCTATTGATAAATTCAGATCTTACTTAGTAGGAGCAAAAGTAATTGTCTATTCTGATCATGCTGCTTTAAAATATTTGCTCAATAAGAAAGATGCTAAACCACGTTTGATAAGATGGATTCTATTACTTCAAGAATTTGACTTAGAAATTAAAGATAGAAAAGGAATAGAAAATCCAGTTGCTGATCACTTGTCTAGAATACACTTCGAGAAACCTCAGGAACTACCTATTAATGACTCATTAAGAGATGACATGTTATTTAAAGTGACCAAGTCAGACCCTTGGTACGCGAATATTATCAACTTTATGGTTGCAGGTTATGTACCACCAGGGAAAAATAAAAAAAAGCTCATTTATGAAAGTCATCTCCACATATGGGATCCACCATACCTCTTCAGAGTTTGCTCAGATGGGTTACTTAGAAGATGTGTACCAGTAGAAGAAGGCATGCAGATCATTCAGAAATGCCATGCATCACCATATGGAGGTCATTATGGGGCATTCCGCACTTATGCTAAGATCTGGCAGAGTGGGTTCTTTTGGCCAACTATGTATGAAGATACCAAAGATTTTGTCCGGAGATGTGGATCATGTCAGATGCACGGAAATATCAATGCAAGAGATGCTATGCCACTCATCAACAATCTCTAGATCGAGCTCTTTGATGTCTAGGAAATTGATTACATGGGACCATTTGTGAAATCAAGAAACTATGAATACATTCTGGTGGCAGTTGATTATGTATCCAAGTGGGTAGAAGCTATGCCATGCATGAATGTTGATTCCAAACATTCAAAGAAGATGTTCGAAGAAATTATATTTCTAAGGTTTGGGACACCAAGGATGGTCATTAGTGACGGAGGAACACACTTCACTGATAAGAAGTTTCACCAATACTTACAAGCTCATGGAATCCGTCATAATGTTGTTACTCCATACCATCCTCAGACAAGTGGCCAGGCAGAAACATCAAACAAACAGATCAAGAATATTCTACAGAAAACAGTAAATGAGATGGGTACTGCATGAAAGGATCAATTACCCGAAGCACTTTGGGCATATCGGACTGCTTACAAGACACCCTTGGGCATGTCACCTTATCAGTTAGTGTATGGTAAGACCTGTTATTTACTAGTGGAATTAGAGCATAAAGCTCACTGGGCCATTAAGAGATGGAATATGGACTTTGAAGCCGCTGGAGAAAAAAGAAAGATGCAATTATTAGAATGAGAAGAATGGAGAGAAAAGGCTTATCACAATTCAAAGATTTACAAAGAAAGAACAAAAAGATGGCATGACAAGAGGATCAAGAAGAAGGAGTTTACACTAGGAGATAAGGTACTACTTTTTAATTTCAGGTTAAAATTATTCGGGCTTGGAAAGGTATGAAGCAAATGGGAAGGACCATTTACGGTTGTGAATGCATCGCCATATGGAGCGGTAACTCTACAATCACACGAAGGTACGTTATTCAAGGTAAATGGTCACCGACTTAAATTATTTTTAAAGCCATTTAATTCAGAAGTTGTTGATGGGCTAGACTTTGTCCAATTACCAACTTTTTAGTCCCGTCATCGTCCGTTACGAAAAATTATCGCGCATCGCAACCAACAGGAAATAATTAGAGTCTAGAGGCATCACGAGCGCGACCACCCCGAGAGGCCACCTTGTGGGGCTGGCCGGCTCCCTAGTGGGGCCGGGCGGCGCCCCCTGTCTCCTCTCGTCCCGTTTCTCGTTTTCTCTTCTTTCTACATCCTTCCAAAACACTTTCACGTAGAATCCCGACGCGTGTGGATATTCTTTCGTACGAATCCTGTAGAGCCTAGATTTGACCTTATCCTGTCTCTTGAAAACCCATATAAATACGCACCTATACCGCCCTTAATTGCATCCCATCAACAGTCGCCTCTCTCTCCTCTAAAGAAACTCTCTAGTTTAGATCTAGTAGCAATAGCAGACGAAGCGGTCATCGACGCTGATTTCGACAAGATCCCAAGCGACGACTCGAAGGCCATCGTCCTCGCACAACCGAAGCCTCTCACCATCATGCCACCGAAGCACATCGCTACGGTACCACAACAATACGAGCAAGTCTACTTCGCGCAAGCTCAGCCTACTCTGCCATCACCACCCGCAAGGCTGCTGCTAGAAGATGGTACCAAGGGAAAGCAGATCGCTATTCCCCGAGGCACCCCGCTTCTTCCACCTAGGGATAATGAACGACTCCTGTCGGTCAAGACTGACAAGAACGGAACACTGGTATGTGCGAAATACACCACTGCTCGCCCTGCGATCAATGGAGTTCATGCACGTCCAGGCCAAGTCCGCTACACCAATTTCGTACCACCTCCGCCCAAGGGACAGAGGGCTGCATCAGCATTAGTACTTGAGAAAGGCCCTAAACAGCCCCCGCTCTCTTTACGAATCCTCAGTGAGAAGATTGAAGCCCTCTCTAACTTTATTAAGGGTATAGAGAAGACTGAGGAATTGAGGACTAAGATTATGAGCGACATGACTAAACAGATAGAAATCAATGTCAAGTTAATCCGCAGTCTCAAGCGCGATAAGGATAAGCTTAAAGAAGAGATTGAGGAGCTTAAGAAAGAGATCAGAGATCTCGCAAAGAAAGGGCATCCTTAAGTTGCCCTAGTTATCTATGTAATAAGGCACAAGTGTGTTAGGTTCGATTATATTATTGAGTTTGCTTGGTTATATATTAGGACAAGTTGGAAACACTCACCGAAACAAGAGCATGATGAGCACATCTAGAGCATTTGAGTTTTTGCATATGGATCTATTTGGCCCAACCACTTATGCTAGTGTTGGTGGAAACAAATATGGCTTTGTGATAGTGGATGATTACACAAGATATACATGGGTCTTCTTTCTTATTGACAAGAGTGAAGTATTTGGCATATTCAAGTCATTCATCAAGAGAAGCCAAAATGAATTTGAAGTGACAATCAAGAAAGTAAGAAGTGACAATGGAAGTGAGTTTAGAAATGCAAGAGTTGATGAGCTATGCGATGAGTTTGGAATCAAGCATCAATTCTTGGCCAAGTACACTACTCAATCAAATAGCCTTGTTGAGAGGAAGAATAGAACCCTCATTGATATGGTAAGGTCTATGCTTAGTGAATACAATGTGAGTTTGGATTTTTGGGCCGAAGCAATCAACACGGCTAACTATTGTAGCGACCGGCTCTATTGTCACCGGCTATTGAAGAAGACACCATATGAGCTATTGAATGGAAGAAAGCCTAATATTGCCTACTTTAGAGTGTTTGGTTGTAAATGCTATATCTTGAAGAAGGGTGTAAGATTGAGAAAATTTGAGAAGAAATGTGATGAAGGTTTTCTACTTGGCTACTCTACTACAAGCAATGCATATAGAGTATGGAATCACACCACCAAGCTAGTAGAAGAAGTTCATGATGTGGAATTTGATGAAACCAAGAGTTCACAAGATGAGGAAGAAAATTTGATGATGTGAGAGGAACTCAATTGGTAAATGCAATGAAGAACATGGACATTGGTGATATCCGGCCAAGACAAGTGGTTGATGTGGAAGATGAAGATGACAAAGATCAAGTGCAAACTCAACCTAGTGTGCAAGCAAATTAAAATGAAGCAAGCTCTAGTGGTTCTCATGATCAAACTCAAGTGCAGCATGATGAAGATCAACATGCTAGTCCATCTCAAGTTGGTCAACCAAGCTCAACCAATCAAGTTCTCCAACCGGTTCACATTGCAAGAGATCATCTATTGGATCAAATAGTTGAGGATATTAGAAGTTGTGTTCAAACAAGATCAAAGTTAGCAAACTTTTGTGAGAACTTCTCTTTTGTGTCATTGCAAGATAGTGATTGGGTCAATACTATGCATGAAGAGCTCAACAACTTTGAAAGAAATCAAGTTTGAGAGCTAGTTGAGAGCTCCAAGAACTATAATGTCCTTGGAACCAAATGGGTGTTCAAGAACAAGCAAGATTAAGATGGCATTGTGGTTAGAAATAAGACAAGATTAGTTGCACAAGGATACACTCAAGTGGAAGGATTGGATTTTGGAGAGACATATGCTCCGGTTGCAAGATTGGAAGTAATTAGGATTTTTCTAGCTTATGCATGTGCACATGATATCAAGCTCTATCAAATGGATGTCAAAAGTGCTTTCTTGAATGGATACATCAATGAGTTAGTGTATGTTGAGCAACCCCTGGGTTTTGAAGGTGACAAGAAGCCCAACCATATCTACAAGTTGAGAAAGGTTTTGTATGGTTTGAAACAAGCTCCAAGGGCTTGGTATGAAAGATTGAGAGATTTCTTACTATCAAAGGGTTTCAAAATGGGGAAAGTTGACACCACTCTCTTCACCAAAAGAATTGGCAAAGACTTGTTTGTGATGTAAATCTATGTTGATGATATCATCTTTGGTTCAACCAATCAAGACTTTTGTGAGGAGTTTGGGAAAATGATGGCAAATGAGTTTGAGATGTCCATGATTGGAGAGTTAAGTTATTTCCTTGGTCTTCAAATCAAGCAAATGAAAAATGGAACTTTCATAAGCCAAGGCAAATACATTAGGGACATGTTGAAGAAGTTTGGGATGCAAGATGCAAAATCCATTAACACACCCATGGGGACAAATGGTCACCTTGATGAAGACAAGAGTGGAAACATGGTGGATCAAAAGAAGTAGAGGTCTATGATTGGATGCTTACTCTATGTGACTGCTTCTAGACCGGATGTGATATTTAGTGTTTGCATGTGTGCAAGGTATCAAGCTTCACCTAGAGAGAGTCATTTGAAGGCAACCAAGAGAATATTGAGATATCTCAAGCACACACCCGATGTTGGACTTTGGTATCCAAAGGGGTCAAACTTTGAATTGATTGGTTATTCGAACTCCGATTATGCGGGATGCAAAATCAATAGAAAGAGCACTTCCGGCACATGTCAATTGTTGGGAAGATCACTAGTATCATGGTCATCCAAGAAGTATAATACGGTTGCACTCTCTACTGCCGAAGCCGAGTATGTTAGTGCGGGGAGTTGTTGTGCACAATTGTTATGGATGAAGGCTACATTGAGCGATTATGGAATCAAATTCAAGAATGTGCCATTGCTATGTGATAATGAAAGCGCCGTGAAGATAGCCACCAATCCGGTTCAACACTCAAGAACAAAACATATTGATGTGAGATATCACTTTATTAGAGATCATCAATCCAAAGGTGACATTCAAGTTGAGAGTGTGGGCACCGATGATCAACTCGCCGACATTCTCACCGAGCCACTTGATGAAGCAGATTCTACAAATTGAAGAATGAATTAAACATCCTTGATTTCTCCAACATGAGTTGAGCTAGCACCCCCACTATATGACTTGCCTCTACTCCGACAAAGCAAAGGTATCATTATTTGGCATGTCATTCATATGTTGCTAGGACTTGTGTAGAGCACATAGACATACTTTCTTTCTTAATTAGGCTCATTCATGTAAAACTAAATATTTTTGAGATCATATGCCACTACTATTGCTTCTATGTCTTGTTTGATCTAGTGGTGAAATATGACTAGTTTGTGGGCTTGTGAACCTAGTATTTGACTAGAAAATGTGCATTATGGTATATAATTCAACTTTGTCAAGATAACCCCTAGTAGCGTGAAGAAGCTTGCCAAAGGACAAACCGAGTTATATATTTGTGCAAGTAATCTAGCTAAATGCTTCAAAGGAGGAAGATAATGGAAGCAATCTAGTATTTGATCTCAATTCCTATCCTATCCATGCTATCCTTTTGTGGTCTTTGATGACAAAGGGGGAGAGAATGGAACAAAGATATGGAGGTTGAGCGATGAACCATCATTAGGCCGATGATGGGAGAGCTATAGGCCAAGTGAGAGGAATCATAAACTTTAAAAATTTGGACCTCACACTTAGAGGGAGCAAGCTCACAAGCATGATTGCAAGCATTTAATTGTGCATTTTCATATGATTGTTGCATTGTATTTGTACTTAAATTCAATATACTTTCTTGCATGGTGTATGCTAGACTTAAACTTGTGTGGTGAATTGAAGTACTAGCATGCATAGGAAGTGGTAGCTAGTTCCCGGTCTTTCCAAGTGATTCTAGAACCTTGTTTCTAACTATTGATCTCATGAGGTATTCTAGTGCCTTTGGTTGCAAGAATTCTTCTAAGTGGAATCTAGCTATCCATGGTGCTAAAGATGGTTTATATGCACTCCGATGGTATCATGCTTCAAAGGTCCAATTCTATAAACCTTAGCATCAAATTGGTAGTAATACCTCTCCCACACTTCTAATTCAATGCATATGTGCAAAGCCTTTCAAATCCAAACACTTGGCACATATGTAGGGGGAGCTAATACTACCAAATTGAATTCATTGAATATCTTTGTAGAGGTTGTCATCAATTACTAAAAGGGTGAGATTGAAAGCTCTAGTTTGATTTTGGTTAATTGATGACACCTAGTATCTAACCATGTGCTTAAGTATTGTGATTACAAGATTGGTTAGTAGAACAAGTGGGGAGCTATGACGGCGTCCTATGCAAGTGGTGTAAGTTCATCAAGATGTTAGATCAAATGCTTCTCAACTTGGAATTTGGAAAAGGGCTCAAGGTAAAGGTAAATTTCATAGGGCTCTTTTCATTTTTGTGATCAAGACACTATAGAGAGTGTGATCACATTTAGGTTAGATGACCGTACAATTAAGGGGGATGAAGTTTCGTTAACAATCTCGGTCATCAGATGCCTCTAGTTGACACAGTTGAGCATATGCATTTAGATCTAGAGCTGTAACCTAAAACCTTGCAAATGAACTTAAATTCAAGCTAACACTCATGCCTAAGTGCTCATACACTTGGTTGTTAGCACCTAGAAGCAAGGTAGCTCAAGAGAGGGCAAAAACAGCTCTCAGAGGTGCACCGGACGCTGGGCGTGTCCGGTGGGCGTCCGGTGCAGCCAGGACCTCTCTGAGTGAGCACCAGACTCTCGTCCAGTGATGTTTTTCTGAGCGTCCGGTGAGACTTCGTGCTTTCTGACTGTCTGAAAGCACCGGACGCTGCGGGCGTCCGGTGACCTATCAGCGGACGCGTCTGGTGCAACTTTGAGCTCTCTGGATGCTCTCTGGACGCGCACTGAACACGGGCGTCGGAGCGTCCGGTGTGATAACTCCGCGTCCAGTGTGTTGGCGGGCTGCGGGAAGTTTGAAATGGCTAGTACACGTGGCAGCGAGCGGTACACCGGACAACCACCGGACGCGTCCGGTGCCAACTTAACCAGCATCCGGTGTGCACGCAGAAACTGTAAAACGGCTTGTTTTTTCACCCTCACTTATAAATAGCCGATCCAACCGATCTTGCGAGTCTCGCTTGTGCATTTCACTCATTGTTAAGCATCTCTTGAGCCTCCTAAGCCTCTCCCACTCACTCTAGAGCTTGATTCTCATCCATAGTGAGCTAGGGTGTGATCCAAGTGCATTGTGTTCATCTAGATCATCTTTGGGCACTTGTTGATCGTTGTTGCTGCGGATTTTCATCTATTCTCTTGGTGATTGCCAGTCACCTAGACGATCTTGGAGCAGCGGAGGAGTTGGCAGAGTCGGAGATTGTCTCCAGCCACTCCCAGAGATCTTTGTAAGGGGTTTGCACCTTCCCCGGCGGAGAGCTGCAAGGTAGCTTATTGGATTGCTCGTGTCATTGAGTTACCTTACTCGTGGTAGGTTCTGGTGGCTCTCATTAGTTGAGCTTGACATTGGTTGTCAATTAGCCACCGAACCACCGAGTAGTGGTCGACACAACGGGGACTAGCGTGCCGGCAAGCACGTGAACCTCGAGATAAATTCATTGTTTCCATTGTGTTATTTTGGATTTCTTTGTGACCATCACCTTCGCGTGTAGTGGTACTCATATCGGTGATTGGCTAACTACTCTACTTGGAGGTATAACACTACTACACTTCTTCCCTTACTTTGAGCACTTTACTTTTGTAGTAGTAGTTCTTGTAAGTTTGCTTGTCCACCTAGGAGTAAATTAGTTGCAACCTAGGCTAGCTTGTGTGTGACTTTAGTGACATAGTGTTGGCATTTCTTAACATCGTTACAAAAGATAGACTAAAAGTCCATCCCAGGCAACGGCGCTAGAAATGCTTGTTGGCATCTCCAACCACCATTAACTTAGAAAGGTAACCCTTGGCCCTTAAAGGCGCTGGCCTAAGGTAGTGCAGTCTGGTAATAGCAGTTAGAAGTGTCGGATTGACCTTCCTAACCGTCATTACTTACGATATGCAAAACTGTGACACGACGCCGTGGGGTGCACAAGAATTACAATCCTTAAGTAATGGTACTTAGGTACGCCAATCGATAGCTCAGTAAGAAATAAGATAAGTCTGCAAGCGCACAGAACTATCATTGTAGCATTTTAACCCGTGAGTAGGGTGTCGTATTTATAATTTCCCGTAGGAGGGCAATATGCATCAAGCGTGGTGTAAACATGATCACTTATTGAGTGCAATGGTAGGCATAGAGTAAACAGGAATAAGACATGATTTCAAGATAGTGGACACACAAATGGATTAACCTCAAGGATAAAAGGAAAATAAAGAATAAAAGAATATATCTAACTGAGCAGGCATTGGTCATATATAATTATGCAAAGAACTATTAGCAAATCATCTAATTAGTAATTCTAGTATCAGGACTAAGTCTGGGGTGATAGGGAGATTCCCCGTAGCTAGGTCTCCAGCCGATAGAGACTTTACTAACTCGTACTCAATATCCGAACGTGGGGGAATGCTAGGGATGGACAGGGCTGTCACCACCTGTCCACCTACCCCTCTGCCCATGGGATACCGACATATTCGCCGATCTCCGCATACCCAAGCTCCATGCTTGCATACTTAGAAACAACTCCTAACCCCCGCGGACCCCAACCCTTCGGATTGACAGGCTAGGTTAAGAGCAGCCATGACAGCACGACGAACCATCACCTCATTCCTAGTTCTTACTCTATTCATACTAATTCGATGAACAATGAAGAACAATGATGAACAAGTCAAGAACATGATACATAAACTATATTCTAGCTCATATACTATGCTCATAACAAGATCATAACTAGACTCTAGTTCATATGCATAATCATATAAGTATGATAAGAACTTGCTCATGGAAGAAGACCGAATTGTATTCATACCAAGATGATCCTTTTCTTCCAAGGAGATAAGCTCTCCTTGATAGCTCTTGCCTTGCTCACAAACTACTACAACTACTCTAAAGATACAAGTGAGAGGTGTGAGGTAGATGACTCCAAATGATGTGTGTGTTGAAGGGGATGGAGCACCATCTATTTATAGTGAAACTATGACGGTTTGGCGCATCTAAACTTGGAAGGAGGTGAAACTGCCATGGCCAAACCGCCATCAGTACCGCCTCTGAAGCTAGGCCCGGGAGGCTCCACCTGGGGGGCGGCCGCCCCCAGGGGCGGTCGGTCTCTGGGGAGCACCATCTGGCCACCGCCTTTGGGTGGTCGGTTGCTCCCTGAGCCTGGGCCTCTCCCTTGGTTGCGGATGGATCCAGTTACGCTTTGAAGGTGGGCTTCTTTAGTATTCTTTGGTTGCGCATTTGTTGGATTCGTCTTTTGACTTTGCGCTTTCTTCATGTTGATGCGTATTTCCACTTGTTATGCCATAAAACCTGTAAAACATGAATGCTAGGGGTACAAGTGGAACTTGTTAGTAGTAAAGGCATATGTGCTAGAATATGATTGTTAATCCTCTTTTTAGTCTAAGTTGGTGGTATAAAATTTATCCATAAGGACCACCAACACATAGCTAGAAAGGTTAGGAAGGCTTGCATTTTTGAGTAGGCTAGCGCAAAACTCGCTTCGCCAGTTGTTATTACTAATTCTTTGGTCAAGTCTTGTTTGTAGATTTTCAAATAGGCTATTCACCCCCACTCTAGCCTCCTTGGACCTATCAACTACACAATTTATCCTTCTCAAATTGCACATTCTTCAATCCTCTCACCATGTCATAGCTTGACCAATCTATTGAGTTGCATTCATTCCAACATGACCAAGCCTTCTATGCCATAACCAACTCATACTTGATTTGGTGAACAAACATGTTGACAATTGAGCTTCACTAGCATTGAAATCCACCAAATAGAGATTGCCATACCTGAAATCCCTTGAATATCAAGTTGCTTCCATCAACACTAACAATCTCCACACCATCAACACCAAAGATGCATTTGAATTCCAAGTCACACAATTGAGCCACGGACAATAAGTTAAAGTTCAAGCTCTCAACTAACAAGACATTGGAGATAGATATATCATTTGAAATTGCAATCTTTCTAAGACCAATAACCTTGCCCTTCTTATTGTCACCAAATGTAATACTATCAAGATTCCCATCTTTATTTGGCTTGATTGAATTGAACATGGATTGATTCTCCTGTCATGTGTTGAGTGCACCCACTATCAAGCACTGTCGATGAGATATCGTCGGTGGTCTACCAAAGGGTATACCTGAGGTAGTAGATTGATCGGTGAAGGTGCACCTAAGACGAGAAAGAGTTGCGCAGTAAGCGCGGGACACGAGGTTTATACAGGTTCAGGCCGTCGCGAGGCGTAATACCCTACGTCCTATGTGTTGCTGTATTGTATTGCTAGTAGATGAGATGTGGATTGAGTTGAGAGGATCCCCTGCCCTGCCTTATATAGTCTGGGGGGCAGGATTACAAGTTGGTTTTACCATGTATATCAGATTACAATCCTAGCCGAACAAGAAAACTAATCGGCTAGATATTAGGAAAGCTATTTGCTTGGCCACCAAGACTTCTAAGCCGGCATATGTGCGTGATCTTCTGGAGAACATGCAGACGACGCGTCCTTGGCAACCTGGGCCTGGTCGGATGACTCGGCCCATGTATAGCCATGCAGGTATATGGGTTTATATCCTCACAGCTAGTCCCCGAGCACCTTACATTTGTTGGGAGGTGCAAACCTTCAAGAGTTACTTGACCAGACGGATGTAAGGAGCTCAGAATTTTTTTTGAAAAAGAGCCTTCTCTTTAGTGAAGTGTATCCACTTTTGGTTCGCCAGAATCAATACCTTCATCGGCTAGGTGAAGTGTATCCACTTAGTCCCCGAGCCTGATAGTAGGTGACGCAGGCACGTGGTGTCAGGTCAAAGTATTTATTCTTGGTAGTCATGTAAAGTATCGACGAAGTCCCCGAGCACCTCCTGTGCTCGAAAACGCTGGTGAAGCAACGAAGCCTCCGAGCATTTCAGTGCTCGAAAGCACTAATGTAGCGATGACGAAGTCCCCGAGCACCTCCTGTACTCAGGAATGTTGACAAAGTGATGAAACCTTCGAGCACATCCAGTGTTCGGAAGTGCTGTCGTAGCAGATGACGAAATCCCCGAGCACCTTCTGTGCTTGGAAATATTGGCAAAACAACGAAACCTCTGAGTAGACCCATTGCTCGGAAGCGCTGACGTAGCGATGGCGATGTCCCTGAGCACCTCCTGTGCTCGGAAATGTTGGCGAATCGACGAAACCTTCGAGCAGTTCAGCGCTCGGAAGCACTGATGTAGAGATGATGAAGTCCCCGAGCACCTCCTGTGCTCGGAAATGTTAGCGATGCGACGAAACCTCCGAGCAGTTCAATGCTCGAAAATTGCTGACGTAGCGATGACGAAGTCCCCAAGCACCTCCTGTACTCGGGAATGTTGACGAAGCGATGAAACCTCCGAGCAGATCTAGTGCTCGAAAGTACTGTCATAGCAGATGACGAAGTCCCTGGAGTACCTTCTGTGCTCGGAAATATTGGCGAAACAACGAAACCTCCGAGTAGACCCATTGCTCGGAAGCGCTGACATAGCGATGGCGAAGTCCCCGAGCACCTCCTGTGCTTGGAAGTGTTGGCGAAACGATGAAACCTCCGAGCAGTTCAGTGGTCAGAAGCGATGACGTAGCAATGGCGAAGTCCCCGAGCACCTCCTATGCTCGGAAATGTTGGCGAAGCGACGAAGCCTCCGAGCATTTCAGTGCTCGGAACCGCTAACGTAGCGATGACGAAGTCCCTAGAGCACCTCCTGTACTCGGGAATGTTGACGAAGTGGCGAAACCTCTGAGCAGATCCAGTGCTTGGAAGTGCTATCGTAGCAGATGACGAAGTCCCTGAGCACCTTCCGTGCTCAGAAATATTGGCGAAACAACGAAACCTCTGAGCAGACCCATTGCTCGGAAGCACTGACGTAGCGATGGCGAAGTTTCCGAGCACCTCCTGTGCTCGGAAATGTTGGCAAAACGACAAAACCTCCGAGTAGTTCAGTGCTCGGAAGCGCTGACGTAGCGATGGCGAAGTCCCTGAGCACCTCCTGTGCTCGGAAATGTTGGCGAAGCGATGAAACCTCCGAGCAGTTCAGTTCTCGGAAGCACTGACGTAGTGATGGCGAAGTCCCCGAGCACCTCCTGTGCTCAGAAATGTTGGCGAAGCGACGCTCCGAGCAGTTCAGCGCTCGGAAGCGCTGACGTAGCGATGGCGAAGTCCCCGAGCACCTCCTGTGCTCGGAAATGTTGGCGAAGCGACGCTCCGAGCAGTTCAGCGCTCGGAAGCGCTGACGTAGCGATGACGAAGTCCCCGAGCACCTCCTGTCCCCGGAAATGTTAGCGGTGCGATGAAACCTCCGAGCAGTTCAGTGCTCGGAAGCGCTGACGTAGCGATGACGAAGTCCCCGAACTGGCGCAAGTAGCCGAACCGACGTGCTTCCTTTTAAAAGACTTGGCCTCAGATGAAACGATTCGTCTTCTCTGTCGCGCCGACGCTCAGTAGCCATTCAAGCAAACAACCGTTACATCCAACCCTAGCAGCCGCCAACTAGGGTTTCGAAGATCCTTGATTCAAAACTCGATTCCGCCGAAATCTCTTCGATTCAGCCTTCCAGCCACCCAGATCCATAACCAATTGAAGGAATGGCGCCCAAGAAGAGTATGCGCATGCCCTCGAAGCAAGTAAAGGAGCCACACCTAGAGAACTCCGGCTGGACAACGAGTGGCAACCTTCCACCATGACGGAAAAAGCCATTTTGAAGTTGGAGGCGAAAGGGCTCCTGCCAAACCTTACTGTCGCCGGATGGAGGCTGTCAGGAGGTGAGCCGTACCCCATGCCCAACATCTGCGAGATGACCGTATTCGCCGACTACTTCCTCCACGGGTTCGGTGTTCCTTGCCATCCCTTCCTTCGCAAGCTTCTTGATTATTATGAGATTTCGCTGTGCCATTTGCATCCCAACTCCATCTTCCTAGTCTCTATTTCATCCACTTCTGTAAAGCCTTCGCCGGAATTCTCCCCTATTTCAATCTATTTCATCATCTGTATATGCTCATGAAATCAAGCGGCGGAGGCTCTCGAATTACCGGTGGAGTGTACCTCAAACTCCGGGATGGCATGTCCGCCCATTATCTTTCTATCCCCCTTAATACTAGTCTTCATGATTGGAATAAGAGGTGGTTCTAACTGCCCAATCAAGATCCTCCTGTTCGGTGTGCAATCGAGCAGATACCAGAGAGGACATTGAGCTGGTCGGAGAGGCCTACATCCGATCAGATGGATCAAGTAAACGATCTATTGAAAATTCTGAAGGGCATGAATCTGAATGGAGTTGGAGTTGCTATCAACTTCGTGAAGCGCCAAGTTCGGCCCTGTAAAGAGAGAGTTCATCCTGCGTATGAATGGGCTGGTGAAACTGACCCGACCTGAGAGGTCCCCGATTAGATGTCGTCCTTCTGAAGCTATGACAAGGCTGAAGGAGTTGTTTGATAACAAGAAGAATATCAACAACCGAGGATAGTAGAAGGCGCTACACATTGGGAATCCACCACCCGAGGTATGCCTTTTGTAGATTTTTTTTCTATGTGTCTTTGTTGGAATGTGGATCCGTTGCATCTCATTTGATGTGTTGAAGATACATGGCCAGGACCGGGAGGTATACTTCTCAGAGGTGCCCAGTACGGAGTGGCCCGAAGGAGTTGACCCTCGACACCGCTACCAGCCCGGTAGCGAGGACGAAGACTTCACAGAGCCCTCCAACAACGAAGCTGAAACCGATGAAGAGGAAGAGGATCATGAGACCTCTTCCCAAAAGGTGGCTTGCGGTAAGCAGCCCATGCCTGATAAAGCTGGCTCGTCGGGTGGAGTCCGAAAACCTGAAATCCAGTGAAGCTATCCGTGGAGCGAGCCCGTCGCCAGGCGGTGTTCCCGAGATCAAGTGATGACGAAGGACCACCGCCGAAACGTCATAAAGTGGAGGTCCCTCCGCCGAAAAACCCTGGTGATGATGAGGGGACTTCAGGTCGGAAGAAACGCTTCGCACGGAAGCATCGCCGCTCAGAGCTGTGAGTATCCGTGTCTTCTTGTTGCTGTCTCTTGCCGAACAGAATGTTCTGTTATAGTTAATCATGAAGTCCACATTATTATCCAGGGACCCTTCAGCTGAAGATATCGAGAAGATAGCGAGTAGAGAAGTTGGTGGTGGTACATCGGCGAGGAACAATGATGAAGGGGATGTTGCCGCCAGTTGGCCTTCCGACCACGAGTCACCAAAGACTCCACCAGACCAGCAGCCGGATTTGGGATCGCAGGAGCGGCCACCACCATCAGACTAGCCACATGAAGCGACCGTGCCGCCATCGCCCCTGCCCTCGAAACACGATGTGGAACGGTAGCCTAAGGACGCCGAAAGAATCCATTCTTCGAGACAGTGCTCGCCCACTGGTTCTGGCCAAGGAGCGAACACATAGACCGGTGGCCCCTCTTTTGGAGGAGCACCGGTGTCAGGCCAGGAGATCCCCGAGCAACCACCTGCAAGCGCTGCTCCTCCGGAGCACAACGTCGAGGAGATCACCCATCAGGCTGCGGGTGGAACTCCGGCGGTGGTGCTCAGGACTTTCAGGCGGGTCGGCGACCAGTATGCCGTCATCGTGGAGGAAGAAGCGGCGGACGAAGAGCTGGAGGCCTCGAAGGCAGATATAACAAGCACCCGTGCCGATCTCAGAAACGTGCTCCGCCGGCTGGGGCAATTGTCGTCACGAGTTTAGGTAACTACGCCCTTCTTGAGGTTGCTTGAAGTTTCTCTCGTTGCTCTTTGTCATGTTCTGTTACTGTCAGTCAGACCGTCCATGACACGGCCAAAGATCGGCAAAAATCTCTTTAACGCGCCGCTGGACTCGCGGTGGAGAATGCAAGGTTGGAGAAGGAAAATGTTCGTCTGGAGAAGGCGATGGAAGACCTCCGCGAGAAGCGCGACACGTTGCATTTGCACTGCAACTGACTTAATGGAGTCTGAGCAGAAACTGCTGCAGGATAAAAAAGGTATGGAGACTGTTATGGTTCTAGTTATTGTATCCCAGCTCCTTCTTACTGCTAAGTTTCGAAGTCTTGACTGGCAGATCCATCCGAGGTGTTGGAGGGTGCCGCGCGCCGAGGTACATGCGTCTTCAGAAGTCCAACCTTGCCTAATTTATTTTGTTAGGGGGTGCTGATCCGTCGTCTTTCGTGGTACAGTTAAAGAGCTGGAAGATGAAGTGTCCATGCTGCAGGGAAGCTGCTCGGAGGAACGAAGAGGCACGCTTGGGTGAGTTTCTTCTACCTGTAGGATGCTTCAATGCTTCTTGTTGAGACTTCTGATCTTTGCCTTTTGTCATGAACACATACTGATCGGAGGACTCGAGCACAGATGAGTGATCTGTCTCAGCGCCTGCAACCTGCCGAGAACCGTTACGACGCCGTGGCAGAAGGTATCAAACCGGTTTTGGACATCATCCAGTATGCTCCCGCCGATCCTCCTGCAGAGGCGCCAGGGCCCTTTGATATTATCCCGCCGATCCTCTTGTATGAGCAAAACCGCTCATACACTATCCTGTTTTCATTCCAATAAAAAGAGGAAGAAAACAGCGAAGTTAGCCCATTTAAACTACGTCTACCAATGCTTTATTATGCAATCGATGTTTATGCCAGCTTGGATGTTTTTGCCCTCCCCGGCAACGGCGCCAGAAATGCTTGTTGGTATTTCTTAACGTCGTTACAAAAGATAGACTAAAAGTCCATCCCCGGCAACGGCGCCAGAAATGCTTGTTGGCGTTTCTTAGCATCACTACTAAAGATAGACTATGAGTCTGTCCTTAATAATAATACTACAAACGTAAGTTGATATTCCCAGCCACCATTACTTCAGAAAGGTAACCCTTGGCCCTTAATGGCACCGGCCTAGGTAATGCAGTCTGGTAATAGCAGTTAGAAGTGTCGGATTGGCCTTCCTAACTGTCATTACTTACGATATGCAAAACTGTGACACGGCGCCGTGGGGTGCACAAGAATTACAATCCTTAAGTAATGGTACTTAGGCATGCCAATTCGTAGCTCAGTAAGAAGTAAGATTACTCTGCAAGCGCACAGAACTATCATTGTAGCATTTCAACCCGTGAGTATTCAAGGGTGTCGTATTTATAATTTTCCCGTAGGAGGGCAATATGCATCAAGCGTGGTGTAAACATGATCACTTCTTGAGTGCAATGGTAGGCATAGAGTAAACATGAATAAAACATGATGTCAAAATAGTGGACACACATCGGGGTCCAACCTCAAGGATAAAAAGGAAAAATAAAGAATAAAAGAATATAACTAACTGAGCAGGCATTGGTCATATATAATTATGCAAAGAACTGCTAGCAACACATCTAATTAGCAAGTCTAGTATCAGAACTATGTCTGGGGTGATAGGGAGATCCCCGCAGCTGGTCTGCCAGCTGATAGGGACTTTACGAACTCCTACTTCAATATCCGAACGTGGGGGAGTGCTAGGGATGGACAGGGCTGTCACCACCTGCCCACCTACCCCTCTGCCCGTGGGATACCGACATATTCGCCGATCTCCAGCATACTTGAGCACCATGCTCACGTACTTGGAAACAACTCCTAACCTCCGCGGACCCCAACCCTTCGGATTAACAGGCTAGGTTAAGAGCAACCAAGAAGGCATGACGAACCATCACCTCATTCCTAGTTCTTCCTCTATTCATACTAATTTGATGAACAATGAAGAACGATAATGAACAAGTCAAGAACATGACACATAAACTATATTCTAGTCCATATATTATGCTCATAACAAGATCATAACTTTGCTCTAGTTCATATGCATGATCATATAAATAAGATAAGAACTTGCTCATGGAAGAAGACCGAATTGTATTCATATCAAGATGATTCTTTTCTTCCAAGGAGACAAGCTCTCCTTGATAGCTCTTGCCTTGCTCACAAACTACTAGTACTACTCTAAAGATATAAGTGAGTGGTGTGAGGTAGATGACTCCAAAATGATGTGTGTGTTGAATGAAAAGAGCACCATCTATTTATAGTTGAACTAGGACGGTTTGGCGTCTTTAAACTTGGAAGGAGGTGAAACCGCCCTTGGGAAACCGCCTAGAGCACCGCCACCGAAGACTGGGCCTGGGAGGCCTCACCAGGGGGCAGCCGCACCTGGGGACGGTCGGTCCCCTGAGTGGGCCCGCTGGCCACCACCTTCTGGTGGTCGGTTTCTCTCATAGCCTGGGCCTTTCCCGTGGTTACGATCAGGCCCAGATATGCATCGAAGTTAGGCTTCTTTATTATTCTTGTTTGCGCATTTGCTGAATACGTCTTTGGCTTTTGCGCTTTCTTCAAGATGTTTGTGCATTTCCACTTGTTACACCCAAAACATGAATACTAGGGGAACAAGTGGAACTTGTTAGTAGTAAAGGCATATGTGCTAGAATATGATTAGTCTTTCTTCTTTTTAGTCTAAGTTGGTAGCATAGAAATAATCCATAAGGACTGCCAACAAGACCCCCAAGCTTAACCTTTGCTCATCCCGAGCAAATAGCTAAGTATGGTTGTTGATCAGGAGTTGCTACGATGCTGATATAATTCATAAGTGCCATGCCTATAACAAAGTATTCATTCGTAATTTAAATAGGTTGGCATTGTATCCACTCTTTACCTTGATTTCTCATGGGGCTTGTAGCTTCTTCAATTTCTTGAGCGGTTGCAAGACAGAATGGTTATAACAGATTCACTAATCATTCATTCTTTGATAGACCTTCTATCCGGAGGTTTTATGAATTTTTGTAAGATAAAATAATTTCCTCAAATGATTCTCTTAATCGCTCAATGTGTATGATTATCTCACTAAAGGCATTGTAGTGTTGCCTTAAAATCCTACCACTAAGGCTGAGAGTGGAGTTTTTAGGTAGGTATGTGGGCATACTTACATCACCTGTGTTGTTGAGTCAAAGACCGGACCATAAGAGATACAAGTCATACACTTTTTTTGAGATGTGCAAGTGTGTGGAATATAAGTATGGTTGAAACCTATCTCTAATTAATTTTTTTTGGCACTCCATGCATCATGACTCTCTTTTATTGGATGGAACAAAGTCTTTTGGAGAGATATGGGCTATAGAAAGATCATTCTCTCTCTTTTTTTAACGGGTATTTGGATTTTCTTTCCCGTTTGTTTTCTCATGCCCCTTGGTTTTCTTTCCTTTTTTTTCTTTTCTTCTTCTTCTCTTTTTTTTTTACATAGCCCATATCTTTTTATTGACATATGGAAACTCATGGATGGAGAGATGTCATGATGGCAAATGCAAGGAGTGAAAATTTTGTATGAAGGGTGCGCGACTCTCAGGGTAAGAGTTGGCGTATAGTTCTATTTTTGTGGATGGAAGGGTGCATATTGTGCGCAACTCTTAGGGTGAGAGTTGGCTTTATTTGGTGGGTGTACGTGAATCCCAATCATGGGTGCATGACTATAATCTCACTAGGTCTCAGTTTTTTTGACTCGACTCAAAGTTCCGTAAGTAGCATATGACTCAAGTTTTACAAAAGTAGAGCATGTCATATGGCCTTGGTAGGTATTTCATAATCATCGGAGAACTTTTGATTTTTGAATTTTTGAAAAGAAAACTCCGGATGCCAAGTTTCTCTTAGAACAAAGTCATAGCAAAGTCTATTTGTACCATCTCATATCTTGCAACAACTTAGAAAAGGATCTTGAAATTGCAACCCACAAGATTTTAAGTTCTCAGAATGAGACATTTTTAGCCAACAAACTTAAATCTTGAGAAATACTAAGTTATAACTTTAGGCACAAACGAATTATAGACAGAGCAACTATTCATCATTTCAACAGAAGAGAAACTAATATATATTAGCACATACGGGAGTGGAATATTTTATTTTATTTATTATTATTATATTTATTATTTTATTTTATTTTTTTTTATTTTTAATAAGGAAATAAAATTGCAGAATTTAAAAGTGCGAGAAATAATGTGCAAGAAATTTTAAAGATACATGTTACCTCTGTGGGGTCTCCCCCCAAGCTAGTTCAAGGCCTAGGTCCTGGGAATTGTCCCATAGACCGAAGGTAGGCCATCTGTGCCTCGTGCCGCCACCGGTTCGCATCTTTGAGGTCCACGAAGTGCTGCTGGTACTGCTCATGCCATTGAGTGGCAGTTTGGATGTGAGCGTTGAGCGTACCTTGGATCTGCCTGTTTTGCAGCTCTAGTCCTCCCATGCGTGTGTTGAGAATCTCTAGTCTGACCGGCTGTGGGTGAAGTGGAGGTGGCATGCCGTCAGAATCTGAGGAATGCACATGCTCTTGCTGCCTTGATCCTCCTGCCTCGTGTGAGTGTTGCCACCCTGACCCTCCAGCCCCGTGAGGGTGAGGAATGTGTCCCATACCATATCCATACCCAGGGGTGAACCCGGGTGTAGACATGACAGGGGACCATCCCATCCCTGGTGTCATGGTGGGCATGGCCGGTGGTGTAGGCTGTACGGATGGTGCAGACTCCTCCTGTACTCCTCTCCTTCGTGATCTCCTGCGGGAAACAGAACTCCTGCATGCTTCTTCCTTCTCAACAAGGTCGACGATGAGAGATGGGGATTTATATAAAGCGAGATCCGGGTTAGGTAATGGTATCTCGTTTATATATCCCGGAAAATAAAATACCAAATTCTGTCCCGATTCGTCATGTTTTAATGTATGGTCTTGCACGAAATAAAACTCATTGAGCATAATCCGAGGAGTGGAGAAATAAACAATAGTATTAGCACCATGAGGATCAATACTAGTGGCAAGACGAGTGATGAGTGAAGTGCACATGATAGGTGTAGAAGTTTTGAAAGAGTTCAACCAGTGCTTAACAATATCATAGACAGGAGCGACTTTAATCTTTTTAAGCACGGCATAAAGAAACTTCAACTCAATATCATAAGCATGATGCTTGTCTTCTCTAGGAAAGAAGGAATTAGCAATCCACTTAAGCATAAACCTTAAAGTAGGATGATGGATGTTGTTGATATTAGGTTGGAATTTTCCAGTCATATTTTGTCCGGTTATCAAGTGCCAAAAAGTATGACGATGATAACCCAAGAGAGAAAAACCCAAGTCAACAGAGCATCGCTCATGAAAGCCTATGTGGTCAGTAAACTCCTTCCAATAAAGACTATGCTCCTTCCCAAAGCAGCGGAAAGTAATACCATAATCGACAATTTGTAGAGTGCCCAAGACTTGGATGGTCAAAAGACGAGATCCAAGTTCGTGTACAGGGGCAACTTGGCTCCAACCAACATTTTCGAAAACGGTATTAAATTCGACGTTCATACCTGTCTGCTAGAGAAAGTGTGGGTCGAAGGCCGGTATATGCAGGAACTCGCGTCCCTTGAGGAAGGTTGTATGCTTGCATCTCCCGCTCGCTCTCCAAGTCGATGAAGGGGGAGTCGGTCCCGTCGATGGCTGTGGCCTCTTGGTGCCTCCTCTTCTTCATGCAGTGGGCTCGCCTCACTTGCGAGGGGGCCTTGGCTAGACTCCCCACGAGAGTGACGGCCTTTCTGGAACATGCTAGAAATCCGACCTCCGATCCCACTCATGGTGAGTGAGCTTAGCACGAGAGCTTACTTTGTGGTGGAAAATAAAGAGGTTCTTGCAGAATTTTCTTGCACTTGAACTTTGTGGAAAGTATGGTGGAAGCAAGAGAGTGATGGAGGGAGTGAAAGAATATGAGTGTGAGAGGGGTGAAGAGCTCCACCCGAATTCTCTAGTATTAATAGGCTTGATCGCAGGCTGGGGAGTGTAGCTTGCAACGACTAGTAGCCGTTGGCAAAAGGCCGGGCCACAGAGCCGTTAGGCAGGGGGCGGTCGCCCCTGGGACCGGTCGGTCCTTTGTTAGGGCCTGTTCTGTCCCGTCTTCTTACAGAGCCCTCTAACGGCTACCCTCAAGATGTAGCCGGTTACGAATGACCCCCATTTGGAATTTTGCCCCAGATTTTAATTTTCCACAAATTTATTTGAAGCCTTTTTTTGGTTTTCAAAAATTAATTAAAAATAAGATTTAGATATAACAAAATCTAAACTTTCCAAGAATGATTTTTATAGAATTTTTTGGAGAAGAGTTTATTTTGGACTAAAAAATAGAATTTTATAAAACTAGAAAGAGGGAAACTCTTTTTGAAGGCATGAAAATAATTTTATGAAATATATATATATAAATTATAGAAGTGCATATATTTATATTATATATATATATATATTTTAGAAGGGTAAGATACAATACCTAAGTGGGGACACCTCCCCCAAGCTTGAAAGATGGTGTGGGCCCCTTCAGATATTTATTTATTTATTTATATGTATTTATTTTTAGATAACTGCCGATGACCTACGGCAAGGACTCAACGTTTACAGTCGTTGGCAAAACTCTTCTTCCTTTATTGCTCTGCAGCTGCATGAACAAACTCGGGAGAAGGCCTCGGGTTGCCCCGGGATTTTTCCGTATTGTTGACAGGGATAGAAGCAGCTATTTGAGCCATTTGGGTTTCTATCATTTTGTTAAAACTTGCTTGATTTTGAATAGAAGAAGACAGAGTTTTAAGCTTTGCATTTATATTTTCAAACATTTTATCGTTGAAGGATAGCTTTTTGGTCAGATTTTCATTGATCTTAGCTTGTCCTAACATGAGGTCTTTTAAGGAAGGTTGGTTTGAATTGTAATTTGAATTGAAATTATTACCTTGCGGGCGGTGTTGGTTGTTCCACCCGTTATTACCTTGCTGAGGTTGGCGAAACCCATTATTGACGTATAAAGCTTCTTCTTGGGTTTCGGGGCAGTTGTTCCCCGAGTGGCCAACATTCCCACAGACTTCACATGTCATGTGTGACTCCATGGCCTGGACGGTACTCATGGTAGGGTTGGTGGCACGATCGTCCAGCTTCTGCATCAGCAAGTCTATTTTTGCGGCTAGCAAGTCCGTCTCCTTCACGGTATGCGTGCCTTTTTGTGTTTTTCTTCCTTCTTCCCAACTCTCCAGCTGTGGCATCTACGTGCCCTTTTGACATGGCCATGAGGCCTTCATAGAAGATTTTGGAGCACGAGCCAATCTTCCATTCCATGATGAGGACAGGCTCGGATGTATTCCTAAAGCCTTTCCCATGCTTCGGGGGTGGACTCTAGCGCAGATTGCCGGAAGTTTGAAATCTTCCCCCTTAGAGCGCTGGTCTTGCTCATGGGGAAGAAGTTGGCGAGGAACGCCGTGGAACATTTGTCCCACGTGTTAACAGCTTCCTTGTTTTGATAGAACCATTGCTTCGCTTTCCCCGTGAGGGAGAAAGGAAACAAGCGGAGTCTGATGCTGTCCTGTGTGACATTCTTGATGACAATGGTGTCGCACAGCTCAAGGAAGTGTTGCAGGTGAGCATTTGCGTCCTCACTTGGCAATGCCACAGAACTGACTCAGCCTGCACCATCGAAATAAGGCCCGTACGGATCTCGAAATTTCCATCTCCAACGTTGACAGCGGGCCCAACGAGCACAGTTGGCAACAACGGGAGTGGAGTAGTCACGGAGTGTCTTGGCCATAGCGGTAGTGGCGGATGGTGCGAGAGTGTCCTGGTTCGTCTACCGATGGGGTAGTAGAGGAAGAAGCGGTACGCGACCTTTTCTTCCTTAGGAGTGCTTCCGGATTACTGGTGAAATTGTTCGGCAGAGCAAAACCGCTCATACACTATCCTGTTTTCATTCCAATAAAAAGAGGAAGAAAACAGCGAAGTTAGCCCGTTTAAACTACGTCTACCAATGCTTTATTATGCAATCGATGTTTATGACAGCTTGGATGTTTTTGCCCTCCCCGGCAACGGCGCCAGAAATGCTTGTTGGCATTTCTTAACGTCGTTACAAAAGATAGACTAAAAGTCCATCCCCGGCAACGGCGCCAAAAATGCTTGTTGGCGTTTCTTAGCATCACTACTAAAGATAGACTATGAGTCTGTCCTTAATAATAATACTAGAAACGTAAGTTGACATTCCCAGCCACCATTACTTCAGAAACGTAACCCTTGGCCCTTAATGGCGCCAGGCCTAGGTAATGCAGTCTGGTAATAGCAGTTAGAAGTGCCGGATTGGCCTTCCTAACCGTCATTACTTACGATATGCAAAACTATGGCACGGCGCCATGGGGTGCAACAAGAATTACAATCTTTAAGTAATGGTACTTAGGTACGCCAATCGATAGCTCAGTAAGAAGTAAGATTACTCTGCAAGCGCACAGAACTATCATTGTAGCATTTCAACCCGTGAGTATTCAAGGGTGTCGTATTTATAGTTTCCCGTAGGAGGGCAATATGCATCAAGCGTGGTGTAAACATGATCACTTATTGAGTGCAATGGTACGCATAGAGTAAAGATTTTAAAATAGTGGACACACATCTGGGTCAACCTCAAGGATAAAAAGGAAAAATAAAGAATTAAAAGAATATAACTAACTGAGCAGGCATTGGTCATATATAATTATGCAAAGAACTGCTAGCAACACATCTAATTAGCAAGTCTAGTATCAGGACTAAGCCTGGGGTGATAGGGAGATCCCCGCAGCTGGTCTGCCAGCCGGTAGAGACTTTACGAACTCCTACTTCAATATCCGAACGTGGGGGAGTGCTAGGGATGGACAGGGCTGTCACCACCTGCCCACCTACCCCTCTGCCCGTGGGATATCGACATATTCACCGATCTCCGCATACCTGAGCACCATGCTCACGTACTTGGAAACAACTCCTAACCTCCGCGGACCCCAACCCTTCGGATTGACAGGCTAGGTTAAGAGCAACCAAGAAGGCACGACGAACCATCACCTCATTCCTAGTTCTTCCTCTATTCATACTAATTTGATGAACAATGAAGAACGATAATGAAAAAGTCAAGAACATGACACATAAACTATATTCTAGTCCATATATTATGCTCATAACAAGATCATAACTTTGCTCCAGTTCATATGCATGATCATATAAATAAGATAAGAACTTGCTCATGGAAGAAGACCGAATTGTATTCATACCAAGATGATTCTTTTCTGCCAAGGAGACAAGCTCTCTTTGATAGCTCTTGCCTTGCTCACAAACTACTAGTACTACTCTAAAGATATAAGTGAGTGGTGTGAGGTAGATGACTCCAAAATGATGTGTGTGTTGAATGAAAAGAGCACCATCTATTTATAGTTGAACTAGGACAGGTTTGGCGTCTTTAAACTTGGAAGGAGGTGAAACCGCGCTTGGGAAACCGCCTAGAGCACAGCCACCGAAGACTGGGCCCGGGAGGCCTCACCACCAGGGGGACGGCCGCACCTGGGGGCGGTCGGTCCCCTGAGTGGGCCCGCTGGCCACCGCCTTCTGTTGGTCGGTTTCTCTCATGGCCTGGGCCTCTCCCGTGGTTACGATCAGGCCCAGATATGCATCGAAGGTGGGCTTCTTTATTATTCTTGTTTGTGCATTTGCTGAATACGTCTTTGGCTTTTGCGCTTTCTTCATGATGTTTGTGCATTTCCACTTGTTACACCATTAAACCTGCAAAACGTGAATACTAGGGGAACAAGTGGAACTTGTTAGTAGTAAAGGCATATGTGCTAGAATATGATTGTCTTTCTTCTTTTTAGTCTAAGTTGGCATGCATAGAAATGATCCATAATGGACTGCCAATAGGTACAAAGGTCCCCCCTAGCAAATTCTCATACATTACCTTGGACATGTTGTTCCCTCCAGATCCAAGGTCGCAGAAGGCGTTATTGAAGGTGTGCGGCCTGATTTCGCAGGTGATGGTAGGATGACCAGGGTCACTCTTCTTGGCCATGAATGGCGGATCAAGAAGCCAACCCGGGGTTTGCCTAACCGGAGGCTTACCAAACCTCGTGGAAATTAACTTAACACCCTCAATTGGTTCCTCAGGTTTCCCTGGGATCTTACCTTATTCGAATGATGGGACAGCTGCTGCTATTTGAGCTAATTGGGTTTCTAGCATTTTATTAAAGCTCAATTGATTTTTCATAGCAGTGTTAAAGCTATCCATTTTCTCACTAAGATTTTCAAGAGTCTTATCATTAGCCATTATTTGCTTATTTATACTATCATTGATTTTAGATTGGCCTAAGACAAGATCTTTAAGAGAAGGCTGGTTACCATAAGAATTATTAAAATTATTGCTTGTAACCATTACCTTGGTTTCCTCGGTAGAAGGGGACGCGAGTTCCATCCTCCTTGTTGCTAGGGGTCGATACTCATTGTTGTTGTTGTTGTTATTGATGAAGCTCACTTCCTCCTTCGTCTCGGGACAGTTGTTGCCCGAGTGATCTTCTCCACCACATACCTCGCATCATGGGTCAGCTTCGATTGCTTGTGGCGGTGGCAGTGGTTCGAATGGCCTCTTGTTCCTTTTTGGAACCTTCCTCAATCTTTTTCATCAAGAGGTCCATTTTTGCTGAGAGCTTGTCCACCTCATGAACAGTGTGCATACCTCATGACTACGGGCTAATCCAGTTAGCCCATGGTAGAAACCTTGGATTAGGAGCCATTCTTCAATCCCATGATGAGGACAAGCATGAATGTACTCCTGGAGACTGTTCCCATGCTTTGAGAATCGCCTCGTCAGCTTGCTGTTGGAAACTTGAGATTTTTCCACAGAGAGCGCTGGTTTTGCCCATTAGGGAATAATTTCTTGAGAAATGTATTGGCACACTTCTCCCAGGTGGTAGCTTCATTCTTGTTGACATAAAACCATTGCTTTGCCTTCCCAAAGCAGTGAGAATGAGAATAGGCAAAGACGGATGGCGTCAGCCGAGACATTCTTGATAGTGAAGGTACCACACACCTCCAGGAAGTGCTAGGAGATGGGCATTGACGTCTTCATGCGGCTTCCCACAGAATGGATTGGCTTGCGCCATGTTGATAAGCGTTGGCTTGAGCTCAAAGGTAGCATCCCCCAAGTTGAGCTGCGGACCGGTGGTAATGTTGTCAGCCGATGTTGCAGAGAACTCAGAGATGATCTTTTGGGCCATAGCTTCCTCCGTTGATAGTGCTGAGCCTCTTTCCTCGAACGGATTCAGGATTGAGATGAACCTTTGAGGTGGAACTTGACGACGTCTAGTTCTCCTCAACAATTGCTCAGGATCTTCAATGAAATTTGACGGCAACTGGAAATCGTTCATACACTGTCTAGCTTCACGATAACGAGAAACACAGACAGAGGTAAGCCCCTAACACTAATCGATAACTAAATTGATAGTAGACTCCGGGTTCAATTTTTATTAATATTCCTAGACTGATGCTTTCCCCGGCAACGGCGCCAGAAATGCTTGTTGACACTTCTTAGCGCAACCACCAGAGATAGGGTGTTAGGCTATCTCTGATAACGGCGCCAGAAGTGTCTGGGGTATTTCTTATGTCTATTGGATAATTCCACAAGCGCACAGAATATGCCACTGTAGCACTTCACCCGGGAGTATTGCAAGGTATCGTTATTTATTTTTATCCCAAGGGAAAGTGGTTGCTAGGAATAATTAATAAAAAAGAGAGATCCTTAAGTCTATAACAACTTAGTATCAACTAGTGATAGGGGGGTAAATCGATATGTAGAGGAAAGGGTAATGACACCAAGACACGACAAGGTTTTGGGATAACTAAAGATAACTAGTAGAGAATAGCTAGGTGGGAGGACAACGAGTGAGTATAAGGACTCCTATGACACTTACTTTACTCTTGTGAACTATCTTATCAAATAGATGAATTATACTAAGACAGCTACCTTACTTCCAGTGTAGGGGATAGGCGAGACAGTAGGGGATATAACCTCTACCCGAAGCGGCTATTCTCTTATGGGAGCCTACGTTCTAAGAACTTGCCTAAAACATGTGGAGGGATACTAAGACTCGACAGGGCTGTCACCACCTGCTAGCACCCACAAACAATCCATGCGACAAGCGGTATTCAAAGGCAAGATCTAGTCTAAGCACCACGCTTACACTAAGCCTTACTACTCTAGTTGCGTACCAACAACTAAAGTACCCTATGACAGGCGATGAACTACACACGTGAGCTGGTTACAGGATCACTATCCAATATAACTCAACTATAAGTTAAGACAAAACACAACAATACTATAAAGAATAGTAATGCACTAAGTAGAGACTTAGTAAAGTAAAGTGAAGATAATATATTGATAAAGGTAAAGTCTTACATAAGGAAAGGTACAAAAGCTATACCAGACTCTCCAGCAGATGACTCTGGAGACTCCGAGCATAGCTCGACTCGACTCTAACTCCCACACTAGACTAATACTACTACTAAAGAGTGTAACTCTTGTGACTCTTGTGTATCTTGGGTGTCCTGAAGTGGGCGATGGCAGCCTCTATTTATAGGGGAGAGTTGAGGGGCGCCACGTCAGCGATCCGCGTGCTCCTTGCCTCTCCACCCTTGGATAAACCTCCATTGAACCGTCATAAGATGGACGGCCGAGGTGATTTCAGCACATGAAAAACATGCTGGAAGGCAGGTGGAGGCCAACCGACCTGGCTGGGCACCAGGGGGGTTCGGCTGATCCCCTATGGCAGGTGGGCCTAGCCAGGGTCTTCTAGAAGAAGTCCCCACCTGTCATGGAGTGCAGCAGTGGCCTGGTCCCACCTTGGGTGGTTCGGCCGAGCCACCTTTGGTGAGTTGGGCCCACCACTGTGGTCCCATCTGTCATTGATTGTCCCCGTGTATTGGTTCCACCTTGGTTGCATGTTTGTCACGTTGAATCCTTATACTTTGTTTCTCCACCGTTGAATAGAAACATATGTTGATCTGACGGATGAAATGAGCTGGGTGGAGGGTCACATGGATCATGCCATGTCACCAGAGCCAAGTGGGCCCCATGTAGGATTCGGCTGACCCATACATGGGCCTACCCTGGGCTCTCCTCTCTTCTAAGTGATGTTGTGCACCATTTCTTGATGTTTCTTGGTCTGTTTGATCTTTGCTGCATTAACAAGCTTAAGAGTACAAGTGGAACTCGTTATTGATAAAATATGTTCATGTTATGTTTATTCTCCCTTGAATCCGAGGCCTGTTGACGGTGTTTGAATGTGGATTTTCATGGTATATCCACCGTCAACAGTTGCCGACCACGAAGAACCTGCCAGTTGACGTTCCGGTTATAATATCGCCGTAGCCCCTCCAGGTATTTGGCCGTGCAGTACACAGGAGGCTAGACGCTCTTCTTCGAGTCTATCGATGTCTTCTGCTCATGTGCCGTCGGACCTCTCTTCATTGTAGTTCTCAACTCTAGGAGCTTGGAAGGCGATGTCGGCTGGTAGCACTGCTTCTGATCCGTAGACCATAAAATATGGAGATATGCCGGTATTTCGGCTAGGCTGGGTTCGCAAGCCCCAGACGACTGCTGGCAACTCGTTGATCCAGTTTCCTAGACTTCTTTCGACTGACTTCATGTAGGCGCTTCTTGAGGGCGTCGAGCAACATTCTATTTGCTCTTTCTACTTGTCCGTTAGCTCGAGGGTGAGCCACCGAGACGTATTTTACCACGATGCTTCCTTCGTCGCAGAAATCCTAGAAGTCACTCCCGGTGAAGGTGGTACCGAGGTCGGTGATGATGCTGTTTGAAAGGCCGAAGCGGTGAGAGATGTCATTGAAGAACTCCGCGGCTTTGGCCGTCGTTGCTTTCACCAATGGCTTGTACTCAATCTATTTGGAGAATTTATCGATGGCGACGTACACGCAATGCTAGCCCTCTTTAGCCGTCTTGAAGGGACCTATCATGTCGAGTCCCCATGTGGCGAAGGGCCAGGATGTAGGTATGGTCTGTAGCTCCTGTGCTGGGACATGTATCTGCTTTGCAAAAAACTGGCACGCCTCGCTAGTGGCGCACAATCTTCTCGGCGTCCTGGACGGCGGTAGGCCAGTAAAATCCTGCTCAAAAAGCTTTGCCGACCAGAGTATGTGAGGCTGCAGTGGCTACCACACATGGCTCCATGCACTTCTTGGAGTATCTTGATGCCCTCTTCGCGTGTGATGCACTTTTAGAAGACTTGACTCTTGGCGTTTTTACGCATGAGCTTGTTGTCGACTGAGACGTAATTCTTGGACCTGTCTCATGAGACGCTCTGCTTCTATTTTGTCCTCGGGGATTTTGGCTTCGATTAGATAGGCGATGAAGGGTGCTCTCCAATCCTCTTCAGAATTAGAGATGCATGCCGCTATCTGACCGGACGGGGGCGCTCCAGCCTCTTCGTCTTCTGGGATAGAGGAGTGGACCAAGTCTTGGACGAAGATGCTAGGGAGGGATATCAGCTCGGGATGAATCGAGCTTAGATAACTCATCGGCTGCCTGGTTTTCAGCTCGGATGACGTGGTGAAACTCAATGCCCAAAAATTTTTCCTTCGAGCTTTCTGATCGCAGCGACATAGGCGTCCATCTTCTCGATGTTGTAGTCCCAATCTTTATTCACCTAGGTTGATAACCAAGTCAGAGTCCCCATATACCATCAGCCGCCGGATGCCTGAGCTCAGAGGCGATTTGTAGGCCGTGGATAGCGACTTCGTATTCGGCGGCGTTGTTGGAGGCTTTGAAATATATTCTCAACACATAGCGGAGGCGTTCGCTTGACGGTGATATGAGAAGTACGTCGGCGCCTGCGCCTCCGATGCTGAGGGACCCGTCGAAGTACATCGTCCAATGTTCTTCCTGCTCGGTAGGTACTTGTTCCTGCATTTCTGTCCATTCGGCGATGAAGTCAGCCAGCACATGTGACTTGATCATTGTTCGGCTGCAGAACTCCAAAGAATAAGTTCCAACTCCACTAGCCCACTTCATGATTCTGCCATTGGCATCTTTGTTGCGAAGGATGTTGCCGAGAGGATGTTGGGTGACCACTACGATTGGATGGGCTTCAAAATAGTGACGGAGCTTGCGTGATGTGACGAGGATGGTGTAGATCAACTTCTGCACTAGTCCTGGTAGCGAGTTTTGGACTCGTTCAGGACTTCGCTGATGAAATAGACTGGTCGCTGAACTAGATATGCGTGACCGTCTTCGTCCTTTCGACGACTATTGCCGTGCTAATGACATTGCCTGGTTGCGGTGATGTAGTGTAGCAGGAGTTTCGTCCTTTACGGGTGCTGTAAGGAGCGGAGGGTGTACCAGGAACTGCTTTAGCTCCTTAAAGGCCTGATCGGCTTCTTCCGACCAGACGAATTTTTCGCCTGCCTTGAGCAGCTTGAAGAAGGGGAGGCCTTTTTCGCCTAGTCTGGAGATGAATCGACTCAGGGCTGCCATGCACCCAGTGAGGTTCTGAACATCCTTGACGTTAGTCGGGGGCTTCATTCTCATGATGGCCTCGATCTTCTCTGGATTGGGGAGGATGCCCTGTTTGCTGACGATATTGCCAAGCAGGTTGCCCGACGGAACGCCAAAGATGCACTTGGAAGGGTTCAATTTCCATTGAAAAGCATCCAGCTTTTTGAAAACTGCTTCGAGGTTGGAGATGATGTCCTCAGCCTTATGGGTTTTTATGACAACGTCATCGACATAAGCTGCGGCGATGTCGGGAATGAGGCCTTTGAGGCATGCCTGGATGGCCCGCTGGTATGTTGCGCCAGCGATCTTCAGGCCTAAAGGACATAGTCTTGTAGCAGTAGGCCCCGAAGGGAGTGATGAAGGAGGTTTTCTCCTGGTCTTCTTCTTCAAGGCGATTTAGTGGTAGCCAGGAGTAGCAGTCGAGGAAGCTGAGTAGTTCGCAGCCGGCTGTGGAGTCGATGACTTCATCGATGCGGGGGAGGCCAAAGCGGTCTTTAGGGTAGTGTTTGTTGAGATCGGTGTAATCAACGCACATTCTCCATTCATTATTCTTTTTTCTTACAAGGACCGGATTGGCTAACCAATCGGGATGATACACCTCTTTGATAAAGCCAGCAGCTAGGACCTGAGCTATTTCTACCCTAATAGCCTCCTTCTTGTCTGGAGAGAATCGCCGGAGCTTCTGCTTGACGGGCTTGGCGGTCTTTGAGACGTTCAAGGAGTGCTCGATCAGCTTCCTAGGTACACCGGGCATGTCCGTAGGTTTCCATGCGAAAACGCCGACGTGCTTTCTGAGGAAACTGACGAGTGCGTCTTCCTATTTGGGGTCAAGATCTGTCCCGATGCGAGTGATCTTACTCGGGTCACTGGGAACGAGGACGACGTCCTTTGTCTCCTTGTTCTTGGTAGCATCTCTGGGCGGGGTCTTCTCTGGGATGACTTGTTCTTTAGGCGCCAGCCTCTGTGCGTCTACTGCGCATGTATTCTTCAGGATGGAGACGTCGGTGGCTTTTGCCTTGGCGATGGCCTCCTTCTCGCAGTCATACGCGACCTGGAGGTTAGAACGGACCGTGTGGATGCCGGTCTCCGTCGGCATCTTCATGATGAGGTAGGTGTAGTTGGGGATGGCTCCAAACTTAGCCAGAGTTGGGCAGCCGAGTATGGCGTGATACGCGGTGTCGAAATCGGCCACCAGGAAGTCGATGTGTTCGATGCGAAAACACTGTGGTGTTCCGAACTGGACAGACAGATTGATCTGTCCCAGAGGGTAGAAGGGCTGCCCTGGGACGATTCCCCAAAATGGAGCCGTGGTTGGCTCCAGGTCCTTCTGCTCGGAGTCCGAGCTCCTTGGAGGCTCCGGAAAACTGTTGAGGCCGCTACCACCGTCGATCAGCACCTTGCGGAAGAGTGTCTTGCGTATCACCGGGTCGAGGATCAGCAGGAAGTGACCCAAGTATGGGACCTCCGTCCACTGGTCCTCTCTGCTGAAGGTGATGGCCTTGTGCGACCAAGGAGGAAATTTTGGGTCGGCGGCAGAGGCGTCATGGTTGGCGATGGAGTTGACGCGTCTAGCGACGAGCTTCTGCTCCCTCTTCGACTCCATGGCTATGTGGCCACCAATGATTGTGGAGACCGTCCGATGAGCTTCAGAGTAGCCTGGAGGCGGATCGTTATTGTCATTGCGCTTGTCTTTGTCGGACTCTATGCGAGCCTTCTTCTTTTTCTGCTCTTGAAATGCCTTGGAGAAACCATAGCATTCTCTCATGGTATGCTTATGGAACTTGTGGAGGGGGCATTGACTGTCGAGGAGCTTATCATAAGCCTATTCATAATTGTGCTTCAGGGCTGGTCGGGCATTGTAGATCTGGTAATGGTGCCAGCCTCTCTCCAGCCCTAGAACATTCTGGCTCGTCGTGGCGACGTCGATCGGAGCGGTGCTGGTCGCGGTAGTCGCGTTCACCGCGGCGGTAGTCCCGCCAGCCTCCTCGATCATCATGGCACCGATCAGATCGGCGGTCGGCGTCCTCGTGGCGTGGTCGGTCGGGGAAGCGGAGGCGGCTACTGGATGGAGTGGCGGGCCGCCTCACTCCCCTTGGCGTATTTGTTGGCGATGCGCAGCATCTCGGCGATGGAGCTTGGTCTGCTGCAGTATAGTTTTCCTCTGGAGCTCCTCATCAGGTCGGAGGCCACATATGAAAGCGGAGATAGCTTCAGCATCCGTGACGCCTGGAATGTTGTTTCTGGTCTCTGAGAAGCGCTGAATATAATCCCGCAGAGATTGTCGCTGACACCTGCTGGAGCTTCTCAAGATTGAACTTCATGCCTGGCTACTTGCAAGGTGGCTGCTGTAGTTGCTGATGAACTGCTTCCCTCAGCTGGTCCCAAGTGTCGATGGAGCTCGGCTTCAGACTCAGCAGCCAATTGTTGGCGGATGCATTGAGCATGACGAGCAAGTAATTTGCCATGACGTCTGAGTTTCCTCCAGCAGCTTTGACCGCAATCTCATAGACGGTAAGCCACTTGGTAGGGTCGGGGGTGCCTGTCGTAGGTCTTCGACGCCGACGACCTTCAAATTCGGCTTCCAGTGCACCGCCTGGAGTTCTGTCGTGAATGGAAGTCTAGGGGCGTTCTTGTCGTTGACCGGAGGGCCATGTGCTTCATCATATTCCTTGCGGCGCTCAGTCTCTGCTGAGTGTCTGGCTTCCCTCCGATTTTCAATGTGCCCCCGGAGATCGAATTGATTCACCTCCTGGTCTCCATCTTGGCGATGACGTCTCCGGCCGCCATGGGAGTGGCCACCGTCTTCGTGAATAATCTTGGTGGCCGACGCAGTGGAATGCGACGGAGGTGGTAGCTGGCGTTCTTTGTTGATCTGGACTTGGGCTGCCTGGAGGTAAGCCGTAAGGCGTTCTACTTCAGGAGTCGGGGCTAGTCTTTTGGCCTCCGCTATTGCGACGGCGACGTTCATGCTTGGGGTCTTGTAGACCTGGTGTTTTCTGATCAGATCAAATTCTAGCTCTAAGTTCCGCACGGTGCCCTTCCTTGCCTCAGCTCGCTGCTCACGGTGCCGTCTCCGGTCGGCGTTTCTGCCCTCGCGGGCTGCTCGGGCTTCTTCAGTTTCATTTGGGGAGGAGCGCTGTCGTTGCTTATGGTGAGGACGGGCCCGCCGATGAACCGATCAGTGGGAGGAGGCAGGTCAGTGAGATCACCACCTTCCACGTCATCGTGGTCGGTGTGGACATTGTCAGCGACGATGAAGCTGGTGCTGGTGCCGACGTGATCGGGGGAGGAGTGATCGGAGCGGCGCATGTCGTGGTCGGAGGATCCCAGAACCGCAACTGCTCGGGGTCACAGTTCGACAACAGCGTCCCTGAGGAGTGATGGTGATGGTCAGAATCATGTCCTGGCAGGGCGGAGAAGGTCGTCATGCCGTTGATGGGAGCTGAAGGCGATCTGCGGTCGACTCCAAGATTTGGAGACACTCGGACAGGCCTTGGGAGACCCGATCTATGGATATGTTCAGGTCGTCATTGTCGATGGTCTTCTGGACGTAGCGTGGCAGCTTTCTTGCCGGGACGGAGGTTGCTAGAGGAGTTGAAGTAGATGCGATCTGGGCCGCATCTAGGATCTTTCCTTCACCGTCGGGACCGATGATCCAGGCGATGGATCCCACCGTAAAGATCTGACCCAGCAGTTGGGAGCTCGATGGTGCTCGAAAAAATCACCTTGTTCGCCATGGATCAGGAAGCACACCCCCTACCTTGTGCACCAACTGTTGACGAGATATCGTCGGCGGTCTACCGAGGGGTGTGCCCAAGGTAGTGGATTGATCGATGAAGGTGCGCCTGAGATGAGCAAGAGTAGCGCTGTAAGCACGAGACAAACGATTTAGACAGGTTCAGGCCGCCGCGAGGCGTAATACCCTATGTCCTGTGTGTTGCTGTATTGTATTGCTAGTAGATGAGATGTGGATTGAGTTGAGGGGATCCCCTGCCCGCCTTATATAGTCTGGGGGGATAAGGTTACAAGTCGGTTTTACCATGTATATCAGATTACAATCCTAGCCGAACAAGGAAACTAATCGGCTAGATATTAGGAAAGCTATTTCCTTGGCCACCAAGACTTCTAAGCCGGCGGATGTGCGTGATCTTCTGGAGAACGTGCAGACGACGCGTCCTTGGCAGCCCGGACCTGGTCGGATGACTCGGCCCATGTATAGCCACGCGGGTATACAGGTTTATACCCCACAAGGTCCCTCCGACCAAGAACCCTGGTGATGATGAGGGGACTTCTGGTCGGAAAAATACGCTTCGCACGAAAGCATTGCCACTCAGAGCTGTGAGCATCCATGTCTTCTTATTGCTGCCTCTTGCTGAATGGAATGTTCTGTTATAGTTAATCATGAAGTCCACATTATTATCCAGGGACCCTTCAGCCGAAGATGTCGAGAAGATAGCGAGTAGAGAAGCTGGTGGTGGTGCATCGGCGAGGAACGATGATGAAGGGGATGTTGCCGCCAATTGGCCTTCCGACCACGAGTCGCCAAAGACTCCACCAGACCAGCAGCCGGATTGGGCTCGCAGGAGCGGCCGCCACCATCTGACCAGCCGCGTGAAGCGACCCCACCGCCCCCGCCCTCGAAACAGGATGCGGAACGGCAGCCTGAGGACGCCGGAAGAGGACATTCTTCGAGACAGTGCTCGCCCACTGGTTCCGGCCAAGGAGCGAACACGCAGACTGGTGGCACCTCTTTTGGAGGAGTACCGGGGTCAGGCCAGGAGATCCCCGAGCAACCACCTGCAGGCGCTGCTCCTCCGAAGCACGACGTCGAGGAGATCACCCGTCAGGCTGCAGGTGGGACCCCGCCGGTGGTGCTCAGGACTTTTAGGCAGGTCGGCGATCAGTATGCCATCGTCGTGGAGGAAGAAGCGGTACACGAAGAGCTGGAAGCCTTGAAGGCAGATATAACAAGCACCCGTGCCGATCTCAGAAATGTGCTCCCCCGGCTGGGGCAATTGTCGTCACAAGTTCAGGTAACTGCGCCCTTCTTGAGGTTGCTTGAAGTTTCTCTGGTTGCTCTTTGTCATGTTCTGTAACTGTCGATCAGACCGTCCATGACACAGCCGAGGATCGGCGGAAATCTCTTCAACGCGCTGCTAGACTCGCGGTGGAGAATGCAAGGTTGGAGAATGAAAATGTTCGTCTCGAGAAGGCGATGAAAGACCTCCGCGAGCAGCGCGACACGTTGCGTTTGCACTGCAACGACTTAATGGAGTCCGAGCCGAAACTGCTGCAAGATAAAAAAGGTATGGAGACCGTTATGGTTGTAGTTATTGTATCCCAGCTCCTTCTTACTACTAAGTTTCGAAGTCTTGACTGGCAGATCTGTCCGATGTGTTGGAGGGTGCCGCGCGCCGAGGTACATGCGTCTTCAGACGTCCAACCTTGCCTAATTTATTTTGTTAGGGGTGCTGATCCGTCTTCTTTCTTGGTACAGTTAAAGAGCTGGAAGATGAAGTGTCCATGCTGCGGGAAGCTGCTCGAAGGAACGAAGAGGCACGCTTGGGTGAGTTTCTTCTGCCTGTAGGATGCTTCACTGCTTCTGGTTGAGACTTCTGATCTTTGCCTTTTGTCATGAACAGATACTGATCGGAGGAGTCGAGCACAGATGAATGATCTGTCTCAGCACCTGGAAGCTGCTGAGAACCATTACGACGCCGTGGCGGAAGGTATCAAACCGGTTTTGGACATCATCGAGTATGCTCCCGCAGATCCTCCTGCAGAGGTGCCAGGGCCCTTTGATATTATTCGCCGGATGTTGGCATCTACTAACGTCACCAAATATAACTTTATAACCTTTAATACTAGAGACGAGATTAGAAAATATATGGTATTTTAATTAACTGGTCATTACCAACTAGCCACTCATCTATTACCAACATTCTTTAGCATGAACTGGGTTGTCAATCCTAATTATATATGCTAAGAATAAATAAAGATTTTATATATTATTCCATGTGACTAGGCAGAAATATAAATAAATATAAACTAAGAGCAATTCTGCAAGCGGACAGATAATTATACCATTGTAGCATTTTACCTAGGAGTTCTACCAGGTTGTCGATTTATATTTATACCACTGGGAAGGACTTGGATAAACTACAATCTATTATATTGATAAAAACTATATACATACAATGAATAAGTGATGTTACAGATGTCATATACTCTACTCATAACAGGTAGAGGTCACAAGATAATAAAGATAAATAGGGTAATAAGTATGATCAAGCATCATTAATAAAGATAAACATCAGAGTACTTTCTAGTCATAATAATAGCTAGCCAATGAATAAACTATGTAATTAATATCTAAGGTAACTCTATAACTACGTCAATGAATAACTCTAACTAGTACAATTACATCTAGCAATCATTGTTAGATTAGTCCTATATCATGATCACATGCAAAGGGCATCATCTAGGAAAGGTGTGAAACAAAATCATCACCCAACTTCGCGACCGTGCCTGCTTGCCTACATACGGGGGGTGTACTACAGAGGAATCAACGTAGCTGTCACCTACACGAGCCACCACACGACCCGGCACATCAGGGTGCACTCACAGATAAATGAAATATCTAGACACCACGTCTACACATTGTTCATCATCTACCCAACGATCGTTTGGATAAACGCTATACGAGCAATTACATGAATTCAATAAGATCAAACCAACTATACTAGACATATAATTAAAGTAGACAAAGACTAATGTAATCAAGAACATATGAACTATTAAGAACAATGTTTCTCTAATCATAATGAAGAATATAATAATAGAGAAAGAACCAGAACTCTACCGAACTCTGCGCTCCAGACGGATGCCGGGGCTCCAGATCCCGCCGAAGAACTAGATCTCCTCTACTCTCTAATCTAACTAGGCTAGAACTATGAATTAGAAGGCTCTTGATGAACTAGTAGGCTCTTGATGACTTGAAGACTTGTTGCCTTCGATGAATGATTGATTGATGCCTCCAGGGGGTCTGCCTCTTTATTTATAGCCCTGTGGGATGAACGTGCGCGGTAGGATCAAACCGACTTAAACATAGGGCTGAGATGACTCCTAAGAGGCGGCGGAAGAAGACTCCAGAAGGCGAGGCCGAACCCTAGCCGGGGGGCGCCGGCTGGCCCCACCCTGGCAGGGTGCGGGCCCCGGTCGCTTCGGGTGTGTTTCAGAGGCTTCTAGTGTTCCAATGATGATGTTTCCTTCACGGTTACGTTTCGTGATAATTATGCACTTTAATCCCTCTTTTATGTTTTTCTGGAGTAACCCATGGAAAATACAGAACATGCAAAACTCATGGAAATTGTCAGTTAAAACCCTAGACTAGTATGTTTTCATGTATTCTTTTATGTCTAAAGTTCTAATAAAAGTTGACGTTATCGACCGTCAACAACTCCCCCAAGCTTACCTTTTGCCAGTCCCTTGGCAAACAAACTAAGCCTAATTACTAATGTATTTGGATCGGAAGTTGTTACAATGCTTTCATTCTTTCCAAGTACATATGCTTTCAAACAGAAATTCTCCTCCAGATTAGACAATAACTGCTCTAACCTTCAGACTTACCCATCTTACCTTTAACTATGGAGCTTTACAACTCTCGCATAAGTCTTGAGCAATTGAAAGATAGAACAATTAAGTCAAGCACTATGTCTCAAATTCTTCACAGTACCAGTATTCTGGAGTTATGCAGGTTTTTGAAATAAAACTCAGAACTTAATTGTATGACACCCTCAAGTCCCTCAATATAGATGGTATTTATGGATTTCACTTAAGGCATTAATATTATGCCTTCCCATAACTAAAGATTATAATGGAGCTCATAGGAGTGGCAATAACAAGGTTTAAGCATACTTGCAATTCATATGTTGTAAAGTCAAACGATGGATCCACAGAGAATCGAGGCATACAATCAAAGGAAGATGTGCATGTGTATGGAATATGGTAGATAGGTGTATATGTGGTATTTAGTGGCTAACTCTAATTCTACTTATGCTCTTTGGAAATGATTCACTCTCCTTTGGAACTTGGAGGAACACATGGGTTATCTTTATTCTTTCTCTTTCTCTTCTCTCTCCCCTTTTTTTTCCTTTTTTTCATTTGGGAGGCGGTTGTCCATGTCACACCCGGTTTTAAGGACAAAACCAGATATATAATATATGTGAAATAAAAAGACAAATCTCACATATAGTCACAGAATAAGGTAATATCAAGAGACAAAATGCTTAAATAACGTATTAACAAATAAACATAACCTCAGAGTATAACGCAGAAAACGACTTCACGCCGGGCGTAGACTTCACTCCGCAGGAACAAACTGACTGGTTGACCACAAGTCTAAACTTCTCCTGAGGTGTGGGAAAATAGCAAGAGTGAGTTCATGTCGAACTCAGCAAATATAACGACAAGGTACTGATTTCTCATACTCATGATCAGTGCTAAGTAAGTAAGGTAAAGCGTAAACAATTAATCAACAACAATACTTTCTGTTCCATGAGGATTCCAGGCCACCCATGACCGAGGGCGCGGCTAGTATACCAGTTTTACACTCTGCAGAGGTTGCACACTTTCACTACGAGCCGTGATTCCCATCTGCTCGGGGTAGCTAGCCCCATAACGCTACCAAGGTGAGCGAGCAGGGTTTCACTATGAAGTCTTTCAAAAGCCTCGTCTAACAAGTTAGGGCCGCTATGGTTTCGCGCCTGTGATTGTAGTATTTCCCCTTTCCTGATGGCACATAACTCGCAGCCTATACACATCATCTGGCTAGGGGCCTAACTACGATCATCCCGGACAACACCCCACTTGCACCTTTCGGTAACCTCTAACAAGCTAGGAAAGAACAATATACTTGACTAAAACCAGAGCCCATTAGCACTCATAGTTGCGCGGTTTTCCCGGGGGATTCACTTACGGAATAAAGTCATCTTTTAATGTTCATTACTCTCCCATTACTCAATTCACATGATCATGATTACTAAAATAAATACCCGAAACTATACTTGCCTTAATTTGCTTTTCACCCCACAGACGCTCAGTAATCCTTCGATGAATTCCTGGATCACCTTCTTCTTCTTGATCTCCAACGCAACCCTCAGCGACTGAGCGCGATCATATAGCACCACACAAGCATTTCATACATACATGCATAACAAAGATAATATTCTATTAGAACAATACACCAATCAATGAAATAGAAGTTAAAAGGTTTAGAAAACGAATCTACGTATTGCTACGATCACATAGACGCAAAGATCATGCTAATCGGAGCTAGGGTTGGGAAGATAGGATTACCCGAGGGATTGCTTTTATAATAAAAGAAACTACAAAGAACATTCATTTATAAATACATTATAATAAGTTTTCAGAGAATATCATTGTTTATGTTAAAGTCATATTAGTTTAAGAAAACAGAATAAAGATCATTTTTAGTTATTAATAAAAGAATAGGGCTAAATTGATTTTGTATATAAAAGCCAGTGGTTTTGGTGGGTTTCAAGATAACATTTTATTTGAACTTTTCAAACAGTTTTGAAATCATTACGAAACTATTCTACTCGTTCCAACGATCGCGTCGATATAAAGATCATGAAAAACGGATTTAAAATGCGAAAGATATGAATTTTACGGGATTTATAATAGATAAATAATTAATTAAATATAAGCTTGAAATTAAACAGTGAGTAATATATGAAACAGTGACATCATTACATAGATTATGAAATTACAAGTTCAACGCAATTTGAACGGGTCAAAACGGACTTAAAACGAAGAAACTACGCGTAAAATAAGATCAGTGGCAATTTTGTAAATAACTGAAAACGTCTTTTTGACTTAAACCCGAGGAAATACGTTTCCTAAGGGGGAAGGCGTAATACAGGGAATGCGCCAAGGGTCGCCGACTGTTGACCTTTGACTGCCACGTGGCGCGACCCGGTTGGTCCGGTCCATGGACCGCGTCCACCACGCTGCGCACCGGGCCACGGACTGGGTCCATGGTGGACCGAACGGGTAAGGGCTGCTGTGGATCGTTGATCTGGAGATTGACGGTTGGGAGCGATTGGGGCATTACGCTCGCCGGAACAGAGAGCAGCCTGGGCGGTTCCATGGCCGGCAGTGAGCCGAGCTCGCCGGAGAATCGGCGGGATCGGGAGTTTCGGCTCGGTTTCGCGAAAGGAAAGCACGGGGAGGTACAGGGGACCTATGCGAACTCACCTAGGGTATTCGCGAAGGCTGGCAGGTCGCGCAGTGACCGCGCAGTGACCGCGCAGCTCGCCATGGCGGACGGCTTTGCCAGCGAGCTAGTCGATGAATCGGGAAGGCGGAGGCAGAGGGAAAAAGGAGGCGGAATGGATTCCTCACCTCGAGGAAGAGCTCGTGGGCCGGCTGATTACGGGGTAGACGCCTCGGGAAGGAGAGCTCGACGGCGGCGGCGGCTGGTTGGTGGCGGCGAGTCGAGCAGATGGTGCCATGATCTCCAATCGGTGACAAAAAGGAAGCGGGGAAGATCTGTGGAAACTCAGCGAACCGTTTTGTGCCTCCAATTTGGACGGGAACGCCTCGGCATCGGTGGATATGGAGCTCGGCGGCGGATTTCTTCTGGCGGCGGCTCTGCTGCTTGCCGCGGGGGCTCGGAACGGCGCGAGGAGGAAGAAAAAGAGGGAAAACGGGGTCGGGATTGGTCTATAAAGCCGTGAGACAACTCCAAATAGGGAAGGGGGCATCCCCGGGGCGAAATTGCCGGCGTCAATCCGTGGGAGCGGCGCTGCGTTCTGTTTCTCGCAACAGAAGGAAGGAAGAAGAAGGAAGGGAGGGAGGTGACACTGCCGTGTGGGGCCCAGACGTCAGTGAGACAGAGAGGAGGGGCGTGGGCGCCGCGGCTGTGCTGCTGGGCCGGCCTGCGCGGTTTCGGCCCAAGAGAAGGAGGCAAGGAAAGCTGAGGGGGAGAGGAAGGAGTGGGCCGAGCTGGATAGGAAGATGGGCTGGAAACAGAGGGAGAGATAGTTTTCTTCTTTTCTATTTTCCAAACCAATTTCAAAATGATTTTCAGGAGTGATTCAAAAGAGTTTTGAATTCAAATAAATAGGGTCCAGGGTTACAGGTTTGAACCAAATAGATCATTTCAAAATCCTCAAAATATAAATGGTTTTCTTATTGTTTATTTTATCTTTAACTCAAAACTATTTTCAATGAATTTCAACACATACTAAAATAGATTTTCAATGGGGTTTTGAATAAGGGTTTTGATCTAAAAATAAATTTCAAACACGAGATTTGGAAACAAATAATCATTTCTCATTTTCAACATATTTTTAATTTATTTGGATTTGGTCTTTAAATTCAATTAAACTTCCAAATTCTTTTGGAAACCATATGAATTTATTTCAAAATTCTATTAAATTCACTCAAGGCAATAAATCAGATGCAGGGGCATGAGTGCACATCCATGTTATTAAACCCTAATATTAGTTTTATTTAAGTGAAAAATTATTTACCTTATATTTTTATGAACCACAAAAATACAAAATTAAAGCATTTTATCTATATTTATAAAATAGAAAAATTTGGGGTGTTACAGTCCATCTTTTACTCCTTTTTCTTTTCATACTTTTGCATAGCCACATCCATCCAATACATGATTTGGAGAGATAACAATAGTGAAAACTTAGAGCATTTATAACAGGGCTGTCCTATGGGGTTTATATATTTTTGGTGTTTACTCCTAGTGCAGGAGAAAACATTTTTATGATGAACACAGATGAAGTGGAAATGGTTGCGATTACTCCCAGGGTAGGAATAATGCATATGTGTTGAAGTGTGTAGTGATCTTGGTTTTAAAAGCATGACAAGACTCTCATATGGTATTCAACAAAGGTTGACTAAACTCAATGCAAAGCAAGCAGCATGAATGTGCAAAAGTTTTCTATCTCTAAATGTATAATATATGGCTTTGGTAGGAATTCACATTTTGTCATACAAGAGCTCATCATGTAGATTTTAAGTTTTCAAAAATAAATCTCCAGAACTTAGTAATGCTAGGAATAAGATAAATAGTAGCTCAACCTTCATGAGTCATATCAATCAATTACCTAGACTTAGCTCAAGCATATGCCTCCACAAGTTTCAGGGTCAAAGTAAATTCTCAGATTAAAACAGTAGTATCCAAAACTCAAGAGAATCTAAGGTTGACAACTAGGCACTTGAAATGAATTATGGCAGAGCAACTATTCATCATCTCCAAAACAAAATTTTAGTGTTCATCAAATTTAATTTGGTTCTAGCCTAGACTGACTCTAAACAAACTCTAATATATAGCTAAATATTTATTTGGTTTTCAAATTTTATCTTACTAGCTAACTTACGTGAAAGGCGATATAGTAATAATGATAAGAATAATAGTGTGGGAAACTGATACTTAGCTGGACTTAAAATGGAGGGTGCCCTCCCCCAAGCTTGACGTTTGACAGGGTCTTTGATGTTGTAAATTGAGTGATCCTTCTGGAAGCTGGTGTCTCGGCAGCGTAAGTGTGTCGGGTTGACTAGCTCTTTGATCTTGTATTTTTTCTATGAAACTCAATTGCCAACAAAGGTACCAAATCTTATGGAGAGGGGTTAGGTTTAGTACCACTCCATGGTAAGTGATTGATTTTATATTTTCAGCAAAAGCTTCCTAACTGAGTGGACCTTCATGTGCCCACAAAGTTTTGGGTTTTTTTAAAGGTATGGACCTTCATGTGCCCACATATTTTTGGTATTTTGTGGTTGTATAAAGTAGACTCAATAAGCGCATAGGTATACTTACCTGATAACTAGGGGATGCTCCTGCCCAAGCTTGATATTTGCAATACTTGGTGCTTGAATGTTTCTCAGAGTGAGCTAGTAGTAGCCCTGATGGGTGCCACTAATAGACTCTCTCCTTAGTCATAATATTGTTCCTGCATAATTATACTCTGACAAGAAAACCAAAACTCGAGGCTTGAATTTATCAAGGGGTTAGCGGTCAGCCAATGAGCAATTGATTATTCTCTGAGTTGATTTCAATTGACAGATTCTAGCAGGATTCTAACAGGATTCTCTTTTTGGGGTTTTTCTAAGTTTTCTATGCAGCAATCAAAAAAATGTATGCATGTTATATATGTTTTTTATGCCACCACAGGGAATATTCATTCCCATGGGGCTTAGGATTTTCATAATGCAACAAAATAAATATAGATTGTTATTTTTATTTTTATTTTTATGCCACCACAGTAAATATGCCTACAGGGTTACCGTAGGTTCATTCACATGGGGCTTTAATATTTATGATGCAGTAAATAAATAGTAAATATTTTTGTTGTTTTATTTTTAATATGCAAAAATGATTATGCTAAATGTGTTAAAGTAAAATTATTTATGAATGCTAACTTAATTAGATAACTACCATTCTAACCTTATGGCTAGGGTACCGAATTTAAAGTCTACCGATAGGACTTAGATAGAGAAGAATACTTACTCAGTAGGTTCATCATCTGAGGTTACCTCAGTCAATTCCCCATTTTGCGGTGGTGTAGCAGGTGCTTCTTCTTTCTCCTTCCATCTCATTTCTGTCTCTTCTGCTTCTCTCTTTTTTAGCTCCAGCTCTTCCTTGTCACACTCCCTTTGGTATGCTTCTCTTGACTCTTCGTCTCTATTCATCCATTCTTCTACTTGTGCCTGGATCTCTTCTTTCTCTGCCTTAGCAATCTGGTCCATCCTTTCAGCTTCCGCTTCCTACTCACTCCAGCGTGGTGCTTGTACGGCTTCTTCTTGCTCCTTGTAGCAGTCTTCATACTTCACAATCTTACCAGGGAACTCCTCCCATCCACAGTGAGGCTGTGCATCCTGACGGCGGGCTCGGTGTCTCCTTCTGTTGTGTTGCTTCCTGTTCTGCTCATGGTTAAGATGTGTTCTAAATTGACAGCGTACCTTTTCAGTGGGTAGGTTGAAGTGGATCTGTCCAGACCCGATGTAGATGATAGCATTGGTGGTGTAGAGGAATGGTCTTCCCAAAAGAATAGGCGATTCATTGTCTTCCTGCATGTCAAGAACTAGAAAATCTGTGGGTATATATTTATCTTGAATTCTTACCATTACGTCCTTAACTATGCCTTCAGAGAATCTTAGTGATTGGTCTGGCATCTTCAACTGAATATATGTTGGGTATAATGGTAAATCATCAAATAATTCATCATATACCTTTTTGGACATTACGTTGACGCCTGATCCAGTGTCGCAGACGGTGTCGGGAAAAGTGATGTCTCTGATTATGCAGTCAATGATTGGTACACCTGGGTCACCTTTCTTTATTGGGAATGGTTTCGGGAGCATATGATCATTTTCTGTGTTGATAGCATTGATTAGTTGAGCGGTTTTTTTAGATACATATCGGGGCTTGTTCTTCCTCCATCTTCTATTGTTCTTCTTCTTGGGCACTTGTTGTTGTTCTTCTCGTTGATGGAATTGCTTCGGGAATGCTGGATCCTTCAGGATGCGGTTCTTGAACGAGAATCTCTCATTCTTGTCCTTGATGGAGAGGACAATCTTGGCGTGTTCCGCATAGATGATGGCTTTGGTTGTGCATAAGAATGGTCGTCCCAAGATAATGGGTGCCTTCTCATCTCCTCCGGTATCCATGATCACAAAGTCAATTGGGACATATGATTGCCCCACTCTGATAACAGCTCCTTCTAGTACTCCCTCGGGGTAGCAAATGAACTGATCTGCAAGCTGCAAACGCATGTCTGTGCACAACAAAGGATCATCTAATATTCTCTCATAGATTACCTTAGGCATTATGTTGACACTTGCACCAAAATCGCAGATAGCTTCTGGAAAGCTGTGACATCCTATGGAGATAGGAATGATAGGTCTTGCAGGGTCTCCCATCTTTTCAGGTAGTGAGTGATCTGTCCACTGTATATCTTGGTTGTTACCTTGGTAGTTACCTTGTCGAGGTTGCTGATTCCATCCTTGGTTTGGCTGGTTCCATCCTTGACCTTGCTAAGGACGATAGTAGGTGTTGTTGTTGATGAAGTTCACATCCTCTTGCAGCGTAGGGACAGTTGACAGCTGAATGCCCGTAATCTCCACATTCTTCATAGGTCATGCGAGAATCATTAATATGCATGACTTCCTTCTTCTCTATATCAAGCTTCTTCATGATGAGGTCTAGCTTGGCAGTGACCATGTCGGTCTCCTTGAGATGATGGATGCCTCCTCCTTTCTTGCGAGGTTGAGTACGTTCTTCATTACAGCTCGGATTTGAGGCCATCTTCTCCACAAGTGCTTGAGCTTCTGGAAGCTTCTGTGACAAGAAAGCTCCTCTAGCTGCAGCATTTATGGACTCACGGGTGCTTGAGATAAGCCCGTGGTAGAAGGTCTGCATCAGTAGCCAATCCTCTATCCCATGATGAGGACAGTTTTCAATGTAATCTTGGAATCTCTCCCATGCTTCAGTGAATGATTCGTCATGTTGCTGTTGAAAGCTTGAGATTTTCCCACGCAGAGCATTTGTCTTGCCTATAGGAAAGAACTTTGCCAGGAAAACAGTTGAGCATCGGTCCCATGTAGTGTTCTTGTCTTTGTTGGTGTAGAACCACTGCTTAGCTTTCCCCAAAAGTGAAAATGGGAAAAGACGGAGTAAAATAGCATCTCTTGGTACTCCTCTGATCGTGAAGGTGCTGCAGATCTCTAAAAAGTGTTGTAAGTGTGCACTTGCATCTTCATGAGCTTTTCCACAAAACTGGTTGGCTTGAACCATGGTGATAAGAGAAAGCTGAGCTCGAATCCATTCTCCCCCGTGTTGACTGTTGGTCCAGTCCGGATGTTTTCTGTTGTTGGGGCAGAGAACTCGCGCAGCGTCTTCTCAGCCATGTCTTCAAACACAGGAGATAAATCTTCTCCAAAGTGTTCTTCTTCCAATATTGGAGCTGGCTCCTTTGATGAACTAACTTGAGCAGCGATGGGTGTTCTTGATGGTAGCTTAAAATTGTCCCTCGCCTCTACAAACTTATTTCTTCTCAGGAGTTTCTCTAGGATCGTCAGTGAAATTGTTTGGAAGAGAAAAATCATTCATTCATCACCCTACATAAGATAAATAAATGATAAAAAACAGGGGTGTGCCTGTTTGACTTAGAGATCAATCAGTAATATAATCTTATCCATGATGTATATGTGTTATCAATATTTTCTAAAGTTTAATGTGCCTTCCCCGGCAACGGCACCAAAAATGCTTGTTGTCATCTACTAACGTCGCCAAATATAACTTTATAACCTTTAACACTAGAGACGAGATTAGAAGATGTATGGTATTTTAATTAACTAGTCATTAGCAACTAGCCACTCATCTATTACAAACATTCTTTAGCATGAATTGGGTTGTCAATCCTAATTATATATGCTAAGAATAAATAAAGGTTTTATATATTATTCCATGTGACTAGACAGAAATATAAATAAATATAAACTAAGAACAATTCTGCAAACAAACAGATAATTATACCATTGTAGCATTTTACCTAGGAGTTCTACCAGGATTGTCGATTTATATTTATACCACTGGGAAGGACTTGGATAAACTACAATCTATTATATTGATAACAACTATATACATACAATGAATAAGTGATGTTACCGATGTCATATACTCTACTCATAACAGGTAGAGGCCACAAGATAATAAAGATAAATAGGGTGATAAGTATGATCAAGCATCATTAATAAAGATAAACATCAGAGCACTTTCTATTCATAGTAATAGCTAGCCAATGAATAAACTAAGTAATTAATATCTAAGGTAACTCTATAACTACGTCAATGAATAACTCTAACTAGTACAATTACATCTAGCAATCATTGTTAGATTAGTCCTATATCATGATCACATGCAAAGGGCATCATCTAAGGAAAGGTGTGAAACAAAGTCATCACCCAACTTCGCGACCGTGCCTGCTTGCCTACATACGGGGGGTGGACTACAGAGGAATCAACGTAGCTGTCACCTACGCGAGGCTACCACACGACCCGGCACATCAGGGTGCACTCGCAAATAAATGAAATATCTAGACACCACGTCTACACATTGTTCATCATCTACCCAACGATCGTTTGGATAAACGCTATACGAGCAATTACATGAATTCAATAAGATCAAACCAACTATACTAGACATATAATTAAAGTAGACAAAGACTAATGTAATCAAGAACATATGAACTATTAAGAACAATGTTTCCCTAATCATAATGAAGAATATAATAATAGAGAAAGAACCAGAACTCTACCGAACTCTGCGCTCTAGACGGATGCCGGGGCTCTAGATCCCGCCGAAGAACTAGATCTCCTCTACTCTCTAATCTAACTAGGCTCGAACTATGAACTAGAAGGCTCTTGATGAACTAGTAGGCTCTTGATGGCTTGAAGACTTGTTGCCTTCGTTGAATGATTGATTGATGCCTCCGGGAGGTCTGCCTCTTTATTTATAGCCCGATGGGATGAACGTGCGCCGTAGGATCAAACCGACTTAAACATAGGGCCGAGATGACTCCTAAGAGGCGGCGGAAGAAGACTCTAGAAGGCGGGGCCGAACCCTAGCCGGGGGGCGCCGGCCGGCCCCACCCAGGCAGGGTGCGGGCCCCGGTCGCTTCGGGTGTGTTCCAGAGGCTTCTAGTGTTCCGATGATGATGTTTCCTTCGCGGTTACGTTTCGTGATGATTATGCACTTTAATCCCTCTTTTATGCTTTTCTGGAATAACCCCTGGAAAATACAGAACATGCAAAACTCGTGGAAATTGTCAGTTAAAACCCTAGACTAATATGTTTTCATGTATCCTTTTATGTCTAAAGTTCTAATAAAAGTTTGATGTTATCGACCGTCAACACCGAAGTCGTGAAGCGCTGCGGCACTTTAAGGCCTTCTGCACTGACGTGGCAGAGAACACTGCAGCTCATGTGCTCGGTGTGGTGCGCTACCATTACCCTGGCGTGAGCAATGACAGGGTGAAGGGGGTTACACCCGTGGCACCACCGAACAATAGGAGAATCAATTGGAAGAAGAGGCGAGGCCCGCAGCGAAACTTTTGGCAGCAGATAACACTTGAATGTACCTGCGATGGTTAATGTGGTCGGAAATCATGTAAAACCGTTCTGGATGAAGTTCATGTAAATTTGTTTTTGCTCTAATTGCGTTCGTCGAGTTTTCAGAGCGTCGTAGCCGATCTCGTGCGACGTAGAGTACTTCGAACGCTCTTGAGGCAGTTTTTTCTTTGGTTGGTCGGCGGGAAGCCAGAGCGCGCAGCTCATTAGAGTGATTCGACGACCGGTGCCCGTTCTTTTTGACGGGGCTTTTGGAGACGCTGCTAAAACTGCCCAAGCGACCCCGGGGCTTACGTAATAGCAAAGACTTAACAGGCCCAGGCGTCCCTGAGGCTTACGTGGTGGCGAAGCTGCCTGCGCCTAGTCAGGGCTTACTGCTTATCGTGGGCGATGGCTTCCCGAATCTATCGGTGCAGTCAATGAAGTGGCGAAGTATGTCGGTCTACACGATGCAGGGCTTATGCGTCGTCGTGACTAGGCCGCCCAAACGGGTGCGGGACTTACGCGTAGTCGAAGTCGTGCTGCCCGAGCAGTTGCAGGGCTTACGCATTGGCGAAGTCGAGCTGCCCGAGCAGGTGCGGGGCTTACGCATTGGCGAAGTCGTGCTGCCTGAGCAGATGTGGGACTTACGCATTGGCGAAGTCGAGCTACCCGAGCAGGTGCGGGGCTTACACATTGGCGAAGTCGTGCTGCCCGAGCAGATGCGGGGCTTACGCATTAGCAAAGTCGTACTGCCCGAGCAGATGCGGGGCTCACGCATTGGCGAAGTCGTGCTACCCGAGCAGGTGCGGGGCTTACGCATTGGCGAAGTCGTGCTGCCCGAGCAGGTGTAGGGCTTACGCGTTGGCAAAGTCGTGCTGCCCGAGCAGGAGCGGGGCTTACGCCTTGGCAAAGTCATGCTACCCGAGCAGATGCGGGGCTTACACATTGGCGACGGATTTGCTGATCTGCAAATGTGGACATACATGTGTATCGAAGCAGTATGATTTTCATTGAAATAATAAAACAAAAATACACGTATCTGCCTTGACACGCTATCAAGGATAGAAACGACGGAGGTGTTCGATGTTCCAGGAGTTGGGGATGTCGATGCCATCGAGGTCACACAGTCTGTATGAGCCTGGCCGAGTTACGGCTTTGACCATGTATGGCCCTTCCCATGGAGAAGAAAGCTTGTGCATCCCTCCTTTCCTAGGCACTACCTGGACGGGGCTAACCCACTCGCTGTTAGGACTAGGGTAGATTATGCCTGCGTGCAAGAGTTTCAAGACTTCTTTCTTTACTACTTCTCTCATTGCATTATTTAGCCTCCGCTGTGGCTCCCTAGAAGGTGCAGCATCTTGCTCAATAAGGATGCGATGGGTGCAAAGAGTGGGACTAATTCCCTTAAGATCTTGAAGAGAGTATCCTAAGACAGAGCGGTGTTTCTCTAAAATGGTGATGAGTTTGGAGGTTTCCTCCTCATAAATTTGGTGACTAATGATTACGGGAGTCTCTGTATCACCATTAAGAAAGGCATACTTAAGTCCAGAAGGAAGGGGATTAAGTTCTATAGAGGGTTTAGATGGGGGTTCAGATTTATCCAAATCTAAAGGTTCTTCTAATTCAGCCTCTTCTTAGATGAAATCCTTAGCATCCTCTTGTAGATCAGGGTGAGAAGGTTCTAGAAGAGATGCAGCCAATACTTCCTCTATCGGGTCAGACTCGGAGTGCATTTCTGCCTTAGAGTTGGCAGAATTTGCTAGCGGAATCGAAAGACAAAGGTTCTTCCCGAGATGACCTTCAAGGTTTCTCCCATGGAATTCATCAAGGAATCTCATGAGCGGGTGTCCAATCAACAAGTCAAATTCCTCAATATCGAAAATAAAGAAGTGCAGGAGGATATGGACCTTGTTAATTGTGACAGGAATGGTCTGTGCAATCCCGCAGCTTTCGACCAATTTCCCAGAGAGCAATTTAAGAAATTTGTTAGTCGGGGCTAGAGGTTCCTCTCCTAGGAGTGCATTTGCTAATGACTTAGACATAATTCTCACTCCTACAGTGGGGTCATAAAGAGAGTCTATGGTAGTCCTATTTATGACGCAAGGAATGGTTGTGAAGCAAGATAGGGTCCTAATAACCTCAGGTGAGACTTCGGCCTCCTTTAGCCATTCGTCACTCATAATGGACGTGAGCTCTTGAACAGTCTCCTTGAGATAGCAGGTCTCAAGGCGATGTGGGATGTGATCATTTGGAGCTCTACGTGTTGTAGACTTCTTTTGCACAGGTTGATTCGAGGCATTTCCGAAATCGGAGAAGGGATCAGCCTCGAGATCAAGAAGAAATTCCAGAGGTTTAACTTCCTCTGGGGGATTTGGTGGTTTTGGTTCAGGTTCGACAGCTTGTGATGTGAGTGGTCAGGTTCCGGCTATCATAGGTTCGTCCTTCGGAGTTTGATCTTCCTCAGGGGCTTCATCATAGACATTAGTGTAGTGGGTGTTCTCGAGAATTTTCGCAAGAACTTCCTTACCTTTACTAATAGAGAGATGCAAGAATGCTCCCTTGGAGGCTAAATCAAGAAATTGTGCAGAATTTTGGTTAAGACCGAGGTAGAAATGTTGCAAGAGTGCTGGCTCGATTATAGCTAAATCAGGGTCAGAAGATACTAAATCTGTGAAACGGGACCATGCCGCACCTAGAGGTTCCTTTTCCTTTTGTCTAAAGTTTTGGATCTCTACACGAAGATGAGCAACTCGGGGAATGGAGAAGAAGGTGATACAGAACTTTGATTGCAGCTTCTCCCATTCTCCATTTACACTACCTACGTGACGAGTATACCTTCGTTTGGCTATTCCCGTCAAAGAGAATGGAAATAGCTTCCACTTAAGGGTATCTCGTCTCATCCCTTGGATATGTATGCAAGAGCATAATTATTCGAAATCTCGTAGGTGTGTATAGGGGTTCTCATCTTCATCCCCAGAAAAAGGTTTCTCCTGAACCATCACTATGAGACTCGGGCGTAGCTCATAACGAACGGCCAAAATGGCCTGTGATGAACTAGGCGGCTCCATACTAGCGCCCGATGGAGCAGCATACTCGAAGATAGGTGTTTGATCCATGTGTGTGTGAAAGAGATAGTTTTGATCAAATAAGGATAACTAAGACGACTCGACTCTAGTTAAGACAGCTACCGTTCCCCGGCAACGGCGCCAGAAAGCTTGTTGACACCAAAGGTGGCAAACGGATATACCGCAAGCGTATGGTAGTCAATGTAGCCTTCGCCGGGAGTATTCCAGGTATCGTATTTTCCACGGGGAAAGTGAAGTGAACTAACTAGGTTCAAGACCGTCAGATAGTGATCAAAGGATTTGGTGATCAAAAGGGGTGTAGGATATAGGTATAGAGAGGTTCTATGTAGCAAAAGATATTTGGTCTTGGCTTTCTAAGTATAAAGAGGTTTACCACCTCCTCCCTTTACAAGAGGCGATAGGCTGAAACAGGAGGAGATATAACTCCTCCCGAGCGGCTATGCTATTGTATTGATGCCCTGCCATTTTAATAACTTGTCTTACACGCGTGGAGGGATACTAAGACCAGACAAGGCTGTCACCACTTGCTGGCACCCACAAACAATCCGTACGACAAGCGGCCCACAATGATAAAATATAGCCTAGACACCACGTCTACACTATACTTACTACTCTAATCTTAGCTAGAGACTAGAGTACTTCACTAAGTAAAGCAATGTGCATGTAATAAAGTAAGTATATACTTAAAGTACCAGAACCAAAATATCAAATACTAGAAGGACTCAGATAGAAAACTTACTAGAAGCTTTTATCCGCTGAGGTACACCTTGGAGAAGACTCCTGACAGGCCCAGGGCTTTCTCCTGAAGACTTCCTTCACTCTCTTCCGTCATATTCTAACACTAAGACTACTAAAGTAGTCTTTATCTCTATGATACACTTGATACTTTATTCCTTTGATGTCTAGAGTGAAGGACTAGGGGGTATTTATATGGGGATGAAGGGGAGTGCCATGTCATCAATCCATGTGCCTCTCCTCCTTGGCCCTTGGATAAACCGTCCTTGAAACCGCGTCAGATGAACGGTGATGATCAAACCAGCACGTGTGAAACATGCAGGAAGGCGGTGGAGCATGGCGGTGGCCTGACCCCACCATGGGTGGGTTGGTGGACCCCCTATGAAAGGTGGGCCCAGCCAGGTGTTGTCCCTACCAGTCATAGAGCATGGCTGTATACTTGATTTGTTGGTATTTGTCGGTTCACGCCTTGATCCATGTGCTTTGATCTTCCACCGTTGATTGGAAACACAACTTTGATTTGATGGTGGAATTGAGCTGAGTGGGATGTCACATGGATCATGCCATGTCAGTAGAGCCCTGGTGGGCTCCACATGTGGGTTGGCCGACCTGCATGTGGGCCCTCCTAGGTGCTCCACTCTCTTCTTGGTACTTTTATACTCTAAAAACACCTGGTTTGAGTGCCTGCAAACAAATACTAACATGTACATGTGGAACCAAGTTAATTGTACCTAAGTCACTACGTGTTTGCTTGTTTCTTCCCTGAAAAGAGTGTTTTGTTGACGGTTATGATAGTAGAAAACAGGGTATAAATACAGTCAACTGTGCGCCGTCGGACCTTTCTTCATTGTAGTTCTCAACTCTAGGAGCTCGGAAGGCGACATCGGTTGGTAGCACTGCTTTTGATCCGTAGACCATAAAATATGGAGATATGCCGGTATTCCGGCTAGGCTGGGTTCGCAGGCCCCTAGACGACTGCAGGCAACTCATTGATCTAGTTCCCTGGACTTCTTTCGATGACCTCGTGTAGGCGCTTCTTGAGGACGTCGAGCAACATTCCGTTTGCTCTTTCTACTTGTCCATTAGCTCGAGGGTTCGCCTTCGTGCCGTCGTGGTTGGGGTGGATGTTGTCGGCGACGATGAAGCTGGAGCTGGTGCCGATGTGATCGGGGGAGGAGTGATCGGAGCGGCGCAGGTCGTGGTCGGAGGATCCCAGAACCGCAACTGCTCGGGGTCGCAGTTCGACGACGCGTCCCTGAGGAGTGACGGTGATGGTCACAGTCATGTCCTGGCGGGGCAGAGAAGGTCGTCGTGCCATTGATTGGAGCTGAAGGACGATCTGCGGTTGACTCCAAGATCTGGAGACTCTCGGACAGGCCTTGGGAGACCCGATCTATGGATCTGATTAGGTCATCGTTGTCGATGGTCTTCCGGACGTAGCGTGGCAGCTTTCTTGCCGGGGCGGAGGTTGCTGGAGGAGTTGAAGTAGATGCGATCTGGGCCGCATCTAGGATCTTTCCTTCACCGTCGGGACCGATGATCCTGGGGATGAATCCCACCATAAAGATCTAGGACCGGCGTTGGGAGCTCGATGGAGCTTGAAAAAAAATCACCTTGTTCGCCATGGATCAGGAAGCACACCCCTACCTGGCGCGCCAACTATCGACGAGATATCATCGGTGATCTACCGAAGGGTATACCTGAGGTAGTAGATTGATCGGTGAAGGTGCGCCTGAGACGAGCAAGAGTTGCGCAGTAAGCGCGGGACACGAGGTTTATACAGGTTCAGGCCGCCGCGAGGCGTAATACCCTACGTCCTGTATGTTGCTGTATTGTATTGCTAGTAGATGAGATGTGGATTGAGTTGAGGGGATCCCCTACCCGCCTTATATAGTCTGGGGGGCAGGGTTATAAGTCGATTTTACCATGTATATCAGATTACAATCTTAGCCGAACAAGGAAACTAATCGGCTAGATATTAGGAAAGCTATTTCCTTAGCCACCAAGACTTCTAAACCGGCGGATGTGCGTCATCTTCTAGAGAACGTGCGGACGACGTGTCCTTGGCAGCCTGGGCCTGGTCGGATGACTGAGCCCATGTATAGCCATGCGGGTATATGGGTTTATATCCCCACAAGCACCCAATGCCTCCCTCCGGACTTGTAGTTTACCTACAAAGAAATCAATTAGATTTTGGTACCCAAGTTGGTTTGGGTCCTTGTAGGTTAGTGACCAAGCTCTTGGGCACCCAAATAGCCTTCTTCTTTGGGCTCTCATTAGGTGCACTAATATACTTGACTCTCACTCCCTTTGCACTCTTTGTAAGCATATAGCAAGAATCAAGTCTAATGGATGAGACATTAGACTTGCTTTACTTCATCATGCTCTTCTTACAAATTGCTCCTTATGCCCCACTTGCTTGCAACTATAGCAAACCACACCGTTGCCCTTCACAAAAGTAGTCTTGTGAGGAACAAAGGTGGCTTTGCCCTTCTTGGGGATATAGCCAAGACCGTCCTTGTTAATGGAGAACTTTTGACTACCCAAGCACTTATCCACCATAGGCAGTTGCCTAATGCTAGAGTGAGCTTCATGCACCTCCTTCTTGAGGTTCTTGTTCTCAACCAAGATTGCGGCATCACTAAGTGACACCAACATCCTTAGATGAGGTAGATGTGGATGTGCTACAAGAAGTGTTAGTGGAGGCAACAACAATAGGTGTATCAAAAATATCACAAGTAACACCTACGTCACATGTTGTGGGTACATCCTCTATCTTAGCCAACTTCGAAAGTAAAGAGTGAGCCTTCTCAAGCTTGGAGTGAGTTTTTTAAGGTTCTTATGGTCTTCTTTTAGACACTCATGAGAAGCACTTACCTCATCAAAGGATTACTCAAGAATTTTATTTTTCTTGTTCAATTCTTCACACTCTTTGACTTTCTTCTTAAGATAGGAGTGTGTGTCACGCAACATGTCAAGGAGCTCCTCCTTAGAGAAGTCCTCCTCCTCACTCTCACTACCGCTCTCATCAAAATCGGATTGTACCTTAAATGGCTTAGCCATGAGACAAGTCGGTGTAGAGTCAAATAGTGATGGCTTGCTAGGAATAGCAAGACTAGCAATGACCTTCTTCTTGGTGATCTTGTGATCATCATCACTATCATCATCATCATCGGAAGAAGAAGCATCATTATCCCATGTGACACAATAAGAATGCCCCTTCTTCTTCTTGAATTGCATCTTCTTATCTTTCTTGTCCTTCTTGTTCTTGTTCTTCTTCTTGTCATCCCCATCATCACTATCATTCTTGTGAGGAACAATCGGCTATCAAGTGGTCCTTGCTCTTGCACTCATAGCATCTCATGGTTGGACCCTTGCCTTTGATGAAGTCTCTTCTCTTCCTTGCACCATAGCCCTTCTTCCTCATGAATCTTCCAAATCTTATCACAAGAAGTGCCATCTCCTCCTCATCATCTTCGCTTGAGCTATCTTCATCATCACTTGAGATTTGCTTCTTTACTTTGCCCTTGTGTCTTGATGAGGTAGCCTTGAAAGCAATGCTCTTCTTCTCACTCTTGTCCTTCTCTTCCTCCTTCTCTTCCTTGACTCCTCCATCCTTTCTCCGCTCGATATGTCTCATGAGTCATGACATCACCAAGCACTTGTGTTGGAGTCACCTTTGAGAGATCCTCCCTCACTATGATAGTCACAAAGGTCTCAAACCGTGGAGGTAGGCATCTCAAGAACCGGTGGGAGAAGTCCTTGTCACTAATTGTCTCACCGAGAGCCTTGAGGTCACTAATGATGACGCTCAATCAGTGAAACATCTCCGGTATTCTCTCATCATCCTTCGTCTTGAAGCTTGCAAATTTATCCTTGAGAATGTATAGCTTAGCACTCTTGACAGCGGTGGTGCCCTCATATGAATCTTCCAATCTATTCCACACTTCATGAGCTTACTCTAAGTCCTTGATTTGCTCAAAAATCTTCTCATCAAGAGCACTATAGATTGCATTGAGAGCAATATCATTGAATTAAAGCTTCTCTTCTTCTCTTGGAGTGGGGTCTTTCATGTCAATCACAACAAAGTTCTTCTCAACAATTTCCCACATCTTTCTGTTCATTGATTTTAAATGAGCTTTCATTTGCTTCTTCCAATACCTGTAGCTTGTGCCATCAAATCGAGGTGGCTTGCCCAAATGATTGATCAAGTTGTTGTGAGCCATTTTGACACCGAAGGATGTTAAGCCTTACAACAACGGTGACCACGGCTCCGATACCACTTGAAAGGTCCAAAAGAGGCTAGAGGGCGGTGAATAGCCTACTTGAAACTCTACAAACAACACTTGACCTAAAGGGTTAGTACAATAAATGGCGAAGCGAATTATGCGCTAGCCTACTCAAAATGCAAGCCTTCTTAACCATTCTACTTAAATCTCTAAGATCACACACAAGCTATTCTAGTTGAGTTACACTACTCTTAGGTGAACAAGCAAACTACAAGAACTATCACTACACAAGAAAATACACAAATGTAAAGGAGAGGATGTAGACTGGTTATAACGCCGAGTAGAGTAGATGGCCGACCACCTGGAAATAATACCAATTCACTCGAAGGTGATGGTCCAAGATCAACACAAAGGTGAACACCAATTTAATCCGAGGTTCACGTGCTTGCCAGGCACGCTACGTCCTCGTTGTGTCGACCACTACTCGGTGGTTCGGTGGTTAATTGACAACCAATGTCAATCTCAACAAATGAGCGCCACTAGAACCTACCATGAATAAGGTAACTCAATGACACGAGCAATCCACTAAGGTTACCTTTGGCACTCCGCCGGGGAAGGCACCGAACCCCTCACTGGGAGTGGCCAGAGACAATCACCAACTCCGCCATGCTCCTCTGCTACTCCAAGCCGTCTAGGTGATGACAATCACCAAGAGAAATCAGAAAACTCCACAGCAAACATGATCAACAAGTTCCAATGGATGCAAGGATCAAAGCAATGCACTTGGATCACACTCTAGCTCACAATGGATGAGATTTATGCAAACTAAGTGAGTGAGAGTGTTAGGAGGGTGCCCACAAGGTGTATCAACAAGTTAGAGAGCCGAGAGAGAGATAGAGCAAGAACCGGCCATGAGCTATGTAGACTTTCATAAACACACATAGCCGTTACTCACAATCTAGCGCACCGTCGGACGCTGAGAGTCGGACGGTTGCTCTAGGGCGTTGGACTAATGAGACATATCCGACGCTTTTCACCGGCGAATCACATGCTGCCATGTAAGAGTTACTATTTGAATTCGAACGTTGGCGCCATCGAATTGCGAACCGTTGGACGAGAATAGCGTGACCGTCGGACTATAAGTTTCCAGTGTCCGACGCTTGCATTTCTGACAACGCTGTCCGACACTTCCCGTCGGACCTAACATTGGCGTCCGACGCTCCTAAGAATGCCACGTGTCGTACTGCTGTTGTTTCCGCTGCTGTGTCGCACCGTCGGACGAAGAAGCAATAGTCCGACGCTGAAAAACTTGTCGTCCAACGCTTCTTTCTCGCGTGCAGGGCGGACGCTGAGCGATAGTCCGACGCTCTGTGGACTTTGCATCCGACGCTCGGATTTCAGAGAGTTTGTGCCCGAAGTCAAGTTCTTTGCTTAAATTGGCTAACACTTGTTATATGTAAAACATTTCTTGAAGTGTGATAGCTTTTTTCAAAGTGTTTTGCAAAGGTTTTGAGTTAACCACTAGATCTAAATGCAATGCATGATCCAAACATCTAATGGCACTTGATAACCATGTTAACCGTGGAATAACTCCCCCTCTTTATAGTACGGCTATCTATTCTAAATGTGATCACACTCTCTATAGTTTCTCTTGTCTGTCATGTCGACCCTATAAGAACCCGCACACGGGGAGGAGGACGATGCAATCCCAGAAGATCCGCCTTTTCCTCTCTTCCTCTCTCTCTATCTCATGTAAGCTATGCCCTCCCCATAGGCCTATAAAGGGGAAGGTAAGGGAACTTCACAAGGCATGAACTTACTAAGACAAAATCAATCTCACACGCACAAGCAGCTAAAGACTGTATTAGGGAACCTTTATAAATCCTTGTGCCACACTAGTACTAACCATCCGAGTCAGACGCGCAAATAATTAGATTTACTAGTCGGCAGTTCGAGACACCAACAAATATTTACTATTTTTCCTTCTGTTGCAGTGTATGGAGTATGGATATATATTTTTTAAACAAACACCCCTAGACTTTATTCAATAACAACTGGTTTAGCAGAGCCGCGTAACCACCAGGTTGATTACAAAGCTGGGGAGGGATCTACCCAAAGATGGGATTGATCTGGTTTCCGACCAAAACACAACTGAGCTATCAGGAGCACAATCATTACATGATCTTGGGACATGACAAATTTGAACCAAATCGAAACAAAACCTAATCGAACTCAAAATAAAATGAGAGTACATTTTGGGGCCGGGAGACAGAGGAGCCCAAAGCACGGTTCAGACCAAGATGGGCCGAGCCGGATCAGACCCACCCATTCCACGAACGATCTCGTGCCGTGTGCGTGCGGCGTGGGCGTGGGCGTGGGCGTGCTCCTGTTTCTTCCCACTTTCCCACCCACCGCCGCGCCGCTTCTCGCCAACGGAAGGAACCCCAACCCCTCGCCATGGCGTCGCGGATCCTGGCCCGATCCAAGGCCCTTCCCCTCGTCGCAGCCCTCACCCGCGCCGCGGCCGACGCAGCGCCGCCGATCGCCGGAGCCCGCGCGCTCTCGTCCCTGCCCCGCTACCCGTCGCCCCATGGGCTCGGCAAGGTTCGTTCGTGTACCCGATCCCTCCTTGCTTGTGCTACGTACCTCATACTCGCAGATCGAAATGAGTGACTGCGACGCGATTCTTTAGCGATTCGTGTTGCCTGCGCGCTTGGTCTGATCTGCGCCGTCTGATTGATCATCAGGCTCGTAGTCTTTCCTTTCCTAATGCAACCCCGTCGTCCGATTCGCGTCTGCTTTGCTTTGGTGTCAGAGGTGGAGAGTGCTCTCGTTTAGTATCTCCGTGGTGGTTTATACCTGTCCAAAATATGTAGCATGCTTATGTAGTTCTGTAGTGTCTGTGATCTGAATCCGTGGACGTGGCCAGGCTGAAGGTACAAGTGTAAGGAGAGAAAGACTGGTTGAATTGGTCTAATATCATTTGCCAGTTTCGTGTGTCCCTGCATTAACAACTGAGAGAACTGCATCTTTTTTTTCCTTGTGAATCTGAGAGAACTGCATCTGTGTAGTTCTTGATAAGCTTTATTGTGGGTTTTGTTATCAGTATTTATCTTGGGAAAGTCACATTGGAGACGATGTGTCGGTTATTTGAGAAATTAGCATGGTATACATATATCTGTCATTTTTTTTAGCTTAGATACTATCAGAACATTGACTTAATATGAGGCGATACTGCTCCTGCTTGGTGTAATTTTTTTATGTAGAATAATGTAACACTGTTTCATACTATGGAAGCTATGGCAGTCACATATTTAAGAATCAGTCATGATGCCAAGCTGTCTCTTAAAGCGGGGACAGTATCATAGTTAACAAGAACGCCAGTCCTTGATGATGTCCGGTGGTCATAAAGTTGTCCTCACTTTGAGCACATTCACTAATGTTTTAGTATGGATGATTGTCCATATTCTTCTATTGCATTAGCTCTTATGCTGCTATATATAAATAATTCTGGAGTCTGCACAGTAGCTATGCATTAGAGGGTAATAGGATGTATTTTGATTTAAAACCTTTGCAAATTTCTATTGCCTAAACTAATTGGCAGAATGTAGTCAGTAGTTGACATTCTTGGTGGAGGTCTGGCTTTCTGTGGAACATGTATCATGATGTTTGGGCGTCAACATTTTGAGCTTATAATGATTAGTTCTGAACTTCTGATGAAAAATTGAAATGACAAGTAGATACATAAAGTTCCTCTTATGGGCATAAATGCCAATGTGCGCTAGTTTGCATTGATACTAGTATTCACTATTCAGCCTTCACCTTGTGACTGCCACACGCTAAGCTGTGATTTACTTTTAACAGGATATTTCATTTAGTGGATGAACAGTGTCCAAAATTCAAAGAGAGAGAAAATTGATTATTCTGTGGTACCCTGTGCCACTAGCACCTCTTCCACATAAACTGCAAAGTATTTTGTCTCATGAGATGGTCTATATATGCTTTTCTCTGTAAAGGTTTGTTTGTCTGTGGAGAACTGAACTAAGAAAGAAGCTAAGAAGCCCAAACTCATGTTTCCAATATTGGAGATCTTAAGTCTAGTGTCTAGATTATGATGACGTGTGATTAAACTGTTGATGTGTGATTAGACTGTCTAGATGACGATTAGTAAAGGTTAACCACTACTCATGGGATAACTGTCTAACTAGTATCTAGCGTCAAGGATAACAATGCTATAACTGTTGTCTTCAGTGACTTAGTAATTTTATTTTCCATACTGTTGTAGGATAGAACATAGATTTTTTATGGCTTTGAATCATTTCACAGCATCACATCTTTGCGAAGTTGCCGATCTTTCTGCTACTGATCAGTGATCACAAAACTACTTGTTTTAGACAGTTGCATTGTGACCAAAATAAAAACACAACCACTATTTTGCTATGATATTATGAGAGTACTGTTAGGACCAAATAGAATTATGATATTATGAGAGTACTGTTTGGAAAATCCACATATTATTGTCATGTTTCCAATTCGCGTATTTTAGATATTGTGATAGTCAAAGTTTTGAAAAGTCTTATACTTCAGTTAGAACATATCGGTACCTAGATAGCTTGTATTTTCACAGTACCCAACTCTTGATATGGACCAATGGTTATTTTATCTTTGTCCATTTTACATGTTTTGATTTGTTGTGTACTCTTCTGCATTATATGTGTGTACCCTTGTATCCATCCATGCTATCTAAACTAAAAAACGGTTGTTCGTTTGTTTCACAGAGTTATGGAAACTTGTGACCTTTTTAATAGTTGTTTCAGGTTTGAAAGTAGTTGGGTTTCTGGTTTCCATTATATTATTATAGCTCATATCATTCAGAAGAATGAAAGTCTATAGTGCTCTAATATGTATTCTGGCCAAGGTTATTAAGGCGTCGCTTAGGCAGTCGCTTAATCGACGCTTAAGCGTCGGAGCGCTCCACGCTCGCCTTAGGGGTAAGGCGGCGCCTTGTCGCCTTATGTGCATGCTGACTCCCCCTCGATTCCTCCGTCTCCTCATCGATTCTGATGCTGGCCCTCTCTATTCCGCCGGATTCCGTTGGATCCTCGCCGCAATCGCTCGATTTTGCCAATCCTCGCCGTCGTCTGCTCGATCTGGAAGGGGACGGCGGCGGCTGATCTGGAAGGGGACGACGGCGGAGCAGCGAGGGAGGGGACGGCGGCAGAGCAGCGCATCCAGAGAGAGGAGCAGTGCAGAGCAGCGGAGGGAAGGGGAGAGACGAGCAGAGGGAAGCGGAGAGGAGCGGCGAGCTGAGCGGAGGCGGAGAATGAGTGGTGGAGACGAGAGCAGCGCTGGTGGGGGATGGAGAGAAGCCACGGCAGGTGTGGGAGAGGGGCACATGGGCTGCCTGGTGGGCTGGGCCAGCCCACTTCTCTCTCCTCCTCCTTTCTTTTTTCTTTTTTTCCTTTTCTTTTTTCTTCATTATCTACTACTCTAAGCTGCTGTTTTAATTTTTCCTTAAATCCATAAGGCGTCGCCTCGCCTCATGCTTTAGTCGCTTAGGCGTAAGGCAGTAGTCACTCGCCACGCCTCGCCTTACCGCCTTAATAACCTTGATTCTGGCATGTATATGCGCAACAGGTTCTGGGATATGAACCAACATCTCACCTCAGTGGAGCACAAGTTTTACCTCGTTGGTTTTCCTCTCTAGCATCCAATGGATCTCAGGTGCAGAAGCCACAGGTTTGTCACCAGCAAGACTTAGTCTTTGATTTGTCACTTATCCTGTCATCCTGTACTAAATGTTAATGAATTTGATGGTGTTTGGCAATATGTGAAATGAAACAGTCTGATGCACGGAAATCAAGTGAGGAAGCCACACCAAAGGTTGTGGCCTTCAGCCCGCTAGAAGCAGCTATCGCTAAACCTAGAAGTAGTCCGCTGACAAGTGAGAGTTCTAAAGTAAGGCGATCAGAGATAGCAACCCAGGTCACCTTTTACATGATCCCAGCTCTGCTTCTTGTCTCCAAGAACAGCATAAGTACCTCTCTTCTGGTTGGCGCCGTATTCCATCAAGTATACATGTTCCACAAGGAGATCCTTCTGGACTACGTGCACCATGATATCACCAGAAAGTGGGCTTTGATATACTTCAAGCTGCTTTTGCTGGTGATGGCGAAGGACACCATCATGTTCTTTAATCTGTTCTAAGCTCACCGTGTTAGTTTCTCGAATATCCAGCAATGCATCCGTGTGTGCACTCAGAATAATGATGATGGACGAATTCTGGAGCCCTCGTTCTTGTATTACCCCTCATGAACTTGCTTTTTGCCATCTTTTTTTTTTTTTTCTTGCCGCAAGTTTTTCTCGTTAAGTCAATCAGCTTGGAAGGGATTGATTAGTGACCAGTCAGATGATATCCCTGATTCTGCACCTCAGTTTGTAATAATGGTTAATATCAATTGTGCAACTAAATATTTACTATTATGTTGCTCTCCTGTTTAAGTTCTCAACAGTTTTATGGCATATGCTTATCATCATAATGCGGACTGCTGCTAAAACCTTTATGTTTTGATTTTTGAATGCATGTGTAGCTGAATGAAAGAATTGCCTCTGCGTTGAATGGTCATGGTCATGTATTAAACCTGGGCCAATTTTGTTGTGGGCCAATTTGCAGCTTATGGATCGGTATTAGCGTTGCTCAGCTGCTGTATCATGCATCCGTGAATGCTTGGTACCTTTTGCCGAGCCCTATTTGTCTTGCTTTTAATTGAAGATCCGGTGTGTTGTCTGCGTGTATCATGGCCAAGCCTCTGCGGTTCACAGTGCCACAGCCCAGGCCGGGGATGAATTATGAGCGTCGTGGTTCACTGAATCTGTGTGCTACGCCAAAGCTTACGCATCCTGTGCAGTGCAGGCTGATTGCTGGCTCTGGCTTGTGTACAACAACTGCGTGCCAGGCGGCCAGCCGGAAGATTTCATGCGACACCATCGGCTGCCGTGCGCGCATGCTCCGTGACGACTGGCGCCCTGGCGCTGGCGGCCACCGCCTCCAGCTGCGCGCGTGAACAGAACAGACAGCACGAGCAGCCACTGCGGCAGGCCACCAGCCTCCAGGGTTGGCACAATGGCCGTGAGCCAGTGACCCACTGCGGCAGGACATGAACGGGTACACATGTACCATTGTTCGGTTAAATTTTTATAATGTTTTATGAGATACTTGTATGAGTTCAAATTTTAGTAAAAATAAATAAATTACAGTTTCTATCCAGCCAACTAAACAAGGCCTGGCTGTCAGTTTAGCGGTCCACGGTGCTTATGTTTTATATCCTGGATTATGGCTTATGTATGTACATGAGTGAAGTTCCATCATGGATATTGTATCGGGCGATTTGCCTTTGCGTAGTAAAGAAAAATGCCACTGGGTTGACGGACCCTAGCAGCTGCGGCTGCAGCGCACACTCGCAGTTGCAGTGTTCTGATTCAATGTTAGTAGCAGTAACTGTAGATTAATCAGCGGCAGTACCTAATGTAATGTTCCCCACAGTTGCTTTTATTCATGAAGAATTGGATCATTGGATGCTGTACTCCAGTGTAGAGAGCAGGGAGAAATCGCAGTCGGAGAGAAAAAACAAGTGGTCTCTTTTATTATTATTACTACAATCTTTCAACTTCGAATCTCTTATGATTTCGATTTCGTTTCTTACATCTTTCAATTCAGAATGGAATGTTTTCTTTAGATCTCACATCATCGGGTATTGGTATGGTATGACTAACGCTGTGTTTGGTTTTCCGGTTTAAAAGGTATATATACTGTCATATCAGATATTTAACATATAAATGGAGTCTTAAATATAAATTTTAAAAATAATTAATTCTACAAATTGTGACTATTTTGCGACGGATTTTTAAGCCTATGTAATCCACTATTTGATGATGTAGTGCTACAATAAATATATACTAATGATAAATTGGTTTTAATAAATTTATCTCGAAAAATAATATTCATCTATTTCATTAGTTTTATAAATAATTAATATTTAATACTAAAAAATAATTAAACATTTGACATGACATGTACTACAAAATAGGAGTAGTCGTTACAATCATCGTTGAAGTTTGCTGAGGGGCAAGACTCAAGACCCAAGAGGTTGAGGCTGCACCTACCTGCTTGAGATGCTTGCAGTTGCAGCCTTGCATTGCAGGACCAGGGGGCCGGCTAATGAAGCTGTGAGGCAGACTGGCAGGGGCACAAGGGGCACAAGACATGCTAGTGATGAATTGACCCCCATGACCATGAGCCCCTGCCATTTTACAGGGCGAAAAAAAGGTAGATATGACTAGGATTCCCAGACTGCTCAGGCTCAGCTCACCTTTTGTTGGATTCCTGACCATTACAACTCACCACCTGTTCATCATATGTTTCTTTCTTCATCTCTGTCTTTTGTGTCTCCCCTCCTTTCTGTCGATTTGCTGGATGGAGGCCTGCTATGCTGATTTTAGTTTTACAAAGATCCTTAAGTGCTTCTTGTTTTGAGCAAATAATTTGGCACCAATGATGCATATGGCTGTACACTTTCCACTGGCAATTTGCAATCAATGCTAGCTATGCACTTTACACTTTCATTGTTGGTGTGCTTTTTGATATTTTAGAGATTCACTGACTAAACTTTAGCCTATTAAATTTAGCTACAGGGACTCAAACAGCCTAACTAAAAGATTAGTTAAAAGTTTAACTCTAGTTTAGTTGCACCACCAAATACCAAAAGTTCTATCATATCAATTTTTAAACACATACATGAAGCATTAAATGTTGATGAAAACTGAAACTAATTTGATAGCTTTGCAAAATGTTGTCTTACGAATCTTTTAAGTGTACTTAGGACATGATTGGACACATATTGTAAAAGTTAGCACGTTGCTACAGTAACTCATTTTACAGAATGAGTGCAACTAAACAAGACCTAATTCTATTAACTAGAGAATCCAAACATCCTCCTTAAGTTTAGTTTTGAAACTTTAGCCAGCTACACTTTAGTTTGGTGGATCTAAATAGATTCTTAATCACTTTAGCACATTAAGCATTTGAACATGTACGCACCTGAAGATACTATCTCCACACCCCAAAAAACATGCAATTTTAGTTCCATCTCTATTTAAACCACCTATTTTTTAAATCAAAGTTATAGAAAGAAGCATTAACATTTATGATACTAAATAGTTATGATAAAATGGTTAATCTATGAGCAACCATTTAACCATTTTAAATAGTTATCATACTACTAATCAGATTAGTAGTATTATTTGTAAAGGGGTCAGGGTGAAGAGCAAGCTCCAGTGAATGTTTCATCTCTTAGAGGACCTAGACATCTACTCCATCCGAATGCAATCATATGCAATCTCTAATTTAGATAAAATGCTGGTTCTACTTTAAGCAGCATCATCATGAGCTACCTAGTATCTGATGTCCAGATCTTCTTATTAATAATAATGCCATGCCTACATATAGATCCTCTCCCTTCAGTCTCGAACAGGCTGGAAGTTTGGCCCATTATGATCAGTGTCTCTGCAGAGGCAATGTCATTGGATTCTCGTCTCCATGACAGCATCATGCATGTGGCCTCCCACTGTTTTAATTTTGCTCCCAACTTTGGCTTCTTGTTTGGTCAACTAGGCACACCTTAGGGCTGTTAAGAGATTGCATCCAACCCTTCAATTCTCTTCGTTTTTTTCTGAAAAAAAAAAACGGTGTCGCATGGCTACGATTAAAGCGATATGCACGTTTGGATTAATAAAATTGAATGAAACTTTCAATAGACTTTCCATCTTCTAAATTGCACTATATGGGCCAGATATTTACTTTGGTTGTTTTCAGTTTTATGAGTTGATGTGGTCAGAACCAGTTCTGCTTGATGCTGAAAACTACATGCACTCAATGAAGGCATGCATTGTCATTGATCATTTTCATGAAAACTAGTATGAAATGAACTGATACTATTCTTCTTGTTCAACAAAAAGATACAAAGAGGAATGAGCATAGCAAGTTCCTTGTGTGTTGGAACATATATATATATATATCCGTCTTGATCTAAATCTGGTACAAGTGCTTGTATTTTTAGATTTACTCCCCCGTCCCACAAATAATGCCATTCTACAGTTCAAAAATTTTCACACAAAATTTGCACACATTAGTGTGCTCCCACACCTGGCACTGACACACATCTCTGCATGGAAGACCGTAGATCCTCCAAGCCACATGGCCAGCGACAGCTCGGAGCAGCGAAGGCTCCCACAGAGGTGGAATAAAAAAATAGAAACGAGACTGATTTTTTTCAGGGTATTTTAATAATTTGACTATGTCAGGTTTGCATGCCCAATCTTAAAGTTGCAATTTCTACTGGTGGAGGGAGTACTTTTAAGATTTAATAGTGTTATTCTTTTTTAATAAACCAGTGGACGAAGCTAGAGCAGATCGGAGAGATGTGTTCTTACCTTGTGGGTATATATGTGATGTAGGAAGTGCATATATGGTGAAAAAATACACACAACCACCGTTCTTATGTTTTTATGGGGTGCCTTTGCACCACCTACTATCGATGCAGCTTAGCAACGTGTAGATCGGCGTCGTGATGTCTTTGATACATTTGTCTATCTCAATACTGCTAGTTCAATCTTCTAGTCGTGCTTATAGAGTAGGGATTGTGCACATTTATATAATTGAGTATGGTTACATATTTGTAGATGTTTGTATCTATGTAATTTGAAAAAGGGAGAAAATCAGAATTATAGGACTCCAAATGTTGTGCTTCGGTATTATAGGACTTCAAACATTGCGCTCGTTAAAATAACACTCCAAACGTGAACACCATGTTTTACATGAGATTTGCTAGTTTTAATCACTTGTATACCATCAAATACATGTATTTGTCCACCTTGTGACCATTTTGCCCTTCTGGCGTTTCACGTAATGTTTCGTCTCTGCTGGTCACTCGTGCCCGTGCATGGGCTTCGTCGGCTTGCATCGCTGTGAACGCTGGCTGCTGGCCGACAACCTAATATGGATTGCAGTTGATGAATGAAGTTCCAAAACAAGATGAATCACAAGTTCTCATCAATTATCAAAGATGATCCACATAAACAAGTTCATGAATTTAGTTCCAAAACAAGCTCCATCAATTAAGTTCCAAACCAAGCTCCACATAAGCAACATCTCATCACAATTCATATGAATAAAACATGAGTTACATCTCATCAAATGAAGCATAAGTTTTCATCCAATTTGTAACTTTCACTTCGGAGTCATCTTTTCTGGTACTTTCATGGTAGGCTTCTACATGGGACTAGTGGTGTTGGTTTGTGAAGATGTGCCCTCCCCAAGTAACATTGCAAGCTTGCTGCACACAAATACGATATAGTAAATTAATGTACAGTAAATGGTTTAGTAATATTTACCTCCTAGTGACCCTTCCAGGACTATCCCGAAGGATTTCTTCTCTAGTGGGCCTTTGTGGCATGATAGGTTCCACTGTTGCAGCCCTTGTAGCATTCTTTCTACGTTGCCTACGTTTCCTATAAGTAATTGAATGAATTAACAATCTTCCTAGGTTCCGATTTTGGTTTGTTGATAAAGAAAATCAGTTCTAACCTCTTTTTGGCGGTTCCATTGAGTGGGCACTTATCACTAGCTTGCCTATGACCTTTTTCTCCACATTTTTTGCAAGTCATAGGTCCTCTAACCATCTTCTATCCCTTTACATTAGTTGGAGCAGCCCCATCTTCACCTTCACCCTTGTTGCTACATTCTCCATCCTTGGTACATTTCTTCTTGTGGCCACCTTCCATCCATCCCTTCATTTTAAGTTTCATGCGCCTTTCTACAGGTAATTTAGCCATAGGTGCACCAACTTGAAATGGTAGATCAACTTGTGGCCACTGGGTTTTGTCTGTCATTGGCTCAATCTCTCTACAGTAAGCAGCCTTGAATCAAATCATTGAGTAGTAGTCATGCACAAACTGCTCTAGGTCCACTCCCAATAGGCGGGTTATATAGGCCAATACATGCTGACATGGCTTACCAGTGTGCTACCATTCTAGAAAAGTTCATGTCCTTTGGTGCAACTTGACAATATGCCTCTGAAAGGTCCAAAGAGGCTAGAGGGGATGAATAACCTAATTAAAATTCTACAAACAACACTTGACCAACAAGTTATAATAACAAAAGGCGAAGAGAGTTTTGCACTAGCCTACTCAAAATGCAAGCCTTCCTAACCGTTCTAGATTAAGTCTCTATAGGTTGGAAGCTACTTACTCCTAGGTGAATAAACTACTAACACTACTACTACACAAGTAATTGCACAAATGTAAAGGAGAGGTGTAGTGGAGTTATACCGACGAGAAGAGTAGATAACCAATCACCGGATGAAATACCAATACATTCGAAGGTGATGGTCACAAAGAAATCCAAGCCAACACAATGAAGACAATGAATTTATCCCTGAGGTTCACGTGCTTGTCGGCACGCTACGTCCTCGTTGTGTCAACCACTACTCAATGGTTTGGTGGCTAATTGACAACCAATGTCAAGCTCAACAAATGAGCGCCACAAGAACCTACCACGAGCAAGGTAACTCAATGACACGAGCAATCCACTAATGTTACCTTTGGTACTCTGTCGGGGAAGGCACCAAACCCCTCACAAAATCACCGGGAGTGGCCCGAGACAATCACCAAGCTCCGCCAACTCTACTGCTCCAAGACTGTCTAGGTGATGGCAATCACTAAGAGAAACAAGAGAAATTTGCAGCAACAACGATCAACAAGTGTCAATGGATGAATTAGGATGAACAATGCACTTGGATCGATCTCTAACTCACTATGAATGAGAATGAAGTGATCTAGGTGAGTTAGAGTGCTTGGAGGGTGCTCTAAAGCTGTATGAAAGAGTTAGAGAGCCAAGAGAGTGAGCAAGAGCCGGCCAAGAGGTATTTATAAACTCCCTCAAACAAACATAGCCGTTACCCTCCACTGCGCAGTCATCGGACGCTAAGCGTCGGACGGTCGCTCGGGGGCGTCGGACTAAAGGGCTTCCGTCTGACACTCCTCCACCGTCAAACCAGTGCGTGCCACGTGTACAAGACCATTTGAAATCGACCGTTGGTGCCAACAACTGCAGACCGTCGGACGACAGTGAAACGTCCGGTGATCATCGGACGCAAGCCGTCGGACTAAAAGAATCCACTGTCTGACGCTTCCAGAGAGGTCTCAGCATGCTCAAAATGCATCGTACACTGTCCGACGGTGTCCGTCAGACTAACAGGAGGGTCCAACGCCCTGAACCAGTGAAACTCACGTACTGTGCAATGCGTCGGACGCTGAAGAAATAGTCCGACGCCCTGGGAAACACGTCCGACGCTCTCTAACACACTGTAGGGCAGTTAGCCATTGGACGCAACCGATTGGTCCGACGCTTAGTATTTCTGAGCATCCGATGCTTCCAGAAACCGCTGAATCCTACCAAACCCATTCTACCTCTCAAACTTCATCGCGTTTTCAAATGTGCCAACACCACAAAGTGATCTACCATCAAGTATAGGGAGTGTTTGCATTTTCAAAGCAAGTTTCGTGGGGTTAAGTTAGTGCTCTTGATCTAAATGCATATGCTCAAACTAATTCAACTAGAGGCACTTGATGACCGAGATTGCAAAATGAAGTTCTCCCCTCTTAATAGTATGGTGATCTCTCCTAAATGTGATCACACTCTCTATGGTGTCTTGATCACCAAAATGGAAAGAGCCCTATGAGATATACCTTTGCCTTGAGCCATTTTCCATGATCCAAGCCGAGAAAGCTCTTGATCTGACATGTTGATGGACTTACACCAATCACTTGGACACTGTCATAGCTCCTCACTTGGTTCCACTAACCATCCTTGTAATCACAGCACTTAGGAACATGGTTAGTAACTAGGTGTCATCATTTAGCCAAAACCAAACTAGGGCTTTTAGCCACTCAACTTTGCTGTCATGGTCCCAAACTTTTGCAGTACAATTAGAAAATGGTATAATTTTCAAGTGTCCCAAACCTCTAGTGTTTGCCTTTAGTTGGTGCATAGTAGCTAGAAGTATCCTGCCTTCAAGTAGCCTATATGCAATATTCCTTCTCTTATTCCAAAGTACCATGATCTTTTCTCTAATCTTATTAGCAAGATCAGCAACAGGTAAGTCTTTATGGTCACTAATCTAGTTATTAAATAACTCAACAATATTACTAGTTATTTAGTCAGACTTAATTTCTAGATTGAAAGCACACCTTTTCCATAACAACTTATGATTGGTTTGTAGCCATTTCATTGCAGCATGTGATTCACTTATCATTTTTGCTATGTTGTCATAGAATATGTCTTCTCTGTAAGCCCTAGCAGCAGGGTATATCTGGCCAAACCCTCTAAACCTCTTCAGAAAATTTCTAACAAGATGATAACACATTCTTTCTGCTCTACATTTGAGAAGACTTCTTCATAGCATTCTCCAAACCCTTGCAAGCATCAGAACAAATAGCAATAAGTGGAAGATCACCTATAGCCTTCTTCAATTGTTCAATGAACCAATGTCCAGTTGTCTGTATTTTCAAAAGCTATGAAGCCATAAGCCAGTGGATACCTCCAATTGCGACCATCAACTGCTATAGCTGCAGCCAAGTGACCATTCCACCTTCCATTAATTGTTGTGCCATCTATGCTCAAATGAGGCCTACAACCTTCCAAGAAGCCATCAATACGTGGTTCAAGAGCATAGAAAAACGGTGGAAATATACCTGACCATCCACCTCAAGTAGATCAATCTCAACAACACTCCCTAGACACCTCTTCATGACCACGGTCTTCCACCTAAACAACAACTCAAAACTATCTGACCATTTGACATAAACCTCATCAAGAGCTCTTTCTTTACCCCGCCATACAATGTCATATGCAATTTGACACTTATGTTCTCTCTCTCTCTCCAACCTTTTATTTAGTTCCTTTGCACTAATATTTGGATCATCTCTAAGGATACTCATAGCCTTGCTAGCTACCCATCTGCAGGTTGGTGTTGTAGTGAACTGTCTCATGCTAGAATAACATGTGTAGTCGTCGATGAAAGGATCTAACTGGCCTAGAGGGGGGTGAATAGGCATACTTAAAAACTTGAAACTCAAAAACTCAAAGTGAAAGTCAAATACCTAACTGGTACCACTGGTAGGTCTGGACCGGTACTACCGGTGATGTATCACCGATACTACTGATGCAAACCGACCGGTACTACTGGTGCTCTACTGAGGCTATGAAATCAGAGGAAAATGAGCTTGAATTTTAGATATGAGTTTTACCCTACTCTCCTAAATGATGTAGAGGATGTAGATAAGGTTTTCCTTAGTGTTGACGGTCGTTAAGTACCAATTTTATACCGTCAACTAATACTTAGAAAGGGGCAATAATAGAAACATAGGGGTTATTACTGACAAATTCCACGAGTTTTGGTGAATTGTCTATTTTCCAGGGGATTATCCAAAAAAGCTTAAAAGAAGGATTAAAGTGCATAATTATCACGAAACTTAATCGCGAACGCAACAAACGTCATCGGCAAGGTAGAAGCGTCTAGGAGGCACCCGAAGCAACCGGGACCCCACCTGTCAGGTGGTGGGGCCGGCCGGCACCAAGGGGGGCCGGGCGGCGCCACCCCTAGGGTTTTTGGCCGCCGTCTTCTGGAGTCTTCCGTAACCGCCTCCTAGGAGTCATCTCAGCCCTATGTTAAGTCGGTTTGATCCAACGGTGTATGCTCACCCCACCGGGCTATAAATAAAAGGGACAGACCCCCTCCCTGAGGGCACCAATTCATTCCTCTTGCTTCATTTGTCAAGAGTAGACAGAAGTTAGGGTTTTCAGAGATTAGAAGTAAAGCTCTAGTTCTTCAAAGTTCATTAGTTTAGGCGTCTAGTAAGGTTCAAGTAGAGTTAGGCGCTACGCTCGGGATTCCAGATCTATTCGTCTGGAGATCGGTAATTTTATCTTGTATCTCATTATGACTTTGCTCTATTTTAATATATTGCTACTTATTCAGTTCTTAGTTTATTCTACTTGCATATTTGATATAGTTGTGATTGGTGATGATTATTGTCATATGATCGTAAAGCGCCTAATTCAGTACTCGAGTGAGTTAGGTGGTATGTATTATGTAGATGTGGTGTCTAGATATATTACGTACCTACAGGAGGCACCCTGATGTGCCGGGTCGTGTGGTAGTTAGCGTAGGTGACAGCTGCGTTGGTTCCTCTATAGTCCACCCCCGTATGTAGGACGAGCAGAGCGCGATCGCGAAGGAGGTGACCCTTATTTCTTAATATCCTCATTAGATGATGCTCCTGACGATGTTTTCTGAGTTGATTATGCTATAAATGAAGATGTGTAATATGGCATAGGCTGTAGACTTTGTATTTTGTAATTACATAGGTTTCCTTTACTTTAGCCGAATCTCGAGATTGTCTTACTTAAATTAGTGAGTCTCTATATTCTATCTCTGGAATACCATTTACTTCATTTACTCAGTTATCATTTATCATAGTATTATTGACTTATTACCACTAAAGCATTAGAGTAATTGGTTATCATAGGTTTGCACATTTATTATTAACGTTAATTATCTTTTCAATCACTGTAGTAGATTATCCCTAATGAGTAGAATGTCTATTTATCCTTTTGGCATAAAACAAATCAACGATACTCAGAATACTTACCGGATGAAATAGTACAATGGGAGAATTATCTGTGCACTTGCGAATATATTCTATAGTATTATTTTTAGGTGGCAAGTGTAGATTATTTTACCAATGGTTTTTTTTAGGCATCATGTTAGGGATGACAACTTAACGTGAAGTGATGTTAAAAATACCAACACTTAGCTTGGAGCTTCACCAAAATGTAGATCGAACCCGGTCCAACCTTATGAACAAGAGAGAAACAACGGAGCACACGATAGCGTAGAACAAGTAGGAAGAGTAAACAAGCTCACCAACAACAAGCACGTGGGACACAAGATTTATGCCGAGGTTCGGTCCCCACTAAGGAGATCCTATGTCCTCGTTGTTGAGGTGACCACTATGGTCGGAGTCTCTTCCAACTCCCTACCTCCCTCAAGCAACCACAAAGGTTAGCCCGAGATTTCCATTAATATCAAAGGGGTGATACAAACACTTCGGGGTGCTGAAAGGTCCCGATAGGCTAGAGGGGGTGAATAGCCTATAAAAGTTTCTACAAAGCACTAGACCACAAGTTAGTAATTAACAAAGCTTTTGCCTAAGCACTACCTCTAGGCTATTCTATGCAAGCCAACTAGCACAATATACTACTCACAAGTATAAGCACGCAATCGCAAGAAACTCTCACTTCGATCCTACAGTGAGAGCACCTAAACAAGTAAATAAACGCAAGTGAGTGAGTGATCGAGAAAGTTATACCACTGTTGACGGTGGATATACCATAAAATTCCACATTCAAACACCGTCAACAGGCCTCGGATCCAAGGGAGAATAAACACAACATGAGCATATTTTATCAATAACGAGTTCCACTTGTACTCTTAGCTTGTGATTGTACGGAACACCAAATCAAGTGCAAAAGTGAGCAGCTAGGGGCTAACTACATGGTTCGGCCGAACCATATTATGTTGCCCCAGGCCACCAACTTTTAACACAGTGCATACAACATCAAATGGAAGAGATCAGAGCCAAGGGTGGGCCCACCCATGGGTCGGCCGAATGGCTCTGGTAACATGGTAGGATCTGTGTGACACTCCAACCAAGTCATTTCATCCATCGGATCAACTTGTGCTTTCATTCAACGCTGGAGATCAAAGGCACACGGATTGAGGCATGAAACAAAGCAAACGAGACATAACAAAGACCAGGGGAGTCTCTATGATAGGTGGGGACCACGGTGGTGGGCCCAACCCACCTAGGGGTGGGTCGGCCGAACCACCATTCATGGGGCCTAGGCCACCTACACCATCACTGACTGGTGGGGACTCCTTGTAGAAGCCCCTGGCTGGGCCCACCAGTCATAGGTGGGTCGGCCGAACCCCCCTGGTGCCCAGCCAGGTCTGTTGGCCTCCACCGACTCCAAGCATGTTTCCCATGTGCTCAAATCACCAAAGCCGTCCATCTTGAGGCGGTTACAAGGCGGTGGATCCAAGAGTGGAGAGGCAAGGAGCACGCGGATCGCTGACGTGGCACCCCCTCATTGTCCACTATAAATAGAGGCTGTCCACTCCTCTTCAAGACACACCATACAACACAAGAAGCAAGCTAGAGTGAAGTTCTACTCTTTAGTAGTAGTATTAGTCTAGTGTGGGAGTTAGAGTCGAATCGAGCTACACTCAGAGTCTCCGGAGTCGTCTACTGGAGAGTCTGGTATAGCTCTTGTACCTTTCCTTCTGCAAGGACTTTATCCTTTTCAATATATTATCTTTACTTTACTTCACTAAGTTCTTAGTCTTTACTATTCTTTATAGTATTGTTGTGTCTTGTCTTATTCTATAGTTGTCTTATACTTGATAGTGATCTTGTCCCAACTCAACGTGTGTTAGTTCATCGCCTGTCATAGGATGTTCTAGTTGTTGGTAAGTAGCTAGAATAGTGAGACTTAGTGTAAGCGTGGTGCTTAGACTAGATCTTGCCTTTGATTACCGCTTATCGCACGGATTGTTTGTGGGTGCTAGCAGGTGGTGACAGCCCTGTCTAGTCTTAGTATCCATCCACGTGTTTTAGACAAGTTCTTAAATGGTAGGCTCCCAAAAGAGTGTAGGCGCTTCGGGTAGAGGTTTTGTCCTCTATTGTCTCGCACTACCCCCCTGCACACCGGTAGTAAGGTAACTATCTTAGTATAAGTCATCTATTTGATAGGGTAAGTCACAAGAGTAAAGTAAGTGTCATAGGAGTCTTATACTCACTCGTTGTCCTCCCACCTAGCTATACTCTACTAGTTATCTTTTAGTTATCTTAATACTTGTTGTGTGTTGGTGTCATTACCTTTTCCTCTACCTATCGATTTACCCCCTACCACTAGTCCGGTACTAAGTTGGTATAGACTCAAGATCTCTCTTTCTTTTTATTAATTATTCCTAGCAACCGCTTTCCCTTGGGATAAAAATAAATAACGATACCTTGGAATACTCCCGGGTGAAGTGCTACAGCAGTATATTCTGTGCGCTTGCGGAATTATCCAATAGACAGAAGAAATACCCTCAGGCACTTCTGGTGCCATTATCAGAGATAGCTTAACACCCTGTCTCTGGTGGTTACGCTAAGAAGTGTCAACAACCACCGAGAAGAGTAGAGATTGATCCAATCACCAGGGTGAAGTCAATCAATAAGAAAACCAAGTGATCAACCAATAGAAGCACCGGAAAGGCAAATCATCCACTCAAAGGTGGAGAAGAGAGAACACTCAATTGCGAAGCTAGGCTTCACACGCCAATCCCTCACCGGGAGCCGCTCACCAACACAAGAGAAGTGGCTTCTCACCACGAGTAGTCCACTAGAGTTGGTTTCAGCACTCCGCCGGGGAATAACTGTGACAGAACCACCTAAATCACCAGGCCCATGTGCACCATCATCGTCCCTAAGGACCTCCGGTTACTGTGCACGAGTTCCCCGCAATCTAGGTGGCCTGTCGGGTTTCCGTTGGAAACCCTGATTCACCCTGAGGATCTCATTGTAAAGACCTTACATGTATTACAACAGTTTACACAAAATTATTTAAATTAGAGTACAGAGTGCGGAAGTATTACATAAGTTTACAAACATAAGTTGCATTATTCCAAACCAGAGTTTCAGTAGTGGAGTAGCATCATACAACTAGACACCCTGCCCAAGGGTTATAGCATACACATCATCATCCATGCCCGATCCCCAACCGGCACGGTCCCAAGTAGAACTGTAAGCTCGACTTACCTGCAACAGGGGTTAACAAACCCTGAGTACATGGGGTACTCCGCAAGACTTACCCGACTAAAGAAAAAGATGAGACTCAGTAATGCAGGCTGAGGGGAGTCAAGATAAGGCTTTAGCAAGAGTCAAAGGATTTTTGCGGAAAAGCAATACTAATTCTTGAATATTTTAACTCAACGTTATTTTAATCAATAACCATAGGTCTCAGTGTTTTCATATGTATCCTTCAATTCCAGTTACTTATCCGTTCTCAAAACATCCTAGTTCCGAACCACACTTTGATGTAGGTGTGAGGATCAAGTGTCCGTAACCGAGGAGCAACGACTGATTCGAATCGATTAAGTACCCAGATGGGTATCCCTAACCACACTGCATATGTAGCACCTAAAGCTTGCATATGCCAACCCCATCTACCATGGCTTTTTCATCCCTGAACTGGTCCTGCACCACCCGAGAGTACAGTACACCTCCAATCCAGGACTCTAACCCACGAGGGTACATGCTACTCTCGCCATCTCTCCACTCCCAGTGCATGGTTGTCGGTTCAAGCAATAGAGCCACCAGAGTCAGGGCTTCCCGTAGTATGTGGCTAGTTGCAAAGTCTCGATCATAGCAGGCCTGACAATGAATGGTCCCTACTTTCTTTTTCCGTCGACGATAATGCATTGTGACTCTAACCCAAGTACAAATGTCCCTTCGGTTTTCGAATCCCTTTTCCATCGATGACGATGCATTGGGACTCTAACCCAAGTACATGACCACTGAACAGAAAATCCCTTCCTGTTGGTGACGATGGACTGATCAGTTGCACCGCCACCGAACGAAAACATTACCAATTCCTTTTTTCATTAATTAATCAATATTATATCAGAATAGCTTAAAAATAGCATTTTGTGCAAATCTAAATTATTCAACATCTACTTCAATACAACAATTAAAGTATCAAGGGTCATCTCAATTTAATGACCCAGGGACAACAATCAATCCTAAAGTCACCCAAAACCTAAAATGATTAGGGTTTCTATTTATTTTATTCATCGTTTAATGGGGCATAAAATAATAACTAAATAAAATATCTCCATTTGAGCCCAAACTTTTTCTACAGATAGACATTAGCCTAAAATAGTACCAAAACTGAGTTTCATGGTTTTTGGATAATTATTTTATCCTACAAAAATCCTAAAAGTTGCATTTATGAATTAAAATAGGAAATTTTATCTCTTGCAGAAAGTACTTAAATTCTATATTTCATATTTCTCCCTTGTTTAGAATAGTACAGAGAAGACTCCAAATTAATTTCATAATTTTTGGGGTAGTAATTATTTTCCTACCAAAATAGCAACATACAGTACTATTCACTTGTTTCATAATTTGAAAAATTTATAAAAATCAATTTGGGCTGGCAAAACAGACCGACTCACTTTGGCCTAGCCCGGCCCAGGCTCTCCCACTCCCACTCAGCGTGCCCTCTGCACAGCTGGGCCGGCCCAGTTCGGCCTCCCCTTCTTCAACCACGCGCAGGCCGCGGCGCACAGCGGCGCTGCCTGCACCGGCCTCCCGCCGGTGACCTCTCCGGCGATGGGAACACCGTCGGCGTATAGACCACGAGCAGACGAACAGACCTATGCGCTACAACGGGGTTTTTCAACTCGGTAGCGAGCTCACCGGCAGCTATGGCGATCAACCGCGGCAGCGCGAAGCGTTCCGACTCCGGCGAGCCCTGCGGGGCCTAACCAGCTACACCGTAAGATTACAAGAGCTCACCAAGACTTGTTGTGCGAGCTTGTTGCGGCAGGGAATGGCCGGAGGTGGCTTGTCGATCCTGTACCCCGTTCGTGAAACCACCAATCCGATGAGCTTCAAGGGACTTCGAAGAACTCCAAATGAGAAGAAAATAGAATCAAACCACCCAGAGATGTCCTAGCCGCGATGAGGACCACGGTGGTGGCGCTCTGCCGGAGCTGAGGAAGACACCGGATCGCGCGGGTGACTCAGGTGAAGAACAGAGGCATAGCCATGCTCCGAGGGTGCGCAAGAAGGAGGTGAACTCGGAGGCTAGAGGAATTGGGCAGTGATTGGTCGTCGACCCCGAATTTTTTACCGGCACTGGAAGCTCGTCGGCGGTGGCATTGGTGGAAGGGAGAAGAAATGACGACCGACACAGCCATAAATAGGGCAACGATGAGCGAGGGGAGGTGCGCGACGTGGAGTGGACCCCCACGGACCCGGCCTCAACGATGACAGGTGGTCGGCCGGCTCCGGGCGACACTGGCGAGCGGCGCGGCACGCGCTGCCTGCGCGCGGTCAGAGAGGGGGCGTCCGGTACAGTAGTGTACCATGTCCTCTTTAGAGTTTTCTTCAAATTACTTTTTATTTTGTGTAGGAATGTGAAAAATGTCCTTAATACAAATTGTAGTATGTTTCAATCTGAACAACTTAGGTTTTTGTACCTCATTTAAATTTTGAATGGATTTTGAAATATGAAAAAGGGGGTAAAAGGGGATTTTGAAATTCAATTCTAATCCAGTCAAATTCTCAAGATTTCTCTCAATAAGTTGAAAATATCCAAAAATAAAAGTTGTGCCACTTGACAAGCCCTACAACTTTTATTAAAGGAGCCTTGTCAGATTCTTAATAATTTTGAAATGACATTTTAAATTTGAATTCTTAAACACCAATTTGAGTTTTATTTAAAATTTCACTCAACAACTTGAAAATCCCCAAATACAAAAGTTGTTCAATTTGAAAAGGTTTACAACTTTCATTAAAGATGTTTGGTCCGATTCTTGATAGTTTTTGAATTTGCATTTCAAATCTTCACTTTTATACATAGGGTGGAATTTTATTTGAAATTTTATTTAATAACTTCAAAATTACCCAAAATAGAATTTGCTCAACTTTTAAAGATGTACAACTTTTATTTAAGGCCCAATATCCAATTCCTTTTTGTTTTTAAATTAGGATTAGGGTCCATTTTAGGGTTTATAAATGATTTTCTTTTTATTTCGTAATTGGATTTAGATAATCACACCAATACAATCATTTGCATAATAAATCACTCTAAATCACCTATGCACAATCATATGCAAGAAGAAAATTTATTTTAGTCGATGCACACTAACAAAGTTGAATGCGGGATGATTTGTATGCAATCATGATGACATGATAGGTTTTAGCTACGGTAACACCAGAGGTGTTACAATAACCTGCAAGAACCCCTCACAATCGAAGCCTCCGATGTGGATTTGAACAACCACCAATCAATTTCACACCGAAATCACCTCAAGCCTTCTAGGGACACGGCAATGTCCCAAGAGAATGAGAACTTGATAATGGCTTGCTCTCAAGTGCTCTAGAATGCAAATCACTAGGAATGATGCACTTGAGAATCACTCAACTCATAAAGATGATCAATGGATGAACAAGTGAGTGAGTGAGAGACTAGAGAGTGCTCACAAGAGTATAGCAATGAATCAAATGTGCAAGAGAGTCACCCCGTGACCAGGGAAGGAGTATAAATACCCCTAAGTGCACTCCTAGCCGTTATCCTCACACAAAACAGCCGTTAGACACATTTTTTGGTGCGTCGGACATTACCATTGGACGTAGACCTTCGGACTATCCGTTAGTGTCTGACCCTCGGATTCTCGCCACATGTCACTCGCCTTCAACCACAGCCACTGATCTTCAACGGCTACTGCTTGCGCCACTTCACAGATCGTCGGACGCACACCCCAGTCGGAATAACCATCCGCTCAGTCCGACGCTAATAGAAACTACGCAGAGAGGTTTAAGCACTGTGAAAGCCCATGTTTGGTTTTGGGTAATTGATAAAACCTAGTTTGCTGATGGTTACACTAAGTGTTTCATGAGATTAATTAGCAAACATCAAGATGGAGCAAAGGACCAGTGTTGACGGTAGTTGTACCATGTTTTTACCCCATCAAAACCGTCAACAAGACATTCTTTCTAGAAGAAAACCACCAAACACATAGTGACTTAGGTACAAATAACTTGGTTGCCACATGTACTTGTCATTATTTGGTTGCAGGCACTCAGAACAGGTACTTTTCAGTGTCTGGAAGCTCTATATGAAGGTTGGGCAACCTACCAAGTATGGCCAAATGACAAACCAACTTCACATTCAACAATATCACAGCTTCTGGAGACGATGTGCAAAATATGGGCACAATGAGTGGTTCGGTCGAACCACCCAAAGGCAAGTTAGCACCACCATTGTGCTTGGAATTGCATGGAGAAGACACCTGCAAAAGATGGGTCTTCGATTCCACCAAAGGTAGTTCGGCTGAACCACACTTGGTGGGCCCCGAAGTAACCAACACCTGGGATGGACTCTATGACATGTGGGGACACTCACCCATGGTCCCACATGACAATAAGTGGGTCGGCCGAACCCCACTTTGTGGGCCCCAAAGCTCAGCTACACTCCAGCGTGTTGGGGAGACCTTCTAGAAGACCTTGGCTGGGCCCACCTGCCATAGGGGGGTCGGCCGAACCCCTCCTTGGGCCCAGCCAGGTCGGTTGAACCTCCACCGCATTCCTCATGTTGAACATGTGCTGGAAATCCTCCACCCTTAATCTTAAGGCGGTTATATGGCAGTTGATCCAACGGTGCATGCTGGAGGTCACGCGGATCGCTGACGTGGCGCTGCCCTTCATCCCCCAATAAATATCCCCATAGGCCTTCACTTTAGAGCATGATTCAAAGGAGGAAACACTATGTAGTAGCTTAGCTCTGCTGTAGTGCTGTGCTAGTTGGGAGAGAGTGAGGGAAGTCTTCAGGAGAAAGCCCCGGGCCTGTCGGGAATCTTCTCCAAGGTGTACCTTAGCGGATGCGAATCTTCAAGTAAGTCTTACATCCGAGTCCTTCTAAGTATTTGATATTCTGGTTTTGGTATTTTAAGTATATACTGTCTTCACCCGTACATTGCTTTACTTAGTGAAGTGCTCTAGTCTTTCGCAAAGGTTAGAGTAGTAAGTTTAGTGTAGACACGGTGTCTAGACTATATCTTGCCAGTGTAGGCCGCTTGTCGCATGGATTGTTTGTGGTAGGCAGCAAGTGGTGACAACCTTGTCTGGTCTTCGTAGTCCACCATGTGTGTAAGACAAGTTATTAAAACAGCAAGGCATCAAGACAATAGCACAGCCGCCTCGGGTAGGAGTTTTGTCTCTTACTGTTTCGCCTGTCGCCTCTTGTGAAGGGAGGAGCTGACTAAGCTCTTTATACTTAGAACACCAAAACCAAATATCTTTTGCTACATAAGAACCTCTCTACCTAGTTATCATAGCTCCTTTGTCTCATCACTGGATGGTCTTGAACCTAGTTAGAACACTTCACGTTCCCTGTGGAAAATACGATGCTAGGAATACTCCCGATGAAGGCTACATTGACTACCGTACGCTTGCGGTATATCCGTTTGCCACTCTGGTGTCAACAACCGGGTCAGTGGTGGCCACAAGTGAAGGGCAATGACGACATCCATGCAAATGGTATAAGTCCATCATCAAAGGTGTCCGCAAGCTTCATCAAGAGATGAGAAGAAAAGATGGTGAAAAGCTAGGAGCTCAAGGAAAAGGTATAACCATTAGTGTTGACGGTAGTTATTGTATGATTTTACCTATCAACTAATCATGAAAAAGGATATAAATAAGAGCCAACACCTAGAATAGGGTTTAAACTGATAGAATTCCACGAGTGTTGGTGAATCTGTGTTTTCCAGGGACTATACAAGAAAAGAACCAAAGAGGACCCACACCGCAGAGAAAAATACCGAATTACGCCGCGGCAGGAGACCAAGAATATTCTAGAGAACACCAGAGACACACCTACCGAAGCGGGGCCCACAAGTCAGAGAGGGAGGGTCGGCCGACCTGTCAGAGAGGCCGTCTCGCCTCCGCTTTGACGTGGACCCACATCCTGAAATTTCACGCAATCTACACCGTCCGTCGAAGTCGGTTTGATCCAAGGGATACGGTTCATCCCATCGGCCTATATAAGGACCCCAAGACCACCCAGGGTTTCAAATGATCCAGAGAGAAATCAATCTAGGGTTTCAGAATTCCACCGACATATCTATAGTAGAGTAGAAACCCAATATAGGATTTAGAGCCAAGCATCAAGTAGAAGATTAGCCTTGTAGTCTCTCCAGATTAGGGCTATTCTTGTTCTTGAAGTGGTGTGGTAGTAGAGCTGGAGATAGTTGGAGGAGTTGCTGGCCTGTCGGTGACTGCTCTATAACTTGTACCCACGGATTCATGTCCTTCTTTGAGACTTGTTTCTGAAGATTTCTTCGGAGTTCAACTTTTAACCCAAGTGTAACGTTGCTATTATTGTTCTTGAGGTTTATGATTCTTTTGAGTGCTTTAGTCTTGGTAGTTCCTTGATTGAAGTAGTTATTTATAGTTTAAGCGTGGTGCTTAGATTATATTTACTCGTAAATGCCCTATACTATCCGGATCGGTGGTAGATCGCGAGGGTGACCTAGCATTGTTGAGTCTTCAATAGTCCACCTCCCGTCAGTAGGACTGTAGGTTTCCATTACTAAGAAATTTACCCTTTGTTGGTGTATTCCTATAGTAATAACCCTTTCAGAACAATCATATCATATCTTGTGAGGATTAGAACTAGAAGCCTTAGCAATCTCCTATATCACCTATTTTCTCCGTCCTTGATAGCAGCTCAGGGGTTAAGTCTAGATTCTAGTCATCCCGTTTTCCCTGTGGTAAAATATAAATAACGATACCTGGAGTATGGTGAAGTGCTGTATCGGTATCTGTCCGCTTGCAGATAATCCTAGTGTTTATTTGTTTGAGTTATCTTATACCAACAAGAATTTCTGGTGCCGTTGCCGGGGAAAATGGTTGAAACATCTAGATTCTATCTTAACCTTGTATTCATACTTTTACCTTTATTATCTCCTTATTTTTGTTTTCATCCTTATGGATTCCATTGAAACCACACCCATCTATAAATATGTTGCATCCATGAGCACAAGCCATAAGATTAGGCAGTCCTCAAAGCCTATCCAAACACCTACCTATGAGCTACGCCCGTGTCTGATTGAAATGGTTCAAAGCCAATCCTTTTCAGGAGAGGGAGATAATAATCCTCGTCTTCACCTACGAGAGTTCGAACAGACCTGTGACTGCCTCCGTATAGAGGGCATGTCCGATGAAACCTTAAAGTGGAAGCTTTTTCCTTTCTCTTTGAGAGGGAGAGCTAAAACCTGGTATGACCGAACCGTAGAGAAAGAAGGAAGAGATTGGGAAAAACTTCGTTCAGACTTTTGTCTAGAATTGTACCCCTTTTTCAAAATTGTCAACCTCAGAACCAAGATCCTATCATTCAAACAGAAAGATAATGAATCTTTGGCCACATCCTGGGAATGTTTTAACGATCTCATTAAATCTGGACCAGACCTATCCATACCAGACTCGATTCTCATTCAACACTTTTTTGTAGGTCTGAGAAAAAAATCCAATAAGCATCTCAACTACTCTTCAGGAGGATCTTTTGCTCATGTTTCAGATTCTGAAGCATGAAAGATCCTAGACAATATCCTAGATAACCAACCCAAGGAGAAGTTAGAAGAAGAGCTTAGGGTAGCTGAACCTAAACCTTTACCATCAACATCCCAGTCCTTAGCTATCCCAATTTCCAATCCTATGGAAAAGGAGGATACTCTGTTTTCGGACTTTATACTTGACATAGAAGATGATCTTTTCTCCAATTTTGGAAACACCTCTCACTTGCATATGATTCAGAAGCCTCAGGAGTCCAAGAAACCATCTTTAGAACCTATAGAACCTCCTGAAGCAGCCTTCTGTAGAAAGACCGCAAGAGAGCTTATAGCCATAATTTGCAATGATTGGCTAGAAGAATCAGAGGTTTTCTCTAATGTGATCCGATTGGATTCACCTTCTGTCCTAATAAAATGCAAAATCCATTAAGGCCCTTTTGAAGCTTTCTACAATCCAGTTGAAGGTGTTAATATCATGTCGGCATCATTTGCCCAATATTTATCAATGGACATGCCACTAACCCCAACAACAAAGCTCTTGAAAAGTTCTTCTGGGCACATTATTCCAAGTTTGGGCATTTTATATGTGCTCCCTATCTGGGTAAACGACACTATGCTCCATCTAAGTTTTTATATCTTTGATGTCATGGAGTTCGACCTATTGATAGGCCAACCAATTGGAAGACTTATTCGAGAAGGACAAACAGGGACAATCAATGTTCAACTAGGACCAAACTTTAGATTCCCTTTGTCCATTACCCAATCATTAAATGCTAAGACTGAGCCATGTCCTGAGCCTGATCCAACTAGTGAGATCACGGTGGCAGCCCTTGATTTTCTGAGAGAATCCTATCTTGAAGAGGATAAGGAGTTCTTCATTGAGGAAGAAGCCAAAAATTTAGAACCTTTACCCCTTGATGAATTCCTAGTGCCACCTAAACCTCCTATTAAGCTCAAGTCATTGCCAGCTGGTCTTAGATATCTTTCCTAGATGGAGACATGCAATCTCCAGTGATCATAAGTGATAAACTCTCCCAAGTAGAGACCATTCGCTTGATCACTGTCTTGGAAAAGCATCGATCAGCTTTTGGCTATTCACTGTCTTAGAAAATTTAGACAAGGTTTTGCAAAGATGTGAAGAAAAATCACTTAGTCCTTAATTGGGAAAAATGTCATTTTATGGTTAGAGAAGGAATAGTGCTGTGACACTTAGTGTCTGAAAGAGGGATAGAGGTAGACAGAGCTAAAATTGAAGTAATTGAACAACTACCTCCACCTATTAATGTTAAAATGTTTCTTTTGTTATGCTGGCTTTTATAGACACTTTATTCAAAACTTTTCGCATATTGCTAGACCTCTTACAAATTTGCTAGCCAAGGATGCTCCCTTTGATTTTGGTGATGCTTGTATGTAATCTTTTAACACCCTTAAGCAAACATTCATCTCTGCACTAATCATTCAACCCCCTGATTGGTCTTTACCTTTTGAAATTATGTGTGATGCTAGTGATTATGCTGTGGGGGCAGTTTTGGGACAAACTAAATATAAAAGGCATCATGCCATTGCTTATGCTAGTAAAACTTTGAAAGGAGCACAACTTAATTATGCAACAACTGAAAAAGAGCTCCTGACTGTTGTTTTTGCAATTGACAAGTTTAGATCTTACTGTAACACCCAAAAATTTGCGTTCTTTTAAATAGGGAAAATTTATTTAATTATGTTATTATTTGATCATTTGATTATAGGGAAGTAATAAATTTCCATAAAAATAAAATCAAACCTAGGTCATGCATATGTATGATGCATTCATGCTGGAGCACATTTCTCTTGTACTGTTTTGGTTTTGTTTGAATCTGCAAATAATCAAATCCCTTTTCAAAATTCTATTTGAAAAACTAGAAGTTAAAAGGGGAAGAACCCCCCTGCTGCTCTCAGCTCGAGGCCCAGCTCGGCCCACCTCCTCCTCTTTCTGTTCTGGGCCAAGGCCGGCCCAATCAGGCAGAGCACGGCACCCCCTCCTCCTCCTCTCTGTCTCACCGGCAGCTGGGCCCCACCGGGCAGTTCTCCTTTCCTTCTCCTTCCTTCGGTTGGCACAGAGCAGAACACGGCCAGCCTGCCAGGCGCGCCGCGACCCTCTTCCCTCTGCAGCGACTACCGATTGGACCCAACACCTCGACCCGCTGCCGTGTGGGACCCATCGGCTAGCGCCTCCCCTCCAGTCCCCTCTGCCGCGCGAAGCAGAGCCCGATGCCGAAACGAAACGGGGCGAGTTCGTCGTTCCCCGTCATAGAATCGATCTCCTATTTCTTCGTCGAGTCCAACCTCCCTAGACCGCCCCCTCGGGAGTATATAAGCCGTGCCGCCTCTCTGCCGACTCCATGAGCCCTAGCCGCCATCGCCCTCGCTCGTCCATCAAGAAACAGAGCCGCCGCCGTGAGAAATTCGATGGGCTCAACGTCGTTTTCCTCCCGGTAAGCCCTTGAGAAGCTTCTCCGAGACACTGTGAAGATCCCGAGCCACTTCACTTCTTGAATCGTGCACTAACCGATGCCAATTTCATCTCCAGAGCGCCGCCGGTCCGAGCTCCGCCCGCCATTGTCGACGAACTCGACAAATTCGTCATCCCCATCTCGCCGTAAGTACTCACCGAGCACCATATTGGTCTACCGAAGCCACCAGGACCTCTTCTCCCTCGTTTTTGGCACTAACACCACCTCTCCACGGTCGCAGTCACCCGCCGCCCGCCGGTGTCCGTGAAGAACCCATCCCGAGACGATTCTGGCCGTTCAAATCACTCTAGGTGAGCTCGCGACGCTTCCCTCTCTCTCCCGAGACCCTCCCTGTGCCGAACGGTGCACTGCAGCGCCGAATCGCCTTCTCCGGCGATGCGCCGGCCATGGTGCCGCCGGCCCTGCCCCTGTTTCCGGCCGGCCACCCCTCTGAGCCCCCTGCCTTTTAATCTCCGCCATCAAAACCCGATCAGACGGCCCAAATCGGTGGATACCGATTCACCTGGCTATTTTGCAAAACACCCCCTGAAGTTTTTAATGTTAATCCCCACGGTCCTATTACGTATTCTTGAGTTTGCGCTTTGCAATTTAGAAAACGTATTTTGCCTCGGTTTAATAGAAAATGTGTTTTCTGATTTTGAAATGAAAACTGATTTGTTTATAATTTCTCCGTTTTAATTCCGATTTGAACGATTCAAATTGCGTTAGATTTGTAATTTTATGATCTATCAATTAGTACCACTATTTCATATGTTATTAAATTTTAAAATTTGAGATTATATTTAATCTATTATTATTCCATTATAAATCTTGTAAAATCCATATCTTCCTCGTTTTAAATCCGATTTGCGCAAACTTTATATCGATGTGATCGTAGCGACATGTAGATTTGTTTTATAACCTTTTTAATTTATTTTCTCTCTGTTGGTGTACTGTTCTAATGAAAACTCTTGTTTGTATGCATGATTGCCCCTGTATGCGTGTGTGTTGTTATGATGGATTGAGTATAGACGGTGAGCTTTACGTGGGTGATCAAGATCAGAACTTTGACAACCCAGATCACCAGGAGTTTGCTGATCAAGGCAAGTATTAGTGTAGACCATCCTTGTTGTCCTATTCACCAAATAAATAATTACATTTGCATGTGTCTTCCTTGTTGACCATAGTTATTTCCTAGTATTGTTACCCTGTTCCTTGTCACTTATGGGATTATGCATATGGTAATTGTTGCCAGTGCGCTTTGGGAATCATGATCATGTAAACTTGATTAATTGATTATGCAATATGATTAAAAGATGCCTTTTTAGCAACATGGAACTAGGGGATTCGAGCATAGTTTTGTGATGCTCAAAATCCTTCACCTTTGGTAATGATCTGTAAGTATGACACCGGGATTGACAGTGCAACTCTAAGGGCTACATGGCTTTGGTTTTAGTCAAGTATGGGTACATTTTCTAGCTTGTTAGAGGTTACCGAAAGGCGTGATGGGGTCTGCCGACTCGGGTATAGTGCGGCTCCTGTCCGAGTGTGTATAACCTGCGTGATCTTGTGCCACGAAGAAGGGGGCTCTACATCTGCTTGCTGGGTCCCTAGCGGCCCTAACTTGTTAGGTGAAGTTCTTTGAAAGACTTCATAGTGAAACCCTGTTCACTCACCTTGGTAGTGTTATGGAAGTAATTAACCCGAACAACTGGGAATCACGGCTCATAGTGAAAGTGCACAACCTCTGCAGAGTGTAAAACTGGTATACCAGCCGAGCTCACGGCCACGAGCGACCTTGGACGTCTTATGGAGTAGTTATCTTTTGGGGTGATGCTTACTTGTTGCTAAATCTATTTATTGCTACTCATTAATTATGTTTACTATGATCATGAGAATGGGCTTATTCACTTGTTGCTATCCAACTGCATAAAAGATGATTAATTAAAAGCAACCTACTGTTAAACCCGTGTCAACCCTTTTGAGCCTCATGAACCCATGCTAGTCTTGTTGAGTACGACATGTACTTACGCTTGTTTATTTTTCATTACCTGGTTAAAAATCCCGGATGGGTAACAGATGGTGATAGTGATGAGGACGACCCCGAGGACTACTAGATTTGTGCTTCACCAGTCGACGTCCCTGTGCTATGGAGCTACCGCGAGAGTTATCTTTATTTTTCCACTGTGTAATGATTTTGATATTAGTCGCTATGTAATAAACATTGGTTATGGTACAAATTATACAATTTGTTGGCTTATGTGTGTGACTGATCTCTGGGCGCATATAAGTTTATGCATCCCATTTTATCCTTAAAATTGGGTGTGACACTTACTTAGTTGGAGCTAAGGTGATTGTTTACACTGATCATGCTGCTTTAAAATACTTGCTCACTAAGAAAGATGCTAAACCTAGGTTTGTAAGTTGGATTTTTCTACTTCAAGAATTTGACTTAGAAATAAAGGATAAATAGGGAGTAGAAAATTCTGTAGCAGATCACTTGTCTAGAATGCATTTTGAGAATATGCAGGAGATGCCCACAACGACTCGATGAGGGCCGACATGCTCTATCAGATCACCTGATCCAACCCCTGGTACACAAATATTGTGAATTTTATGGTTGCAGGATATGTACCACCAGGGAAAGACAACAGAAAGCTCATCTACGAGAGTCGACAACACATGTGGGACCACCATACCTCTTCAGGATATGTTCAGATGGACTACTCCGAAGATGTTTACTAGTGGAAGAGGGGATCAAGATCATTGAAAGATGCCACTCATCACCATATGAAGGTCACTATGGTGCATTTCGCACACATGCAAAGATTTGGCAAAGTGGATTCGTTTGGCCTACAATGTATGATGACATGAAAAGCTTTATCCAGAGATGCGGGGCATGCCAACGACAAGGAAACATCAATTCAAGAGATGCCATGCCCCTCGTCAACAACCTCCAAGTAGAGCTCTTCGATGTCTGGGGAATCGACTACATGGGACCATTTCCAAAGTCAAAGCAGTGTGAGTACATTTTGGTGGTAGTAGACTATGTCTCAAAATGGGTAGAAGCTATGCCATGCAAAGCTGCAGATTCTAGAAGCTCAAAGTGGATGTTTGAAAAAATAATATTTCCAAGATTCGGTACTCCAAGGATGGTAATCAGTGACGGAGGATCCCACTTCATCGACAAGAGATTCCAACTATATTTAGCAAAACGAGGGGTCCGTCACAACATTGCCACTCCACACCATTCTCAGACAAGTGGGCAAGCGGAGACATCAAACAAGAAGATCAAGAACATTTTGCAGATGACGGTCAACGAAATGGGAACAGCATGGAAGGACTGACTACCAGAAGCACTGTGGGCTTACAGAGCAGCCTACAAGACACCAATTGGAATGTCACTGTACCAGCTTGTTTATGGAAAGACCTGTCACTTACCAGTGGAGCTTGAATTGAAGGCTCACTGGGCAATCAAGAGATGGAATATGGATCTGGATGCTGCAGGAATAAAAAGAAAGATGCAACTCTCTGAACTGGATGAATGGCGTGAGAAAGCATATCACAACTCCAAGATCTACAAAGAGAGAACCAAGAGATGGCATGGAAAAAGGTTGAAGAAGAAGGACTTCGCTCCCGGAGATCAGGTATTACTTTTTAATTCCAGGGTGAAGTTATTCGGTCACAGAAAGCTACGAAGCAAACGGGAAGGACCATTCAAGGTGATCAACACTTCGTCCCATGGAGCGGTCACACTTCAAACCGATGAATGTACGTTATTCATGGTAAATGGTCACCACCTCAAACTCTTTCTAGAACCAATTGAAGGCCCAGAGGAAATAGATATTATCAAATTTATTAATTTACCAAGTATATTAGGGCCTAAGCCTTCCTTTTGCCTTCCCGCACGGAAAAGTCTGAATTTTGGAAACTAAATATCGCGAGAAAGGCGCACAAAGAGATCGGAGCCAAACGGACATAAGGGCAGGTCACCCGACCATCCTCCCAGGTCGGCCAACCCCCCTATGACTCCATTCTCTGCTGCCGTTTCGTGACGTGATCCTTCAGGTCTCTTCTCGCATATTTTCTAACTTGGAGAAGTGAACGCCCGACTCCACGCTGCCTTGGAGTGTTTGGCCTAGACCAACACCTTTCTGGACCAGACACTGGATGAGCTGAACGCCAGGACTGAAGCTAACTACAGGCTCAGCCGGGCAGTGGATGAGTTGAACAGGCAACTCGGTGTTGGACCCCCTCCGCCATCACCAAGGTGCCCAGCTGAATCGCCGCCAAGGTACCGAGGAGACCATGGAGATGCTCACACCCGCACCGACATCGACTCCTAGAGGATTTACCCCCCAGTTAGTAGTAAAAGACGCTAGTAGCGCAAGTTGAGTCAAGTCGAGTCTAGTTCGTGTCTTGTGAAATTTTGTGCTAGGTTGCTTTTTCTTATGAACAATGCTTGATTTGGAGTTTGTAATGAGTGCCGAAATTGTGGTCATGTCCGCAAATCTCATTTGTTATAGGTTTGAATTAATGCATAATAGTTTGGGTTGATTATCTCAGTTTTCAGCAGTGCTATTTTTCAGACCTCTCTGTCTTAGTTATTTTGCCTATTTAATTATATACGACCAAAAATCGTGAAATTTTTTTGTGAAAAACTAGACTTCTGTAGTTTTCTTTTGCCACAAGAATCATCTCAATATCAGTTACGGTATGGTAGAAACAAATGTCACAAGTCAAAGTTTCTGCGCTGTCTGTTACTCTGGAACAGTTTCAAATCAAATCTCTTTTTGATAAACTTAATGATAGAATCTGTAAAGACGGTCTGAATAAAAGTTGTAGATTTTTTCTCATGCTTTCCGACCATGTATAGCATGTCTCCGTTTGACTTCGGGAACTCCAAATCTGACTATTTTTCTACTCTCCTGTTGTTGGACCACGCCCAGAATTTCCTGTTCTATTCTTTTAAGTGATATAGTAATTGGAAAGAAATTCTAAATCTCATTCAAATGATTTAAACAGCAGATGGCCCACACTAGGAGGAACCCAAGGGGCGATGGTACCTCCAAAGAAAATGCTAATCCACCACCGCCTCCCCCGGTCCCCAATATGGAACAGTTGATGATGATGCAAACACAGTTGATGCAACAGATGGCCCAGAACATTCAACTGCTGCAACAAAACAATGGCAGCGGGAACCCACCTCCACCACCCCGTGAGAAGAGAAGCGAATTCTTGAAGGGACGCCCGCCCACTTTTGACCATTCCAGTGATCCTCTCCAAGCTGATGATTGGCTGCGTGCAAAAGAAAGGCAGCTGGAGATCGCCCAATGAACGACGTCGAGAAGGTTCTCTATGCATCTGGGCAGTTGCAGGGAGCTGCTCTGGATTGGTGGGAGTCTTTCCGTTTTGGACGTGCCGACCCCATCTCTTGGCAGCAGTTCCGTGATGGTTTCCGCAATCATCATGTGCTTGCGGGTTTAATGAAGATGAAGAAGAAGGAGTTTCTTTCTCTGAAGCAAGGAGGCATGCTAGTTGCCGAGTACCGTGACAAGTTCATCTAATTGTCGCGGTATGCACCAAAGGAGGTTGAAGATGATGCCATGAAGCAAGAGCTCTTCTTGGAGGGACTGAATGATCATCTCCAGTACCAGTTGCTCTCCCACACTTTCGCCAACTTCCAACAGTTGGTGGACAAAGCCTTGATCATCGAGAGCAAGCGCCGTGAGATAGATGAGAAGAAGAAGAAGAGGAAGTTTCAAGGGCAGTCGTCTGGAAGCAACAGCCGCTTCCGCAACAACCAGCAGCAGCCTCAGCAGCAACAACGTTTCCAGGGACAGTCTGGATTCAAGAACAATTTCTAGAATCAACAACGTTCCCAGAATCAGCAACGTTCCCAGTACCAGCGATAAGGTGGCAACCAGGCACCACAACTGACTGCTCCCAACAACATCTCAGTGAAGAATGGCACCCCCAACAAGTGCTTCCGCTATGGCAAAGAAGGACACGTGTCCTACAATTGTCCTGAGAAGCAGAATCCCCAAGCCTCCCAGAAGCAGAACAACCAGCAGAGAGTGCCACCTCACACCGGGAAGGTGAACCATGTGTCGGTTGATATGGCACAGGAGACTCCATAGGTCATGATGGGTACGTTCAATATCGACTCCATCCTCGCTACAGTTCTTTTTGACTCTGGTGCTTCGCATACTTTCATTTCACACACATTTGTTAGAAAGCATGGTATTCCCCTTAGTGTCATGAAACATCCTATTATGGTTTCTTCTCCGGGTGGTGTTATGCAAGCTACTCTTCAGTGTCTCCCGATTACTGTCTCATTAAGGGAGGTAGAATTCGAGATAACCCCTACTGTGCTAAATACTGCCGGAATTGATCTTATCCTGGGTATGGATTGGATGAAGAAATACAACACGAATATAGGGTGTAAGGAGAAGGTTGTAACTATCACTACACCAAAGGGAGATGAGGTCCGAGTTGAGGTTGCTCTGCAAGTGCAACAACAAGCCATGGTACATCAGCTCAGAGAAGATGTGCAGCCGGATAACTCAGTGGTGGATGAGTTTGAAGATGTGTTTCCAGATGAGTTGCCAGGTATACCGCCTGATCGTGACATTGAATTTATCATTGAGTTGTTACCTGGTACTGCACCTATAGCTAAATGTCCATATAGAATGGGAGTTAAAGAATTAGAAGAACTTAAGAAACAAATTAAAGAACTGTCAGAAAAAGGTTTCATTCGTCCTAGTTCTTCACCTTGGGGAGCCCTGGTTATTTTTGTTGATAAGAAAGATGGTAGTCAAAGGATGTGTGTTGATTATCGGTCACTAAATGAGGTCACCATTAAGAACAAATACCCACTACCTAGGATTGATGAATTGTTTGATCAGTTGAGAGGTGCCTGTGTGTTTTCCAAGATTGATCTCCGTTCAGGTTATCATCAGTTGAAGATTCGTGACTCTGACATACCTAAGACTGCATTCACTACTCGGTATGGATTGTATGAGTATACGGTAATGTCCTTTGGTTTGACTAATGCACCTGCCTACTTCATGTATCTGATGAACAAGGTATTCATGGAATTCTTGGATAAGTTTGTTGTGGTGTTCATTGATGATATCTTGATCTACTCCAAGAATGAAGAAGAGCATGCCGAACATCTGAGATTGGTTTTGCAGAAGCTCAGAGGACACAAGCTGTATGCCAAGCGAAGTAAGTGCGAGTTCTGGTTGAGAGAAGTTGCTTTTCTAGGACATATTGTGTCCAATGGTGGAATTTCTGTAGATCCAAGCAAGGTGGCAGATGTGTTGAATTAGAAGCCGCCAACTGATGTGACTGGCATTCGTAGTTTTCTTGGTTTAGCTGGTTACTACCGAAGGTTCATTGAAGGATTCTCCAAGCTTGCAAAGCCAATGACTTCCTTGCTAGAGAAGAATGCCAAGTTTGTGTGGTCTGAGAAGTGCCAAGCTAGTTTTGAAGAATTGAAGAAGAGATTGACAACAGCCCCAGTGTTGGTTTTGCCGGACCTGAGTAAGAAGTTTTCTATCTATTGTGATGCTTCACGCCTAGGTCATGGGTGTGTGCTTATGCAAGAAGGAAGAGTTGTAGCATATGCATCGAGACAGTTGAGGAAGCATGAGTTGAATTATCCTACTCATGACTTGGAGCTAGCAGCTGTAGTGCACGCTCTGAAAATTTGGAGACATTATCTTATTGGTCATAAGTGCGACATCTATACAGATCATAAGAGTTTAAAGTATATCTTTACCCAGTCAGATCTAAACTTGAGGCAACGTCGTTGGTTAGAGTTGATAAAGGACTATGACTTGGAGGTGCACTATCATCTGGGCAAAGCGAACGTTGTGGCATATGCTCTTAGTAGAAAAAGTTATGTTAATGAGATTCAGACAACAACCATGTCAGCAGAGTTGTGTGTAGAGATAGGGCGTCTCAACTTGGGAATTGTGATCAATGCTGTTGAGATGGAGGTTGAACCAACATTGGAGCAAAAGATATGCAAGGCTCAGTTGGAAGATGAGAAGCTTAAAGAGATAGCAGAGAATATTGTGGTTGGAAAGTCACCGGGATTCAGGCTGGATGAGAATGGAACCTTATGGTTTGGAAAGAGACTCTGTACCTGAAGTGAAGTCTATCCGTGATGCCATACTGCGTGAAGCTCATGAGTCAGCATATTTTATACACCAAGGGAGTACCAAGATGTACTTGGATCTCAAAGAAAAGTATTGGTGTGTCGGACTGAAGCGTGATGTAGCAGAATATGTAGCAATCTATGACACCTGTCAAAGAGTTAAAGCTGAACACCAGAGGCCTGCAGGATTTCTACAACCGTTGAAGATTCCAGAGTGGAAGTGGGAAGAAGTCAGTATGTATTTCATAGTTGGATTGCCAAATACTCAGAGAGGTTATGATTCAATCTGGGTAATTGTAGATCGACTGACTAAAGTTGCTCATTTTCTTCCAGTCAAAACCACTTATGGAGGTCCGAAACTAGCAGAATTGTATATGGAAAGAATAGTGTGTCTGCATGGAGTTCCAAAGAAAATTGTGTCTAATAGAGGTACTCAATTCACCTCACATTTCTGGCGGAAGATACATGAGTCTCTAGGTACTAAGTTGAATTTCAGTTCCGCATATCATCCTCAGACTGACGGTCAGACTGAACGGATTAATCAGATATTGGAAGATATGTTGAGGGCTTGTGCTCTGCAGTATGGAATGAGTTGGGATAAGAGTTTGCCGTATGCTGAGTTCTCTTATAACAACAGTTATCAGAAGAGTCTCAAGATGGCACCTTTTGAGGCTTTGTATGGACGCAAGTGCAGGACACCTTTGTTTTGGAATCAGACGGGAGAAAGTCAAGTGTTCAGACCTGATGTGCTTAGAAAGGCAGAAGAACAAGTTCAGACGATAAGAGAAAACTTGAGGATAGCACAATCTAGACAGAAAAGCTATGCCGACACACGGAGACGAGAATTAGCCTTTGAAGTGGGAGACTATGTATATCTTAAAGTGTCACCGATGAGAAGTGTGAAGAGGTTCAACAAGAAAGGAAAGTTAGCACCAAGGTATATTGGTCCTTTCAAAATCTTGGAAAGATGTGGTGAAGTGGCCTATCAGCTTGAACTACCAGAAAGCTTAGCAGGTGTGCATGATGTGTTCCACATATCTCAATTGAGAAAGTGTTTGAGAGTACCGGAAGAGCAGGTTCCTGTCGAGGAAATAGTTTTCAAGGAGGGTCTCACATATGAGGAACATCCGGTGAAGATCTTGGAAACCGCAGAAAGAGTTACAAGAAGTCGAGTTATAAAAATGTGCAAGGTGCAGTGGCATCGGTACTCTGAGGAAGAAGCTACTTGGGAAAGAGAGGAAGATCTCATAGAAAAGTACCCGGAGTTGTTTGAGTAAGCACCAACCGAATCTCGAGGACAAGATTATTTTTAAGGGGGGTAGAATTGTAACACCCGAAAATTTGCGTTCTTTTAAATAGGGAAAATTTATTTATTATGTTATTATTTGATCATTTGATTATAGGGAAGTAATAAATTTGCATAAAAATAAAATCAAACCTAGGTCATGCATATGTATGATGCATTCATGCTGGAGCACATTTCTCTTGTACTGTTTTGGTTTTGTTTGAATCTGCAAATAATCAAATCCCTTTTCAAAATTCTATTTGAAAAACTAGAAGTTAAAAGGGGAAGAACCCCCTTGCTGCTCTCAGCTCGAGGCTCAGCTCGGCCTACCTCCTCCTCTTTCTGTTCTAGGCCAAGGCCGGCCCAATCAGGCAGAGCACGGCACCCCCTCCTCCTCCTCTCTGTCTCACCGACAGCCGGGCCCCACCGGGCAGTTCTCCTTTCCTTCTCCTTCCTTCGGTTGGCACAGAGCAGAACATGGCCAGCCTGCCAAGCGCGCCGCGACCCTCTTCCCTCTGCAGCGACTGCCGACCGGACCCAACACCTCGACCCGCTGCCGTGTGGGACCCACCGGCTAGCGCCTCCCCCTCCAGTCCCCTCTGCCGTGCGAAGCAGAGCCCGATGCCGAAACGAAACGGGGCGAGTTCATCGTTCCCCGTCATCGAATCGATCTCCTATTTTTTCGTCGAGTCCAACCTCCCTAGACCGCCCCCTTGGGAGTATATAAGCCGCGTCACCTCTCTGCCGACTCCACGAGCCCTAGCCGCCATCGCCCTCGCTCGCGCATCAAGAAACAGAGCCGCCGCCGTGAGAAATTCGACGGGCTCAACGTCATTTTCCTCCCGGTAAGCCCTTGAGAAGCTTCTCCGAGACACCGTGAAGATCCCGAGCCACTTCACTTCTTGAATCGTGCACTAACCAACGCCAATTTCATCTCCAGAGCGCCGCCGGTCCGAACTCCGCCCGCCATTGTCGACGAACTCGACAAATTCGTCATCCCCATCTCGCTGTAAGTACTCACCGAGCACCATATCGGTCTACCAAAGCCACCAGGACCTCTTCTCCCTCGTTTTTGGCACTGACACCACCTCTCCACGGTCGCAGTCACCCGCCGCCCGCCGGAGTCCGTGAAGAACCCATCCCGAGACGATTCCGGCCGTTCAAATCACTCTAGGTGAGCTCGCGATGCTTCCCTCTCTCTCCCGAGACCCTCCCTGTGCCGAACGGTGCACTGCAGCGCCGAATCGCCTTCTCCGGTGATGCGCCAGCCATGGCGCCGCCGGCCCTGCCCCTGTTTCCGGCCGGCCACCCCTCTGAGCCCCCTGCCTTTTAATCTCCGCCATCAAAACCCGATCAGACGGCCCAAATCGGTGGATACCGATTCACCTGGCTATTTTGCAAAACACCCCCTGAAGTTTTTAATGTTAATCCCTGCGGTCCTATTACGTATTCTTGAGTTTGCGCTTTCCAATTTAGAAAACGTATTTTGCCTCGGTTTAATAGAAAATGTGTTTTCTGATTTTGAAATGAAAACTGATTTGTTTATAATTTCTCTGTTTTAATTCCAATTTGAACGATTCAAGTTGTGTTAGATTCATAATTTTATGATCTATCAGTTAGTACCACTGTTTCATATGTTATTAACTTTTAAAATTTGAGATTATATTTAATCTATTATTATTCCATTATAAATCTTGTAAAATCCATATCTTCCTCGTTTTAAATCCGATTTGCGCAAACTTTATATCGATGTGATCGTAGCGACGTGTAGATTTGTTTTATAACCTTTTTAATTTATTTTCTCTCTGTTGGTGTACTGTTCTAATGAAAACTCTTGTTTGTATGCATGATTGCCCCTGTATACGTGTGTGTTGTTATGATGGATCGAGTATAGACGGTGAGCTTTACGTGGGTGATCAAGATCAGTACTTCGACAACCCGGATCACCAGGAGTTTGCTGATCAAGGCAAGTATTAGTGTAGACCATCCTTATTGTCCTATTCACCAAATAAATAATTACATTTGCATGTGTCTTCCTTGTTAACCATAGTTATTGCCTAGTATTGTTACCCTGTTCCTTGTCACCTATGGGACATATGGTAATTGTTGCTAATGCACTTTTGGGAATCATGATCATGTAAACTTGATTAATTGATTATGCAATATGATTAAAAGATGCCTTTTTAGCAACATGGAACTAGGGGATTCGAGCATAGTTTTGTGATGCTCAAAATCCTTCACCTTTGGTAATGATCTGTAAGTATGACATCGGGATTGACAGTGCAACTATGAGGGCTACATGACTCTGGTTTTAGTCAAGTATGGGTAATTTTTCTAGCTTGTTAGAGGTTACCGAAAGGCGTGATGGGGCCTGCCGACTCGGGTATAGTGCGGCTCCTGTCCGAGTGTGTATAACCTGCATGACCTTGTGCCACGAAGAAGGGGGGCTCTACATCTGCTTGCCGGGTCCCTAGCGGCCCTAACTTGTTAGGTGAAGTTCTTTGAAAGGCTTCATAGTGAAACCCTGCTCACTCACCTTGGTAGTGTTATGGGAGTAATTAACCCGAGCAACTGGAAATCACGGCTCATAGTGAAAGTGCACAACCTCTGCAGAGTGTAAAACTAGTATACCAGCCGAGCTCACGGTCACGAGCGGCCTTGGACGTCTTATGGAGTAGTTATCTTTTGGGGTGATGCTTACTTGTTGCTAAATCTATTTATTGCTACTCATTAATTATGTTTACTATGATCATGAGAATGGGCTTATTCACTTGTTGCTATCCAACTGCATAAAAGATGATTAATTAAAAGCTACCTGCTGTTAAACCCGTGTCAACCCTTTTGAGCCTCATGAATCCATGCTAGTCTTGTTGAGTACGACATGTACTTACGCTTGTTTATTTTTCATTACTTGGTTAAAAATCCCGGATGGGTAACAGATGGTGATAGTGATGAGGACTACCCCGAGGACTACTAGATTTGTGCTTCACCGGCCGACATCCCTGTGCTATGGAGCTACCGCGAGAGTTATCTTTATTTTTCGGCTGTGTAATGACTTTGATATTATTCGCTATGTAATAAACATTGGTTATGGTACAAATTATACAATTTGTTGGCTTATGTGTGTGACTGATCTCTGGGCGTACATAAGTTTATGCATCCCATTTTATCCTTAAAATTTGGTGAGACACTTACTTAGTTGGAGCTAAGGTGATTGTTTACACTGATCATGCTGCTTTAAAATACTTGCTCACTAAGAAAGATGCTAAACCTAGGTTTGTAAGATGGATTTTTCTACTTCAAGAATTTGACTTAGAAATAAAGGATAAATAGGGAGTAGAAAATTCTGTAGCAGATCACTTGTCTAGAATGCATTTTGAGAATATGCAGGAGATGCCCATCAACGATTCGATGAGGGACGACATGCTCTATCAGATCACCCAATCCGACCCCTGGTACGCCAATATTGTGAATTTTATGGTTGCAGGATAGTACCTCCAGGGAAAGACAAAAGAAAGCTCATCTACGAGAGTCGACAACACATGTGGGACCACCATACCTCTTCAGGATATGTTCAAATGGACTACTCCGAAGATGTTTACCAGTGGAAGAGGGGATCAAGATCATTGAAAGATGCCACTCATCACCATATGAAGGTCACTATGGTGCATTTCGCACATATGCAAAGATTTGGCAAAGTGGATTCGTTTGGCCTACAATGTATGATGACATGAAAAGCTTTATCCAGAGATGCGGGGCATGCCAACTTCAAGGAAACATCAATTCAAGAGATGCCATGCCTCTCGTCAACAACCTCCAAGTAGAGCTCTTCGATGTCTGGGGAATCGACTACATGGGACCATTTCCAAAGTCAAAGCAATGTGAGTACATTTTGGTGGTAGTAGACTATGTCTCAAAATGGGTAGAAGCTATGCCATGCAAAGCTGCAGATTCTAGAAGCTCAAAGTGGATGTTTGAAAAAATAATATTTCCAAGATTCGGTACTCCAAGGATGGTAATCAGTGACGGAGGATCCCACTTCATCGACAAGAGATTCCAACTATATTTAGCAAAACGAGGGGTCCGTCACAACATTGCCACTCCATACCATTCTCAGACAAGTGGGAAGCGGAGACATCAAACAAGAAGATCAAGAACATTTTGCAGATGACGGTCAACGAAATGGGAACAACATGGAAGGACTGACTACCAGAAGCACTGTGGGCTTACAGAACAGCCTACAAGACACCAATTGGAATGTCACCGTACCAGCTTGTTTATGGAAAGACCTGTCACTTACCAGTGGAGCTTGAATTGAAGGCTCAATGGGCAATCAAGAGATGGAATATGGATCTGGATGCTGCAGGAATAAAAAGAAAAATGCAACTCTCTGAACTGGATGAATGGCGGGAGAAAGCATATCACAACTCCAAGATCTACAAAGAGAGAACCAATAGATGGCATGACAAAAGGTTGAAGAAGAAGGACTTCGCTCCCGGAGATCAGGTATTACTTTTTAATTCCAGGGTGAAGTTATTCGGTCACAGAAAGCTACGAAGCAAACGGGAAGGTCCATTCAAGGTGATCAACACTTCGTCCCATGGAGCGGTCACACTTCAAACCGACGAATGTACGTTATTCAAGGTAAGTGGTCACGACCTCAAACTCTTTCTAGAACCAATTGAAGGCCCAGAGGAAATAGATATTATTGAATTTATTAATTTACCAAGTATATTAGGGCCTAAGCCTTCCTTTTGCCTTCTCGCACGGAAAAGTCTGAATTTTGGAAACTAAATATCGCGAGAAAGCTGCACGAAGAGACCGGAGCCAGATGGACATAAGGGCAGGTCACCCGACCATCCCCCCAGGTCGGCCAAACCCCTATGACTCCAATCTCTGCCGTCGTTTCGTGACGTGATCCTTCAGGTCTCTTCTCGCATATTTTCCAACTTTAGTTTTTGTTAGGTCATCTGCCACCGCCGTAAGCTCATAGGGAAAATTTCAAAGCCCAAGCGCCCACCGGACGACTATATAACCAACCCCTGCTAGCCTCCCATCTCATCTCATCGAACCCATCCTCTTCCTCGTGCCTACGAGCTCTCTTCCAAGACTCCCATGGCGGACAACAAGATCATCCCCTACGGGATGAATCCAACCAAGGTTCCCACCGACGACTCTCAAGCCATCGTCCCCGCCAAGCCTCTCGCCATTGCTCCACCAAACTAGCCTCGCAAGCATGAACAATTCTTTCATGCTTGTACTAGATCAGCCCTTTCATCACTGCCAGAGACCCTCTACCTGAAGGACGCACCACGGAAGGAACCGATCGTCAAGCTGGCAAAGGATATCAAGCTCCTGCCACCGAAGCCGAACGAGACGCTGACGGGGGTGAAGCTCGATAGGGATGGCCATGTCTCATGTGCCAAGTACACCTCTCACCCAACCATCAATGGAGTCTGTGCTGACCCGACCAAAGTCAAGTTCGTGCCACCCAAGGAAGCACCACGTGGGGAGAAACCTCCACAGAAGCGTTCCAAGGTCACTAACATAGAACTTCAGCAGCAGATGGCCACAATAACACATGAGATGGAGATCGTGAAGAACCAGAATAGGCTCCTTGTTAGAACTATAGCTAATACCAATCTTAGGATTGATCTGAAAGATGGAAAGCATAGGGAATTAGAGATCAAATTTGAGCTTTTCTCTCAGAACAATCCTAGGAAGCATTAGAGTTTTGTATCCAATAGGGCACCTTTAGTTCGTTTAGTTCGCTTTAGCTCGATTAGTTCATTTTAGTCTGCTTAGCTCAGTTTATTTTGAAAGTCTTATGTAATAAAAGTGCCCTATTAATAAAAGTCAGTTTGAGTCAATGTTATCTCGCTTGGATATATTTGTGCTTGTCTCCACATTGTATGCATAAAGAAAAATAGGAAACAAGTGTAGGGAAGGAGCACATGATAGAACGATGAACACCAAAGATGAAAGTACACCAAAACAGAAGCAACCGACGCACAGATCACACACGACGAGACGGGGCACGAACGGCCACCAGCAGGGGTCGGCCGACCCCTACCCTAGGTCGCCCGATGTAACACTCGAAAAATTGCATTCTTTTAAATAGTGGGAATTTATTTAATTATGCAATTAGTTGATCATTCCAATATAGGAAAATAATAATTTTTCTCAAAATATAAAATCAAACCTAGGTCATACACATGTATGATGTATTCATGCTGGAGCATTTCTTCTTTGTACTGTTGTAGCTTATTTGAATTTCTCAAATATTTCAAAACCCAATTTGAAAATCCTTTTGGAAAATGAAATTGGAAAATGGAAAAGGAAATAGAGAAGAGCCCTTCCCATCTCCTCCCTAGCCCCAGCCGGCCCAGGTCGGATGGCCCGAGGCCAGCTCGGCCGACCAGCTCCTTACCCCTTCTGACTGACGAGCGGGACCCACGGGTCAGCCCCTTCCTTCTCCACCTCCCTCGCCGCGCGAACAGAGACGCCGCTGCCGTGTTCATCCGCCGCGGCCGAGCACGCGCGCGCGAAGCGTCCCTCTGCCGTGACTGCCAGCCCGACCCCAGCGCTCGGTGCTACCGACCTGTGGACCCATAGGACAGCTCCTCCCCTCTTTCCCCCTGCTGCTCACCGAGAGTCCGACGCGGGCAAGAAAGAAACAGCCGAAGCCGAGTTCGTCGCCGCGCCGAGAAGTCCGAAGCAGAGAAGAAACGGCCGAAGCCGATTTCTCCGCTCGCCGAGTTTGTTTCAATCTCCGAGATTGTCGTCACGCCTCGGGAGTACTTAAGCAGCGCCACATCCCCTCGTAGCCGTCACCTAACCCTAGCCGCCTCTTCTCGCCGCCACTGCCGAGCTTCCGCGAGAACCGAGCAGCCGCCGCCGCGAGCAATTAGCTCGATTCGCCACCAATTTCCTCTCGGTAAGCCTTTGAGGAGCTTCGCGGTGATCTTGTGAAGTTCCCGAGCACTTTCCCCCTTCGATTTGTGCACTGACACACCTCCGCCGCCATTGCAGAGAGCCACCGTCTGCCGGGTCACGCCGCGAGCTATCTCTGAGTCGATTTCCGACCTTCCCATCACCCTAGGTGAGCTTGCGATGCTCTTCCCGATCTATGGGTACCCTTCTCGACCTATTTCATGCACCGAGGGCTGAGTTCACCTTCTTCGGCGGCCCTCCGGCCATGGCGCCGCCGTCGGCCTCTGTTTTTCCGGCCGAGAGCACCGCCACCCCTCCTCTCTGTTAATCTGATCCGCCGATTTTGAATCGGACGGCCGAAGAGCAGCCCATACCGATTCGGCTGGCGTTTTTGCAAATAACCCCCTGCAATTTTAATGCTTAGCCCGCAGCCCTTAGCGTATTCAGTAGATTACGTTTGAAGGCGTATTTATTTTCGGTATATATGAAAATGTGTTTTCAGATTTGAATTCAAAATTGTTTCATTTATAATTTCCACGTTTTAGCTCCGATTTGAACGATTCAAATTGCGTTAGATTCGTAATTTCATAATCTATCTGATGGTACCACTGTTTCATATATTTTTCACTCTTAAAATTCGAGATTATATTTAATCTATTATTATTCTATTATAAATCTTGTAAAATTCATATCTTCCTCGTTTTAAATCCGATTTGCGCAAACTTTATATCGATGTGATCGTAGCAACGCGTAGATTTGTTTTATAACCTTTTTAATTTATTTTCTCTCTGTTGGTGTACTGTTCTAATGAAAACTCTTATTGTATGCATGATTGCCCCTGTATGCGTGTGTGTTGTTATGATGGATCGAGTATGGACGGTGAGCCATACGTGTGTGATCAAGATCAGTACTGCGACAACCCGGATCACCAAGAGTTTGCTGATCAAGGCAAGTATTAGCATGGATCATCCTTGTTGTCCTATTCACCAAATAAATAATTGCATTTGCATGTGTCTTCCTTGTTAACCATAGTTACTTCCTAGTTTTGTTATCCTGTTCCTTGCAACCTATGGGTTTATGCATGTGGTAACTGATGCTAGTGCGTTATTGATATCATGATCATGTAAACTGATTAATTGAATATGCAATAAGGAATTAAAAGATGCCTTTTTAGCAACATGGAACTAGGGGATTGGGGCACAGTTTTGTGATGCACCATATCCTTCCCCCTTGGTAATGATCTGTCAGCAAAAGCTGGGACTTACAGTGCAACTATGAGGGCTATATGGCTCTGGTTTTAGCTCAGTATGAGGACCTTTTCTAGCTTGTTAGAGGTTACCGAAAGGCGCAAGAGGGGCTTAGACGACTCGGGTATAGTGCGGCCTCTGTCCATATGTGTATAACCTGCGTGACCTTGTGCCATATGGAAGGGGGGCTCTACATCTGCTTGCCGAGGAAACCTCGCGGCCCTAACATGTTAGACGAACCTTTGAAAGGCTTCATAGTGAAACCCTGCTCTCTCACCTTGGTAGTGTTATGGGAGTAATTAACCCAAGCAAATGGGAATCACGGCTCATAGTGAAAGTGCACAACCTCTGCAGAGTGTAAAACTGGTATACTAGCCGTGCTCACGGTCACGAGTGGCCCGAAAAACTCACGGAGTAGTTATCTTACAGGGTGATGTTTACTTGTTGCTAATCTATTTATTGCTACTCATTAATTGTGTTTACTATGATCATGAGAATGGGTTTATTAACTTGTTGCTATCCAACTGCATAAAAGATGATTAATTAAAAGCAACCTGCTGTTAAACCGTGTCAACCTTTTGAGCCTCATGAACCCATGCTAGTCTTGTTGAGTACGACATGTACTTACGCTTGTTTATTTTTCATTACTTGGTTAAAAATCCCGGATGGGTAACAGATGGTGATAGTGATGAGGACTACCCAGAGGACTACTAGACTTGTGCTTCACCAGTCGACGTCCCTGTGCTATGGAGCTACCGCGAGAGTTATCTTTATTTTTCCGCTGTGTAATGACTTTGATATTATTCGCTATGTATTAAACATTGGTTATGATACAATTTATGCAATTTGTTGGCTTATGTGTGTGATTGATCTCTGGGCGCACATAAGATTATGCATCCCATTTTATCCTTAAAATTGGGTGTGACACCCGACCGGCCCAATCATTGCCTCACCGTGAGCTTCGTCTACGGTCAGGTACGTACCCTGAACTCCATATTTTCTCATACGTCGCTCGCTGTTTTGCACTGAATTGAAAATTTTATGATTAAACAACTTTAAAACATGAAAGGATTAACCTGAATAGCCTTGACTTAAGGATAGACATGCATAACACTTTTCCTAGAAGTCTTGCTGCTATTGGAAACTTAATATTAGGGACCCCATGTTACTTAAGTTGTTGTGGAATACGAGATAGTAAGAATAATGAAAGCTTGATTCTTAATATCTAGTTGTTGGAGAATTTTATTTGCAAAAACTTAAAAACCAATAGCTATGCTTCTCCTATGTAGTAAAAGCATTTACCTACCAGACCCAAATATAGGATAGAATCAACCTTCTACATTTATTACTTGCTATTGCTTTGAGTTTTGTCAAACCAAGTGACCCTTGTTGAGAAATTTATCATGCTCCCAAGATCAAGATCACATACACTCCACATATATGTGCTATTCCTACACTGGGAATATGCAACAACATGTTTTTACACCCAAAAATGTTTCACTCCGATAATGGAGGAAGCACAAAAAGAAGTTAGGAATAAGTGCTCCAAAGTTCTTGTTATCATCTCTCAAAAAGTATGCAGAGAAGAGGCATGTGGCTATGCAAAAGTGTGAGAAGAGAGAAAACAATGGGTACAAAGATGCCTGCTTGAGAGGTAAAAATGGACAAGTGTCCGGAATGCCAAAACAATGGGTACTCAGATGCCCGCCTGAAAAAAAAGAAAAAGAGAAAGATAGCCCATGTTGTCCTGCAGAAAAAGAGAGAGAGAGAGAAAACCCTCAAAAAGGAGCATAGTAGAATTGGGATAGCCACCATATATTCCACACACCGGCCTATATAAGGACCCCCAAACCCCCAGGGTTTCAAATGATCCAGAGAGAAATCAATCCAGGGTTTCAAAATTCCACCGACATATCTATAGTAGAGTAGAAACCCAAGATAGGATCTAGAGCTAGGCATCAAGTAGAAGAATAGCCTTATAGTCTCTTCAGATTAGAGATATTCTTGTTCTAGAAGTGGTATGGTAGTAGAGCTGGAGATAGTTGGAGGAGTTGCCGGCCTGTCGGTTACTGCTCTAAAACTTGTACCCACGGATTCAATTCCTTCTTTGGGACTTGTTTCTGAAGATTTCTTTGGAGTTCAACTTCTAATCCAAGTGAGTAATGTTGCTACTATTGTTCTTGAGGTTTACGATTCTTTTGAGTGGTTTAGTCTTGGTAGCTCCTTGATTGAAGTAGTTATTTATAGTTTAAGCGTGGTGCTTAGATTATATTTACTCGTAAGTGCCTATACTGTCCGGATCGGTGGTAGATCGCGAGGGTGACCTAGCCCTGTTGAGTCTTACATAGTCCACTTCCCATCAGTAGGACCATAGGTTTCCATTACTAAGAAATTTACCCTTGGTGTATTCCTATAGTAATACCCCTTTCAGAACAATCATATCATATCTTGTGAGGATTAGAACTAGAAGCCTTAGCAATCTCCTATATCACCTATTTTCTCCGTCCTTGATAGCAGCTCAGGGGTTAAGTCTAGATTCTAGTCATCCCATTTTCCCTGTGGTAAAATATAAATAACGTTACCTGGAATATTCCTGGGTGAAGTGCTACATCGGTATCTGTTCGCTTGCAGATAATCCTAGTGTTTATTTGTTTGAGTTATCTTATACCAACAATTAGGAGCTCTTTTGCTTTTGGTTCTATAGAGAGAGTGACCACGTTTAGGATAGTTAGCCGTACTATTAAGAGGGGAGAAATCGTTTGTGAAATGCGGTTATCAAAGTGCCACTAGGTGATCATATTTGTTGCATATGCATGTAGATGCTAGTGACACTAACAAAACCCATGGAAAACTCTTTGGAAAATGCTAACACACGTGCACTAAAGTGAGAGACACTTTGGAGTGTTATCGCATTTAGAAATGGGGTGAAGTTTGAGAGTTAGAGGGGGGTTTGGGTCCTCTCTCCGTGTAGAAAAGTACATCAGAAACTTGCCAAAGTCTTACGATGGCTAACTCTTTGAGAAAGTGCAAAAACATATGCACAGCGTCCGATGGAGTAGCACCGGACGCGTCCGGTGTGAACCCCGTCCTTTCGGGTAGGTTCGGTGAAGTTTTTCACCGGATGCGCGAAACTTCTCACCGGTCGTGTAGTGATCACTGTTCTAGCGTCCGGTGCTTCTGACAGAGCGCGCAGCAGTTGGCCGTTGTAGCGTCGAACCCAACATCCGGTGACCCTACACCGGATGCGTCCGGTGCCACTCTGAGCTCTCTGGATGCTCTCTACACAGACACCGGACACAGACGTCGGAGCGTCCGGTGTGACAGCTCTGCGTTTGGTGTGAGCGCACGCAGTGGGCAAATTCAAACGGTTAGTACACGTCTCGCTGGGCGATACACCAGACGTGTTCGGTGTGAACTAACTGCGCGTCCGGTGCCCCCGTAAACAGTGAGTAACGTTTGGATTTTGAGTGGGGGCTATAAGTAATGGAGTGGCTGGCTTGTGAGACCTCTCATGCACATTTCCATTGACTCTACAAGCTAGTGAGCCTCTCCACTCCTCTCTCACACATTCCACCTGATTGAGATCATCAATTGGTGAGATTGGAGAGCATCAAGTGCATTGCATGAGTGTGATCATCTAGAGGCACTTGGTGATTGGATTTTGCAGTGGATTCTCTTGTTACTCTTGGAGTTTGCTGACTCCCAGACAGCTTGGAGCTGCGAGGATCGTAGAGGGGAGTTGGTGATTGTCTCCGCCTCTGATCGGTGAAGTTGCAAGGGGTTCTTGAGTCTTCTCCGCGGGAGATCGCAATTGGCTACTCCAGTGGATTGTGCTAGCTTGTGGATCCCCATCTTGTGTTGGTTGTGCGGAACCCTTGAGAAGGGTTTAGCGTATGTTGCCAATTAGCGCGTGAACCTCCAAGTGGGTGTATCGCTACAACAAGGGCGTAGTGTTGACGGTGAATATACCATAAAATTCCACACTCAGACACCGTCAACAGGCCTCGGATTCAAGGAAGAATAAGCATGACATGAACATATTTTATCAATAACTAGTTCCACTTGTACTCTTAGCTTGTGAATGCAGGAAAGATCAAACAGGCCATGAAACTTCAAGATAAGGTGCACAACATCACGTAGAAGAGAGGAGAGCTCAGGGTGGGCCCATGTGCGGGTCGGCCGACCCCACCATAGGGCCTACCTGGCTCTGGTGACGTGGCATGATCCACGTGACACTCCACCCAACTCATTTCAACCATCAGATCAACATGTGTTTCCATTCAAGGGTGGAGAATCAAAGCACAAGGATCAAGGGATGAATCAACGTGACAAACACTCAGTAGACAGGAAGCTATTGACGGTCGATAACGTCAACTTTTATTAGAACTTTAGACACAAAAGGATACATGAAAACATACTAGTTTAGGGTTTTAACTGACAATTTCCATGAGTTTTGCATGTTCTGTATTTTTCAAGGGCTATTCCAGAAAAGCATAAAAGAAGGGTTAAAGAGCATAAAAGACATAAAACGTAACCGTGAAGGAAACATCATCACGAGAACACTAGAAGCATCTGGAACACACCCAAGCGACCGGGGACCGAACCCTGGCCAAGTGGGGCCGGCCGGCCCTAGGATGGGGCCGGGCGGTGCCCCCTAGGGTTTCACCGCCGCCATCTAGAGTCTTCTTCCGCCGCCTCTTAGGAGTCATCTCGGCCCTTGTTTCAAGTCGGTTTGATCCTACGGCGCACGTTCATCCCACCGGGCTATAAATAGAGGGGCAGACCCCCCTGGAGGCATCAATCAATCATTCATCCAAGGCAACAAGTCTTCAAGCCATCAAGAGCCTACTAGTTCATCAAGAGCCTTCTAGTTCATCGTTCTAGCCTAGTTAGATTAGAGAGTAGAGGAGATCTAGTTCTTCGGCGAGATCTAGAGCCCCGGCGATCGTCTGGAGCACAGAGTTCGGTATAATTCTGGTTCTTTCTCTATTATTGTATTCTTCATTATGATTAGGGAAACATTGATCTTAATAGTTCATATGTTCTTGATTACATTAGTCTTTGTCTACCTTAATTATATGTCTAGTATAGTTGGTTTGATCTTATTGAATTCATGTAATTGCTCGTATAGCGTTTATCCAATCGATCGTTGGGTACATGATGAACAATGTGTAGACGTGGTATCTAGATATTTCGTTATCTGCAAGTGCACCCTGATGTGCCGGGTCGTGTGGTAGTTCACGTAGGTGACAGCTACGTTGATTCCTCTGTAGTCCACCCCCCATATGTAGGCAAGCAGGCACGGTCGCGAAGTTGGGTGATGACTCTATTTCACACCTTTCCTAGATGATGCCCTTTGCATGTGATCATGATATTGGACTAATCTGACGATGATTGCTAGATGTAATTGCACTAGTTAGAGTTATTCATTGACGTAGTTATAGAATTACCTTAGATATTAATTCCTTAGTTTATCCATTGGCTAGCTATTACTATGACTAGAAAGTGCTCTGATGTTTATCTTTATTAATGATGCTTGATCATACTTATCACCCTATTTATCTTTATTATCTTGTGACCTCTACCTGTTATGAGTAGAGTATATGACATTGGTAATTTCACTTATTCATTGTATATAGTGGTTATCAATATAATAGATTGTAGTTTAACCAAGTCCTTCCTAGTGGTATAAATATAAATCGACAACCTGGTAGAACTCCTAGGTAAAATGCTACAATGGTATAATTATCTGTCCGCTTGCAGAATTGTTCTTAGTTTATATTTATTTATATTTCTGCCAGTCACATGGAATAATATGTAAAACCTTTATTTATTCTTAGCATATATAATTAGGATTGACAACCCAGTTCATGCTAAAGAATATTGGTAATAGATAAGCGGCTAGTTGCTAATGATCAGTTAATTAAATACCATACATCTTCTAATCTCGTCCCTAGTGTTAAAGGTTATAAAGTTATATTTGGCGACGTTAGTAGATGTCAACAAGCATTTTGGCGCCGTTGCTAGGGAAGGCACATTAAACTTAGGAAATATTGATAACACATATGCATCATGGATAAGATTGTATTACCGATTGATCTCTAACTCAAACAGGCACACCCCTGTTTTTTTATCATTTACTTATCTTATGCAGGGTGATGAATGAATGGTTTTTCTCTTCCAAATAATTTCACTGACGATCCAGAGAAACTCCTGAGAAGAAAGAAGTTTGTAGAGGCGAGGGACAATTTCAAGCTGCCATCAAGAACACCCATCGCTGCTCAAGTTAGTTCATCGAAGGAGCCAGCTCCAACATTGGAAGAAGAACACTTAGGAGAAGATTTATCTCCTGTGTTTGAAGACATGGCTGAGAAGACACTGCGCGAGTTCTCTGCCCCAACAACAGAAAACATCCGGACTGGACCAGCAGTCAACACGGGGGAGAATGGATTCGAGCTCAAGCCTGCTCTTATCACCATGGTTCAAACCAGCCAGTTTTGTGGAAAAGCTTATGAAGATGCAAGTGCACACTTACAACACTTTTTAGAGATCTGCAGCACCTTCACGATTAGAGGAGTACCAAGAGATGCTATTTTACTCCGTCTTTTCCCATTTTCACTTTTGGGGAAAGCTAAGCAGTGGTTCTATACCAACAAAGACAAGAACACTACATGGGACCGATGCTCAACTGCTTTCCTGGCAAAGTTCTTTCCTACAGGCAAAACAAATGCTTTGCGTGGGAAAACCTCAAGCTTTCAACAGCAACATGACGAATCATTCACTGAAGCATGAGAGAGATTCCAAGATTACATTGAAGACTGTCCTCATCATGGGATAGAGGATTGACTACTGATGCAGACCTTCTACCACGGGCTTATCTCAAGCATCCGTGAGTCCATAGATGCTGCAGCTGGAGGAGCTTTCCTATCACTGAAGCTTCCAGAAGCTCAAGCACTTGAGGAGAAGAAGGCCTCAAATCTGAGCTGTAATGAAGAACGTACTCAATCTCGCAAGAGAGGAGGAGACATCCAACATTTGAAGGAGACCGACATGGTCACTACCAAGCTAGACCTCATTATGAAGAAGCTCGACATAGAGAAGAAGGAAGTCATGCATATTGATGATTCCCGCATGACCTGTGAAGAATGTGGAGATTACGGGCATTCAGCTGTCAACTGCCCTACGTTGCAAGAGGATGTGAAGTTCATCAACAATAACACCTACTATCGTCCTCAGCAAGGTCAAGGATGGAACCAGCCAAATAAAGGATGGAATCAGCAACCTCGACAAGGTAATTACCAAGGCAACAACCAAGGTAATAATTACAAGAATTACAATCTTCCACCTTTAAGAGATTTAGTTGCTGGTCAATCTAAATTGATAGATCAAATGTCTAGAACGGTAGCCTCGAATGATAAAGCTTTAGAAAACATAAATATGTCTAGAAAGGTAATCTATGAGAGAATATTAGGTGATCCTTTGTTGTACACAGATATGCGTTTGCAGCTTGCAGATTAGTCTATTTGCTACCCCGAGGGAGTACTAGAAGAAGCTGTTATCAGAGTGGGGCAATCATATGTTCCAATTGACTTTGTGATCATGGATACTGGAAGAGATGAGAAGGCACCCATTATCTTGGGACGACCATCCTTATGTACAACCAAAGCCATCATCTATGCGGAACACGTCAAGATTGTCCTCTCCATCAAGGACAAGAAGGAGAGATTCTCGTTCAAGAACCGCATCCTAAAGGATCCAGCAGTCCCAAAGCAATTCCTTCAACAAGAAGAGCAACAACAACAAGTGCCCAAGAATAAGAACAATAGAAGATGGAGGAAGAACAAGCCCCAACATGTACCTGAAGAAACCACTCAACTAATCAATGCTATCAACACAGAAAATGATCATATGCTCCCAAAACCATTCCCAATAAAGAAAGGTGACCCAGGTGTACCAATCATTGACTGCACAATCAGAGACATCACTTTTCCAGACACCGTCTGTGACACTGGATCAGGTGTCAACGTAATGTCCAAAAAGGTATATGATGAATTATTTGATGATTTACCATTATACCCAACATATATTCAGTTGCAGATGGCAGACCAATCACTGAGATTCCCAGAAGGCATAGTTAAGGACGTAATGGTAAGAATTCAAGATAAATATATACCCGCAAATTTTCTAGTTCTTGACATGCAGGAAGACAACGAATCGCCTATTCTTTTGGGAAGACCGTTCCTCTACACTGCCAATGCTATCATCTACATCGGGTCTGGACAAATCCACTTCAACCTACCCACTGGAAAGGTACGCTGTCAATTTAGAACACATCCTAACCATGAGCAAAACAGGAAGCAACGCAACAGGAGGAAACGCCAAGCCCTGCCATCAGGCTGCCTAGCCTCACTGTGGATGGAAGGAGTTCCCTGGTAAGATTGTGAAGTATGAAGACTGCTACAAGGAGCAAGAAGAAGTCATACAAGCATCACGCTGGAGTGAGTGGGAAGCGGAAGCTGAAAGGATGGACCAGATTGCTAAGGCAGAGAAAGAAGAAATCCAGGCACAAGTAGAAGAATAGATGAAGAGAGACGAAGAGTCAAGAGAAGCATACCAAAGGGAGTGTGGCAAGGAAGAGCTAGAGCTAGAAAAGAGACAAGCAGAAGAGATAGAAAAGAGATGGCAGGAGAAAGAAGAAGCACCTGCTACAGCACCCCAAAATAGGGAATTGACTGAGGTAACCTCAGACGATGAGCCTACTGAGTAAGCACTCTAGACTATCTAAGTCCTGTCGGTAGACTTTAAATTCCGTACCCTAGCCATAAGGTTAGAATGGTAGTTTTCTAATTAAGTTAGCATTCATTAATAATTTTGCTTAGCACATTTATTAGTACAATCATTTTTGCATATTAAAAATAAACCAACAAAAATATTTACTGTTTGTTTACTGCATCATAAATATTAAAGCCTCATGTGAATAAACCTATGGTAACCCTGTAGGCATATTTATTGTGGTGGCATAAAAATAAAAAAATAACAATCTATATTTACTTTGTTGCATTATGAAAATCTTAAGCCCCATGGGAATGAATATTCCCTGTGGTGGCATAAAAATTATATAGCATGCATATATTTTTTGATTGCTGCATAAGAAACTTAGAAAAAACCCCAAAAAGAGAATGCTATTAGAATCCTACTAAAATCTATTAATTCAAATGAACTCAAAGAATAATCAAAGTGCTCATTGGCTGACCGCTAACCCCTTGATAATTCGAGCCTCGAGTTTTAGTTTTCTTGTTGGAGTATAACTATGTAGGAATAATATTATAACTAAGGAGATAGTCTATTAGTGGCACCCACCAGGACTGCTACTAGCTCACTCTGAGAAACATTCAAGCACCAAGTATTGCATACATCAATCTTGGGGGAGGAGCATCCCCTAGTTATCAGGTAATTATACCTATGCGCTTATTGAGTCTACTTTATACAAGCACAAAATACCAAAAATATGTGAACACATGATGGTTCACCATAGTATCATAGGAAAATCTAAAAATACCAAAAATATGTGGGCACATGAAGGTCCTACACCTTTTAGAAAAAACCCAAAAATATGTGGGCACATGAAGGTCCACTCAGTTAGGAAGCTTTTGCTGGAAATATAAGATTGATCACTTACCATGGAGTGGTACAAACTTAACCCCTCTCCATAAGATTTGGTATCTTTGTTGGCAGTTGAGTTTTACAGAAAAAATACAAGATCAAAGAGCTAGTCAACCCGACACCTCTACGCTGTCGATACACCTGCTTCCAGAAGGATCACTCAATTTGCAACATCGAAGACCCTGTCAAACGTCAAGCTTGGGGGAGGGCGCCCTCCATTTTAAATCCAGCTAAGTATAAGTTTCCTATCTTATCATTATTACTATATTACATTTTCGCGTGAGTTAGCTAGTAAGATAAAATTTGAAAACCAAATAAATATTTAGCTATATATTAGAGTTTGTTTAGAGTCAGTCTAGGCTAGAACCAAATTAAAATTGATGAACACTAAAATTTTGTTTTAGAGATGATGAATAGTTGCTCTGCCCAATTCATTTCAAGTGCCTAGTTGTCAAACTTAGATTCTCCTGAGTTTTGGATATTACTGTTTTAATCTGAGAATTTGCTCTGAATCTGAAACTTGTGGAGGCATATGCTTGAGCTAAAGTCTAGGTAATTGATTGACATGATTCATGAAGGTTGAGCTACTATTTATCTTATTCCTAGCATTACTAAGTTCTGAAGATTTATTTTTGAAAACTTAAAATCTACATGATGAGCTCTTGTATGACAGAATGTGAATTCCTACCAAAACCATATATTATATATTTAGAGATAGGAAACCTTTGCACATTCATGCTGCTTGCTTTGCATTGAGTTTAGTCAACCTTTGTTGAATACCATATGAGAGTCTTGTCATGCTTTTAAAACTAAGATCACGTACAAACTTCAGCATATATGCATTATTCCTACCCTGGGAGTAATCGCAACCATTTTCACCTTTCATCTATGTTCATCATAAAAATGTTTTCTCCTGCACTGGGAGTGAACACCAAAAATATATAAACCCATAGGACAGCCCTATTATAAATGCTCTAAGTTTTCATTATTGTTATCTCTCCAAATCATGTATTGGATGCATGTGGCTATGCAAAAGTATGAAAAGAAAAGGGAGTAAAAGATGGACAAGTGTCCCAGCATTAAAACAATGGGTACTAGATGCCCGCCTCCCGAATGAAAAAAAAAGGAGAATAAATATAGCCCATGTGTTCCTCCAAGTTCCAAAGGAAAGTGAATCATTTCCAAAGAGCATAAGTAGAATTAAGATTAGCCACCTCATATACACCTATCCACCATATTCCATACACATGCACATCTTGATTTGATTGTATGCCTCGATTCTCTATGGATCCATTGTTTGACTTTACAACATATGAATTGCATGTATGCTTAACCTTGTTATTGCCACTCCTATGAGCTCCACTATAATCCTTAGTTATAGGAAGGCATAACATCAATGCCTTAAGTGAGGTCCACAAATACCACATACTGAGAGACTTGAGGGTGTCATACAATTAAGCTCTGAGTTTTATTTCAAAAATTTGCAAAACTCCGGAATACTGGTACTGTGAAGAATTTGAGACATAGTGCTTGACTTAATTGTTCTATCTTTCAATTGCTCAAGACTTATGCGAGGGTTGTAAAGCCCCATAGTTAAAGGTAAAATGAGCAAGTCCGAAGGTTAGAGCAGTTATTGTCTAATCTGGAGGAGGATTTCTGTTTGAAAGCATGTGTACTTGGAAAGAATGAAAGCATTGTAGCAACTCCTGATCCAAATACATTAGTAATTAGGCTTAATTTGTTTGACAAGGGACTAGCAAAAGGTAAGTTTGGGGGAGTTGTTAATGGTCGATAACGTCAACTTTTATTAGAACTTTAGACATAAAAGGATACATGAAAACATACTAGTCTAGGGTTTTAACTGACAAATCCCACGAGTTTTGTATGTTCTGTATTTTCTAGGGGCTATTCCAGAAAAGCATAAAAGAAGGGTTAAAGAGCATAAAAGACACAAAACGTAACCGCGAAGGAAACATCATCACCAGAACACTAGAAGCATCTGGAACACGCCCGAGCGACCGGGGCCCGAACCCTGGCCAAGTAGGGCCGGTCGGCCCTGGGGTGGGGTCGGGCGGCGCCTCCCTAGGGTTTCACCGCCGTCTTCTGGAGTCTTTTTCCGCCGCCTCTTAGGAGTCATTTCGGCCCTTGTTTCAAGTCGGTTTGATCCTACGGCGCACGTTCATCCCACCGGGCTATAAATAGAGGGGCAGACCCCCCTGGAGGCATCAATCAATCATTCATCCAAGGCAACAAGTCTTCAAGCCATCAAGAGCCTACTAGTTCATCAAGAGCCTTCTAGTTCATCGTTCTAGCCTAGTTAGATTAGAGAGTAGAGGAGATCTAGTTCTTCGGCGAGATCTAGAGCCCCGGCGATCGTCTGGAGCACAGAGTTCGGTATAATTCTGGTTCTTTCTCTATTATTGTATTCTTCATTATGATTAAGGAAACATTGTTTTTAATAGTTCATATGTTCTTGATTACATTAGTCTTTGTCTACTTTAATTATATGTCTAGTATAGTTGGTTTGATCTTATTGAATTCACGTAATTGCTCGTGTAGCGTTTATCCAATCGATCGTTGGGTAGATGATGAACAATGTGTAGACGTGGTGTCTAGATACTACGTTTATCTGCTGAGTGCACCCTGATGTGCCGGGTCAGTGTGGTAGTTCGCGTAGGTGACAGCTACGTTGATTTCTCTGTAGTCCACACCCCGTGTTGGTATTTTTAACATCACTTCACGTTAAGTTGTCATCCCTAACATGATGCCAAAAACCAAAGGTAAAATAATCTTCACTTGCCTCCTAAAAATAATGCTATAGAATATATCCGCAAGCGCACAGATAATTCTCCTATTGTAGCACTTTCACCCGGTAAGTATTCCGAGTATCGTTGATTTGTTTATGCCAAAAGGATAAAGGGGCATTCTACTCATTAGGATAATCTACTATAATGATTGAAAAGATAAATGTGCAGACCTATGATAACCCATAACTCTAGTGCTTTAGCGATAAATAAGTCAATGATAAATGGTAAATGATGACTGAGTAAATGAGGTAAATGGTATTCCAGAGATAGAATATAGAGACTCACTAATGTATTAAGACAATCTCGAGATTTACCTAAAGTCAAGGAAACCTATCTAATTACTAAATACAAAGTCTACAACCCACGCCACATTACACATTTTCATCTATAGCATAATCAACTGAGAAGACATCATAAGGAGCATCATCTAATGAGGATATTAAGACACAAGGGTCACCTCCTTCGCGACCGCGCTCTTCTCGTCCTACGTACGGGGGGTGGACTACAGAGGAACCAACGCAGCTGTCTCCTACGCGGACTACCGCATGACCCGGCACGTCAGGGTGCCTCCGTAGGTACACAATATATCTAGACACCACGTCTACATAATGTATACCACCTAACCCACTCGAGTACTGAATTAGGCGCTTTACGATCAAATGATAATAATCATCACCAATAATAACTATATCGAATATACAACTAGAATAAACTAAGAACTGAATAAGTAGCAATATATTAAAATAAAGCAAAGTCATAATGAGATACAAGATAAGATTACCGATCTCCAGACGAACGGAGCTGGAATCCCGAGGGTAGCGCCCAACTCTACTTGAACCTTGCTAGATACCTAAACTATGAACTTGAAGAACTAGAGCCCTATTTCTAATCTCTGGAAACCCTAACTTCTGTCTACTCTAAACGAATGAAGCAGGAGGAATGAATTGGTGCTGTGGGAGGGGGTCTGCCCTTCTATTTATAGCCCGGTGGGATGAACGTGCGTCGTGGGATCAAACCGACTTGAACAAAGGGCCCAGATGACTCCAGAGAGGAGGTGGAAGAAGACTCTAGAAGGTGCGCCGAAACCCTAGGGGGGCGCCAGCCGGCCCCACCCTGGCGCCGGCCGGCCCCACCATGGTGGGGTTCGGTCCCCAGTCGCTTCGGGTGTGTTCTGGACTCATCCAGGGTCTTCGTGATGATGTTTCCTTGGCGGTTAAGTTTCGTGGTAATTAAGCACTTTAATCCTTCTTTTAAGCCTTTCTGGAATAATCCCTGAAAAATACACAATTCACCAAAACTCGTGGAATTTGTCAGTAATAACCCCTATGCTTCTATTATTGTTCTTCCCTAGGCATTAGTTGACGGTATAAAATTGGTACTTAACGACCGTCAACAATACCCCCAAGCTAAGTCTTTGCTAGTCCCTTAGCAAAGTTGACTTGAAATAATTAATTCAGGGTTTCATAAAAATGTATAACTCTCAATGAATACTTAAATATTTAAACAGAAATTATTCTCCGGATTGAAATTCATTAATCTACCTCTCAAACTTATTCCTATTCTTTTCAATCGTGGGGCTTTTAAACTAAGTCTTGGGTAATTGAGAGACAAAATAATCAAGCAAGCACTATACCTTTCATCCTTTGTTTCAACCATTGCTCCGGATTTTTTTCGAATAAGTATATAATTTTTATTTAGGAAATAATGAGAGCCTACTAATAAGATTGCAGAGGACTGCTAAGCTATACATTATGATTGAATGTGTGAATGTGATTAAATTTTATTTTTTGAACTCCTATGCATTATCCTCTCTTTTCTGTCTTTCTGAAGAGTGTGGGTTATCTCCCAGCAGATACTTTTTGTACCCATTTTTTCTCTCAGGTGGGTGTCTTTGCACCCATTGTTTTTCTCTCTTTCTTTTTTTTGGCACATACCCTTTTGATATGGCATCTTTCAGTCTCATACTTCTTTGGTATGGCATCTTTTAATTTTATAACCCACACTCTCTGTTAGACTTCTAAGAGAGAGACTTGTGCATAGAGTGAAAACTTTTTGTGCATGTGAATTCAATCATGAATGCATAATAGAATAGTCTACTTAAATCACATTAGCAGAACAAATTATTATATTTGTTTTGATTTTGATTTTTGAAATGTCTGGAGCTTAGGTGTTACTCAGAATGAAATAAATAGTAACTCAAACCTTCTTATATCATATCCATCAATTACTTAGAACAGCTTATGCTACCCACTGATATCAAGTTTCAGAATAAATTTTCATGGTAGATAAACTTCATGCAATTCGTCGGAGAATTTAAATTTAAACACTAAGCAATTGCAGGAAATTATATTTAACAATTTAAATATCCTTTTGATTTTTCTCTAGCTTCAAGTTCTAATTATTCTAAAGACAAATTAAATGCGGAATTTAAAGCAAACTTAATTATACAATCTATTTTTTTGGATTTTCATTTTTAAGCAAGCAGAAATTTAATGCAATAACTAAAGAAAGCGGTAAATAAATTTTTATTTGGTTTTCTTGTTGTTTTTAGCAATATTGAAATTGACAGAATTGAAGACCTGAATTAAATACTGAAATAAAGAAGCATATATAAAGGTGAGAGATACTCACCTAGCGGGGATCTCCCCCTAAGCTGGATGTTGCTCAGTAATATGGTGGAGGTGGCGGCGGGTATCCCACTTGATGTATCAAATATTCTAATCCGCTCTGCGTCTACTGCTGTCCCTGATATATCGTGCTGTGCTACCATTGTTCATGCTGGTAGAACCTATCGTCGACCTGCTGATGCCACTGCTCGTGCTGGTGCAGTGTATCGCTTATCGTGTTCTGTCCCTGTTCAATGTTAGTGAGACGCATAGATAAAGCTGAAAAATCATTAGCGGTAGCTGTAAAGTGCTGCTCAGGCGGCCGATAGTAGTCATCTTCTGGTAGTGCATGGAATGGATATGGTCCACCAGTGGTGAAGTCCGTGTTCCCGCGTGTAGAAAAAAAATACTCGTCCTCTCTGAAAATCAATTGCTCCCCAACCCGCTGCTGCTGCTGCTGACGAAGATTCTCCTTGTTGAAATTTGGGCTGTTCCTCCCATCCTGCATGTGCAGTCCACTGCTGGCGTGGCTCCTGCGTCGATACCTGTTCACCAAAATCAACATAGTGGGAATAAGCTGGCCCAGATGGTGCTAGGGTCAGCTCCAGTGAAATTAGTTCTTGGCGCCCTGCTGATGCGTGCGGACGGACACCTGCCAACATTAGCTCTAACAGCTGGAAAAATAAAATTCTAAACAGAATAAATTCCTAACTCCCTGTCTGGCAGTTCGTACTCATTGTCACAATTTTTATAAATCATAACTATTTTATTATTTCGGCGTTTGAGCATATGAGCACGAAAGAAAAAATCATAACCAATAATTCTGCGGGCATCAGAAATATAAACAAGTGAAGCATTTGATAATAAACATAGCCCTGCAGCTAAACGTGTGATCCAGGAAGTAAAAGAAATACTGCAGAATTTCTCCAATAATTCAACATCATTGCAGCTAAACGTGTGATCCAGGAAGTAAAAGAAATACTGCAGAATTTCTCCAATAATTCAACATCATTTTTATAGGTGACTCATTCCTCTTTTTAATCATGATATATAACAAATGCAGCTCATCTTGTTTAATAGTATTTAACTCCTCTCCAGGAAAGAATGTAAAAGCTAGCCATTTAAACATAAACCTTAGTGTGGGATGATGAACTTCTTCAGTAGTGTATTTTTGTTTTCTCTCAGATTTCTTTGCAGTGATACTCTCCCAAAAATCATCTTTATCAAAGTCTTGGAGAGTTTTAGAAATATTGACTACACACTGATTATTGAATCCCAATGCTAAACTAAGAGTTTTTCATGAGAGGGTGAAAGGTTTATTAAACATTCTAAAGTTAACCTCATCATCATCAAAGTCTAGGGTGCTAATAAATTCTATAGTGAGTAACTTGCTACCCTGCTCATTAATTTGCCATGCATTTTTCTATCCAACATTTCTAAAAATAAGCTTAAATTCGGAATCCATTCCGGTTTCATGGAGCAAAGCGACATCAAAAATTGGACTATGTGTAAATTCCTTGTTTTTAACCACATTTAATATCTCCCTCTGTGGTCTAGATGATAATGAAATTTGAGTGATGCTTGTGAGCTCATACCTCTCTTCCAGTTGGGAAGAGGATGAAGGGTTGTCATACGTGAAGGGTGACGAAGGATCGATATTCATGTCGGAGCCGACGAACGATGGCACTTGTGATGATGATTGACTTCGTGTTGTGCGGCGTGAGAAGGCTCTTCCAAGGGATCGAATGGTACCTTTCATTCTATTGCTCATCTTGCCTGTAAAATGAAGAACACGAAGAACACGACAAGAACAAACAAGAACACAAGAACAAAATAAGAATAAGCAAGAACAAGTGGAGAGAGGGAATCAAAGTGATGATCTCTCTTCTAGGTGTTCTTGCTAATCTTCTTCTCCACTCCTTCTCTTGCTTAAACTTGAATCAAATGATAGGATTATGGGAGTTTGAAGTTACGAGCAGCAAAGAAACTTGGCTATGTGCTTTCTGGAGTGTATGTGAGTGAGTGAGCAAATGAGAAAAGTGGGAGGCAGAGAAGAGGCAGAGTGGCGCCGGCCAGCGTGGCCATGGGGATGGCCGGCCCCACCTAGTGTGCTCTGGCTCTCAGCTTTGGCTAGTGTCGACACCACCTTGATGCCCTTCCAAATGCATGTGGCTACATGCTTTCTCTGATGAATGAATGAGTGGAGGGTAGTACATGGATGAATGGTGGAGTTTGGATGGTAGTGAAAAGTGGTGGTTGATGATAATGCACGATGTGACTTGATGTGATGATGGTGGGTCCCATATGTCTCCCGTATTTATACCGTATAATGACACAAGAATGAAAAACTAAATTACTTTTATGAATCTACGAAAAATTAGAATTCTAATGATGATCTTTTTATAATTTTCTGCCACCATAGTAAATTTCACTGACGGGGATTTAACACTCCGTTAGTAATAATCACATGGGGCTTCAGCTTTAATCATGCTATGCTTATTTTTATTTCTTTTTAATAATGCAATTTATGAGAAAGTAAATATGCAAATTTTAATGCATGAATTAAATTACCGATAACTACCGAGTTACCTCCCGGCGAAGGTTCGGGGTTTTTGAGTCCGCCGATTCGCACTTCTCCAGTTGAATTATTCTTCATGGTTCATCTCCAGTGTCAGAGATGTTTGCATCTTGTTCTTCATGACACTTCAACGTTTGGCATTGCTCTAGTCTTGGCTTGAATGCGAATCGCTCTTCTTGCCCATTGATGGTGAATGTGATCTCTCTAGCTCCGATGTTGATGGTTGCATTTGCAGTGTTTAGGAATGGTCGCCCGAGGATGAGGGGTATCTTCCTCTCTTCCTGCATGTCAAGTACTACAAAATCTACAGGAATGAAAAAGTTGCGGATTTTTACCGGGATAGCGGACCGATTAGTCAGCTAATTGCAAACACATCGTGGTTGGTGTGAGCGTAGAATAGTTGAGTTTATCGAAGACTGGTCTTGGGCATAACGCTAACACTTGCTTCAAGATCACATAAAGCATTCTCGAACATCTGGTCTCCTATTGAACAATCAATAGTGGGACACCCTGGATCCTTCTTCTTAGTAGGAGAAGAACTCAGAATTGCCTCACTACACTCCTCCGTTAGCTTGACAACTTTAGTAGAAGGTAGTGGTCCTTTGTTGTTGAGGATGGTTCGAAGATATTTCGCGTATGTAGGTACCTGCATGGCATCTAATAATGGAATATTGACATATAACTTCTGAATTACCTCTACCAACTTACTAAATTGATCATCCATTTTAGCTCTTCTTCTTCTGCGTGGAAACGGATAGGAGGGTTGTGTCATGAAAATCTTGAGTTAATTCTTGATCTTGTAGTTCAACTGGTGGTGAAGGTGGTATAACTTCTTCTTCTCTGTTGTCCTTTTCAATCTCTTCTTCTACCAGCACTAAATGTGATGGTCTACGTGCCCCTTTTGGGTAAGGTGGATCACGTGTAGACTTACCTCCTCTAGTAGATATTCCTTTTATTTGTTCATGGTTAGTGGTAAACAAAGTAGAAGATAATTGTGCAATTTGTAATTCTATCATTTTATTAAATGATATTTGATCTTTAACAGCAGAAGAGAAATTATCCAACTTAGAATTAACTCCTTCTAAAATTTAATCATTAAAAGCAAGCTTCTTATAAATACTTTCCTTAATTATAGCTTGTTCTAATATTAATTCTCTCAAGAGAGATTGTCTAGGATTTGAAAAATTAGAATTGCCTTGGTACTTACCTTGACTGGTTGACCGAGGTTGATTCCATCCTTGTTTCTGAGAAGTGGACTTGATGACTGTACTAATATCTTCTGGGGGATTTTCAAACTCAATTTGTAAATATTGATTCTGGGAATTGAATGCATCTTGAATAGCTTGACGATCTCTTTTATGATTGGCTCTTTGCTCTAACCAGTTCAACAGTACATCCATCTTGGTTGACAGTGCACACACTTCTCTAGAACTTCTTCACTCTTATGGCATGTCTGAGTGTTGTTTGCCCAATTCTGATTTTCTGCTATCTTTGCCATAATATCTTCAGCTCTTCCAGGGGTGAGTGACATAAATGATTCTTCAGCAGTGGGATCTAGTTGGTCACGTGACCTTTGAGTTAGTCCATGATAAAATGTTTGCATGAGCAACCACTTTTCCATTCCATGATCGGGACAAGCTGATATGTAATCTTGGAAATGTTCCCAGGCTTCTGGAATAGGTTCACCTTTCTGCTGACAAAATTCTGAAATTTTGCCTCGTAGAGCATTGGTTTTGCCTACTGGGAAAAACTTTTCTAGGAAAGCTCTTGAACATTCTACCCATGTCTTGACTCGATCTTTATTCTGATAAAACCACTGCTTCGCTTTTCCCTCCAATGAGAACGAAAACAAACGAAGTAGCACGACATCTTGAGGAATGCCTTTGATGTTGATGGTGTTGCCAATCTCCAGGAAATTCTGCAGATGGACACTTGCATCTTCATCTTTCTTTCCACTAAATATGATAGTTTGCACCATTTTGATGAGGCTTGGCTTGATCTCAGTAATGATGATCTCCAATGTTAAAAGTTGGCCCAACGCGAATATTCTCAGTGCTTGGGGCAGAGAATTCACGTAGAGTCTTCTCAGCCATGGCTTCACAAAATAATGTAAGACCCTTCTTCCTATGGTTGTTCCTGATTGATAAGAGTTAAAGTACACAACCAATCCTACACTTACCCTATATAAGATATTTAAATATAAACGAAACACGGGTAAGTCTGCTAAAGCAAAAGTTTGTGGTTATCTCTAAGTATTTATGTCTATAGTTATTTTTTTTCTATTAATATTATCTATGAAGAACTCTCCTATATGAAATTCTAGAATAAATATCCTAGCGAATAAAATCAACGAACTCAATAAATTATCCTAATGAATACAATTGCCTTTCCCCGGCAACAGCGCCAGAAATGCTTGTTGGTATTTTTAACATCACTTCACGTTAAGTTGTCATCCCTAACATGATGCCAAAAACCAAAGGTAAAATAATCTTCACTTGCCTCCTAAAAATAATACTATAGAATATATCTGCAAGCGCACAGATAATTCTCCTATTGTAGCACTTCACCCGGTATGTATTCCGAGTATCGTTGATTTGTTTTGTGCGAAAAGGATAAAGGGGCATTCTACTCATTAGGATAATCTACTATAATGATTGGAAAGATAAATGTGCAGACCTATGATAACCCATAACTCTAGTGCTTTAGCGATAAATAAGTCAATGATAAATGGTAAATGATGACTAAGTAAATGAGGTAAATGGTATTCCAGAGATAGAATATAGAGACTCACTAATGTAGTAAGACAACCTCGAGATTTGGCCAAAGTAAAGGAAACCTATGTAATTACTAAATACAAAGTCTACAGCCTACGCCACATTACACATTTTCATCTATAGCATAATCAACTCAGAAAACATCATAAGGAGCATCATCTAATGAGGATATTAAGACACAAGGGTCACCTCCTTCGCGACCGCGCTCTGCTCGTCCTATGTATGGGGGGTGAACTACAGAGGAACCAACGCGGCTGTCACCTACGGGGACTACCACACGACCCGGCACGTCAGGGTGCCTCCGTAGGTACACAATATATCTGGACACCACGTCTACATAATGTATACCACCTAACCCACTCGAGTACTGAATTAGGCGCTTTATGATCAAATGACAATAATCATCACCAATAACAACTATATTGAATGTGCAACTAGAATAAACTAAGAACTGAATTAGTAGCAATATATTAAAATAAAGCAAAGTCATAATGAGATACAAGATAAGATTACCGATCTCCAAACGAACGGATTTGGAATCCCGAGCGTAGCACCCAACTCTACTTGAACCTTGCTAGACACCTAAACTATGAACTTGAAGAACTAGAGCCCTATTTCTAATCTCTGGAAACCCTAACTTCTGTCTACTCTTGACGAATGAAGCAGGAGGAATGAATTGGTGCTTTGGGAGGGGGTCTGCCCTTCTATTTACAGCCCAGTGAGATAAACGTGCGCCGTGGGATCAAACCGACTTGAACAAAGGGCCCAGATGACTCCAGAGAGGCGGTGGAAGAAGACACTAGAAGGTGGGCCGAGACCCTAGGGGGTGGCGACGACCGGCCCCACCCTGGTGGGGTTCGGTCCTCGGTCGCTTCAGGTGTGTTCTGGACTCTTCCAGGGTCTTCGTGATGATGTTTCCTTGGCGGTTAAGTTTCGTGGTAATTAAGCACTTTAATCCTTCTTTTAAGCCTTTCTGGAATAATCCCTGGAAAATACACAATTCACCAAAACTCGTGGAATTTGTAAGTAATAACCCCTATGCTTCTATTGTTGTTCTTCCCTAGGCATTAGTTGACGGTATAAAATTGGTACTTAACGATCGTCAACACCCCGTATGTAGGCAAGCAGGCACGGTCGCGAAGTTGTGTGATGACTCTGTTTCACACCTTTCCTAGATGATGCCCTTTGCATGTGATCATGATATAGGACTAATTTGACGATGATTGCTAGATGTAATTGCAGTAGTTAGAGTTATTCATTGACGTAGTTATAGAATTACCTTAGATATTAATTCCTTAGTTTATCCATTGGCTAGCTATTACTATGACTAGAAAGTGCTCTGATGTTTATCTTTATTAATGATGCTTGATCATACTTATCACCCTATTTATCTTAATTATCTTGTGACCTCTACCTGTTATGAGTACAGTATATGATATTGGTAATTTTACTTATTCATTATATATAGTGGTTATCAATATAATAGATTGTAGTTTAACCAAGTCCTTCCTAGTGGTATAAATATAAATCGACAACCTGGTAGAACTCCTAGGTAAAATGCTACAATGGTATAATTATCTGTCTGCTTGCAGAATTGTTCTTAGTTTATATTTATTTATATTTCTCCCTAGTCACATGGAATAATATGTAAAACCTTTATTTATTCTTAGCATATATAATTAGGATTGGCAAGCCAGTTCATGCTAAAGAATATTGGTAATAGATAAGTGGCTAGTTGCTAATGATCAGTTAATTAAATACCATACATCTTCTAATCTCGTCCTTAATGTTAAAGGTTATAAATTTATATTTGGCGACGTTAGCAGATGTCAATACCTGTGACAAGTGGGGACACCTTTTAGAAGCCCCTGGCTGGGCCCACCTTCCATAGGGGGGTCGGCCGAACGCCCCCTGGTGCCCAGCCAGGTCGGTTACCTCCCCACCGACTTGAGCACACTTCCCACGTGCTGGTTTGTCTACGGCCGTCCATCTTGAGGAGGTTCAAGGGCGGTTTATCCAAGGGTAGAGAGGCATGGAGCACGCAAATCGCTGACGTGGCACCTCCCCACTCTCCCCTATAAATAGAGGCTGCCATCACCCTACACAAGACACACAAGAGACAAGAGAAGCTCCATTCCTTAGTAGTAGTATAGTCTAGTTTAGGAGTTAGAGTCGAGTTGAGCTACGTTGGGGGTCTCTGAAGTCGTCTGCTATAGAGTCTGGTATAGCTCTTGTACCTTTCCTTCTGTAAGACTTTACTTTTATCAATATATTATCTTTACTTTACTTTACTAAGTCTTTACTTAGTACTTTACTATTCATTATAGTGTCTTGCCTTATAGTTGATTTACACTAGATTGTGATCCTGTAACCAGCTCACGTGTGTAGTTCATTTCCTACCATAGGGTGCTTTAGCTGTTTGGTACCCAGCTAGAGTAGTGAGAATTAGTTTAAGTGTGGTGCTTAGGCTAGATCTTACCCTTGAATGCCGCTTGTCGCACGGATTGTTAGTGGGTGCTAGCAGGTGGTGACATCCCTGTCTAGTCTTAGTATCCCTCCACGTGTTTTAGGCAAGTTCTTAAAAGGTAGGCTCCCATAAGAGCGTAGGCGCTTCGGGTAGAGGTTATATCCTCTATTGTTTCGCACTACCCCCTACACACCAGAAGTAAGGTAGCTGTCTTAGTGTAATTCATCCATTTGATAAGATAGTTCACAAGAGTAAAGTAAGAGTCATAGGAGTCTTATACTCACACGTTGTCCTCCCACCTAGCTACACTCTACTATTTATCCTTAGTTATCCTAAACCTTGTCGTGTCTTGGTGTCATTACCCTTTTCTCTATTTATCGATTTACCCCTCTATCACTAGCTGATACTAGGTTGCTATAGACTTAAGGATCTCTCTCTTTTATTAATTATTCCTAGCAACCGCTTTCCCTTGGGACAAAATAAATAACGATACCTTGGAATACTCCCGGGTGAAGTGCTACAGCGGTATATTCTGTGCGTTTGCGGAATTATCCAATAGACATAAGAAATACCCCTCGGGGCACTTCTGGCGCCGTTATCAGAGATATCCTAACACCCTGTCTCTGGTGGTTGCGCTAAGAAGTGTCAACAAGCATTTCTGGCGCCGTTGCCGGGGAAAGCATCAGTCTAGGAATATTAATAAAAATTGAATCTGGAGTCTACTATCAATCTAGTTATCGATTAGTGTTAGGGGTTTACTCCTGTCTGTGTTTCTCGTTATCGTGAAGCTAGACAGTGCATGAGCGGTTTCCAATTGCCATCAAATTTTATTGAAGATCCTGAGCAATTGTTGAGGAGAATTAGACGCCGTCAAGTTCCACCTCAAAGGTTCATCTCAAATCTGAATCCGTTCGAGGAAAGAGGCTCCGCACTATCAATCAAGGAAGCTATGGCCCAAAAGACCATCTCTGAGTTCTCTGCACCGTCGGCTGACAACATTGCCACCGGTCCGCAGCTCAACTTGGGGGATGCTACCTGTGAACTCAAGCCAGCGCTTATCAATATGGTGCAAAAAAACCCGTTCTGTGGGAAGCCGCATGAAGATGCTAATGCCCATCTCCAACATTTCTTGGAGGTGTGTGGTACCTTCACTATCAAGAATATCTCAGCAGACGCCATCCGCCTTCGCCTATTCCAATTCTCACTGCTTGGGAAGGCGAAGCAATAGTTCTATGCCAACAAGAATGAAGCTATCACTTGGAAGAAGTGCGCCAATGCATTTCTCATGAAATTCTTCTCAATGGGCAAAACCAACGCTCTTCGTGGAAAGATCTTAAGCTTCCAACAGCAAGCTGATGAGACGATTTCCAAAGCATGAGAACGTCTCCAGGAGTACATTCGTGCTTGTCCTCATCATGGGATTGAAGGATGGCTCCTAATCCAAGGTTTCTACCATGGGCTAACTGGATTAGCCCGTTGTCACCTTGATGCTGCCGCTGGAGGAGCATTCCTGCAACACAATGTCAAAGATGCTAAAGACTTCATTGAAAAGATGGTTATCAACCAAGAATGGAATGAGGAGCGTCTCCAGCCCAAGAAAAGGGATATGCACACCGTTCATGAGGTGGACATGCTCTCAGAAAAATGGACCTTTTGATGAAAAAGATTGAGGAAGGTTCCAAAAAGGAACAAGAGGACATTTGAACCACTGCCACCGCACGAGCAATTGAAGCTAATCCATGGTGCGAGGTATGTGGTGGAGAAGATCACTGTTGACGTTTTTTTAGCGTCATTACTAAAGATAGACTAAAAGCCCATCCCTAGCAGCGATACTAGAAACGTGTGTTGACATCCCTAACCACCACTACTTCAGAAAGGTAACTCTCGGCCCTTAACGGCGCCGACCAAGATAATGCAGTCTGGTAATAACAGTTAGAAGTGCCTGATTGGCCTTCCCAACCATCATTACTAAAGATATGCAAAACTGAAGCGCGACGCCTTGGGGTGCAACAAAAATTACAGTCCTTAGGTAATGGTATTTAGATATGCAAATCATGATAGCTCAGTATAGATAAATCCGCAAGCGCACGGAACTATCATTGTAGTATTTCAACCCGTGAGTATTCAGGGGTGTCGTATTTATAATTTCCCATAGGGGGCAGGACGAATGCATCTAGCTTTGGCATAAACATGATCACTTATTGAATGCATAGGTAGACATAGCATAGGCAGGGGTAAATCATAGTTCAAAGATAGTGGACACACATCTGAGCCGACCTCAAGGATAAAAGAGAAATAAAGAATAAAAGAATATATCTAATTGAGCAGGCATTGGTCATATATAACTATGCACATAACTGTTAGTAAACATCTAACTAGCATGTCTAGTATCAGGACTAGGTCTGGAATGACAGGGAGATCCCCGCAGCTGGTCTGACAGCCGATAGAGACATTACGAACTCCTACCCAATATCCGAACATGGGGGAGTGCTAGGGATGGACAGGGCTGTCACCACCTGCCCTCCTACCCCTCTGCCCGTGGGAAACCGACATATTCGCCGATCTTCGCATACCTGAGCACCATGCTCGCGTACTTGGAAACAACTCCTAACCCCCTAGGACCCCACCCCTTCGGAGTGACAGGCTAGGCTAAGAGCAACCGAGAAGGCACGACGAACCGTCACCTCATCCCTAGTTCTTCCTCTATTCATACTAAGTCGATGAACGATGAAGAACAACGATGAACATATCAAGAACATAACACATAAACTATATGCTAATTCATATATCATGATCATAACATGACCAAGAGTATACTCTAGTTCATATGCATTGCTATATAAATAAGATAAGAACTTGAACTTGGAAGAGAACTGCATTGTATTCATACCGAGGTGTTCCTTCTTCTCCCAAGGATACAAACTCTCCTTGCTAGCTCTTGCCTTACTCTAATACTAAAACTAATCTAAACAATACAAGTGAGAGGTGAGGTAAATGGCTCCAAATGATGGTGTGTGTTGGAGGGGAGCTCTCCCTCTCTTTTATAGTCTAACAAGGACGGTTCGGGCGTCAACAAATATGGAAGCAAGTGGAACCGCCTTGAGGGAACCGTCCTACGCACCGTCTGAGAAGACTGGGCCCGAGAGGCCCCACTAGGGGACCGGCCGCCCCTGGGACCGGCCGCCCCCCTGGTGGGTCCGTTTGGCCACCACCTTCGCGTGGTCGGTTTGTCTCTGGGCCTGGACTTCTCCTGTAGTTACGAATAGGCCCAGAATGCTAATGAAGGTGGGCTTCTCTTCTTCTTTGCGCCTTTTCTGAATACGAATTCTGGAATGCGCTTTCTTTATGGTTTTTGTGCATTTCCACATGTCACACCTGCAAGTCAAGTACACACCAAAACTTGTAGAAATGTTAGTTTAAAGCCCTACCTACTATTTATTTTAGTAACATATTGGCGGTAAGAAATAGGCTCTAAAGACCGCCAACAATCACTCGGGCAACAATTGTCCCGAGACGAAGGAAGAACAACAACAATGGGTATCGACCCCAGCAACAAGAAGGATGGAACTCGCGCCCCTTCTACCAAGGAAACCAAGGTAATGGTTACAGCAATAATTTTAATAATTCTTATGATAACCAACCTTCTCTTAAAAATATTGTCTTAGGCAAATCTAAAATCAATGATAGTATTGAAAGCTCCAGTTTGGTTTTGGGTAATTGATGAAACTTTTATGTACTAATCTTGTCATTAAGTGTTGTGGATGAAATACATTAGTACACGCCAAGATTGTGGAGCATGACGGCATCCATGGTGGTGTAAGTCCATATCAAGTGTTGATCACAAGCTTCACATTTGGAGAAGACGAGGAGAAAAATAAAATGGGCTCAAGGCAAAGGTATAATTTATAGGGCCATTTTATTTTTGGCACTCAAGACACCATAGAGGGTCTGGGTGTATTTAGGATTAATAACCGTACTACAAAGAGGGGAAATCTTTAATTGCAATGGTTATCTAGTGCCACTGAATGTGAGTCTCATTTGCATATGCATATCGTTTAGTGACATGGTGAGATTAACCTTGAAAATTATTTGTGAAATAAAAAGGCTAACTCTTGTGATAATTTGTTTATCATTCTTGATGAGCTAGCAAATTATAAAAGGGCTAAACTTTGGAATTATACTGAAATTTTTTCTAGTGCTAAAATTAGCAGGTGTGCAAGCAGCTATATTTTTTTTAATCGGAGAAAATTCATTTGCTTGCTTGCATGCAAGAGAAATAAAATCAGCTGGCTTGGTGCTGTTCGCCGCTTGCTGGGCTGCTGTTCGCTGCTTGCTGTGCTCTGCTTTGGAGAGCGCTTGCTGCCTGCCTGAGCTTCGGTCGGGAAAAAAAAAAAAAAAGGGAAGACCATGCGCTGTCGCTGCTGGTTGCTAGCTGGGCTTCGCCCATTCGCTCGCTGACCAGAAAGGAGCAGAGCTGGCGCTGCGCTCGCTTCGCTCAGTTTTCTGCCTGTTCGCGCGCGTCTCCGAGAGCAAAGCGGCGCAGCTCTGTGCGTAGCGGCCGCCTCCGCAGTTCGCCCGTTGCAGCTGAGCAGAGAGGTGGGGAGTGCTGCGCACCCGTTGGGAGCTGGCCGGCCTGGGGTATAAGATTTCCTTCTCCATCTTCTCTACGGCCTCTCTCTAACCTCTTGCTCTCTCTCTCAGATCCAGAAAGTGAAGAACACAGAGAAAAGCTCTTTCTCCTCCTCTCTCACTCCCTAAGATTTGTGCTCCAATCAAGTGAGAGATTGAGTTTAAGTGATTGATTCTTGAGGGATTGAAGAGTATCTCCTCCCTCTTCTCTCTATCGCTAGCTTAGTGCTCATTCAAGAGAGGATTGAGGGAAACTCTAGTGTGTGTGCATTTTGAAATTGTATTTGGTGGCACTAGGTGATCATTGTGATTGGAAATTTCTTATTACTCTTGGTGATTGCCGTCACCTAGACGGTTGGAGATTGATTGATTGGTGAGGAGATTTGGTGATTGTGTCCGCCCCTAATTAAGGATTATATTTGTGAGGGGTTCTTGTGACTTCCCCGGCGGAGCGCCAAAGGCAACTTTAGTGGAATGCTCGTGTCATTTAACTTCTAGCCATTGCTAGGTTCTTGTGGCGCCTTTGGAGAGGCTCAGTGTATGATACCGATTAGCCATCGAACCACGTGGTGTAAAGGGACACAATGAGGACGTAACTTGCCAGCAAACAAGTGAACCTCGAGGATAAATCTTTATGCAATATTGTCTCCCGGTATTTTATTGGTATTATTATGATTTGATCATCTCCACTCTTGGCACGGTGCCGGTATAATTCATTTGCCTCTCTATTTACATTCTTACACATTTATCTTGTGTAGAGTAAAGTAATATATTTAGTTGTAATTAACTCTCTCACTAGTTAGAGTAGCGACATAGCTCTTGTGTGTCATATAGATCATAGAATTACTAGAATTTTTAATAGGTAGCTTGCCTAACAATTAGAGCTAGAGCAACCGTTTTTATCGCCATTTGTGTTACTAATTATTTGCTCTAGTGAATTGTAGATTTTGAAATTAGACTATTGCCCCCCCTCTAGCCAATTCGGACCTTTCAAGTATAAACAAGAAAATAATGGCTAATGATAAGATTCTTGAAAATCTTAGTGAGAAAATAGATAACTTTAACACTGCTATGAAAAATCAATTGAGCTTTAATAAAATGCTATAAACACAATTAGCTCAAATGGCAACAGCTGTCCCATCCTTCGAACAAGGTAAGATCCCAGGGAAACCTGAGGAACCAATTGAGGGTGTCAAGTTAATTTTTACGAGATTTGGTAAGCCTCCGGTCAGGCCAAACCCGGGTTGCCTTCTTGACCCGCCATTCATGGCCAAGAAGAGTGACCCTGGCCATCCTACCATCACCTGCGAGATTGGGCCACACACCTTCAATAACGCCTTCTGCGACCTTAGATCTGGAGTCAACATCATGTCCAAGATAATGTATGAAAATTTGTTAGGGGGACCTTTATACCCCACATTTGTCAAATTGCAGATGGCGGATCAATCCATTCGGTTCCCCAAGGGATTGGCAAGAGACATCCTTGTCAAAGTTCAAGACGAATACATCCCCGCCGACTTCATCATTCTCGATATGGAGGGCGATGACGAAGTCCCCGTCATCCTGGGAAGGCCGTTCCTGAACACCGTTAACGCCATCATCTACGTGAGATCCGGCCAAGTCCACTTCCAACTCTTAGGTAAGAGAATTAAATATCCTTTCAATGGTTATAAATCTATGCAACAGGCAAGAAAGAACATTTGGGAGAAGAAGCCTCAATATGCACCCCGCCGGAAGAATCAACCGCCGAAGGCTAAAAAGGCCGAACTGGTAAGTAAACCTGAGGCGGTGAACAAGGCTAACTCTGCTGAGTCACAAGCATCAATCAAGAAGGAATGGCGGAAGAAAGAGATGTGATCATCACGATCCCCATCTTCGGGACCAATCGATGCACCCGAACAATGAATCCGAAAAGGAGAGGTCCTACTCTACGGACCTAAAACATGGAGCCCTTGCTGGTAAAGTAAATCAGTATTTATCTCATATTTAATTCCTGCATTTCAATTGCTGCATTTTCTTCATTGCATTTCATATTTAAATTTTACAATATTTTATTTCGACAAAATAAAGAACTTAGATAAATAAAACTTGAAAAGAACTGTAGTGCTCACGCCTGAGGTGGTGGGACCACCCAAGGTGGGGTTGGCCGACCCCACCATGGGTCCCACTCACCTCTGGTGATGTTGGTCTGGTGCTCTAATCATTGTCTCAACTTTAATCACCAGTTCATTTTGAATTTGGTCGACCACTTTTTGGTCATGACCACTTTCACATGCTCCAAGGAGAATCCAACATTCACCACCATCTAAATTCTGAAAAGTGGACACTTTGGCATGCATTAGTGCTCCCATGGTCCATGGGAATCACTTTAAAGCATGTCCCCACTTTTGTCATACACATTTCTCTTTCACAAAACACTAGATAAAGGAATCTCTGAAAACTTCTCCACTTTTGGTCCACCACTAATCTTTACTTTATAGGACAAAGTGAAACACACTGTTTAAAACTGAAAAGAGGACCAAACATGGGTCGGCCGACCCATGTTTAAAGCCCTTTCTGCAAAATTGTGTTTGAATTCAAAGAGATTCCCTGTCCAAAGATGAAAGCAGCTCTGACACTGCCATAATGGGGTCGGCCGACCTGGCCCTAGTGGCCTGGTCACCAGCCCTTCTCCCCCTATTTATATCCCTACATTGTGTGCTCATTTCCACACCCAAACCAGCTGAATCATCTCGAGCACACAATCACTCTTCTCTTCTCTAGTTGAGCAAGTTCTTTCTCAAGTTTAGTTGTAGTTAGCCACTCAAAACAAAAAACAAAAATATTGTAGTAGTAGAAGTTTATCTTTGCTCTCAAGAGCTGTTTTGTGGAGGTGACCATACCCCATAAGGACTACTAACATTGGGACTACTAACACTAACGCTAACGCTAACGCTAATCCTTGTTGTCCTAGTGTGTTCTTGTGTTATCTCATTGCTGCAGGAAGATGAAGAAGTTCTCCTGCGCGTTCAAGAAAGCCAAGGGTGTCGTAGGGAGTTCCTCCCGACGACCCCGTCGTGATGAAGAAGAAAGAAGAGAAGCTTCGCCAAGAGAAGGCCAAGAGGTGCTAGACATACCTCCCGAGAGAACATTTGATCTTGAGAGCAGCCTCACATTGAACCAAGAAGAGTACCAATGGTATCTCTCCATCCGACACCGCGGGTTTGAACATACCGGCATCTTTGACCCTGTCCTTTTGGACAACACAGGTATGACCACAGAATTTAGTACTGTGTTCAATACAATTGGGTGGAGAAGCTTTTGGGAAGTGCCTAAACTTGGTATTAAAATGCTCACCATGGAATTTCTATGCTCTTTACAAGTCACTGATGATAATGTTTACTTTCGAATGTTTAATAAAGAGTATAACTTAACTTGGGGAGTTCTTGGTGTGGCACTTGGATTTGATAGCTCCTATCAACTAAACTTAATTAGTGCCACAAGGAAATTTGACAAAGCTGCTTTCTGGAAAGCCATAACTGGGTCCAATGATTGTTCTGATCCCAAAACTGATGAAATTCATAATTCCACTTTGCGCTTTCTCCGCTATTGGATGGCCATAACTCTTTTTCCAGGATCCAATGTGCAAGTCCTTCATAATGATGGGTTAAGATTGCTTTATGCCATGACTAAGAAAATAAAAGTTTTATATGTTAAAATCTTAGTCAACTCTTGGTATAATGTGTTCCATAGAAGAGAGCCCATTTACTTTACTTCTTTCATAACTCGTATTGCCGACACAATGGATCTCTTAAATTGGAAACCATTACTTTGAATATATTGCTTCCCCTCGAGATATTATACCTGAAGATTTCTTCATTAATGCTCAAGTCCTAAAGAGAGGTCCAAATGGTGATCTTAAAATGATTTATCCAGGCCATACAGCCGAAGTTTCTCTCCCATTTGAGAGACGTCGGTTGTATGCGTTGCGAACACTAACCATAAATTAGGACCGAGAGGCAAGAGGCCAAAATGTTGCAGGAACAGGCAGAGTGACCAGAAGCATGTCACAAGCCGCTCAATTTGAGCAAGGCGGCACATCACGAGCTGCAGGGGGAAACGAAGAAGAAGGCGATGAGGCAAGTTCCATGGACGTTTCAGGGTCCATGGAAAGATCCCAACAGCACACTCCAAGAGTGCGCACTCCCCGTCCGTCCACACGGGCGAGGGGTCGTCGGAACCAAAGAACAGAAATAGATCAACTCATCGACGATATGGGCGTGATGCATGTTGAACAAGATGCAACTCTAAGTATGGCACAACAAAATGCCCAATTATTGCAAGCCATACAAGATGAAGAAGCACAACGCTGGGCGGGATGGTTCCAATACTATCCGCCGCCACAAGAGCAAAAAGACAAGCTTGGGGGAGATCCTCTCCCCCACCAAGGTAAGTCCTCTATCCCATTCTTATTGCATTATTCTTCAGTTTTATTATCTTTGTTGGCGCTTCTTAGCGTCAGCAGAAAAGTCCGCAGGCGCACGGAAGTACCGTTGTAGCCTTCACCCGGAAGTATTCAGGGTATCGTAATTTCCCAAAGGAACGGTCTTTGTACTTAGTCTCTTAAACTAGTTCACTCAGAAGAGACGGAAGGGATAGCTTGGGTAGAGAGGTTCTTCTAAGGTCAAACGCATATAAGCGATGGTAACATCCCCACTACTTGTCTGCTTCAGGCCCACTGACGCAGCTGGTCTGCCAGCCGATACCAGTATCAGCGCTACTCCGTGGCCGAACGTGGGGGAATTCAGATACGAGTGGACAGGGCTGTCACCACCTGCCACCTACCCCTCTGCCCGTGGGCACGCGCAACATACGAAGGTAGACCCCGACTTCGACACCACGTCTACGACGGCGACTACTACTCTAGCGGCGTACAGGAACATCCGTCTCTATCAGGAGTCCTCTTACTAGAGCATCCGTCCAAAGGACGAACGACGATCCCACAAACAAGTAGCTTTATGGAAGTAACATGCTTAATGAATCAAACCAAAGTTGAACATGAACTTCTTACTTCAAGTAGCAAGACGATCGTAGAGGTACAAGTTGGATCGAGAGCCGACAAGCCCGGCACTTCGTCCACCCGGAGGCAGAACTGCTTCGACTCCGCTCTTTCTCCAGCTCTTGTCCCTCTCTCACTCCCTATACTAAATTAGCTATAAGCTAATGGAATGGAGCTTGCTCTTCCTCTCTACATTGTGACCTCTTGTGTTGGTGAATCAATTGATCCCTTTCTATTCATAGGTGTAGAGAGGAGGCCTCCTTTTATAGCTTGAGAGGAGGGGGTTCTATGCAAAAGGTTTATCCCCACATGGAAAGACCCAAACCGACCTCCAAAGGGCGGTTTCCACTTTTCATCTATGTTGATTGTAGGTGGGACCGTCCTTGGGGAACCGCCCTACAACCGCTAGAGGAAAACTAGGCCCGAGAGGCCCCACCAAGGGGGCGGCCGCCCCCGGGACAGGTCGGTCCCCTGGTGGGCCCGTTTGGCCACCGCCTTCGCGTGGTTGGTTCTCCTCTGGGCCTAGACCCCTCCTATGGTTACGAATGGGCCCAGATTTGTAATAAAGGTGGACTTCTTTGTTATTCTTGGTTGCGCATTCTCTGAATTCACATTTCTCCTTTACGCTTTCCAATTGGTGTTGTGCACTTCCACTTGTTTCACCATAAATCCTGCAAAAACATAAACACTAGGGGTACAAGTGGAACTCTGTTAATAGCATATGTCTATGTGTTAAAGTATGATAGTTTCTCTCCCTTTAGGCATAAGTTGGCGGTTAAAAATGATCTATAAGGACCGCCAACAAGACCCCCAAGCTTAACCTTTGCTCGTCCCGAGCAAATAGCTAAGTATGGTTGTTGATCAGGAGTTGCTACAATGTCGATCATATTTCAAATGTACCAAGTTTATAACAAAGTTTTCCACCATAATTTGAATAAATCAGCATGCTATCCACCCTGCTATTATCTTGAAACAAATAGGGCCTTTTAGCCATCTCAAGTCTTGGGTGATTGCAAGACCGAACAGATTCATAAACATTACTTATCATTCATCCTAAGATGAACCTTCTTTCCGGAGGTTTTTGAAATTTTTTGCAAAGAAATGTAAGTTCCTCAAATGATTCTCTCGATCGCTTAAAGTCTATGAATACCTCACCAAAGGCATTGTAATGTTGCCTTTCATATCCTACCACTAAGGCTTATGAGTGGAGTTTTGGGCAGGTATAAAGGTGGGCATACTTGCATCACATATATTGCTAAGTCAAAAACCGAACCACAAGGAGATACAAGTCATATACTTTGATTGAGATGTGCAAGTGTGTGGAGTATGAAGATGGTGGAATTCTAATTTCTAAATATTTTGGCACTCCATGCATCATGAATTTCTCCTTTATTGGATGGAATGAAACTTTTTTGAGGGATATGGGCTATAAGATCATATATCCATATTATTATTATTTTTCTTCTTCTTCTTTTTTTTGATCGGGTATCTTTTTTTTCTGTTTGTTTATTGCATGCCCCTTGGCATGTTTTTTTAAGTATAACCCATATCTCTTGTTAGTATTTAAATAACTTTGGCTGGAGAGATGTCATGATGGAATGCGAGGAGTAATTATATGGTGAAAAATGAATGCGCGGCTTCTCAGGGTAAGAGTCGGCATTTTTATTTGGTTGAAGAGTGCGCAACTCTCAGGGTAAGAGTTGGCATATTATTTGGTGGATGGATGGGTGCATGTTGTGCGCAACTCTCGGGGCGAGAGTTGGCTTTATTTGTGGGTGCATGTGAATCTCAATCATGGGTGCATGACCATAATCTCACTTAGGTCACAACAATTTGACCTAACTCAATGTTCCACAAGCAGCATATGACTAAAAGGTTTGTATAATTGAAACATGTCATATGGCCTTGGTAGGTACTCCATAATCATTGAGGAACTTTTGTTTTTGAAAGTTTTCAAAAATAAAACTCCGGATGTCAAGTTTCTCTCAAAATAAAGTCATAGCGTAGCCCATGTCACCATATCATATCAGGCAATAACTTAGACAAGATTAAGCATGTGCAACCCATTAGCCCAAGTTTTTAGGATGAGACATTTTTAGCTGATAAACCCAAACCTTAGAGAAAGCTCGATTATAAAATGGGTACAGGTGAAACATAAGACAGAGCAACAGTTCATCATTTCAACAAGGGTAGAAACTAACACATCTTAACACATATGAGAGAGGAGAACATATCTCACCATTTTTTTGAGTTGAAGAATTTTAAAAAGAAATATGAGATACAAGTTACCTTTGTGGGAGCCCTCCCCCAAGCTTGCTTTTGACTTACCAATGTGGTTCAGCTGGGGGTGCCGCTAATTGGTACTGCCTCAGCTTGATGTGCAGTTCGTGGCCTCTCTTGAGCGTGCTAGGAAGCTCCCCCCCAAGCTTGTTTTTATGGTGGTATTGAGATAACAAGACAACAAAACTTGGGGTTGAAAGATAAATTACTCTTTTTCAAGATTTTATTTATCATTATATTCTTTTCTTTTCAGGGTTCACCTAAGAAATTCTTGTCTCTGCTGTCATCTCAAAGACTTACCCTCACGGAGTTGATAAATTTCTGCAAGGGGTTAGTCCATAAGATTAACCAAAATCTATACTAGCAGCTTTGGTTCCAAGATCAAACTAGACACCATGTCTAATTTGTCACGGTAGGCTTAAGAATCTAAGCACCATGCTTACATTAAAAATCCTATAGAGTCATGATCTCACATCCCAGCTTCAAACTAAACACCGTGCTTAGTTAAAAAGATGTAGGACCAACACTTTCAAACCAAAACTTACTAGCATAGAGAAAATAAATATGACAAGATAACCAAGAATCATTCAATGGAGACAGATTTTTGAACAAAGGAACCTAGTCAGAAGTTTGCTCAGCCAATCTATTCAAACTCAAACAAGGCTAGGATAAGAGAGCAAAGAAAGACATGCCTTGCTTCATCTCCAACATGAATTTCTTCCATTATTCATGATAACAACTCAAAGTTCATTAATCAAAATGCAACACCATGTCACAATTTTGATTAAAGAAGGCTAGTTTAACCTAAGCACCATGCTTAAATTAAAAAGCCTATGGATGTACCACAAGTGTACTCATATGAATACACCCAAACTCAGAGCATATGGCATGAACAGAGGAAGAGCATGATATTATATTTTCATGGAGACAAATATGAGTGAATGAGTTGGTCAACATTACCTTGACATACCTGAATGTGTGTACCAACAGCATGTATGAATGAAGCATCAGAGTTGTCGCTGGGGTGGCTCAGTTTCCATCTCAGGTGAATACCAAGGCGTGGGTTGGAGTCCATCACTTTTAGTAGCATGTCGTCGTGTAGCAAGTCGTTTATTGGTAACTCCTGCATATTAGTGACTCGCATACACGACAAATGTAGGAGGAAAACTTCATGCAAGCTTCTAACTAAAAGGAATATTGCGACCATGACTCCCCTTTGTTGTGTATTTTTTTTAATCTTTAAACAAAGTGTGATCCAAGATATGCATGGAGTCATGATTGGTCAAAGGAGTGAGAGAGGTGTTGCACAAACCATCGGTGTAGAAGAAGGAGTTCATGGAAGTCATATGGCTTGTCCCTCTATATGATGGCCTGCTTGATGTTTGTGCAACATCTAGGGGAGATCTTGAAGGGCGTGTTCGTTGTACTTAAGAGATCTCCCCCAAATTTTTTTACCTATTTTTAATTTTAACAGTGAACAAGTAAGGGCTCTACTAGGTTGAACCATAGAGAGCCTAAAGCTTATTATGATTTTTTTTACTTATTAACTATTTTTTTATTATATAAATTTTTATTTGTTCATCCAACTCGCATAACTCAAACAAGGCCAAACTTAAGATGCAATGTAAAAAAAAACCTTGGCTTGTCTCCATATCAGATTATCTCCATTGTTTATGATGCCATAAAGAAGCGTGAATGATTAAGCTATGGAGACAAGTATGAGCAAAAGAGTTGGGGATCATTACCTTTACATACCTGAGTGTAGTTACCGGCAGCATGGATGGATGAAACATCAGAGTTGTTATTGCGGTTCGCATGATGACTTTTCTTAGGTGAATCACCAGGCCAGGCCATTCTCATGGCTTAGTGTGTGTGGGCCATGGCCCTGATGATAGTAGCAAAGGCTTTGGGTGAGCCCTTCTTGCTTATGCAAAATAATGATGGGCAGAGTCAGGCAACCCATAAGTGTTCCTCTTCTAACATGTGGGGCCAGCCTGCTCCTTCTCTCTCCTTCAATATTATATATTTTTTTTACTATTCCCCTTTTTTTTAACAATCTCTTCTCTTGTTTTTTTTCTTTTCACTTCCCATTTTTTTTAGCAAGGTAGAGCCAACATCTCTTTTTCTTTTGAACCAAGGTGATCTTGAGGTGAGACTTGCACCGTCCTCCCCCACACTTGGACTTTGTTGAAAGTCAAGTGTGCAAGGTTAGGGTCTCCTTTTGAGTTTGTTCCATCACCAAAGATCATCAATGTGTGTTGTTGATGTTGCTCTCATGTTCTCAAGCTTCGTATGTCCTTTCTTTGTTAACCTGAAATGGTTAGTGACAAGAATACCCGAAGGTGCATACTAACTTGACAACATGTGCTTACATTTATTAAAAAAGGAATTTTTTTTTATTATTATTATTTTCATTTCTTTTTTTTTGCAAGGTAACAAAAGGATATGAGAGGGATAGAGATACATGTTACCTTGTTATGGTCCTCCCCCAAGCTAACTCAAAGCCAAAGGATCGGGGTTGCACCTAGCATTTCTGGTTTTCCTGCATGGTTATAGTTTGGTAGATCGTAAGGGCTCTTACCTTTCCCTTGTGATCACCGAATTGGAAAAGATATGCAGGAAGCAAATTGAGCTAGTTGGTTTTTTTCAAAAATTTATTGAAACTTTATTATGCAAGGGAGGACGTTATTAACAAATTTCTTTTAATGAAGATTCATTTTTATTCTGTAAGAACAAAAAAAGAACTTATTTTAAAGATAAGTTTTTAAATTTTAGATTTTCAAAATATCTCTTTATTTTTTTAACCATTTTATAGAATATTTTCATTGATAAATAAAATAACTCAATTTTTTTATTTAAAGCCTACACCCAGCAGTTTTGGAACAATGATTAGACATGTTGTTTAATCAAGGTAGGCAATTTTAACCTAAGCTCCATGCTTAAATTAAAATGCTTATGAAGATATGATGATCAATCATACTTCAAACCAAAACATGCTGTATGTAAAAATTTGAAAGCAAACTAGCATTTATTAAAAACATTTTAGCAAAAATTTATTTATATTTAAGAGGACAACAACTTATAAATAATTTTAATATATATATATATATATTTTTTAAAAAAATCCGGGGTATCTCCCGGTAGTGCTTTCTTTATGGTCATAAGCTTGACCGCCAAAGCTAGGGCAAAGGTTGAAGCTAGAAGCTATGGTTGGCTTCGATGGTGGCTACAAGAACTCGTCCTTAGGAGAAATATTTTGATTTTGAATTTTGAAAGGGCATTACTGTAGAAAGAGAGAACAAGAATAATAAAAACTATTTATTATTTTTTTTAAATGCTTTTTGAAAATAAGAGAAGATGATACGAGAGTGAATAGAAATCTTTTTGTCCATGTGTAAAAATTTGAACGTGCAATTTTAAAAATAATAATGCCCTTTTTCTTTTTGAAAGATAGGCTTCATGAAGGAGGGTCATGAACATAGAAGAAATAATTTTTTTATAAGACACAAGGACACATGAGTGAACTAGGTTCGGAGATAAATACGACAACCGTTCCCCGGCAACGGCGCCAGAAAGCTTGTTGGCGCTTCTTAGCGTCAGCAGAAAAGTCCGCAAGCGCACGGAAATACCGTTGTAGCCTTCACCCGGAAGTATTCAGGGTATCGTAATTTCTCAAAGGAACGGTCTTTGTACTTAGTCTCTTAAACTAGTTTACTCAGAAGAGACGGAAGGGATAGCTTAGGTAGAGAGGTTCTTCTAAGGTCAAACGCATATAAACGATGGTAACTTCCCCACTACTTGTCTGCTTCAGGCCCACTGACGCAGCTGGTCTGCCAGCCGATACCAGTATCAGCGCTACTCCGCGGCCGAACGTGGGGGAATTCAGATACGAGTGGACAGGGCTGTCACCACCTGCCACCTACCCCTCTGCCCGTGGGCACGCGCAACATACGAAGGTAGACCCCGACTTACACACCACGTCTACGACAGCGACTACTACTCTAGCGGCGTACAGGAACATCCATCTCTATCAGGAGTCCTCTTACTAGAGCATCCGTCCAAAGGACGAACGACGATCCCACAAACAAGTAGCTTTATGGAAGTAACATGCTTAATGAATCAAACCAAAGTTGAACACGAACTTCTTACTTCAAGTAGCAAGACGATCGTAGAGGTACAAGTTGGATCGAGAGCCGACAAGCCCGGCACTTCGTCCACCCGGTGGCAGAACTGCTTCGACTTCGCTCTTTCTCCAGCTCTTGTCCCTCTCTCACTCCCTATACTAAACTAGCTATAAGCTAATGGAATGGAGCTTGCTCTTCCTCTCTACATTGTGACCTCTTGTGTTGGTGAATCAATTGATCCCTTTTTATTCATAGGTGTAGAGAGGAGGCCTCCTTTTATAGTTTGAGAGGAGGAGGTTCTATGCAAAAGGTTCATCTCCACATGGAAAGACCCAAACTGACCTCCAAAGGACGGTTTCCACTTTCCATCTTTGTTGATCGTAGGTGGGACCGTCCTTGGGGAACCGCCCTACAACCGCCAGAAGAAAACTAGACCCGAGAGGCCCCACCAAGGGGGCGGCCGCCCCCGGGACCGGTCGGTCCCCTGGTGGGCCCGTTTGGCCACCGCCTTCGCGTGGTTGGTTCTCCTCTGGGCCTAGACCCCTCCTATGGTTACGAATGGGCCCAGATTTGTAATAAAGGTGGGCTTCTTTGTTATTCTTGGTTGCGCATTCTCTGAATTCACATTTCTCCTTTACGCTTTCCAATTGGTGTTGTGCACTTCTACTTGTTTCACCATAAATCCTGCAAAAACATAAACACTAGGGGTACAAGTGGAACTCTGTTAATAGCATATGTCTATGTGTTAAAGTATGATAGTTTCTCTCTCTTTAGGCAACAATCTTCACTTAAAAAATCCCATATGTCTCATGAATGTTTATCTTCCTCATGGAAATGATGAATAGTTGCTCTGTTAATGTTTCTTTAATGCCTAGTCTACAACTTAGTATTTCTTTGAGTATGGATCACTTGGCTCATTTAAAATCATCATGAACCTGAAAACTTTGTGGGTTGCAAGTGCTAGAACTAAGTCCAAGTTGTTGTGACATATGATATAGTGAAACAAGAGCTGCTATAATATTGCTCTAAGCATGCATGATTACTGGAGATTGATTTCTTAAAAACAATTAAAGCCTTATTGTTCCTCAATGGTAATAAATTTTTACCACAGCCATATATGCTACACATGTCTTAGCCCTTCCACTTAAGCTATTTGCTTTGCATTGAGTGTTGTCAAGTCTTGTTGACCCTTATTGGGAGACTTCTCATGCTCCTAAGATCAAGATCACGTACACACCACATATATTTGCTACTTCTACACTGGAAGTACCCAACCACATGCCTTTCATTTCCACCAAAATAAATGCTCCATGTGTTAAAGTCATAGAATATCTCTCTTAGTTGATATGATATAAGAGACAAAAGGCTATGCAAATTGAAAAAAAAAAGAAAAAGAAAGAAATATGGACACAAGAAAGTCCGTAGAAAAGAAAATAAAATATATGAGCAAAAGTCTAGGCTCATGAATAAAAGAAAGGAAAAATGATAGCCATGTCTCTAAAATTTATTAGGGAGAGATACAATTTCAAATAGAGGAGCATTATAGTCCGCTTTTTCCACACACTTGCACATCTTGATCTAAGGGCATGACACTTCTCTCTTTGTATCCAAACTTTGACTCTACAACATATGCAAGATAAGTACGCTACATTCTTTCATTCCTACCTTAAGCTCCACATAAGCCATTTTTTAGAAGTAGGATAACAAAGAGAAGGCAATATTTAATTTATGCCTTGGTAAGGAATCATACACCATTTGAGTGACATGAGAGAACCATATGAGGAACATTAAAGTTTTCTTTTGCAAAACATTGCTAAAACCTCCAGTATGAAACTTACAAAGAATGAGAAAAGTAGTGCTCAAGTTAAACTGTTCTGTCTCTCAACCACCTAAGACAAAGGAAAGGTCATTAGCCCCATAAAGGACTAAGGTAAAATGGGTGAATTTTTATAGCCAATTTTTTCATTCAAAAGAGAAGTATTTTGTTGTGCACTTGGTACTAAGGAAATATGAACATTGTAGCAACTCCTGATCCACCGAGACTAAGTTTAATTATTTGCTTGGGACGAGCAAAGGTTAAGCTTGGGGGATCTTGTTGACGGTGAATATACCATAAAATTCCATACTCAGACACCGTCAACAGGCCTTGGATTCAAGGAAGAATAAGCATGATATGAACATATTTTATCAATAACAAGTTCCACTTGTACTCTTAGCTTGTGAATGCAGAAAAGATCAAACATGCCATAAAACTTCAAGATATGGTGCACAACATCACGTAGAAGAGAGGAGAGCTCAGGGTAGGCCCATGTGTGGGTCGGTCAACCCCACCATGGGGTCCACCTAGCTCTAGTGACGTGGCATGATCCGTGTGACACTCCACCCAGCTCATTTCAACCATCAGATCAACATGTGTTTCCATTCAAGGGTGGAGAATCAAAGCACAAGGATCAAGGGATGAACCAACGTGACAAACACTCAGTAGACGGGAAGCCACTACCTGTGACAAGTGGGGACACCTTCTAGAAGCCCCTGGCTAGGCCCACCTGCCATAGGGGGTCGGCCGAACCCCCCTGGTGCTCAGCCAGGTCGGTTACCTCCCCACTGACTTGAGCAAACTTCCCACGTGCTGGTTCATCCATCTCGAGGCGGTTCAAGGGCGGTTTATCCAACGGTGGAGAGGCATGGAACATGCGGATCGCTGACTGTTGGTATAAATTAACTGCACTCTATTAAATATTATTATTATCAAAGTATCCGCAAGCGCACAGATAAAACACCGTTGTAGCACTTCACCAGACAATCCCGGTTTTAATATCGAACCCAGCTAGATTATCTAATGATTATCTAGATCCGACAACCGGTAAACTTTGAATAATATCGTTCTAATCGGGCAGTGAAATGAATAAGAGCGGAAATCAGAGTTCCCTCCTACCAAACACTTATACACCTATCGATCCTATCAACGGGAAGTGGACTACAGAGGAATTAACGCAGCTGTCACCTACGTGAACTACCACTATCCGGCCAATCAGGGGACATTCACAAGTAATTATAGACTAGACACCACGTCTACACTACAAACTACTACTTCAACCAAGGAGGTACCAAGATCAAAGCACTCAAATAGAGTTGTAAACTTAAGAACGAATAAGAACAAATGCTTACTTGAATCAGCATGTTGAATACAAAAGTACCTCAGAACGCAACTCCAGGCGAGGGAGCTGAATCCAGACGAATACAGCTACGAAGAAGCTCCGACAGGCCGGGACTCCACCGAATCTCTACTCATCTACTCTATCTCTCTAATCTCTCACTTGATTGCTAGCCTAGATCTAGTGGATATCTATCTAATGCTTCAGGGTCTTCATCTCTTGATCTGGCTCTCGTCCAGGGGGGTCTGGCCTTCTATTTATAGCCCGGTGGGATGCACGCGTGCCGTTAGATCAAACCGACTTAACCAAGGGCCCAGATGACTGCTAAAAGGTGGTGGTAGAAGACTCCAGAAGGCGACGGGTGGAAACCCTAGGGGGTGCCGCCCGGCCCCCCCTTGGGGCCGGCCGGCCCCACCTGGCCAGGTGTGGGCCTCCGCTTGCTTCGGGTGTGTTCTACACTCTTCCAGGGTCTTCGTGATGATGTTTCCTTCGCGGTCAAGTTTCGTGTCTTTTATGCACTTTAATCCTTCTTTTATGCTTTTCTGGAAAATCCCCTGTGAAATAGACAATTCATCAAAACTCATGGAATCTGTCAGTGATAACCCTATTCTACTGGATATTCATGTTTAATGCAGGGATAATTGATAATAAAATTTGGACGATAACAAGTGTCAACACTGACGTGGCACCTCCCTACTCTCCCTATAAATAGAGGCTACCATCACCCTACACAAGACATATAGATACACAAGAGACAAGAGAAGCTCCATTCCTTAGTAGTAGTATGGTCTAGTGTGAGAGTTAGAGTCGAGTCGAGCTACGCTCGGGGTCTCCGGAGTCATCTTCTGGAGAGTCTTGTATAGCTCTTGTACCTTTCCTTCTGTAAGACTTTACTTTTATCAATATATTATGTTTACTTTACTTTACTAAATCTTTACTTAGTGCTTTACTATTCATTATAGTATTATTGTGTCTTGTCTTGCCTTATAGTTGATTTACACTACATTGTGATCCTGTAACCAGCTCACGTGTGTAGTTCATTGCCTGTCATAGGGTGCTTTAGCTGTTTGGTACCCAGCTAGAGTACTGAGAATTAGTGTAAGCATGGTGCTTAGGCTAGATCTTACCCTTGAATGCCGCTTGTCGCACGGATTGTTAGTGGGTGCTAGCAGGTGGTGACAGCCCTGTCTAGTCTTAGTATCCCTCCACGTGTTTTAGGCAAGTTCTTAAAAGGTAGACTCCCATAAGAGCGTAGGCGCTTCAGGTACAGGTTATATCCTCTATTGTTTCGCACTACCCCCTACACACCGGAAATAAGGTAGCTATCTTAGTGTAATTCATCCATTTGATAAGATAGTTCACAAGAGTAAAGTAAGAGTCACAGGAGTCTTATACTCACTCGTTGTCCTCCCACCTAGCTATACTCTACTAGTTATCCTTAGTTATCCTAAACCTTGTCGTGTCTTTGTGTCATTACCCTTTCCTCTATTTATCGATTTACCCCACTATCACTAGTTGATACTAAGTTGCTATAGACTTAAGGATCTCTCTCTTTTATTAATTATTCCTAGCAACCGCTTTCCCTTGGGATAAAATAAATAACGATACCTTGGAATACTCCCGGGTGAAGTGCTACAGCGGTATATTCTGTGCGCTTGCGGAATTATCCAATAGACATAAGAAATACCCCTCAGGGCACTTCTGGCGCCGTTATCAGAGATAGCCTAACACCCTGTCTCTGGTGGTTGCGCTAAGAAGTGTCAACACGTAGTTTGCCGACAAGCAATTGAACCTCCGTAAAAATCATTGTGTCAAATCTCTTGCCGAGGATTTCATGTATATTGATCTTATTGGTATTCATCTCATCACTACGCCGGCGGTATAAAATCACCTCTCTACCCTCTACTTTATTGCATTTACTTTTGTTTAGCTCTCTCTGGTAGTTGCTCACCTAGGAGTAGAGTAAAGTAGTGACTTAGCTTCTTGTGTGTGATCTTAGAGACTTTAGCCTAGACCGGTTAGGTGGCTTGCATCTTTTAGTAGGCTAGCGCAAAATTCGCTTCGCCGCTTATTTATCTATTTAAGTGTTGTTTCTAGAATTTTTATAGGCTATTCACCCCCTCTAGCCATTTAAGACCTTTCATACTGTCGGACCCTGTCCGAGGCACAGCGTCGGACTAACTGGCATTGTCCGACGCCCTGAACATAGCTCATCGTGCACAGCGCCAGAGCATGAACCAGAGCACGCCACATGTCGGACCGAGAGCCAATCGTCCGACGCTCTGGTCACAACTACAGTCGGACTGTCCGACCCTCGCACCCAAAGACACCGTCGGATGCTCACTCGTTAGTGCATCGGACCAATGAAATCTTGAGTCCGACGCTAAGCAAATCTACACCGAGAGCTCCAGAAATGTTCGGACGCCGTTCCACACTTGCCGTTAGACTAAACCACACCGTCCGACGCCTGTGCGCAGTGAACAACACTACTGGGGACCATCGGACTTTAGTTGCCACTGGTCCGACGCCCCTGCTCCTGATCGTCCGATGCTCCTTTGTCAACGGTTTCAAGTCAAGTTTCTTACCCCTTGCTTCTATGTGCTAACATTCAAGGTCTTCAACACTTATGCACAGTGTGTTAGCATTTTTCAAACATTTTCAAAGGGTTTTCAAGTCAAATACTAGGTTGGTTAGTTCAATGCACATGAAATACAACCTAGAGCACTCGAAGGTAATCCATTAACCAAATTCTCCCCTTGATAGTCGGATATCTGACCTAAATGTGATCACACCCACTTGGTGTCTTTTCACCTCTTTGAGTCCTTTTCTTTCTACTTGATCATCTCCACTTGATCCACCTTTTCTTGGTCCATGGGTGATCATCACCATCAACTCCTAAGCTCCACACTCCATGGTTAGGATCACCTACACTTTAGCCATCACTTAGCAAGTAGGTTAGTCCTTAGGGTGTCATCAATTATCAAAACCAAACTAGGGCTTTTAGGTGCCCTCACAAATGACTCAACATGGGCAACCACGAAGAATGCCTAGCTGGCTAGGGTTCCAAGAACCCAAGAGTAACAAACACAAACCAAGCCAGCTAGAGGAGGGATTCAAGTGCTCCAGTCGTAGATCGAAGCTTTCCACTCTCAAATCCTACTTCCCTACTCAAATCTTGTAAGGATTTGGATCTACGACCAAGGAGGGAGAGAGAGGGTGAGTCAATGCTTGAGAGCTCTTTTCTCAGCTGGTGAGTCGAAGGAATGGAGTGGGTAACGGTTATAAGTGGAGGAGAGAGCTATTTATACAAGTGTCTCTCGAAACGCTACCGGTACTACCGGTGTACAACCACCGGTACTACCGGTCCACCCTTTTGACCGTTGGAGCTCACCTACAGTCGCGCAGAGAATGGGCAGAAAAATGGCATACCGGTACTACCGGTCAGCACTAGTACCAATATTTCAATTTTCCACCAAAAGAAACGAACTGAGATTTTGGTGGAGAAATGACCTACCGGTACTACCGGTCCAAGATCGGTACTACCGGTAGTTCAATTTTCCGCCAAATCCAGGCGACTACCGAGCAGCAGCTACAACTACGGTACCACCGGTGCACCTAGGCAAAAAATAAATTTTCTAAGTGTCCATGAGTGCAAAGGTGTCTCTCAAGCACATAAGATAGACCGACATGAGCACTCTTATCCCCATCTAGCTAGCTTAATTTGCATCCCTCTTGATAGTGCGGCATTTCCTATAACTCAAGCAATAAAATGAAATCTATTGAGCACTTGAGTCGAACCACTTTCCGTCCAAAGAAATTTAGGGGTGTGAAAGGATCGAGGATGCCCAAGAGTGGAGGTGAATTGGGCAACTAATAATTTTTCGTAAATCAATTCAACCTATCGCCATTTTGCCCAATCTCACCCCACAAGTGCTTAAGTGATATTCTAAGCCTAAAATAAGTTGAGCAACCTAGAGCCAAGTACTAAACATGCAATTCTACTCTAGGAACTAGGAATGTAAAGAGCACAAAGTAAATACGGAAAGTAAGTGAGATAGAAAGACAAAGCCAATTTTTCCCGAGGTATCAGAGAGTCGGCACTCCCCACTAGTCCTCGTTGGAAGACCCACGCAAGGGTGTAGCTCCCCCTTGATCCTCGCAAGGACCAAGTGCTCTCTACGAGCTAATCCTTTGCCTCTTCGACGTGGTGGATCGCCCACAACCGCTCACAAGCTTGGCTTGGGCCGCCCACAAGCTCTCCAAGCAGTCACCAAGCCTCTGATTGCCACCTAGGTGATGCCGATCACTAAGAGTAACAAGCTCAAACTCTCACTTGACCCAAATAAGGCCAAAGAGATGGATGGATGCACATAAGTCACTCTTGATCAACTCTAGGGAAGAAGCTCACTCGAATTCGCAATTCACTCAACCTCCCTAGGGCTCTTGCAAGCTCTCAAGGTCTCAGGGTGTGTTCAGCTGTTTGAAGTAGCAAGAGACCTCCCATGGACGAGCACAAAGAGTATAAATACCCCCCACACAAGCCCATGGCCGTTAGGCACAAAACATCCTGATTTCGGGTGCACCGGACACTCTTAAGTTCACACCGGACGCGTCCGGTGGTTGTCCGGTGCCCCTTCAATGGCTACTGTACCTGCATAGATTTTGAACGCACCGGACGCTGGCAGTGTCCGGTGGGGCTTCACCGGACGCGTCCGGTGCTCAAAATCCCTTTCTGGAACCTCTCTGCGTGGACAACGGACACTCCTAGCTTTGTCTGGTGTAGCGTCCGGTGGTTGTCCGGTGCTAAGCGCTAACCCAGGGTATAGCACTGGACACTCGCACAGTAAACACTGCATGTCCGGTGGTTCCAAAATGGCATTCGCTGCTCTCTGTGACTGCACCGGACGCTCTAGCCCACGTCCAGTGCAGCGTCCAGTGCAACAATTTGGCCCAAAACTTCGTTGAATCGACAACTTTCCAGAATGAAGTTTGTTCCAAATGGTTCACCAGACCTCTCTGCACTCTCTAGACCTAGGATTGACAAGTTTGCACCACATTACCATCTCCTAGCCAAGTCTAGCTCAAGCTACCCATTCAAACCCCCCTTAGTAGTATGGCCAAGGTCAAAAACAAGACCTAAACTACTCCAAGTGTCTCTCAACTCTAAACGACACTTGGAACTAGCCTATCATCATCTTGTCTTCCGTCCTTTGAAAACCGAATCGATTTTCATCGCTAGGGGCTTGAACCTACATGTTATTATAACCTAACCTCTAGGTTATCCTGCAAAACACACGTTAGTCATAATAACCTCCTTGTTGTCATTAATCACCAAAACCACTAGGGCCTAGATGCTTCAATATCCTCCTTTTTGGTGATTGATGACAACAACCTCAAATAGATTTAGAAAGAGTGAGGTTTTCAAATCTTGATTCATATAAGCATGAGACAATAAGAGCAAAGGGGTTAGCCATGCTTATACGAACCAAGACACAAGGTACACAAGTATATAAGAGTTAAGCGCAAGTACCAACAAATATAGCTCACAAGAATCAGAACGCGGAAGCAACACAAGTGAGCTACACAAAGCAAGTGACATGATATAGATATGAAACGAAATTCACATGTCACGAAGAGTATATCACACATATGCATATATCACAATGCATGAAAATGATAAACATGATGCATGAGTGTATATCACATCAAAATAAGAGCCAAAACCCAAAATCTCACGTGCTCCCCCTAAATCTATGGCTCTCTCTCTCCCCCTTTGGCGTCAAGCACCAAAACCTAGGGGTCAGAGGGTGCAGTCGGGTCACGGTGAGCAATCTGGAAGGCGGCAGCATCTGTCTCTGACTCTAGGCTGGAGGCCCCCTAACCCTTTATCTGCTGTGCTGGAGGTGAAGCGGTCAGGGTCGGTGTGGGGATATAAACCCCTAGTACCACAAGACAAAACATGGGCCACACCATCAAAGCTGGCCCGGCCCAGAAGATAAAGACGTGCGGCGCAAGGCATTGCACCGCACGGTTATTGTACCAACTTGGATAGTTTACTTGTAACCTTGTCCCTTCAGACTATATAAGGAGGGGCAGGGATAGATCCCCTTAATTCAAGGCAACTCAAGTCATAATAATACAAGACAGCAACACACAGGACGTAGGGTATTACGCCTCGCGGTGGCCTGAACCTGTATAAATCTCGTGTCTCACGCTTCTAGCGTAACGCTTGTTCATCTCAGGCGCACCCTCACCGTCTCATCTACTACCTTGGGCATACCCCTTGTTAGACTATCGCCGGTATTCCGTCGACAGTTGGCGCACCAGGTAGGGGGTGTGCTTCCTGATTCCATGACGAGCAAGATGGAAATTTCTTTCGTCGTCGTCGGCATCCGGCGGGGCGAGCTAGATCCGAATTTTTGTCGTCGCCAACAACGGCAACAACGTCCAGCGACGGCGAACAGATGGAATTTTTTCACCAGAACGTCCTCAACGGCGACCAGTTTTGATCTTCGGTGCGAGTGGCAGCCTCAACAATCATATGAATGTGAACCAATCTAATCTGGCCACGGGCGAGAGGCATCAGCCACGCAACCATATCCATTAAGGCTATACTAAGATCCGATCTACATGGTATACGTGCACGGCCATCAAGCAAACAAGGAATGAGTAGTACCAAACCGAGCAAGTGTCTGTGATCTACACGCAAGACATGCAGGCCAGGGGACGCAAGAAACCTTTCTGGAAGGAAGCCCAGGCAATCTCCGTACGATGCATGCACGCAAGCACAAGGAAAGATGCAGACTCTTACCATGAAGATGATTTGCATGGTCTACAACCAATTAAGGAAGATGGCGAACCGATCTACGTACAAGATATTTTTCTATCATGCAATCCAGATCTCGACGTCACCGATAAAAAAGCTAAGTCATATTTATTTATCTAAATTAAGATATTTTATTATATACGATTTTCGGATTTCTCCACAAATCTACACGATATTTTCGGTAGAAAATCATGATACTTCTTACCATCAACGCTCTATGGCAATTTCAACAACAGCAAGCTTAGAATCAACCGAGCCACGACGAGCTATCTAACGAGCCACGTCAAGCCATCAAAATTTTCGTCGTCGTCAACAATGGCAACGGCGTTCGGTGGCGACGAACCAGATAGAAATTTTCTTCATTATCATCGATCACGGCAACAACATCCAGTGGCGGCGAACTCTACCACGTCGTCATTCAACGCATCTCGGAGGAACTAGATGCAGCCGACGACGCGCCTCACGTTTCTGCAAAATCCGGTCCGATCTACATCAGTGGCAACACATGGTGTTGTTTTCAAGTCGGACGTCGTGAGTTGGATTACCACCGCTTCAGCACAGATCAGACCCGATCTGATGTCCTTCAAGGCCAGAAGATCCACCCCACGACGCATGATGGAAATTATATACGTCGATTCAATCAATGCCAAAGAAGTATCGTCGTGTGCGACGACTCCTACCCTAGCAACGAGCAAACGAGCAGGACAGGCCACACGCTCTACATGTTCATGTTGATATATGCGTATATGCATCAGATATGCTTAGGCAGCACGTTTTCCTCCTCACATGATCTGGCTCCAGCATCATCAGACTAAAAAGCTAAGTATTATCTTTTCCATTATCTCCATATATTTGCGACCGTATACTCGGCTATTGATGGCAGGAACGCAATTGCACCCCTCGCCGTCATACGGTGGCTCAGTACTGCTCACGTGGTAAGAAAGCGAGTTGTCCAAGATGTCAAACAAGAAATTGGACTCGTCAAGCCATCTCACGAGCCACGCCGAGCCATTGCTAAGCGAGCCGTCTATGACATATCATCGCCAAGACTATCTTCATGATTCTCCGCCACCGACATAAGCCCCGATCAGATTCGGGCAGTCTAACTTCGCCAATGCGTAACCCCCGCACCCGCCGGGCAGCATCTGGCTCGACGCCGCGTAAGTCCCGCATATGCTCGGGCAGCACGACTTCGCCAATGCGTAACCCCCGCACCCACTGGGCAGCATCTGGCTCGACGCCGCGTAAGCCCTACGCATGATAGGCCGCCTAACTACGCCACTTCACCAACTGCCCCGATACATTGGGTAGCCATCGTCCACGATAAGCGTAACCCCCGCCAAGCGCGGGCAGCTTCGCCACCACGTAAGCCCCGGGGACGCCTGGGCCGTTAAGTCTTCGCTATCACGTATGCCCTGAGGACGCTTGGGCAGTATAGCAGCGTCTCCAAAAGCCCTGGCAAAAGCACGGGCACCACGCAGGGTGTGGAGGACTACTCGCCGACAATCCCTCCGTAAGCCCTGACCACGCTCAGGCACTCACTGAAGATTTTTTCTCCGCAAGAACTCGTCGCGCTTCTCGCCGTCTTCATGGGGGAAAAAGCTGAAGCTAACGAAGATCCGACCAGATCGGAATCACGAGCAAAAACTCCTTGGTCTCCTCGCCAGCCTCGGATTGGACTCTCTGGGACATTACTCCCACACCGTGTGTTGAAGAAAAGTAGAACCTGCACAAGTCGTACCAGACGAATCAAGTCAACTGAAAGTGAGCTAAGATCAGACCAGCAAGCGCACCATGCAAATTGCTGCAGCAAGCTAATGGAACCAGCCGCACGTCATCATCAGTGTTATAAGCTTCGGCGATCGCGTCGGGCTCAACAATCTCCCATCGCGCTTCGGCTCAAACGCAGCTAGCAAATGGACATGAAGATTCAATCTACTCCTACGGGCTAGACGTGCAAACAAAGACCTTTTATCTAAGGAAATCTGCTACATGCATATTGACGACAAACACATAGATTTGCATGGAGAAATACGTACTTATCTATGCGTCCAAACAAATAAAAAAAAAGAAGAAGAAGAAATTGAAGACCACGTGCATTACACCATCTTCAAGGCCACCAAAGATTTGCATGTATCCATGCATGTTTCAATCTGAGATGTACAACACCGCCACCGCCACCGCCACCGAAGTTGCCAGGATCAAAATCACCGGATCGCACTGTACATAGCGGTGTACACAACCAGCTGATGGAGACGCCGATCAGATCCCAGCAGGCCATCATCATGATAAGCCTGGATATCTACGACACGAACGCTACGCCAGTTACAAGATCCAATCAGCACAACGCATCCATCGGACGACATGCAAGCAAAAGAGACGAGTGCATCTAAAAGACCATGTTAATTTCCTTGCTGCTTGGAGTATCACGAGATTATTCTACAGCGGTGTCGGCAACAGTAAGTTCAGAGCCGTTCAGCAAGTCACATCTAATGACTCCTCGACACGCCGACCACTCCGCCTGACGTCGACCAAGGAACTCGCCTCATGAAGATTTGGAGTTAAAATCACATCATCCATCGAATTGCCATGCAAGAAAAGGAGAGGCACATATGCATGGATCCTCGATCAAGACACACATAATGAGGGAGCGGAAGATTTAAAGCCGTCCGAATTGCTAGTGAGCCTCCAAGCTGCCGAGTCTTCAAGATCATCGTCCGAACTACAGGCGAGCCATCCAAGCCACGTTCATCTCTCCAGATATGACGACACTCAGATTATTCTGCTCGACCACGACAGCATCACTTCGTTCGACATCAATCAAGTTAAGTCACAATTTGAATATTTTTCTACATATTCTCCGACCGCCATATATCTTCGGACATTTTTTGCCATGGTTCTTCGCCGCTGACCTCTCCATAAGACCCGACCATGTTCGGGCTCCTCGCCGCTTTCCATGACCCGCCGACCTCCAGAAGATCTCCAAATTGTCGTCGCTCTCCAAGACACGCCAGCCTCCGCCATATTATCCAGTCGATTTTTACTCTCGAGGACTTCGTCAAGACATCAGACTCCATAGCGTTCTCCAGTCAACCTCCACACCTGAGTTCTTCATCAACACATCGCCGAACACTCTAGTGACGCAACGCCGACCATCCCATCGATACAGCGCTGAGTACTTAGTGTAATACTAAAGCACCATGCAAAGGCCAATACACACATGAGGCCTGCAAGTAGGAGGAGCTGAGCCAGAACATGCTTGATGAATCTTGTCATCAAACCAGCAGCAACCACAGCATCCATATCAAGAATGGCGGTGCATCGTCACACAATGAATAAAAAGCTATGAAGACAAACAAGCTAATATTAATATATGCACAAGCAAGCCAAGAAGCAGCACAAGCAAGTCAAGAAGCAGGGACATACGTGTATGGACCAGCACATAAACGAACATGTCCGCAGATGCATGATGGCCTCCTGTCAATGACTTTCGTATTGCTGGCTCGTCATTGATATATACACCGTGGATTTTTCTTCATCGCCGACCTGCTCCATACTCCTCCACCGAACTTGGGGACTGCTCTCCGACCTTCGTCGTTCGCTACTCTGAGCTCAAGTTTCAGAGACTACGCATCGTCGTTGACCTCCGCCGTTTGTCGCTCCGAGCTCAGGGCTCGGAGACTCCGCTTCTTCATGCCAAGGCTAAGTTCAAATCGGTAAACACCAACCAGGAAAGTGACGTCTCCATCTGCTCTGCTCACAACCTGGAGATATGCAAGAAGGCGCATTAAGCAAGCTAACTGCGGCAACTCTAGTTAATATCCAGCTCTGAGCACTCTTCATCGCACACATCGTCGGTTCAGGGATCAATGATGCCTACTCGCCGAGACTCGTCGTCGGAATATTCCATCAGTCTGATGAATTGACACCTCCGTCTATCGTGGATCCTCGCTGATGTCAACAAGTGGTGAGGACTGAGGACTCCCAAACAAAAAGAAAAGACTTGGACATGTCAACATGTATCGGATCCGATCTGATTACACACCAAGCCTAGAAGATTCGCCTAAGCAAGGAGCACGTACAAGCCAGACTAGTTATTAATCAAAGGAAAGGTCGCACATATACGTATACATGCATACAGACATGCACGATCTACACCGCCATGCAGCAAACCATGATCACGTCTTCATGAACGGATACCGCATCAAAATAAAAAAGGAGGACGTGATCTACTGAAACCACGCAAGGTGACCGCCGTCTGAACTCTGCCGCCCGACTACATCCACCGAGCCGCAGCAAGCCGCATCAATCCATCACGCGAATCACGCCAAACAACTCCTCGACACATCGACCACTCCGCTCGACGTCAATCAAGGAACTCGTCGCCGATCTCTCATCGCTCCTCGCCGTCCTCGCGCTGCTCGGACTCCGCCTCCGACCACGCTGGGGACTCGTCATCGCTCCTCGCCGTCCTCGCGCTGCTCGGACACTGTCTCTGACCACGCTGGGGACTCGTCGTCGCTCCTCGCCGTCCTCGCGATGCTCGGACAAGCGTCTCTGACCACGCTGGGGACTCGTCACCGCTTCTCGCCGTTCTCACGCTGTTCGGATATCACCACCGACCACATTGTGGATTCGTCGCCATCGCCTCCGATCACGCTGTGGACTCGTCGCCGTCGCCGAGCTATCAAGTCACTCCATGCTGTCTGGACCAGGGTGCTGATTTTGGGCAGCACATCGGGGGTCTTGATATGTATCTCGCCGTGCTCGGGAACTTCGTTAACACTTCGCCTGATCAGAAGACTGTCCCGCGCACTATGCTATGTTCGGGGACTTTGCCGACTTCTCGCCTGCTCGGAGGACTTTCCCGATCACTTGCTGTGCTCAGGAACTGCGTCATCACCTCGCCCGCTCAGAAGATTTTTTTCGATCACTTGCTGTGCACGGGAACTACCTCATCGCCTCGCCTGTTTGTGGCTCGCAATCCAGTACAGCAAGACAACCCGAACTGCCGATTCCTAAGGCTTCAACAGCACGAGCTACACAAGTCCTACTCGGATTCAATCAGTCATGCATGGGAGTATTCCTACTCTGTCTCGGTGAGGACACGCACGAGGATTTGGCAGCATGCACGAGGATTGACCGATTGACTGTCATCACGTGTTGCATCAAGGCTCGCTTAAAAAAAACAATCAAGGAGCAAACACTACGAGCTGAGTTCTCATGGAAAGGCTCCAAGTACCCGGCGCAAGCACAAATCGTGAAGCCAAGTACAATCCTCGGACATGACAACAAAGCTGATGCTCGACAAGATCGTAGGCTTCATAAAATGTTTCCGAGCACTAAATCTGCTCGGGGACTTCGTCACTCTCGTCAAACGTTTCCGAGCACCGAAGCTGCTCGGGACTTCGTCGCCTACATCAAGCGCTTTCGAGCAGCAAAGCTGCTCGGGGATTTCGTCGTCCTCGTCAAACGTTTCCGAGCACCGAAGCTGCTCGGGACTTCGTCGCCTACGTCAAGCGCTTTCGAGCAGCAAAGCTGCTTGGGGATTTCGTCGTCCTCGTCAAGCGTTTTCGAGCACCGAAGCTGCTCAGGACTTCGTCGCCTACGTCAAGCGCTTCCGAGCAGCAAAGCTGCTCGGGGACTTCGTCGCCCTCGTCAATCGTTTCCGAGCAGTAAAGCTGTTCGGGGACTTTGTCGCCTCACCAAGTGTTTCCGAGCAGCATGCTCAGGGACGCCGCCGCTTCGTCAAGAATTTCCGAGCAGTAAAGCTGTTCGGGGACTTCGTCGCCTCGCCAAGTGTTTCCGAGCAGCATGCTTAGGGACGCCGCCACTTCGTCAAGAATTTCCGAGCAGCAAAGCTATTCGGGGACTTCGTCGCCTCGCCAAGTGTTTCCGAGCAGCATGCTCGGGGACGCCGCCGCTTCGTCAAGAATTTCCGAGCAGTAAAGCTGTTCGGGGACTTCGTCGCCTCGCCAAGTGTTTCCGAGCAGCATGCTCAGGGACGCCGCCGCTTCGTCAAAAATTTCCGAGCAGTAAAGCTGTTCGGGGACTTCGTCGCCTCGCCAAGTGTTTCCGAGCAGCAAGCTCGGGGACGCCGCCGCTTCGTCAAGAATTTCCGAGCAGTAAAGCTGTTCGGGGACTTCGTCGCCTCGCCAAGTGTTTCCGAGCAGCATGCTCGGGGACGCCGCCACTTCGTCAAGAATTTCCGAGCAGTAAAGCTGTTCGGCGACTTCGTCGCCTCGTCAAGTGTTTCCGAGCAACAAAACTGCTCGGGGACTTTGTCGCCTTCGTCAAGCGTTTCCGAGCAGCACGGCTACTCGGGGATTTTGTCGCCTTCGTCAAGTATTTCCGAGCAGCACGGCTGCTCGGGGACTTCGTTGCCTTCGTCAAGCGTTTCCGAGCAGCAATCCGCTCGGGGACTTTGTCGCCTTCGTCAAGTGTTTCCGAGCAGCAAAGCTGCTCGGGGACTTCGTTGCCTTCGTCAAGCATTTTCGAGCAGCAAAGCTGCTCGGGGACTTCGTCGCCTTCATCAAGCATGTCTGAGTAGCAAAGCTGCTCGGGGACTTCATCGCCTTCGTCAAGCGTTTCCGAACAGCAACGTTGCTCTGGGAGTTCGTCAACAATTCATCAATAAGGATAAAAATTTTGACCCTGACACTACGTGACTACGTCACCAACTATCAGGCTCGGAGACTAAGTGGATACACTTCACCTAACGGTGAAGGTATTGATTCTGAAGAACCAAAAGTGGATAGACTTCACCAAAGCGAAGCTCTTTTTCTAATTTTTTCTGAGCTCCTTACATCTGTCTGGTCAAGCAACTCCGAAGATCTGCACCTCCCGACAAATGCAAGGCGCTCGGGGACTAGCTGTGGGGATATAAACCCCCAGTACCACAAGACAAAACATGGGCCACACCATCAAAGCTGGCCCGGCCCAGAAGATAAAGACGTGCGGCGCAAGGCATTGCACCGCACGGTTATTGTACCAACTTGGATAGTTTACTTGTAAGCTTGTCCCTTCAGACTATATAAGGAGGGGCAGGGATAGATCCCCTCAATTCAAGGCAACTCAAGTCATAATAATACAAGACAGCAACACACAGGACGTAGGGTATTACGCCTCGCGGCGGCCTGAACCTGTATAAATCTCGTGTCTCACGCTTCTAACGTAACGCTTGTTCGTCTCAGGCGCACCCTCACCGTCTCATCTACTACCTTGGGCATACCCCTTGGTAGACTATCGCCGGTATTCCATCGACAGTCGGAGGCATCTCAAGTGTCTGCTGCTCTGCCTGAGTGTCAACCGGCTGCTCAAGCTGTGTCTGCTCTGCCACTAGCTGCTCAAGCTGCACCTGCTGTCCATGAGAATCTGGAGTGGGAGGAACGTCTGGCTGTGGGTCAGCTGAAGGCTCTGGCATTGTCTCCGTCACTGTCGTGTCGTGAGTAGCAGGCTCTGAAGAAGCGACAGACGACAGAAGTGTCTATGTGGTCGTGCCTGTGACTGGAGCTGTAGTAGTGACTGGGAGCTGAGGCTGAGGCGGAGGAGTGTCCATCCCTGTAAGCTAACTGTACGAGAACTCCAGGCCCCTGGTAGCTGACGAAGTGAGCAAAGACTGCGAGGCTGACTGCGGTGAGAACCCAGTGATAATAGGTGAGAACTGTGTGTACTGCCACTGGGGTGCCTGAGGAGGAGGAGTGACCTCTGAAGGAGCAGCTGCCTGTGACTGACTCTGAAGTCCACTGGACAGTTGTTGGCAGTCCTTAGAGCCTATTTCTTACCGCCAATATGTTACTAAAATAAATAGTATGTAGGGCTTTAAACTAACATTTCCACAAGTTTTGGTGTGTACTTGACTTGCAGGTGTGACATGTGGAAATGCACAAAAACCATAAAGAAAGCGCATTCCAGAATTCGTATTCAGAAAAGGCGCAAAGAAGAAGATAAGCCCACCTTCATTAGCATTCTAAGCCCATTCGTAACCACAGGAGAAGTCCAGGCCCAGAGACAAACCGACCACGCGAAGGCGGTGGCCAAACGGACCCACCAGGGGGGCGGTCTTTAGATTAGTTTAAGTATTAGAGTAAGGTAAGAGCTAGTAAGGAGAGTTTGTATCCTTGGGGTAAGAAGGAACACCTCGGTATGAATACAGTGCAGTTGTCTTCCAAGTTCAAGTTCTTATCTTATTTATATAGCAATGCATATGAACTAGAGTATAGTATTGGTCATGTTCTGATCATGATATATGAACTAGCATATAGTTTATGTGTTATGTTCTTGATATGTTCATCATTGTTCTTCATCGTTCATCGACTTAGTATGAATAGAGGAAGAACTAGGGATGAGGTGACGGTTCGTCGTGCCTTCTCGGTTGCTCTTAGCCTAGCCTGTCACTCCAAAGGGGTGGGGTCCTAGGGGGTTAGGAGTTGTTTCCAAGTACGCGAGCATGGTGCTCGGGTATGCGGAGATCGGCGAATATGTCGGTATCCCATGGGCAGAGGGGTAGGTGGGCAGGTGGTGACAGCCCTGTCCATCCCTAGCACTCCCCCATGTTCGGATATTGGGTAGGAGTTCGTAAAGTCTCTATCGGCTGGAAGACCAGCTGCGGGGATCTCCCTGTCATCCCAGACCTAGTCCTGATACTAGACATGCTAGTTAGATGTTTACTAAACAGTTCTTTGCATAGTTATATATGACCAATGCCTGCTCAATTAGATATATTCTTTTATTCTTTATTTCTCTTTTATCCTTGAGGTCGGCTCAGATGTGTGTCCACTATCTTTGAACTATGATTTACCCCTGCCTATGCTATGTCTACCTATGCATTCAATAAGTGATCATGTTTACGCCAAAGCTAGATGCATTCGTCCTGCCCTCCCACGGGAAATTATAAATATGACACCCCTGAATACTCACGGGTTGAAATGCTACAATGATAGTTTCGTGCGCTTGTGGATTTATCTATACTGAGCTATCATGATTGGCATACCTAAGTACCATTACCTAAGGACTGTAATTCTTGTTGCACCCCAAGGCGTCGTGCTTTAGTTTTGCATATCGTAAGTAATGATGGTTGGGAAGGCCAATCAGGCACTTCTAACTGTTATTACCAGACTGCATTATCTTGGCTAGCGCCGTTAAGGGCCGAGAGTTACCTTTCTGAAGTAATGGTGGTTAGGGATGTCAACACACGTTTCTAGTATCATTGCTAGGGATGGGCTTTTAGTCTATCTTTAGTAATGACGCTAAGAAACGCACAACAGTAATGCTGGAGTAGTCACGGGAGCCGAAACTATGGACGGGCCAGGTTGCTGTGTAGGAAGGGGAATCCCTGTCACTATGGCCAACGCCTTAAGCAAGAACTGCTGCTGCATCTGCTGCAGCTGCTGAACGGCTGCCTGCTCCTAAAGCTGTCTCTGAAAGGCATCCTGGCGAGCCTGAACCTGAGCAAGAGTACTTGCCTGCTCTCTGGCGTACCGAGCCTACTGCTGTGCTAACCTCTGCTGCTCAATAGCCTAGTGCTGCTATGACTGCTGAAGACTCTGTAGAATAGCTAGCAACGCTGGGTCGCTCTAGTGGCTCTGTGGAGCGGAGCTGGAGCTGCCGGCCTCACGGTCGTGAGCACAAGGAGACAGGGGTAGCACAGGGTCAAAGTCCTCGTCTGTGCTGTCAGACGGGAAGTCATCGTCGACTGGGTTCCCCCATGCTAAGCGCTCAGCGTGAAGCTCCTCTGCCTCGGGAGAGGCCCTGATGGCCTCGTCCTGCTCCTCCTCTATCTCTGGCACAGCTCCTGTCTGTCGAGTCTGATGAGGTGGGAGCTGCCGCTGACGCCGAGCTGCCAAAGGTCTCTCATGACGGACAAGCTGTGTCACGTTGTAAGGAGAGTAGGCGTGTGTGGTGTTGGTCAGCTCGGTGTGGATCTCTGGTGGAATAGGAAACTGTACGCACAATCAAGTGATAGATCCAATGCCCATATGGCATCCTGCGGCCTCCTCTAAAACTATCTGTGATCAAGTCCTCCATCTCTGACAGCATAATATCCCAAAAATCAAAGCTCTCCTATCTCACCACGTGGGCTAAGAGCCAAAGCTGTAGGCGGGTGATCCCCTCTCTGTAGCCCTCATGCGGTAGGATAGTCCTCCTGAGGACAGCCTCTAGCACTCGGACTAGGAAAGTAAGGTCTCTGGGGCGGCGACTAGAACCCTCTCCGAACGGCTCTCTGAAGCAAGGCCGAACAAACTCAGTGCTAGGGTCTATGCTGCCGTGAGGTCGTCGAGGTGGGTCTGTCAAGTCGTAGCACTCCACGTGAAGGCTGGTCTCTGACGCCTCAATCCCAAGTATCTCTCTAGCCCTCTCAGCATACAATCGGGGATCTCTGCCAGCAAATGCAAAGTGAATCCACCTGTGCTCTGGATCAACGAAAGGTGAAGCATAGAACTCTCTGACCCAAGTCTCTACGTACTCCCCTGTCCTGCTGATCAAGCCTGAAAGTCCTAGAAGGTACGTTAGGTAGGGGCATACCTCCTCTCCAACCACTGCGCAGATTGACTCAACTGAAATAATCCTGTGAGCTACAAACTGAGTCCCTGCCCTGAGGAACGCCTGGAAGAAGTCCTCGTGGAGCGAGTGATAGAACCGAGGGCTGGCTCTGGGGTCCCGCTGTGGAGGGAACTACTCTAGGAATGGGACGCACCTTAGAAACTATATCTACCTCGCTGAGACAATGTGAAGGTCAGACCAGTGGTGGTACTCGTCCCAGCGAGGAGGTGGCTGGCCCCCACGACGCTGAGTCTCGCCCCTGGGTGGGACAGAAGACTGAGAACGTGGGCGTGAGGACCGGCGAAGCTACGGAGTCTCCTCTGCCTGCTCTGGCCCTCCCTCTGCCTGCTCTGGCTGCTCCTCTATCACTGTACCCTCTGCATGCTCGGTCTGCTGTGTCTGTCTGGAGGAACCTCGAGTAACAACCGGCTGAACCAGCTTCCCCCCGACAAGAACTGTCTCTGTCTGAACACCCTCAGAGTGACCGGCCTGTCGCTCTATGTCTAGGAGAGTCTCTCTCTCCTCTACTGAGATAGGAGTGGCACCAATCACTATGCCACTCCCACGACCTCCTCTCTCCACCCTGTCGGCTGCTGCTGCCACTACTAGTGCCTCTGCTCTCTCTCTCTCCTTTCTGGTACGCTTCTTCTTCTTCTTCGGCTGCTCGACCACTGGCCTCTTGCCCTTGTCTCCACCTGGTGGGCGAGAGGACGGTGGGTTGTCCTCTGGAGGAGCTCCCCCGGGTCTCTTAGTTCGGGCCATCACGCCACGAACAAGCAACATAGGAGACAAACCCTGAAACGCTGCCACTGACCCTCTGATCACTGTCACTGAGAACAACTGCCAACTGCCTCTGCCACTGACTGAGTAGAAGTGTGGAACTGACACTCATAGGCTTGGCCTCGTTCCGTATCCGTGGGCTTGGCCCCGGATTCAATCTGACAGTGACCCGCTGCGAGAATCAGAAAGGAGAGTTTACATAAGCAATATATTGCTAGAGATACGAAACCCTATTAGAAGCAAGCATGGGGGTAAGCAATAGAGTGAAATATGGCTCGCTACCTGAGGAAAGAAATGGACCCTGCGAAGAGGAAAGGTAGACCACGAACGGGGCACCATGGTGCAAGGCAGAATCACTGCATAGAGAGGGCACATGTCATGTCTAGGACAATGACAAGCATACAGTGATTAAGTACCTAGGGTTATGGTCAAGGGGGAGTACCAAAGTACCCAGCAGTGAAAAGAGTCGCCACAAACACTAGGAGACCGAGGGGAGTGCCCTGGACTACTCAAACTACACAAAGATGAAAAAGCATGAGTTAGGGCATTTTGTCGACCACATGCGGTGCATGAGACATGGTGGGCAAAGAGCAAGAACTGAGGGTAGCAGCTCACCACAAAATGGAGCAGAGGTAAGAAAGAGCCCCTGCGGAGATCCAGATGGAGAGCCAAGCCCAACGATGAAGGCGTTCACCGGCGGTAAGGGGCACTGCTCCGGCAAAAGGGAGCTCGGCAGAGCTGACCCGCACGTGAGGAGAAGAGAAAGGGCGCGGCCGAGTCCTTGGGATGACTGAGACGGCGGCGACGACAGCGGCAAGAGTGCGCCGGCGAGGAGGGTGGCGGCGCACAGTGGGGGCGGCGGCGCAGTTGAGCTAGGGCATGGAGGCGGCATGGCGTATGGACGGTGGAGAAAGATCGAATGAGGAGAAAGAAAGCGGGCCCCGCAGCCAAAAAGAATTCAACGCACCAGTTAATGTTGCACCGGACGCTCATACAGTGGCACCGGACGCGTCCGGTGCACCACCGGAGAGCTCCCGAGAGCAAAAATTCACACCGGACGCGTCCGATGACCACCCACCGGACAAGCTCCGCGTGATGACCACCCACCGGACAAGCTCCGCGTCCGGTGTACTCTTCTGGTCCTTCGGCTTGAAGCATCACCGGACGCTCGAAAATCTTCACTGGACGCGCTGGAAACACTGTTCCAGCGTCCGGTGCTCCTGTTTATGTTCTCTGCAGAGCTGCTGCTCACACTGGACACTCTGGAACGTCTGGTGCAGCGTCCGGTGCACATTTAAGTGTTGTTTCTCCTACGGTCTTCACGAAACTTCCTCCCAACCATGTTCTAACACCAATAAGAGGCAAATAAACACTGTTCGGAACTGGTATGAGACATCCTCTCTAAAACCCTTAATTTTTCAAATATTTTGCCTTAGGCATATGTAATTTTTATGAAAATAGGCAGTGAAATTCAATAACCAAACGAAAAACAAACAACCATGCATATGCAATGCAAGTTCGCATAAAGTAAACTAGTTGCTTGTCAAGTTTGTCCTCGAGTAAGCTTCTTCACATGCTTTTGGGCGGTTATCTTAACTGAGTTAGACAAGCCCTACGTGCAATTCAAAATTAGACATGTGTTATGTTACAATGCAATGCACGTGACAACACAAGATCATCTTTTAGTGAAGTTGCTTAGATCAAGGCAATTGAGTTCATTTCTTATAGTGCAAAACCGTGTCTCATCCAAAGGTTTTGTGAAAATGTCCGCCAAGTTATCGTCCGTTCTCACTCCCTCAAAGGATATGTCACCTTTAGCAACGTGATCTTTAAGGAAGTGATGACAGATGTCAATGTGCTTCATGCGGGAGTGTTGAACCGGGTTATTAGCAAGTTTTACCGCACTCTCATTGTCACACAACAAAGGTACCCTTTTTAAGCTAATTCCATAATCAAGTAGGTTTTGTTTCATGTAAAGAATTTGTGCACAACAAGCACCCGCGGCAATGTATTCCGCTTCGGTTGTTGACAAGGCAACACTATTTTGTTTCTTGGAGGACCAAGAAACTAGTGATCTTCTAAGCAAATGGCACCCTCCGGATATGCTTTTTCGATCAATCTTGCAACCGGCATAATCCGAATCGGAATAGCCGACAAGAGTAAAGTTAGCTCCTTTGGGATACCAAAACCAATGCTTTGGGTGTGCTTTAGGTACCTTAGGATTTTTTCACCGCAACTAAGTGAGGTTCCTCAGGGTTAGCTTGAAAGCATGCACACATCTACACACCAAACATGATGTCGGGCCTAGATGCGGTCAAGTACAGCAAACTACCAATCATAGAACGATAGAGTGTTTGGTCAACCGATTTACCTCCCTCATCAAGATCGAGATGTCCATTGGTAGGATTGGAGGTCTTGATGGGCTTGCAATCTTCCATCTTGAAGCGCTTGAGGAGGTCCTTCGTGTACTTCTCTTGCGACACGAATGTCCCCTCCCTCAATTGCTTGACTTGAAAGCCGAGGAAGAATGTGAGCTCACCGATCATGGACATGTCAAACTCCTTGGACATCATATCACCAAATTCCTTGCAAAAATCTTCATTAGTCAAAACAAAGATAATATCATCAACATAAACTTGACAAATAAAGATGTGCCCTTTATGTTTCTTGGTGAAGAGTGTGATATCGACCAAGCCGATTTTGAAGCCCTTATTGATAAGGAAGTCGCGGAGGCACTCGTACCAAGCCTGAGGGGCTTGCTTCAAGCCATATAGCGCCTTGGACAACCAATAAACATAGTTTGGATATCTAGGGTCCTCAAAACCCGGTGGTTACAAAATATAGACAAGTTCATTTATGAAGCCATTTAAAAATGCACTTTTCACATCCATTTGAAAGAGTTTTAGATTGTGATTAGATGCATATGCAAGTAGGATACGGATGTCTTCCAATCTTGTAACCGGGGCAAAAGTCTCCCCAAAATCCAAGCCTTCAACTTGGGAGAAATCTTTTGCCACGAGCCTTGCCTTGTTTCTTACAGTGTTGCCCTTGTCATCTTGCTTGTTGCGGAACACCCACTTGGTGCCTATGACTCTTGCTCCTTTTGGCTTCTCTTCAAGTGTCCAAACTTGATTGCGGGTGAAGTTATTGAGTTCTTCATGCATGGCATTTGACCCAATCCGGATCTTGAAGAGCTTCTTCTATGCTAGTAGGCCCAATGCAAGAGACAAAAGAGTGATGTTCAATAAATTGAGCATGCCTTTGTGAGCGAGTCATTACCCCCTTGAAGGACTTCCTATTATGAGATCTTGAGGATGAGCTTGTAGGAGTGGAGTAGATCTTCTATCAACCACTTGAGGAGGAGGTTGTGGAGCATCAACATCTTGTACTTGTGCCTCAACTTCTTCTTGTGTGATGTGGGTGTCTTCATGTGGATCCAACCCATCTTTATCTTCATCGTCTTGAGGCACATTTGATGAAGATGGTCAATTGATCACTTGCACATCATCGCCATCATCTTCATCATATTTTGGCTGATGTCTCCGGTTGGCATGTTCTTCATAGCCTTCCTCAATGGTTCATCACCTACATCATCAAGATTCTCATGCTCTCCTTGAGAGCCATTAGATTCATCGAACTCCACATCATATGTTTCCTCAACAAGGCTGGTGACATTGTTGAATACTCTATATGCTTTGGACTTCAATGAGTAACCAACAACAAAGCCAATATCACAACATCTTTGAAACTTTCCTAGGTGTTGCCGCATCTTGTAGATGTAGCATTTGCAACCAAACACCCGGAAGTAGGAGACATCCGACTTTTTGCCAATGAATACCTCATAAGGGTCTTCTTTAGCAACCGGTGAGGGAATAGGTGGTTGGATGCATAGCATGCGGTGTTGATTACCTCTACCCAAAACTTCTCCAGTGTGTTGTACTCATCAAGCATAGTCTTTGCAAGGGTGATCAATGTCCGGTTCTTCCTTTCAACAACTCCATTTTGTTGAGGTGTATAGGTGGATGACACTTCATGCTTGATCCCAACTTCATCACAATAAACTTCAATGTTTGTGTTGTTAAATTCTTTCCCATTGTCACTTCTAATCTTCTTGATCCTCACTTCAAACTTATTTTGTGCCCTCTTGTCAAACTTCTTGAAAGATGCGACAACTTCGGTCTTGTCATGAAGAAAGAACACCCAAGTATATCTTGAGAAATCATCAACAATCACTAGACAATAGAGCTTGCCACCAATACTTGCATAAGTTGTTGGCCCAAATAAATCCTGTTTACGCCAAAATCTGGACTAAGTGCGGATAACCAATGCCGAATGCAGATAGCCGATTTTCGGGAACAGAGGCCAAGACAGAGATAGTCGATCGGGTCCCAGAATCGATTGTGGGCTGGAGGTGAAGACGGCGCGAATAGCCGATTTGATGACGTCAGCGTGGATCTTCGGCCAGGAAAGTGATCACGTTCGGAGTCCGTTGAGGAAAGGAAAGATTGGGCTCCAAGTTACCTTTAATTTAGGAAAGTTTGTTAGTTTCCGTATTTATCTTGAGTTGAAATTTGAATAGGACTCTATCAAAACCCTGGGTATAAATATAAGCCCCGGCCATTGTAATAGACACACATCAATACAACACATCTTTTGGCTCCGGCCAAAACTTAGGAGTAGGAGTAACGTAGATCTCGGCGAGTTCTTCAATCGGGCTAAGTGTCATCTGGTGGATACAGGCTTGCTTGTAAGTACCGTCATGCCTTGCTAAGCTTTGTCTCTTTAATGTCATCCAGTGGACATGGGAGCATCGTAGATCGGGGTTGATTCTTATTTGATATAAGTTTAGCGTCATCCGGTGGACGTGGGCCTAGATCAAATAAGGGTTAGTTATCGATTCATGTTTGTTTTCTTGTTTAATCTATGTTTAACGTCATCCGGTGGACGAAGGCTTAGGTTAAGCTTGATTATGTGCATGGATTAGTTATCGGCTCTAACTAATTTGGCATCTTAGTTAGATTCATTAAGTTATCAAGATGTTATTTGTCATTTATTGTTTATTTATTAATATAACATCTTTCTGCCCGATCAAGATTGTGTAGTATTGGCCTTAGATCCACATGAAAAATGTCATTTATGTCTCGTTCATGTTTATGCTTTGTTATGATATCGCTTGATTCGGCCAGTATTATCGTAATCTTGCTCGTACGTGCTGTGGATGCTTGACAAGAGCCGATCTGAATGAACACAGAGCCGCCGGCCTTTTAGACCAGCTCTGTATTCCTTCTAGATTTGCTTGTGATTATTTTCGGGAATATATCTAAACTGGTGCGAAGCCGCAGGACTTCTAGACCAGCTTCGTATTAGTACTAGATTTATACTTAGAACTAATCACCGCCAAGTTTTCTATTTCACGGACCCCGAATCGGCTAATTAGCCGATACGGTTGTGCTTTCTCGAGAAAAGCCAATTAACAGATCGCATTCTGCCAAATCGACTAAATAGCCGATTTCTGCCTGTTTGACATTCAGACAGCCTGAACTGAATGATTTGAGCTGTTTACAGCAATCGATTATGCTTTAATCTGTTATAATTATCTGCATAGATTTGTATAATGTAGATTGTTCTATTTGATCATGCATATCAATCGATTATGTATCAGTTCAGTATCTGTTTCTATAACAAACATACATATATGCCGGAATCGACTCTTTAGTCGATTTTCGATTGAATCGGCTCTCAGAGCCACATAGTTGGAACTACCTGGACATACTGGTTAGTTCCGCCCTGTGATTACTGATTATTATCTTTTCCTTGTCAATTGCAGGTCAAATTGACTAGCACGCCTGAGGGTTATCGGCACTCTCTGACCGGGTTTGAAGTTAACTGGATCTTGGAAGCTCCGACGCTCTTGAGATCATATCCGGCTTCGCTGGTGTGTTGAGACGCAAGAACCACATTTTGTGCCAACATACTTTTTGGCATGCCTAGTGGGACAGTTTCACTCGTGACTAAGGGAAAGGCTCCAGAGACCATGGCTCTCAGGGACGACGGCGTCATCAGAGTCAAGCGTGAGGAGATCGACCCCGAGGATGTTGCGGTGCTGGAGCAGATCATCGAAAAGTTCACTGATGCCTGTCTGCTGTCGTTTGCTAAAAATCGCGATGGCCACGTGTTCAAGAAAAACCCCTACCCAAGGTGGGTCATGCCTGGCCACACCGACAAGGAGGAGCAAGAGTTCAAAGAGTTCATCCAGAGCGCCATCTGGAACGCTTCGCACCAGGCAGTCGGGCACCATCACAATGTTTTCCTGCAGACATTCTACAATATCATGAAGACCGTCATCAAGAAATAGGACTAGGAATCATTGGGCCCAACGTACTTCAATATTCCCCCAGAAGATACCAAATCAGATGTAGCGGCTAGAACATCCGATCCTCCGCCGCAATAGCCAAAACCGTCAAAGTCATCTGATCAACATCCCAATGTGGCGACGGATTCAGCTACAAAAATAGCTCCGCAACCTAAGCTATACAGAGATTACTCTCCTGAGCAGATTGCCGCTTATATGCATACAATTGGGAACGCGCCGGCCGGGAACGTGCAGACTAGAAACGTGACTTCGGCAACTCCAAACTATCACATCGGGCACACCTATGATGAGCTCACATCGGCGCCACATCCTGGTTATGCGCAATCGCCTCAAGACGAGTTAGTAGACAAGATGAGTGCAATGCTCAGGGACCAATTTGGCTTGTAGCCAAAAGCGGGGGTGTCGATCAGATACAGGCACCCCTACCCTGAATGGTTTGATCGTGTGGCATTACCACAAATGTACCGCATGGCGGATTTCGCCAATTTCAGCGGTCAAGACGACATATCCACCATAGAGCACATCAGCCGCTACCTGACTCAGCTTGGTGAGGCGTCTTATGAGGATGCTCACAAGGTCCGTTTCTTCTCATTGTCCTTGACAGGGCTGGCTTTCAGTTGGTTCACCACTCTGGAGCCCGGGACAATCCAAAACTGGGCAGACCTGGAAAGCAAGTTTCACGGTTATTTCTTCTCTGGCACTGGGGAGAAAATTAATGTTGATTTGACCAGCATGTGCTAGAAGAGTAGCGAGACTGGATCAGCCTTCATCAAGCGCTTCAGGAAGATGAAGAACATGTGCTATTCACTGAACCTGCCTGACAAGCAGCTCGCTCACTTGGTCATTGGTGGGATGCTCCCGCACATTCAAGAAAAGCTGGTGGGCATTGACTTTGATAGCATTAGCTAGGTGTTGCAGCGAGTGACGGCCTTGGAGCTACAAGCCCAGACCTTCCGTAAGGAGGGGAGATACAAAAAGACGGCGTTCGTCAGTAATTCGGACTCGGAGGATGAAGATGAAGATGAAATCACCGCTGTCGAGCTGAGATGGGGCAAGAAGCCCATGGCTGTATCCAAAAATTGGAGCTCGGAGGATCAGTATGATTTTGATACAAATAAGCTGGACAAATTATTTGATCTGCTGGTCAGTGCTGGGCAGATTACCTTCCCTGCCGATTATGTAAGGCCCTCTCCTGAAGACTTGAAAGGGAAGACTTTCTGCCAGTACCACGGCCTCACCTCACACGACACCAATGGATGCCACGCATTCAGAACTCAGATACAGAGGGCTATCTCCCGCGGCTTATTGAAGTTTGACAGTCCTGCTAAAGGGAAAATGAAGATTGATAAGTTCCCATTCCTGAAGGGTCAGAATATGGTCGAGGTGTCGGCCCCTGCAGGCAAGATGAAAGTTCTGACCTCCAACCAAGCTAGAAGGAATGCATCGGTCGATCCTGATATGCAGATATCGGCTGAGGAGCTGGCATTGATCAAGAGAAGGCGGGAGCAGAACCGATGGCAATATGAAAAGGGAGAATCCAGCGGCACCAAGAAGATCAGACCTACCTCCCGCGATCTGCTGAACAAATGGCATCGGGAGAAGGAGAAGACCCACCGGAAGCAGCTCGAAGAGGAAGAGTACCGAAGATGGGCTCGTGATGAGGAGGAGGCCCACTACCAGGAAGAGCTGGCTCGTCACCGGGAGGAAGAAGAAAGTCACTGGCATTGCCCATTCTTCAGGCATTGCTGGAATGAAGGTCTGAGATTGCCAACTTTGCGCAATTGCTCAGAGTGCAGCGATCAATACCGAGAGTACAGACACTCTCAGACCAACCGCCGGACTGTGTATGAGAGGCTTGGACGCCCACATGATATGCAGGATCGGCGCGAAAAAGGAGACCTGCGCGATCGGCTCAGCGAAGCTGCAGTTGATCACCAAGAGCCGATCTGGCAAGAGAATCAATGGTGCCCTGGGACTTGACCAAGAGCCAGAGGCACCGCGTGCAATGCCTCAGGAATAGGGAGCTCAAAGCAAAAGGCCGCACGAAGCAAATCTGGCGGAAGAAGCTTCCTCAGGACAAAGGGAAGGCAACAGCCGATGCGCAGATGGTGTTTGTGCTTCCGGCTGAATTCAGGGCGTCTCGAGCCAAGAAGATTGAGGTTCTCTCTGATTCTGATGAGTCAGAGTCTGAGCAGGCCACTGCCAAGCTGGTTTTCGCATAGCAGGCTGCCTTTGACAAGCTGCCCAAGCACCGGCACCTGAAGGCCCTGTATCTCAAAGGATATGTCGATGGGATGCCCATGACCAAGATGCTAGTCGATGGTGGTGCCACTGTCAATCTCATGCCCTACACCACATTCTGCAAGCTGGGCAAGGGCCCTGATGATTTAATCAAGACCGACATGATGCTCAAAGATTTCGGGGGCAACTCTTCAAATACCCGGGGGGCAATCAATGTCGAGCTAACAGTCGGGAAGAAGACGCTGCTCACCACCTTCTTTGTGATTGACAGCAAGGGTTCTTACAGTCTGTTACTTGGGCATGATTGGATTCATGCTAACTGCTGCGTGCCATCGACCATGCACCAATGTGTGATGCAGTGGCATGGTGAGGAGGTCGAAGTGGTCCCGGCCGACGACTCGGTGAGTATAGCCGCAGCGGATGCTGCCTACTGGGAAGCTGGGGATCATGACTATTTTTCTAGCAAGACTTGGGAAGAAGGCTCCATCAAGGTCAGCGATGAGAGTCAACAGCCGGTCAGGGCAATCGGCTCTGAGTCTTTTTATTAATGGATAACCCAATCGATGGCACCGAGGCCAAGCTTGGCCAAGGTTTCACGTCGGCCAATAAACTTGAAGACGTGGACATCGGATCTAGTGATAGACCAAGGCCAACATATATTGCCGCCAATATTGACCCTGAGTTCAGGCGAGAGTTGATTGACTTATTGAAAGAATACAAAGACTGCTTCGCCTGGGAGTACTACGAGATGCCCGGCTTGAACAAATCGATTGTCGACCACAGATTGCCTATCAAGCCCGGGTTTTGGCCTTTCAAGCAGCCGCCACAATGATTCAAGCAAGATTCATTACCTGGCATCAAGGCCGAGATTGAAAGGTTGCTGGAAGCCAAGTTCATTCGAGCTTGCCGATACGCCGAGTGGGTATCGAATATTGTCCCTGTGTATGTCACATCCAATTTTAAGAATAAAATAGGATGCATAATCTTATGTGCGCCCAGAGATCAGTCACACACATAAGCCAACAAATTGCATAAATTGTATCATAACCAATGTTTAATACATAGCGAATAATATCAAAGTCATTACACAGCGGAAAAATAAAGATAACTCTCGCGGTAGCTCCATAGCACAGGGACGTCGACTGGTGAAGCACAAGTCTAGTAATCCTCTGGGTAGTCCTCATCACTATCACCATCTGTTACCCATCTGGGATTTTTTAACCAAATAATGAAAAATAAACAAGCGTAAGTACATGTCGTACTCAACAAGACTAGCATGGGTTCATGAGGCTCAAAAGGTTGACACGGTTTTAACAGCAGGTTGCTTTTAATTAACCATCCTTTTAGGCAGTTGGATTGCAACAAATGAATAAGCCCATTCTCATGATCATAGTAAACATAATTAATGAATAGCAATAAACAGATTTAGCAATAAGTAAGCATCACCCCAAAAGAATAACTACTCCGTAAAACGTCCAAGGCCGCTCTTGACCGTGAGCTCGGCTAGTATACCAGTTTTACACTCTGCAGAGGTTGTGCACTTTCACTATGAGCCGTGATTCCCATTTGCTCGGGGTAGCTAGCCCCATAACACTTCCAAGGTGAGCGAGCAGGGTTTCACTATGAAGTCTTTCAAAGTACTCCGTCTAACAAGTTAGGGCCGCTAGGAACCCGGCAAGCAGATGTAGAGGCCCCCTTCTTCGTGGCACAAGGTCACGCAGGTTATACATACTCGGACAGGAGCCGCACTATACCCGAGTCGGCAGGTCCCTTCACGCCTTTTGGTAACCTCTAACAAGCTAGAAAAAGTGCCCATACTTGACTAAAACCAGAGCCATGTAGCCCTCATAGTTGCACTGTCAATCCCGGTGTCATACTTACAGATCATTATCAAAGGTGAAGGATTTTGAGCATTACAAAACTATGCTCGAATCCCCTAGTTCCCTGTTGCTAAAAAGGCATCTTTTAATCATATTGCATAATCAATTAATCAAGTTTACACGATCATGATTCCCAAAAGCGCACTAGCAACATTTACCAGATGCATAATCCCATAGGTGGCAAGGAACAGGGTAACAATGCTAGGAATTAACTATGGTTAACAAGGAAGACACATGCAAATGCAATTATTTATTTGGTGAATAGGACAACAAGGATGATCCATACTAATACTTGCCTTGATCAGCAAACTCCTGGTGATCCGGGTTGTTGCAGTATTGATCTTGATCACCCACGTAAAGCTCACCGTCTATACTCGATCCATCATAACAACACACACGCATACAGGGGCAATCATGCATACAAACAAGAGTTTTCATTAGAACAGTACACCAACAGAGAGAAAATAAGTTAAAAAGGTTATAAAACAAATCTACTGAACATGCTGAGGGCTGCGGCTAAGCCTTAAAACTGCAGGGGGTTATTCGCAAAAACGCCGACCGAATCGGTATGGGCTGCTCTGCGGCCGTCCGATTCAAAATCGGCGGATCAGATTAAAAGAGGGGAGGGGTGGCGGTGCTCTCGGCCGGAAAACAGAGGCCGACGGCAGCGCCATGGCCGGAGGGCCGCCGAAGAAGGTGAACTCGGCCTTCGGTGCATGAAATAGGTCGGGAAGGGTACCCATAGATCGGGAAGAGCGTCGCAAGCTCACCTAGGGTGATGGGAAGGTCGGAAATCGACTCGGTGATAGCTCGCGGCGTGATCCGGCGGACGGTGGATCTCTGCAACGGCGGCGGAGGCGTGTCAGTGCACAAATTGAAGGGGGAAAGTGCTCGGGAACTTCACAAGATCACAGCGAAGCTCCTCAAAGGCTTACCGAGAGGAAATTGGTGGCGAATCGAGCTAATTGCTCGCGGCGGCGGATGCTCAGTTCTCGCGGGAGCTCGGCAATGGCGGCGAGAAGAGGCGGCTAGGGTTAGGTGACGGCTATGGGGAGGTGTGGCGTTGCTTAAATACTCCCGAGGTGTGACGACAATCTCGGAGATTGAAACAAACTCGGCGAGCGGAGAAATCGGCTTCGGCCGTTTCTTCTCTGCTACGGACTCTCAGCGCGGCGACGAACTCGGCTTCGGCCGTTTCTTTCTTGCCCGCGTCGGACTCTCGGCGAGCAGCAGAGGGAAACAGGGAAGGGGCTGTTCTGTGGGTCCACAGGTCGGTAGCACCGAGCGCTGGGGTCGGGCTGGCAGTCACGGCAGAGGGACGCTTCGCGCGCGTTCGGCCGCGGTGGATGAACACGGCAGCGGCGTCTCTGTTCGCGCGGCGGGGGTGGTGGAGAAGGAAGCGCTGACCCGTGGGTCCCACTCGTCAGTCAGATGGGGTAAGGGGAAAGGAAGGGAGCAGGTCGGCCGAGCTGTCCTCGGGCCATCCGACCTGGATCTGCTGGGGCCAGGGAGTGGAAAACAGGCCAAGCTGCTGCTCGGGCCAGAAAGGAGAGGGGAAGGGCTCTGCTCTATTTCCTTTTTCCATTTTCCAAAAGGATTTTCAAATTGGGTTTTGAAATATTTGAGAAATTCAAATAATCTAAAACAGTACAAAGAAGAAATGCTCCAGCATGAATGCATCATACATGTGTATGACCTAGGTTTGATTTTATATTTGAGAAAAATTATTATTTCCCTATATTGGAATGATCAACTAATTGCATAATTAAATAAATTCCCACTATTTAAAAGGATGCAATTTTTCGGGTGTTACAGTGTATAAGAAGAATGGCAAGTTGCGGGTTTGCATCGATTTCAGGGATTTGAACAGAACTACCCCGATGGACGGCTACCCAATGCCGATAGCCGATATGTTAGTCGATTCGGCTGCAGGGCACCAGGTCATCAGCTTCATGGATGGTAATGCTGGCTACAATCAAATTTTTATGGCTGATGAAGATATTCCTAAGACGACTTTCAGATGTCCTGGTACTATCGGTTTGTTCGAATGGGTTGTAATGACGTTTGGTTTAAAAAATGCTGGTGCAACTTACCAGAGGGCTATGAATTATATATTTCATAAGTTGATCGGCAAGATTGTAGAAATTTACATCGATGATGTAGTTGTGAAGTCCAGAAGCTACAAGGAACACTTAGCCGATTTGAAGGCTACACTGGAGTGCACTCAGAAGCATGGCATGAAGATGAATCCTAATAAATATGCTTTCGGGGTATCGGCTGGCAAGTTTTTGGGTTTCATGGTACACCGCAAGGGAATCGAGGTTGGCAGTAAAAGCAGGAAGGCCATCGATCAGCTTGTGCCGCCAACTAATAAGAAGGAATTGCAGTCTTTACTTGGCAAGATCAATTTCATTAGAAGATTCATTGCCAATCTGTCCGAGAAGGTGCTGCCGTTCTCGCCACTATTGAAGCTGAAATATACTCAGGAGTTCAAATGGGGTGACGTACAGAAAAAGCTTTCGACAAAATCAAGGAATATATGAAGTCTCCACCTGTTCTGGTACCACCACAGGCAGGTAAGCCATTCAAGCTGTACGTGACGGCCGAAGACCATACAATTGGATCGGCCCTTTTTCAGGAATTTGAAGGAAAAGAGAGGGCAGTTTTCTATCTGAGCAGAAGGCTTTTGGATCCTGAGACAAGATACACACCAACAGAGAACCTGTGCTTATGCTTATTCTACTCATGCACCAAGCTGAGGCATTATTTGCTATCAGCCGAATGTGTGGTAGTTTCCAAGGCTGATGTGATCAGGCATATGTTGTCAATGCCTATCCTGAACGAGCGGATTGGGAAATGGATCTTGGACCTCTCTGAGTTCGACTTGAGGTTCGAATCGGCTAAGGCAGTCAAAGGTCAGGCAATAGCCGATTTCATCACCTAGCATCATGAGGGCACCGTCAGTATAGTTGATGTGGCGCCGTGGTCTATGTTCTTTGATGGATCATCTTGCAAGCAAGGCGGAGGTGCTGGGGTAATACTAATATCACCTCGAGGTCAACGGTTTGAATACACTTTCCAGATCGGGCCAACCGTAACAAATAACCAGGCTGAGTATGAGGCGATTTGGAAGGGATTTCAGCTTCTACATGAAGCAAAGGCCGACGTAATTGAAGTATTTAGAGATTCACAACTAGTCATCAACCAATTGCTCGGCCTATTTGAGTGTAAAGAAGACGTACTCCGAGGCTATTATGATCAGTGCCAACCTTTGATCAGAGGGTTCTTAGCAGTTTCATTATATCATATTCCCAGAGCTCAGAATCAGGAAGCTAATCGGCTGGCGCAGAGCGCTTCGGGTTATAGATCGATGTAGGAAATCCTCAATACCGAGCAATCAACTGATGACTGGCGGGGCAAGATAACAAGGTATCTTGCAAATCGTTCATAGAAAGTTGTATTATAAGACTATCGAGGGGGTACTGCTGAGATGCCTCGGGGCCGAAGAATCGATGAAGCTGATGAGTGAGGTTCATGAAGGAGTCTGTGGTGCTCACCAATCGGCTCTTAAGATGAAATGGATTATCAGAAGGACTGGTTATTATTGGCCAACGATGCTCGAAGATTGTTTCAGGTATTACAAGAGTTGCCAAGAGTGCCAGAGATTCAGGAATATGCAGAAGTCTCCAGCCTCAGCTATGAATCCTATCATCAAGCCATGGCCGTTCAGAGGTTGGGGAATCGATCTTATCGGCCAAATCTATCCACCGTCCAGTAAAGGTCATAAATGGATTTTGGTTGCAACAGACTACTTTACTAAGTGGGTAGAAGTTGTTCCTTTGAAGAATGCCACATCCGGAGATGTAGTCGAATTTATAAAGGAACATATCATTACAGATTTGATATACCACAGACTATCATGACAGATCAAGGGACAATGTTCACTTCGGATGAGTTTTTGACCTTTGCTGACGACATGGGCATTAAAGTTTATAATTCATCACCTTATTATGCTCAAGCCAATGGTAAGGCTGAAGCGTCAAATCAAATTTTAATCAAGATCATTAAGAAAAAGATTGAGTAGACTCCCAGGAGGTGGTACTTGACGCTTAGTGAAGCTCTGTGGGCATACCGGATGGCTCAGCATGGATCAACTAAAGCCACGCCCTATGAGTTGTTCTATGGGCACACTGCTGTTCTTCCTTGGGAGATTCAATCCGAAACATGACGTGTCAAGTTACAGAATGAGCTTACAGCCGGTGAGTACAAGGATATCATGATGGACAGTCTGGAAGATCTACATTGTCATCGGCTCAAGGCCTTGGAGTGCATTGAAGCCAATATGATATGGGTGGCTAAGTATTACAACACTAAAGTAAGAGGAAAGAGCTTTACTGAATCGGAACTGGTATGGAAGACCATCCTGCCCATCGGAACCAAAAATAGCCGATTCGGCAAGTGGTCGCCAAATTGGGTAGGCCCGTATCGAATTGTTGAAATTGGGCCTGGCAATGCCTATATACTCGAAGACATGGAAGGAAGGAGATTTTCCAGAGCGATCAATGGCAAGTACCTGAAGAAGTACTATCCCAGTATCCCAGTTGGGGGATGATAGCCGATCGGTGTAAGATCTGGCTCTGATTCGGTGTAGTACGAAGAGGATCGCCTTTAGGACAAAAATAGCCGATTCGGTCTGATGAATCACCTTTAGCACAAAAACAAAATGCCCTCGATGAGGTGTAACAGCCAATGTAATTGCATCGCCTTTAGAGCAAAGATAAAAATAATGAAGACAGATTGATGATTATCAATACATTTTTCATTTCTGCTTCATGTTTACAGAGGAGCCCTATTACATTCTAATTTGGATTATGAGTAGCTCTATCTATGATATCTTGGGCATCGGTGACGGCCGCCACCTCGTCGGCGTGAGGGAAGAAGTTTGCCAATTGGGCGCTGGCCACCTCCATGTCCTGGCCCTCCGGGAACCCAGGCTCGATGGCCTCCAAGGCTATGCCGGAGCAGAGGCGTGCGGCCGTGAGAGCCCCGGTGGCGCCATGACGAACGCCGGCCATGGCTACCTGGTGGACACGGTGGTGAACATCCAGGAGCCGTTCCGCCTGCGTGTTGCCACGGGCGTTGACTGCGTTGGCGGCGATCTCGGCGGCGACGCGCAGCTCCTCTAGCTGTGCGGTCAGGGCTGCAAGAACAGGAAAGGTCAGCGCAAGGATCGCCATCAGTATGACACGAAGCAGTTTCAAGACATGGTCACCTGCCACCGCGGCGTCTGACGCGGCGAGCTGAGCCTACACATTGGCAGACTCAATCTCGGCGGCAGCAAGGGCAGCAGCTTGCTCTTCGTTAACGCCCTGCAGCCTATCATTCTCCTTTGTAGCCTCCAAGTAGAGGTTACGGTACTCCACCATCTGGTTGTGGAAGCGACGACCGTCGGCGGCCATGTATGACCCGTCAGAGTCTGCAGAAGACCCCGACTCGAATCCAGCGCCTGGGGCCGGATCTTGAGGAGGGCCCTGAGGAGGCGCAGTCCGGCGAACCAAGGAGTCAGGGCCAATCGGTGCACCCAGAGGAAAAGGAATCAGGCGAGCCTGACTGAAAATAGCAGAGAAGCAGATGTATCAGAATCGAAAGAAATCAATGCCATGGATGCAAACTGATTTACCTGCTATAAATGGCCAACTGCGGGGCGTCACCCAGCGATGACGGCCGTGAGACGGGCCAGCGGTAGCACCCGCACCAGGGGTGGCTCCAGCGGCTGTAGGGGCAGCCTGAGACGGCCCGGCAGCGGTTCCCGAACCTCCGGCACCGGTGGTTTCCGCATCACTGTGCAAGACGTCAGTGGTCAGATTAGATCGGATCGATGTATCAAGAAGTGAATAGTAGCCTTACCCTAACCAGGCTCGCAGATGGTGCCTCTATTCACCCATGGCCCGCAGGCTCCGGCTGAAGTTGTCGCCTTCAGCGGAACCCGAAGCCGGTCGCTTGCCGTGGTCTCCGTCGCCGGCCATGGGATTGGTTTTGGAGATTTGTTTTTCTCTGTTCGAGGAGAAGAGCCGAAGAGCAAAGGCCGGGTGAGCAAAGGCTAGGGTGTTTGCGGTTGCTCGCTCAGGCCAGGCGTCTACTTATAAAGATGGAGGCACCAAGACGGTTTCCCCCTCGGGAGATGAGGCGACACGGCGGAATTTATACTGGAGTTTACCCACGTTTCTTGAATCCGGAACCGACGCCGCGCGTGGGAGGTAGAACGTCTTGATTGGCTATTTTGGTCGGTTGCCTGGAATCGGTTAATCAGGCCGCTTGCTTGGGATCAGCTAAGTAGATCAGTTACTTGGATCGACTGAATAGCCGATTTCTGCGAACTGTGACAAATACTAAAGATCAGGCTGAATAGCCGATTCGAAGGCAGAACAAGAAAAAGGTTGATTTCGGTCTGCCGAATGTAAATGCCATGATTTACAGGAAGAGTTGAACATGAGTTACAAGCCCAACAAAGATCGAATAGAAGAGATACATTCAACATAAAGAACATGGCCGGTCTGCACAGACTCTTGGTATTCGTCGGCCGTTGAATTGAGGATGTTCAGGCGCTAGTTGATCCGTCTGCCTTCAATGACCCTGGCGCTGACTTGTTTTCTCTTCTTAGTCATATCAACAGTATTTGTTGATACAGAAATTTCATGCTGAGTGATGGCCGAGTTTACTTCCTCAAGCTCCTTCATCAGCTGCTCGCGCCTGGCCTTCGGAGTGTTCAGCTCTGACTCGGCTGAGGTGATGTTGTTCTTCAGCAGTTTGACTTGATCTGCCAACATGTGAGCCTCTTGCTTGTCGATCGAACTGTTATTTCTCAGCTGCTCAAGCTCGGCCAGGTTTATGTGGGCAGTGTTGATTGTTGGGGTGGTACTTTTGAGCTTGACAAGCTGCTTCAAGAGGCTAAGAGTTGCCGGGTTTGTATGCTGTTGGATTACCTCAATTGCCTGATCGATTGTTTCAGGTTGCCGGATTAGATCAAAAAGGTCTATTTCCAGTTGAGGCAAGAGCTCATTTAGCCGATTCTTAAAATCTGGCTCTGGCAGTGCTGTAGATTTCGAGCTTAGTTCACCTTCGTCACAACATACCTCCAGGTCGAAAGAGTAGCTGGGAGTTGAAGGCTACAGCAACTGCATTAAGATATTAGGAGGTGATGGCATGGGTAACATGATTAGTTAAAGGATATGTGCTCCACCTGAACAGAGGCTGAAGGAACTGAAGCTGGTGAAGTGCCCGGTCGATCTGTCGTGGCAATCTCCTTTTCGGCAGGAGGAGTAGCCTCATCATGTGTTTCTATGATCAATTGAAGCTCTACAGTAATAAAAGTGAGTGAGAAATAGAGCAAGCACGATAAGTGTTAACAGCCGAAGAGCCTTACCTAGATGTTCAGGAGATGGTGTTTTCTCTTCTTCAAGTTCGTTCCATGAAGGAGGGTTATTCGGCTGCATTTTTAGAAAGGATCAGAAAATATTCAGCAAGGTAGGATTGTGTGCTTACAAATTTGGTTGATACCTGAGTTCCTTCTCCTTCTTGCTGGATAGCAATGTTTTCATCCATTCCCAGAAAGCCTTCAGCCGTATCTTGGTGGCCTGTTGTTTCTGGATGGGTTTCGGTCTGGATGTTTTCAGAAGGAGTCTGGATCGGCTGAATGCTTGCCTATTATATAGCCGATTTGGTCAGGTAAGCTGAGTAGATAATGCAGAATATTTCAAGGCATCTAAGTACCTGAGTAGGCTTCCTCTTGGATCTCTTTTTCTTGGTGGTCGTCTTCTGAAGACTTGATGAAGCTTTCCTTTTTGAAGCCGGAGCAGTTGTCATACTGGCAGGGGCCTTCATCATCTTTTTCAAGGATGGAGCCTAAGAGCCTAGCCTGGCAGTTGGGCAAGAAGGATAATAGTTGATCTGCTCTGGTGGGTTGGATTCTGGGTCCTGCATTAATAGAAGTTAGAACACAATTTGCAGCCGGTTTGAATGGAATCGGTTAAAGTACTTACTGCCGAGATAGAGTTGAAGCTTGGGTCCAGGGCTCTGCATCTATCATGGATCATTTGACAGAAAAGATGAGCATGCCATTGTTGCCACCAGCGATCAAAAGTCTCATGGGACATTGAAATTTGGCTCCAATGCTCTACAGTGTGAACTGGCAATTCTGCTCCCAATGAGAAGACCCTGTCGACTTCTAGCATCTCGGTGATTTCATCTCTGGGCCTCAGAAGGTGTAGAAATGGAAGCTTGGGGGCAGTTGGCCAAAGCCCAATTGTCTTGCTGCAACATTGGGGTGATAAAATTCATATGAAGGCCAGCTGGGCTCAGTACTGCTGGTACCGTGAAGATGCTTAAAGTCAACTGGCAGTGTGCAGGGCTTTATGATGACATTGAAAATTTCAGTACCTCCAGCATCAGAGCATCCTGTACTGAACCTGAAGGTATAGGGCATTGGGAATTCATTATCATCTGCATATGGGAACCAAATCAGGGTGTCTGGTCCCAAGCCTCTGTAAAGTTTCTCAAGTAAGTTCCCTCGGTTCATGTTAATAGTGATGGCTGAGGCAGCTTCTCCAAAATTCTGACAGCCCCTGGTGATCTGGTTGCTGTCCTCTTCTGCATAGTTGATAGAAGGGTAATTGAGGTTGTTGAGGTTTGACCTGACCATCTTGTGCAAATACAAGTTGAGCCATAGTTGAATCAACCACTAGGGACCTGTTATTTACCGTTCTTATTCCCCTTTTAGCAGATAGCTGGCAACTCGGCTCATTAATCTGTAGGCAGATCCCAGCAATATTTTACCTAAGGGGATTGAATTGCCTTGGGCCAATTTTTCTACAAGGGCTTTGAAGGGATAGGCCGGCCCCAAGGAAGCGCCACAGAAGATGAATCTTTCCAGCCACAAGATCAAGAAGGCTATTTATTCCTTGTCGCTGATGCTGGAGGTTGTTTGCTGATGGGTTTTGTAACAACCCGGGTTTTCCGACAACCAAAAATCCGAGCTTTCAAAAATTTTCTTACAATATGTGTGAAGCATGTAGGAACTAGGTTGAACCACGACTAGCCCACTAACAAACGTTGCATTCATATAGGATTGTTTGTAGGATTTTGTCGGAGTTCTATAGTTGGTCTAGGGTTTTACATCCGAGAGCATTAATCCATAGCAACCTTCCTCCGAGTCCTTCGTAATTTCCTTCCCCTTAATTCTCCAACAATCGTATTCCTTTGAAACCCTGAACCAAGGTTCTCAATCCATCTTAACAAGCGGAGGGATTTCCTTTTTCCTCTTCAAGAAATCCACTCGACCTCCCTCTCTGATTTCATCTTTGATTCCGTTAACAAACTCCGTTTCAATCCCTTTTTAATCCCATCTCAAACCTCTCTAATCCTTCTAAATAATAGAGGGGGAAAAATCCCTTTTTCACCTTCCCCAACCTAGCCCAACCAGTCATCAGACCAAGTCAACAGGGCAGCCCAGCACCTCTCCACTCTCACCATCGTGCAACCCACCCGACACCCTAGTCCACACGGCCCAGCTCGCCCTCCGCGGCCCACATTGCCTCCTCACTCGCGCAGCCCAGACGGCCCAAGCGCCGCGGCCTGCCTGGCAGCCACGCCCCAGCCCTAGGGGCGATAGCACCACGCCCCGTCGCAGCACGCACAGAGCCCCTCCGCCACGATGTCACCCATCTCACGTGCCGCTGTGAACACGACGTCGCCATGACCGCGTCGTCCCCGAGCCGACCGTCTCCGTCAAGCTCGAGCTCCGCCAGGCGCTTCCCACGACCTCGCCTCGCCTTCGCCACTGATGAGCCACGCCACTGGGCTGTGCCTGCAACATGGACACGGCCGCACCAGTGCCTCGCTGCGTCCCAGCCGTGATGAGCCTGCAGCGTCTCGACCCCACCACGCTGGAGCACAACCAAAGGTGCTCACCGACCGGAGCCGACCATGACGACGCAGGTGGCTGGGAACCACCGCGGCGTCGACCTCGTCTGCGCCTCCTCGATGCTGCAACCCCGGCTCGCCCTGTCGATGAGCACGCCCCCTGCTACGACCAACTCCTGCATCCGTCTCGCAATGTTGTCACCGTCGCACCATTGAACGAACCTCCTCCACTGGCCACGATTTCCCTGGTGAGCTGCCGATGCCCGAGGCCCTCTCCTTCCTCCCCACTGTGACCCTGCTAGTGACTTGTACTGAGACTGGCCTTCGTGCCACTTGCTTCACTGCGTAGGAAGGCAGCAAGCCACACCGACACCCCTGACCCTGGTGACCGTGAGCCCATGTCGTGTCCGCGACATCGTGCTCCGCCGAGCTGAACCGCAACCTGGACGCCGCCCCGTACGACTACAGCAACGATGCGGATCTTCCTGCACAGCCCCGATCCATCACGACCTTGACTCATCACTGCCACAACATCCTACGCCTGCAAGCCCTCGGTGAGCTGACCAAAGACCAAACCTATCCAACCCCTGCTGCCGGCGAGATGCCGATGAACCTTCTGCCTTTACCCCCTACCCACCTACTGCTGGCCCAAGGCCAATGATCCCTCCACATGTCCGGCCTTCGAGCCGTGTTTTCTGGAGGGACCTCGTCGACGGTGTGGAGCTGACGCTAGTAGGCACGATGCACATACACGCACTTGCCGTGTCCTTTTGTGGCACTCACGCACGTCAGACTAGACCCAGCCAACCGAATGAAAGACCATGAACACTTAGAGCAACCATGACGAGCATTGCCGTCGCATGCACCCGGGGCGCCGACATCTCGACGGCGTTCCCACGTGTTGTAGCTTCTCAACCATGACGGGCATCGCCGTCGCGTACACCTTGCCATTTGACATCAGGCCTTTGTGCTCTGATTTCATGCCTTGTTGGGAACCCAGCCATACTCCGCCACCTCCCGCCAACCTTCGGCCAGCACAAAGCCCCATCCGGCCAGCCACAGCCCCGCCCGGCCAGCCACGGCCACCAAGCAGCAGGCCACAGCTAGCCGCAGCCAGCCAATAGCAAGCCATAGCCGGCCAGAAGCTTCCAGCAGCTGGCCGAGAGGAGCCGGAACATGGAGCAACAAGCCTCACCACTATCCTTTGAGACCGACTCGGTTCGGCCTTCATGTCATAGCCCCGTTGCGAGATCTTGAGACCCCATAGATGATGTTGGACTGTTGGAGAGCCCAATTGATAGATGCTGGACAGTTGGAAAGCCAAAGTGATACGACGCTGGACCATTGGAGAACCCCATTCTCTTACTTCTTGTACACCTGTCCACCATATAGTATCCTATCCTTGCAATCTGTCTGTATTTGTATCTATTGTACCCTATCCTTAAGATCTGTCTATCCATAAATCTGTTGTATCCTGTCCTTACACTCTCTCTGTATATGTATCTATAATACAGGATCCATCCATCTTCGAGCTACTGGAATTGTGCTACTCGACTATTCTGTTGAATTATTTTGTCTTGTGGTCGTGCCTTGGATCTTATTGCTGGTTGTTCTTGTTGTCTGTCTGTGTGCCGTGCCTTCGAGCTGGCTGAGGGATCGTACCTCGTTCGGACGTTGCTGATCGCGGGATCCGTCCTGCCATGACCGTAATGCCGGGTGTAACTCGACTCCTCGCTTTTTAGTTGACCCCTTTGAGCTACGAGTGTTAGCCCCTACCTTTGACCCTAAGACATGGTCGTGTTGGACTTGATATTGATTTCAGTATCAATGCGGATCTTACCCGCTCACATCAAGCCTATCATGATCTAGTCCTGTGGGAGATGACCTAGGGGATAACAACCGTGGAACGATGGGTGCCAATTCTCGTTGGTGTAGCTTGTGGCCGCGAGCACGCCTCGCCATGACCATGGAGCTATACCCCTTGTGTCGTTCTCTGATTCATCGTGCCCAAGCCCTCGTACGCTTGTACCCAATGCGACCATCGTATTCCTTTCGATTCTCGCGGTGACAACCGCACCGCTACGAATTTGGGAAATGAATTAGTGCCAGTGCACCCAGGCCGTGGTATCCTACAAGTGGTTTGCGCACTTGCGTCTTTTACATGTCGCTCTCTTCTGACGCCCCGTCTATTCCATGGCGTGCGTGTTGGAAGAAGTAGACCACTGCCTTATGTTTCTCAGCTCTTTTGTTCCCGTGTAGCCCGCTCTGTTCGATCCCGTCTTGTTCATGGCGATTGGATCAAAGATCGTACTAGCTTCTTTTTAGTTAGCGAAGCTATGGTCTATATCAAGATCTTGGAATCTATGCTGAGTCGACTCGATCGACCGCTTAAAACCATCTTCAATGCAGGTGTGACTGAGAATATGATACGGATGTGCCTAGCTAACTCCTCTCTCTCCATCTCTTGATTCTAGGTGTTTAAGCACTTGTATGATTGTACCCGTTTGAATCACAGCCTTGGTACCCCACAAGAGGATTAAACACTCGCACTATTTTGTGCAACATTTATTGTTGGTAATTCCTTGTTCTTCCCTTCTGATTGGCCGTCCTCCGATCCCCGTCTTCTCCGTGGCGTTCGGATTGGAAGATTGTGAGCCGTGGTGTTTGCTATGGATCAGCTCTAGCCTAAACCATTTATTATAAAGACATATTGGCTTGGCCGTGACATAAGCTTGTGCATAGCAACCCCACTCTTAATTTTTCTTTGGCCCGATGAAATTGGACATAAGCCGAGAGGGCCAAGTCATGTACCTATTATTATTTCTCTAGTATTTATGGATCTTCCCGCGTCCCAGTCCTCTTTTGGTATATTGGGTGTTTTCTTGCCTTGTATTGCTTCGTGGAGTAGCCGTTTCCGGATTAGCGACGATCGGGTTGAGACCCGCTGGAGGAGGAGAACATGGATGACGACAGGAACCATGGAGTGAGGTCACCCTGGAGGAGATGGCCTAGCAGAATGACTACACTAACCAAGGAGTACTCATACCACTACTTCCTCGACAACGCAGGTGTCATGGCAGCACCTTCTTTTAGAGAATCCTATTAGACATTGCATATATAGAAATGCTAGTGCTTTATATTTACTCCTTTGCTGGTATATGATGCATGCAACTACCTAAGCCATTATTACACTGCTTGCAACCACTCTACTATGCTACTCAGCTTCACGCTCATGCTCGTTTATACATTTCTATCTACCTGCTTGCTTGCAGTGTTACATCACCATATTTATTAACTCCACTCGCATTGTATCTGTGATGTGAAGCTGGTGGTGAACATATGGGAATGGTTTGGCTTGGGATGCCATAGTGGTGGACTGGGAGCGTGCTGTGTGTGTGTCTCAGGGTGCGTGGTGAGGGTTGAGTCGACCAAGTGGGCTATATACGACGAGCTGTGTAAGCAAGTCTTACCGGGGTGCAACCTGGGCATTCCCACGAGAGATACCTGTGGCGGGTAATGGTTTATGAGGTGGTTCCGGGATGGATACCCTACGTGGATTGAAACCCCGTGAACGGAGGTGCTATGATGGCACAGGGAAGAGTATCCCCTAAGATGGAGAAAGCCTGCTTGGTCTATTTAGTCACACTTCCGGTGACTAGGATCTTCGGAAATCCTTTACTACTCACTCGTCTTCGATGGGTGGGGAACGGCTGGACTACTTGGTAGGGCGATGCCACTACTGCTAGGTTGAGAGGTGATAAGGGTGGGCAGTGACGGATGTTGAGATTCCCGTACCGTTCTAGATGCGCAGTACCACTGATTGGGCCCGGTACTGCGTCTCCCAGTCTCAGCATGATGGTGTAGGATCCTGGAATGTCCCAGGGCTGAGTGGTAGGGTGGCATCGACCTAGGCAAGCAAGCACCCGGAATTCTGCCTAGATGTTTGTACGGCATCTATGATGGCCAATCTTGTGAGTGGTAGAACCTCTGTAGAGTGTTTGGTTGATCGATCGATACGCCAATTCCTCGGCTATGGACCTTTCCTGAGTCCTGTTGCACTTCTTAGGGAGCGATATATTCTTTTCTCCCCTGGTTGATGATTGTCCGGCAGTGTGTCCGATGTGGCAGTGTGCCGTTGAGACAGGATCCGAGAGGGAGTTGGGCCTGTTGACTGAGCGCGAGGTGTGTGTGAGGTGGTGTATGGGTGGGATAATGGAATTAGGATGGACTGATGGATGGTGTGATATGGGTTAAAACTTGACAAACTATTATAAAATTTACTACTGGATACTACTTTGCATGTGCTTAGGATGCAAACCACAGCCAAATATTAGGATCGCCAGATCCTTTGTTTTCTCTTTTCCACTAAAGCTCATCGGTGCTGACCATGGCCTGCACATATCTGGCGGTGTGCAGATTACCTGACTAACAGAGATATTGAGATAAGAAGTGTTAGAAGGTCTCGTGCCTATGCTCAAGTTTGGTTCAGGAGATGAAGACTATGCTGCGCCAAGATTGACTCTGATGATACCCGTGAAGCAGGAGCCTCCACTCGACAACATATTCCGCCAACTCTGGTGACGACTAGATACGCTTCTGCTAGGTTAACCCTGTAATAGGTGTATCCTCAAACGAGGTAAAACTTATAAAGCTTGTAATCATACGCTGTATGACTGTGATTTCAACTGATATATGATAATGTGATGGAATAAATCTTTGGTTTGATCGCATTATAACTCATTCTGTGGGTTTTCCCTTCGTGGAAAATCGAGGATGTTTCAGGTTTTGATGTAGCCGGTCCAGCCCTTGTACTCGTTCAGTTTGAGGGAACTTCTTTTCGCCACCTGAAAGAAGATCCCACAGTTGGAAAGACCCTGGTGATTTGAAGGCCAGTCAGCATATGGATATCACCCAAGGTGATGCTCATTGGCCCATCTCCAAATACAAAGGCGTTCAAAGAATTGGACCAAAAGTAGCTTGCAGCGATCAAGAGGGGTTCATTCTTTTTCATATCACACAGAGAAAGGTCAAGGCACTGGCTCAGATTGCGCAGCTCCCAGTCTCCCCTTTTCCTTTCTGAGATGCGGCGGAACCAATTTCTCCATCCGCTAGGCATGCTTGGCCAATTCCTGAAGGGCTACCTAGGACCATGAAGATGCATCCACTAGCGGGCCTCTAAAGGGGATTTGGTTGGTCTCTTAATTGATGAATTCCAGCGGGGTTGGAGTCGCCCATCGGGCCTAGGAAGAAAGCGGTCGGAACGTCTCTCAGCGGAATCAAGATTTCAATTTTTAGGTCCTGAGGCAGATGGATGATAGGTGTGACCAATCGAGTGGGGATTCATGAATGGAAGACAGGTTGGCAAGATTCATACCTCGGGAATCTCGGAAGGAGTCGCCAATTGCTTGCGGATTTCTTGAAGACGGCGGATCGAGGCCGGAGATGCAACAGAGGATTTTTTTGAAGCTAGGGTTGCAGTTCACCTGCCGGAGTTTGAAGCGATGAGCGGGAGGTTGCGATTTTGGCTCAAGAGTGGATTGAATCGAGACTCAATGCTAATAGCTGATTTGATGACGTCAGCGTGGATCTTCGGCCAGGAAAGCGATCACGTTCGGAGTCCGTTGAGGAAAGGAAAGATTAGGCTCCAAGTTACCTTTAATTTAGGAAAGTTTGTTAGTTTCCGTATTTATCTTGAGTTGTAATTCGAATAGGACTCTATCAAAGCCCTGGGTATAAATATAAGCCCCGGCCATTGTAATAGACACACATCAATACAACACATCTTTCGGCTCCGGCCAAACTTAGGAGTAGGAATAACGTAGATCTCGGCGAGTTCTTCAATCGGGCTGAGTGTCATCCGGTGGACGCAGGCTTGCTTGTAAGTACCAGTCATGCCTTGCTAAGCTTTGTCTCTTTAATGTCATCCGGTGGACATAGGGAGGATCATAGATCGGGGTTGATTCTCATTTAATATAAGTTTAGCGTCATCCGGTAGGACATGGGCTTAGATCAAATAAGGGTTAGTTATCGATTCATGTTTGTTTTCTTGTTTAATCTATGTTTAACGTCATCCGGTGGACGAAGGCTTAGGTTAAGCTTGATTATGTGCATGGATTAGTTATCGGCTCTAACTAATTTGGCATCTTAGTTAGATTCATTAAGTTATCAAGATGTTATTTGTCATTTATTGTTTATTTATTAATATAACATCTTTCTGCCCGATCAAGATTGTGTAGTATTGGCCTTAGATCCACATGAAAAATGTCATTTATGTCCTCGTTCATGTTTATGCTTTGTTATAATATCGCTTGATTCGGCCAGTATTATCGTAATCTTACTCGTACGTGCTGTGGATGCTTGACAAGAGCCGATCTGAATGAACATAGAGCCGCCGGCCTTCTAGACCAGCTCTGTATTCCTTCTAGATTTGCTTGTGATTATTTTCGGGAATATATCTAAACTGGTGCGAAGCCGCAGGCCTTCTAGACCAGCTTCGTATTAGTACTAGATTTATACTTGGAACTAATCACCACCAAGTTTTCTGTTTCACGGACCCCGAATCGGCTAATTAGCCGATACGGTTGTGCTTTCTCGAGAAAAACCAATTAACCGATCGCATTCTGCCAAATCAGGCTAAATAGCCGATTTCTGCCTGTTTGACATTCAGACAGCCTGAACTGAATGATTTGACCTGTTTACAGCAATCGATTATGCTTTAATCTAGTTATAACTATCTACATAGATTTGTTTAATGTAGATTGTTCTGTTTGATCATGCATATCAATCGATTATGTATCAGTTCAGTATCTGTTTCTATAACAAAACATGTATATATGCCGGAATCGACTCTTTAGTCGATTTCCGATTGAATCGGCTCTCAGAGCCACATAGTTGGAACTACCTAGGACACACCGGTTAGTTCCGCCCTGTGATTACTGATTATTATCCTTTTCTTTGTCAATTGCAGGTCAAATTGACTGGCACGCCTGAGGGTTATCGGCACTCTCTGACCAGGTTTGAAGCTAGCCGGATCTTGTAAGCTCCGACGCTCTTGAGATCATATCTGGCTTCGCTGGTGTGTTGAGACGCAAGAACCACATTTTGTGCCAACAAATCCATGTGAAGTAGCTCTAATAGGTCTTGAGGTTGACACTAATGACTTGGATGGATGTGTATTTGCCACTTGCTTACTGGCTTGACAAGCACTACACAATTTGTCCTTCTCAAATACAACATCTTTCAATCCTTTCACCATCTCCTTCTTCAATAGCTTCTTGAGTGTACTCATCCCAACATGTGCAAGCCCTCTATACCAAAGCCACCCAAGAGATTGCTTGGTGAATAGACAAGTCTTCAAATTTGCATCTTCGGAATTGAAGTCCACTAGATAGAGGTGATTGTACCGAAAACCCTTGAATATAACTTCATTGTCATCTTTATTGGAAACAACCACTTCTTCACTTGTGAATAGGCATTGGAAGCCAAGATCACACAATTGACCAACGGATAGCAAGTTGAAGCTCAAAGAAACAACTAGAAGCACATTTGAAATAGAATGATCATTTGAGACAGCCACTTTACCAATCCCTTGCACTTTGCTCTTGGAATTGTCACCAAATGTTATCTTTCCTTGGTCTTCTACATTCTCTTCTAGTGAGGTGAACATACGATCATCACCAGTCATATGTTGAGTGCATCCAGTATCAATTACCCAATGAGAGCCACCGGTCTTGTAGTTCACCTACACACAACAAATCAAGCTTGATGTTTAGGAACCCATACTTGAGAAGGGCTCCGGACTTTCTCAACCAAAGCTTTTGCCACCCACAATTGCCTAGGCCTATTCTTATTGGGGGGACCTAGGAACATGACTTTCACTTTGCCCTTAGAATTTTTTCTTAGCATGTAGTGAGCATCAAAGGCAAAGGGCCTAGCATGCTTGGGCAAAGGTTGTGGTGGTGGTGTCTTGCACTCATGAGCAAAGTGTCCTTCTTGACCACACTCAAAGCATCTCTTTGGCTTGGGCTTGGGCTTGTTCTTTGCTTTGTTTAGTCTATTTTGGGCTCTAATGTTTTGCACCTTCTCACTCATGTAGCCAATCCCACTTCTATCAAACTTCATCACGTGTTCATGAGGAGATCACTTTGAAGATATTGCCCTCTTGTAAACTTTTACAAACCCATGGTGCGATGACCCTTCTTTTACTTCAACTTCTTGTTCTCTTCCAATAAGCTTGCAAGTTGGCATTTCTCACTCTTGAGGCATCTTGTTCCCTTCTCTAAGCATGTCAAGCTTCATCATCTTCTTGCACCGACTCAATGACAATGGTGTTGGTGGTTGATTGTTTCTCAAGCTCTTTCTTCAAGTTCCCATTCTCAATCCTGAGCTTCACATAGTCATCATGGCAATCGGCCACCACCACTTCCCTACCTTTGCTACTAGCACCTTGCTCAATGATCTCATCAATCAAGTCATCACATGATGTAGCTATGTACACTTCTTGTCCTTAGCCATGAGGCAAAGATGTGTTGGAGATGAGGGCGGCGATGGCGGTGGAGGAATAGAGGTCCCAATAACAAGAGTGGCCACCTTCTCTTTTTTATTATCACTTTCTTCGCCGGAAGAGCCACTAGAAGATTCAATGTCGGTGAGCCAATCACCAACAATGTAGGCCCTGCCATTATTCTTGTTCTTGTCAAATTGCTTCTTCTTGCCTTCTCTCTTCTTGAATGGCTTGGCCTTCTTCTTCTCATCTTCACTCTAATCACTAGAGTCTTGCCTTTTGACCTTGTTCTTGTTCTTGAACTTGTCTTTATTGGGCTTTGGGCATTGATGAGCAAGATGTCCAAGCTCCCCACAACTGTAGCAATCTATCTCGGAGATGGGCTTTCTTTTGCTACTTGTGAAGAACTTCTTCTTGTTGGAATCAAACTTGATTTCCTTGTTGTTGAGCTTCTTGAGCATCTTGGTGGTCTTCCTCACCATGAGAGCAATCTCCATATCATCATCATCACTATCACTTGTAGAGTCATGAGAAGAGTACTTGACTTGAGATTTGCCTTCCTTGTCGGCCTTGAGAGCTAAGTCCTTCTCTTATTTCTTGGATGATGAGCCATCTTGGGGAGTGATCTTCATGTACATCTCATGAGCATTGATTTTTCCAAAGATTTGAGTGGGGGTTGCATTGGAGATATCCCCTTGATGAAGCATGGTCACAATGTGACCATACTTGTCAATGGGAAGAGCATTGAGGATCCTACTTGCAACCTCGGCCAGGAGTGATTTGAGTGAGACTAAGGCCATTGACTTTCTCTACAATGATATTCAAGTGAAAATACACGTCATTAGCATTTTCATAAGGAAGCATTTTGAAATAATTGAGCTTATCCATGATAAGGTAATATCGTTCCTCACGCTCATTCTTTGTTCACTCATGGAGCGCACAAATATCCGACCATAGTGCATAGGGCGTTTTTGTGGTTCCTCACACGGTTGAACCTCTTTGCTAAGGCCTCTAAAGATGATACTGCGAGCCTTAGCATTCCACTTTTCATGCTCTTCCTCAACGGGTGTGAGGGTAGCACCGGCTTTGGGAGTGGGGTACTCTTGAACGGCAGCTTTGTGAACACCAAGGTCCACCGCCTCAAGGTATGCCTCCATACGAATTTTCCTAATAAGGAAAATCGTTACCGTCCAAGACTGGGAGGCTGGACCATCGTGACCCCCAGACATCCTTCTCTTGGCGGTTAAGCCAAATTAGTGAGCACAAGACTCTAATACCAATTGAAAGGATCGAGGATGCCCAAGAGGAGGGTGAATTGGGCAACCAATAATTTTTTGTAAATCAATTCAACCTATCGCCATTTTGCCCAATCTCACCCCACAAGTGCTTAAGTGATATTCTAAGCCTAAAACAAGTTGAGCAACCTGGAGCCAAGTCCTAAACATGCAATTCTACTTTAGGAATGTAAAGAGCATAAAGTAAAAACAGAAAGTAAGTGATATAGAAAGACAAAGCTAATTTTTCCGAGGTATCGGAGAGTCGGCACTCCCCACTAGTCCTCGTTGGAGCACCCACGCAAGGGTGTAGCTCCCCCTTGATCCTCGCAAGGACCAAGTGCTCTCTACGGGCTGATCCTTTGCCTCTCTGGCGTAGTGGATCGCCCACAACCGCTCACAAGCTTGGCTTGGGCCGCCCACAAGCTCTCCAAGCAGGCCACCAAGCCTCCGATCGCCACCAAGCCTGTCTTGGTGATGCCGATCACCAAGAGTAACAAGCTCGAACTCTCACTTGACCCAAACAAGGCCAAAGAGATGGATGGATGCACACAAGTCACTCTTGATCAACTCTAGGGAAGAAGCTCACTCGAATTCGTAATTCACTCAACCTCCCTAGGGCTCTTGCAAGCTCTCAAGGTCTCAAGGTGTGTTCAGCTGTTTGAAGTGGCAAGAGACCTCCCATGGACGAGCACAAGGGGTATAAATACCCCACACAAGCCCATGGTTGTTAAGCACAAAACAGCCTGATTTTGGGTGCACCGGACGCTCTTAAGTTCACATCGGACGCGTCCTGTGGTTGTCCGATGCCCCTCCAATGGCTACTGTACCATGCACAGATTTTAAACTGTACCGGACGCTGGCAGTGTCCAGTGGGGCTTCACTGGACGCGTCCGGTGCTCAAAATCCCTTTCTGGAACATCTCTGCGTGGACACCGGACGCTCCCGGCTTTGTCCTGGTGCAGCGTCCAGGTGGTTGTCCGGTGCTAAGCCCTGTTGGCATTTCTTAACGTCGTTACAAAATATAGACTAAAAGTCCATCCCCGGCAACGGCGCCAGAAATGCGTGTTGGCATTTATTAACATCGTTACAAAAGATAGACTAAAAGTCCATCCCCGGCAACGGCGCTAGAAATGCTTGTTGGCGTTTCTTAGCATTATTACTAAAGATAGACTAAAGGTCCGTCCTTAATAATAATACTTAGAAACATAAGTTGACATTCCCAACCACCATTACTTCAGAAAGGTAATCCTTGGCCCTTAGTGGCGCCGGCCTAGGTAATGCAGTCTGGTAATAGCAGTTAGAAATGCCGAATTGGCCTTCCTAACCGTCATTACTTACGATATGCAAAACTGTGGCACGGCGCCGTGGGGTGCACCAAGAATTACAATGCTTAAGTAACGGTACTTAGGTACGCCAATCGATAGCTCAGTAAGAAATAAGATTACTCTGCAAGCGCACAGAACTATCATTGTAGCATTTCAACCCGTGAATATTCAAGGGTGTCGTATTTATAATTTCCCGTAGGAGGGCAATATGCATCAAGCGTGGTGTAAACATGATCACTTATTGAGTGCAATGGTAGGCATAGAGTAAACAGGAATAAGACATGATTTCAAGATAGTGGACACACATATGGATCAACCTCAAGGATAAAAGGAAAATAAAGAATAAAAGAATATATCTAACTGAGCGGGCATTGGTCATATAAAATTATGCAAAGAACTGTTAGTAAATCATCTAATTAGTAGTTCTAGTATCAGGACTAAGTCTGGGGTGATAGGGAGATCCCCGCAGCTGGTCTGCCAGCCGATAGAGACTTTACGAACTCCTACTCAATATCTGAACGTGGGGGAATGCTAGGGATGGAAAGGGCTGTCACCACCTGTCCACCTACCCCTCTGCCCGTGGGATACCGACATATCCGCCGATCTCCGCATACCCAAGCTCCATGGTTGCATACTTGGAAACAACTCCTAACCCCCGCAGACCCCAACCCTTCAGATTGACAGGCTAGGTTAAGAGCAACCATGACAGCACGACTGAAAGGACCATATAGGCTAGAGGGGGGTGAATAGCCTATTAAAAATTCTAGCAAAACACTAGACCACAAGTTAGTTGATAAGCAAGCGAGACAAAGCGCTAGCTCTAGACTATTCTATGCAAGCCACCTATCAAGATATGCTACTCACAAATATAAGCACTCAACACGCAAGAAACCAACTCCCCCAAGCCTAAGGAGATGGCACCTAAACAAGTATTAAGCGCAAGGAAGAGAGATCGAGAGGATTATACCGATGGGCTTGATTGAAGTGAAGTCCGCACGCCGTGAAGACCAATCACCGGGATATATCCAATATGAAAACCAAATGATCAAAACCAATAGAATACAAGAAAGCCAATAGTCCACTCGATGGTGGAGAAGACAAAGAACACTCAATTTTTTACCAAGGTTCACGTGATCGCCGTCACGCTACTCCTCGTTGTGGCACCGGTCTTCCTTGGTGGATTGCGAGCTAGGCTTCACACGCCAATCCCTCACCGCGAGCCGCTCACCAACACAAGAGAAGTGGCTATCAACCACGAGCAATCCACTAGAGTTGGTTTTGGCACTCCGCCGAGGATAACCACAAAACCTCTCACAATCAATCAACTCGGTGTGGGCTTGAACAATCTCCAATCAACCTCACACCGGAATCGCCTCCAAGCCGCTAGGGACACGGCAATGCCCCAAGAGAATAAGAACTCAGCCTTGGCTTGCTCTCAAGTGCTCTAGAATGCAATTCACTAAGCAATGATGCACTTGAGGATCACTCAACTCACAAAGATGATCAAAGATGAACAAGTGAGTGAGTGGGAGGCTTAGGATGCTCACAAAGAGTATGCAAATGATTCAAGTGTGCAAGAGTTGTCACCAAGTGACCAGAGAAGGAGTATAAATACCCCTAAGTGCAATCCTAGCCATTACCACTGAAAAATAGCTGTTAACATGATTTTCAGGGCGTCAGACCGACCGTCGGACTAATCCTTCGCGTCCGATGCTCGGATGGCTGCCGCGTGTCAACTCTCGTTCAACCTCAGCCGCTGGATCGCAACGGCTACTTCTCGCGCTCAACTGCGGACCGTCGGACTAACACTCTCGGTCCGACGCCCTGTTCCCAGTACACTACTCGCGTACCATCGGACGTTCGCGGAGGGGTCGTCGAACTAACGAACTCGAGAGTCCGACATTTCCAGAGAGGTTCAGAACGCTCGGCGTCGGACTAAGCTTCAGTGTCCGACGCTCTCAGATTGCGCCACGCGTCACACCTCGCTGCTCGGCACCGTCGAACTGGAGTGGGCAATGGTCCGACGTTCGTTTACTGAGCGTCCGACGCTCGCCATTGGCCAGAACTAGGGTTAGGCGTCGGACTCTACTCAATGGTCCGACGCTGCCCCTCTGCACAGTCCGACACTCACTTCTCAGGGTTTTTCAAATCTATTTCTCACCCCTTGCTTCTATGTGCTAACACTCAAGGTCTTCAACACTTGTGCACAGTGTGTTAGCATTTTGCAAACATTTTTCAAGGGTTTTTCAAAGATGTTCTCTAGGTTGGTTAGATCAATGCACATGAGATGCAACCTGGAGCACTTGAAAACACTCGTTCTCCCCTTAATAGTCGGCTATCTATCCTAAATTTGAACACACCCACTAGGTGTCTTGTTCACCAAAAGGAAAACATATTTTGACTATACCTTTGCCTTCTCACTTGATCACCTTTGCTCCTTCCATGATTAAGCCTTCCTTTAGTCATCACCATTTTCCTTTAGGCTTCACACCATGGATTGACCAACCTAAAACCTTGCCATCACTAGCAATCTAGATTAGTCCTTAGGATGTCATTAATTATCAAAACCAAACTAGTGCTTTCAATCTCCCCCTTTTTGGTAATTGATGACATCCCTTACAAAGATAAGAGTTAAGTTTATTTTTGAACTTTTGAGCTTGTCCGAACAAGATTGTCATGTTTTTGGAAAGGACAAACAACACAAATTCGGTTTGGTGGCTATTTAGCTCCCCCTACATATGTGCATGAGTTTGGATTTTAAAGCTTGCACATATGCATATATAGAGAGTAAATTTTCACCAAGATGTGCTAAGATGGTTAGGATAAACCTTTGAAGCGTGATACCGATTGAAAATTTCATATCGAAGTTGTGGAAATCTCCATCCTTAGCACTTTTGGTAACTAGATGATCACAAAACTTGAGCATACCGTGAGATCAACATTATAGGCAATGCTCAAGAACCACTTGTAAGACCACTTGTAATGTACAAGATCATATAGCTACCACCTAAGCATGCTAGTTATCAAGTTATCAAACAATTCTATACTACCATACTCCACTCAAGAACATGGCAATAGAATGTAAAAACATATGCAAGTGCATCAAACATATGTTCGTGCACATTCCAAATGCAAATAACCAAGTTCATGAGTTTGCTTCCCCTTAAGGTGAGCTTATCTTAAGTAAAGGTTATGATTCAAAAAAATTTGATCCCTTTACTTTGGCCTATTGCTCTTCCATCATCGGCCTAATGATGGTTCATCGCGAAGTTGAAGTTCTCTCCCCCTTTGTCATTTTATCTTTGTTCTTTCTCCCCCTTGGCATCAAGTACCACAAAAGGGTCAAGTTAATGGAATGAGAGACCTTTGTTAGTCAAATTTTGGTTCAATCTAGCAAATTTGTACAAGTGTCTTAACTCGGTTTGAACCAAAGACAAGCTTCTTCACGCCACCCGGGGTTATCTTGCCTATGTTGAGTTAAGCACTTAGTTACTCATTTAATCTAGATTCAACACTAGGTTTGCATCCCCATGAACAAGTTATATGCCATCACTAGATCAAGCAATCAACCAAGCAATAGTGATGCCATATAGACTTCGAAACCATTTTAGCTTTCAATGAATGACCTAGAGAGAATAAAATCATGTCTATATGATCTAGCAAGTCCTAGCAAAGTATGAATGCACATGTCAAATAATGATACCTTTGTCTTGCTTGGAGGATAGACATGTTATAAGATATTCATGAAGTGCATCTACACATGTTGGAGTAGTCAAGTATGCTCAACTCATTCCTTAGCTTGCAAAATCTAGCTTCATCAAGTGGCTTGGTGAATATGTCGTCTAGTTGATCTTCGGTGCCTACACTTGTGATTGCAATATCTCCTTTTGCTTGGTGATATCTTATGAAATAGTGCCTCACATCTATGTGTTTGGTTCTTGAATGTTGCACCGGATTGGTTGTGATCTTCACCGCACTTTCATTGTCACATAGCAATGGAACCTTGTTGAATTTCAATCCATAGTCCTTCAAGGTTTGCCTCATCCAAAGTAATTGTGCACAACAACTTCCCGCACTAATGTATTCGGCTTTGGCGGTAGAAAGTGCAATACTATTTTGCTCTTTGGATGACCATGAAACTAATGACCTTCCCAAGAGTTGACATATATCGGAAGTGCTCTTTCTATCAATTTTGCAACCAGCATAGTCCGTATCCGCATAACCTATCAATGTGAAGTTGGAGCCCTTGGGATACCACAAACCAATGTTAGGTGTGCTCTTTAAGTACCTCACTATTCTTTTAGTTGCCTTCAAATGACTTTCTCTTGGAGAGGCTTGATATCTTGCGCACATGCACATACTAAACATCACATCCGGCCTAGAAGCGGTCACATAGAGTAGACTACCAATCATTGAACGATATTGCTTTTGATCAACCAATTCACCTTCTTCATCCGGTTCCAAGCTTCCACTAGTGCCCATTGGTGTTGAGATTGCTTTTGCATTTTGCAATCCAAACTTCTTCACCATGTCCTTGATATACTTGCTTTGACTCACAAATGTGCCATTCTTCAATTGCTTGATTTGGAGTCCAAGAAAGTAGCTAAGTTCACCTACCATGGACATTTCAAACTCTTTGGCCATCATTTCTCCAAACTCTTCACAAAATGCTTGACTTGTTGATCCAAAGATGATATCATCAACATAGATTTGCATGATGAACAAGTCATTCCCGATCTTCTTAGTGAAGAGAGTGGTGTCAACATTTCCCATCTTGAACCCTTTAGAGAGTACGAAGTCCCTCAATCTCTCATACCATGCTCTTGATGCTTGTTTCAAGCCATAGAGGGCCTTCTTGAGCTTGTATACATGATCGGGCTTCTTATCATCTTCAAAACCGGGAGGTTGCTCAACATAGACTAACTCATTGATGTAGCCATTCAAGAATGCACTTTTGACATCCATTTGATAGAGCTTGATATCATGAGCACATGCATATGCCAATAAGATCCGGATTGCTTCCAATCTTACCACCGGTGCATAAGTTTCTCCAAAGTCTAAGCCTTCAATTTGAGTGTAACCTTATGCAACCAATCTAGCTTTGTTCCTCACAACAATCCCATCTTGATCTTGCTTGTTCCGGAAGACCCACTTGGTGCCAATCACATTGTATTTACTTGGTCTTGGAACTAATTCCCATACTTGATTTCTTTCAAAATTGTTGAGCTCTTCATGCATAGCATTGATCCAATCCTCATCTTTGAGTGTCTTCTCAATGTTGGTAGGCTCCTCTTGTGAGACAAATGAATAGTGCTCACAAAATGAAGCCACTCTTGACCTTATTTGTACACCTCTACTAATATCACCAACAATTTGATCTAGAGGATGATCTCTTGCAATGTGAGTTGGTTGGAGAATATGAGATGAACTAGCATCTTGAACTTGGTCTTGATCTTGATCATGAGCTTGAACTTGAGATTCACTTGAGCTTGCTTGATTTGCATCATCTTCCGCTTGTTCAATAGGAGGGATGACTTCATCATCATTATCTTCAATTTGTCTTGGTCTAATGTCACCAATGTCCATGTTCTTCATAGCATCAACTAATTAAGGTCCTCTTACATTATTTAGATTATCCTTCTCTTCTTGAGACCCATTGGTTTCATCAAACTCAACATCATGGACTTCTTCAACTATCCCATGTGCCAAGCTTCATACTCTATATGCTTTGCTTGAAGTTAAATACCCAACAAGAAATCCTTCATCACACTTCTTCTCAAATTTACCCAAACGAGTGCCCTTCTTTAAGATATAGCATTTGCAACCAAACACTCTAAAATATGCAATGTTGGGTTTTCTTCCTTTCAAGAGCTCATAGGGTGTCTTCTTCAACATTGGATGACAATATAGACGGTTGCTAGTGTAGCAAGCCGTATTGATAGCTTCCGCCCAAAATTCATCACTAACATTGTATTTACTTAGCATGGTTCTTGCCATATCAATGAGAGTTCTATTCTTTCTTTCGACAAGACCATTTGATTGAGGAGTGTACTTTGCCGAGAATTGATGCTTGATTCCTAGATCATCACAAAACTCATCAACTCTTGTATTCTTGAATTCACTTCCATTATCACTCCTAACTTGCTTCACCCTTGTATCAAACTCATTTTTACTTCTCTTGATGAAAGACTTAAAGATTCCATACACTTCACTTTTGTCAACTAGAAAGAAGACCCAAGTGTATCTTGAGAAGTCATCAACTATCACAAAGCCATATTTTCTTCCTCCAATACTTGCATAAGTGGTTGGACCAAACAAATCCATATGCAATAGCTCAAGTGGACTAGATGTACTCATCATGCCTTTCTTAGGGTGTGTGTTCTCAACTTGCTTTCCAAATTGACAAGAACTACACAACCTATCCTTCTCAAAGTGTATATCCTTCAAGCCTCTAACCATATCATGTTTGACCAATCTACCAAGTTGCTTCATCCCAACATGTCTAAGTCTTCTATGCCACAACCAACCAAGACTTGACTTTGAGATCAAACATGAAGAAAGCTTTTCATTGAAATCCACCAAGTATAGGTTCCCATATCTAAAGCCCTTGAAGATCAAGTTGAAACCATCCACACTAACAATCTTAACATCATCAATACCAAAGATGCACTTGAAACCAAGATCACATAGTTGTGCAACCGATAATAAGTTAAAATTGAGAGATTCAACTAGCAACACATTTGATAAGCTCATATCATTTGAGATAGAAATCTTACCTAATCCTTTCACCTTGCCATTTCCATTGTCACCAAATGTGATAGAATCAAACTCTTGGCTACCATTTGTGTTGATAGAATTGAACATACTAGACTCTCCGGTCATGTGTTGAGTACATCCACTATCAAGCACCCAATGTCTTCCTCTGGCTTTATAATTGACCTACAAAGAATAGATCAATTGGTTTTAGGTATCCAAGCGTTCTTGGGTCCTTGGAGGTTAGTGACCAAAGACTTAGGCATCCAAATGGATCTCATCCGTGGGTTGCCTCTGGGTGTACCAATATACTTGGCTTTAATACCCTTCACTCCCTTGGTGAGCATGAAACAAGAATCAAGGCGAATTGAAGTCGCACTAACAAATTTTACTTGCTTGATCTTGTTGGCCATGCAATATTGCTCATTATGCCCTACTTTCTTGCATCTTTGGCAATACCTACCATTGCTCCTCACAAAGCTAGCTTTGGGAGTCACAAAAGAGGCCTTACCTTTCTTGGGGGTATAGCCTAGTCCCTCCTTAGAGTGACTAAATCTTTGGTTACCTAAGCACTTTACCAAGCGGGCATCCCCACCATAGGCGTTGCCTAAGGCACGGGTGAGCTTGTTGACCTCCTCCTTGAGGTTTTTGTTTTCTACCACAAGTGAGGACTTAGAGTCATCAACTTTGGGTGAAATAGGAGTGGTGGAGCTGCAAGAAGGGTTAGTGACAACAATAGTAGAAGAAGGAATTGACATGTCACTAAGGATATCACATGATGAACCCATGTCACATGTCTTGATGGATGCCCTCTTCTCATTTTCGGCCACTAGAGAGGAATGAGCTTTCTCAAGCTTGGAGTAAGCCATCTTGAGGTTCTCATGAGCTTCCATTAGCCTCTCATGAGACTTCAAGAGCTCATCAAAGGATTGCTCAATGTCTATCTTGCCTTTGCGTAATTCTTTGCACTCCTTTCTCTTGGCCTCAATGTAAGTATTGGCATCATCAAACATGGACATAAGCTCATCACATGATAGCTCCTCTTCATCACTCTCATCATCGGATTGTACCTTGGATGGCTTAGCCATCAAGCATGTAGATGGAGTATCGAAGAGAGATAGCTTGTTGTTGAGAGCAATGCTTGCCATAGCCTTCTTCTTGATGGTCTTGCTCTCATCATCACTATCATCATCATCGGTAGAGGCATCACTATCATCCCAAGTGACACAATATGATTGCCCCTTCTTCTTCTTCTTCTTGAGAGTCACGTTCTTGTTCTTCTTCTCTTTCTTGTCCTTCTTCTTGCTCTTCTTCTTATCATCATCACTCTCATTGTCATTGTCACTATTTAGAGGACAATCAACAATAAAGTGATCCAAGCTCTTGCACTTGAAGCATCTCCTTGGCTCTTGCTTGTTTTTGGAGATAAACTTCTTCTTGCCTTGACCATAGCCCTTTCTCTTCATGAAACGACCAAACTTGCGTACTAGAAGAGCCATGGCCTCATCATCTTCATCATCACTAGAGGTAGATTCTTCTTCTAGCTCAACCATCTTGGCTTTGCCTTTGCTCTTGGAGGGTGTAGCTTTGAGAGCCACACTCTTTTTCTTCTTCTCCTCAACCACCTCTTCATTATTCATGTCTTGGGTGATAATCTCACCGAGGATTTAGTTGGGCTTCTTAGTGCTCAAGTCTTCTCTTGCAAGCAAGGTCTTGATAATAGCAAATCTTGCGGGCAAGCACCTCAAGAACTTATGAGAGAAGTCCTTGTCCTTGATGTCCTCACCCAAGCTCTTCAAGTCATTCACTATCACTTGTAGCCGGTTGAACATCTCCGGCACACTTTCATCTTCATTCATCTTGAAAGTGCCAAACTTCTCTCTCAACATATATACCTTGGCATTCTTGACTTCTTGTGTGCCCTCATATGTCTCCTCCAACCGCTACCAAATGTCATGAGCCAAATCAAGATCCTTGATTTGCTCAAACACATGAGACTCAAGAGCGGTGTAGAGTGCATTGATTGCATGGGCATTGCACTCCATGTTTCTTTTGTCAACATCGGTGGGAGCTTAAGCATTCTCATAATCAATTTTTGTCTCCGTCACCTTCCACACATTGATATGCATGGTCATGAAATACACTATCATCTTTCTCTTCCAATGATCATAGCTTGTGCCATCAAACTTTGGCGGCTTCCCCAACACATTGATTTGAGCCATTTTTCACCACAAGGATGTTAAGCCTCAAACGATGGTGACCTCGGCTCCGATACCACTTGAAAGGACCGTATAGGCTAGAGGGGGGTGAATAGCCTATTAAAAATTCTAGCAAAACACTAGACCACAAGTTAGTTGATAAGCAAGCGAGACAAAGCGCTAGCTCTAGACTATTCTATGTAAGCCACCTATCAAGATATGCTACTCACAAATATAAGCACTCAACACGCAAGAAACCAACTCCCCCGAACCTAAGGAGATGGCACCTAAACAAGTATTAAGAGCAAGGAAGAGAGATCGAAAGGATTATACCGATGGGCTTGATTGAAGTGAAGTCCACACGCCGTGAAGACCAATCACCAGGATATATCCAATATGAAAACCAAATAATCAAACCCAATAGAATACAAGAAAGCCAATAGTCCACTCGATGGTGGAGAAGACAAAGAACACTCGATTTTTTACCGAGGTTCACGTGATCGCCGTCACGCTACTCCTCGTTGTGGCACCGGTCTTCCTTGGTGGATTGCAAGCTAGGCTTCACATGCCAATCCCTCACCGGGAGCCGCTCACCAACACAAGAGAAGTGGCTACCAACCACGAGCAATCCACTAGAGTTGGTTTTGGCACTCCGCCGAGGATAACCACAAAACCTCTCACAATCAATCAACTCGGTGTGGGCTTGAACAATCTCCAATCAACCTCACACCGGAATCGCCTCCAAGCTGCTAGGGACACGGCAATGCCCCAAGAGAATAACAACTCGGCCTTGGCTTGCTCTCAAGTGCTCTAGAATGCAATTCACTAAGCAATGATGCACTTGAGGATCACTCAACTCAAAAACATGATCAAAAATGAACGAGTGAGTGAGTGGGAGGCTTAGGATGCTCACAAAGAGTATGCAAATGATTCAAGTGTGCAAGAGTTGTCACCAAGTGACCAGAGAAGGAGTATAAATACCCCTAAGTGCAATCCTAGCCATTACCCACCGAAAAACAGCCGTTAACATGATTTTCAGGGCGTCGGACTAATCCTTCGCGTTCGACGCTCGGATGGCTGCCGCGTGTCAACTCTCGTTCAACCTCAGCCGCTGGATCGCAACGGCTACTTCTCGCGCCCGACTGCGGACCATCGGACTAGGGGCGTCGGACTAACACTCTCGGTCCGACGCCCTGTTCCCAGTACACTGCTCACGTACCGTCGGACGTTTAGGGAGGGGTCGTCGGACTAACGAACTCGAGAGTCCGACGTTTCCAGAGAGGTCCAGAAACGTTAAAACTGCATCGGACGGAGTCCGACTCTCTCAGATTGCGCCACACGTCACACCTCACTGCTCGAAACCGTCGGACTGGAGTGGGCACTGGTCCGACGCTCGTTTACTGGGCGTCCGACGCTCGTCATTGGCCAGAACTAGGGTTAGGCGTAGGACTCTACTCAATGGTCCGACGCTGCCCCTCTGCACAGTCCGACGCTTACTTCTCAGGGTTTTTCAAGGCTATTTCTCACCCCTTGCTTCTATGTGCTAACACTCAAGGTCTTCAACACTTGTGCACAGTGTGTTAGCATTTTGCAAACATTTTTCAAGGGTTTTTCAAAGATGTTCTCTAGCTTGGTTAGATCAATGCACTTGAGATGCAACTTAGAGCACTTGAAAGTAATCCAACACTTGTTCTCCCCTTAATAGTCGACTATCTATCCTAAATGTGAACACACCCACTAGGTGTCTTGTTCACCAAAAGGAAAACCTATTTGGATTATACCCTTGCCTTCTCACTTGATCACTTTTGCTCCTTCCATGATTAAGCCTTCCTTTAGTCATCACCATTTTCCTTTAGGCTTCACACCATGGATTGACCAACCTAAAACCTTTCCATCACTAGCAATCTAGGTTAGTCCTTAGGATGTCAGTAATTATCGAAACCAAACTAGGGCTTTCAACGACGAACCATCACCTCATTCCTAGTTCTTTCCTCTATTCATACTAATTCGATGAACAATAAAGAATGATGATGAACAAGTCAAGAACATGATACACAAACTATGTTCTAGCTCATGTACTATGCTCATAGCAAGATCATAAATAGACTCCAGTTCATATGCATAATCATATAAGTAGATAAGAACTTGCTCATGGAAGAAGACCGAATTGTATTCATACCAAGATGATCCTTTTCTTCCAAGGAGACAAGCTCTCCTTGATAGCTCTTGCCTTACTCACAAACTATTAATACTACTCTAAAGATACAAGTGAGAAGTGTGAGGTAGATGACTCCAAAATGATGTGTGTGTTGAAGGGCATGGAGCACCATCTATTTATAGTGGAACTATGACGGTTTGGCGCATCTAAACTTGGAAGGAGGTGAAACCGCCATCAGCAAACCGCCATCAGCACCGCCTCCGAAGATGGGCCCGAGAGGCCCCACCTGGGGGCGGTCGCCCCCGGGGGCGGTGTAACAGAACCGCCTAAATCACGTGGCCCACAGGCACCTGTCAAAGTCACTAATGACATCTGACAGCCGGGCCCGTGTTCCATATGACCTAAGCGGGCTCTGCCGGGCTACATAAGCACCCGTCACCTCCGACAGGATCCCATTGCAAAGTCATTACAGAGTTACAACATTTCATAACAAAATACATCAGAGTAGAAGTTGCGGAAGAATAAATAGTACTTAATATTACAGACCAGTGTTCGAATAAAATTAAGTGCAGTTATTACAGACCATGAATATAAAAGAGTAGCAGTAGAGTTTGGAACAACAGTACGACAGATAGTTAAGTATTACACGAACCCTGCCCAAGGGTTTAACCTTAGTCTTCTTCACTCTCCTGGATGATGGTGACGCAGCACGGAGCGAGACAAACGTCAGTCTCCTGCTGCCCTCCTGCAACGGGGTTAACAAACCCTGAGTACATGGGGTACTCCGCAAGACTTACCCGACTAAAAGTGTAAGATTAGACTCAGGAATGCAGGCTAAGGGGAGTCAAGGTAAGGCTTAGCAAGAGTTCAAGAATTTTGCGAAAAAGCACTACTAATCCTATCTCAATATTTTATTTCAATAATACTATCCATCATTATCCATTTCTCCAAGTACTTTCTCATATATCAACATTCTTTCCTTTACTTAATCTATTTCAAAACAATCCTAGTTCCGAACCACTTTTCACTGTAGGTGTGAGGATCAAGTCTCCATATCCGAGGAGCAACGACGATTCGAATCGATTAATACCCAGCTGGGGATCCCTATCCACACTGCGTATGTAGCACTTAAGCTTGCATACGCCAACCCCGCCTACCATGGCTTTTCATACCCCGGAACCGGTCCTGCGCCACCCGAGAGCACAGTACTCCTCTCGTCTCCAGGCACGACGGCCACGAGGGTACACGCTACTCTCGCCATCTCTCCACTCCCAGTGCGTGGTTGTCGGTTCCAGCAGTAGAGCCACCGGAGTCAGAGGCTTTCCGTAGTATGTGGCTGGTTGCAAAGTCTTGATCACAGCAGGCCTGACAACGAACGGTCCCTAATATTTTTCCATTAGAAACCATGCATTGGGACTCTAACCCAAGTACACTGGTAACTACCCGGTTTTCACATCCCTTTCCCGATGGCGACGAAAGTTGGGACTCTAACCCAAGCAGTTGGCCAACCAAGCGGGAAAAACCATCCCTGTTGATGACAATGAACTAGCTAGGAACACTGCCAACAACAAGGACATAACCAGTCCCATAAAGTGATTCATTTCATTTGTATCCTCATAGTTTGAAATAGCATTTTTGCAAATCTAACCATCAAGCATGACTAAGCATTTTTCAATACTTTTAATCAAATCAGGTTATCAGTTATTGGTAATTGGTCAAGGATGGTTATGCATCAAGTGGTTGTCAATCAACTCCTAGTAACCTAATGCAATAGATTAACTCAAGTGATAAATATTTTTAAATAACAAGGAGGGGTTGAATGCACCGGGGCTTGCCTTGAATTGCGTAGAGTGTCGAATCCGGGTCAGTTCCACAAATGTCAAATCCTTGTATAACTTCCTGAGTAGGCTCCTCAGATGGACCCTCAGACTTAACCTCTGGATTCTCGGTCACACGACCCTAAACCACTAGCTGGTTGGGACGGAGACGGGACGGAGGAGCGGGCTTGACGACGTGCCGACCTGCGACGAAAAACACCGGCGACGACCTTTCCCGTTCCGGTGATCCCTACGAGACCGGCCTCGGTTTCCCGACACGCGGCGGTGCTCTGCTCGGCTCCGGCCGGACGCGGAGACGACGACCCGCGTTCCCGGATGCTCGAGGCACCACAGCTCACACCGATGGCACCAATCGACGCGCAAGGAAGCTAGCGAGCTTGCTTGGAGATGGAAGAGGCAATGGTGGCTTGGTCACGGTGAATTTCACCGTACTCCGATGGAGCTCGACGGCGGCCGCGAGAGGAGAAATGAGGTCGGGAAAGTGCTGTGGTGGCTTATAACACCGGGAAAGGGAGGGGATAAGCTCGGCTGGGTCCGGGGCCCCCTCTCGGCTGCTCGACAGCGGCACCGGTTGCCCACGCCGGCCGGACGGCGCCCGGCGCCGCGCGCGGTACGCGCGTCGCGTCGTGGAAGATGAACAGGGGGGTCCCCCCTGTAGCTACAGTGCTATTTTGAGTAGGTCACAAGCTATTTGATGCAAATTGGAGCTGGTCCAGCCCGAATCCGAGGAAGTGGTGAATACAAAAGTTGTAGAGAATTTCGTGTAGATCATTTTTGCTTTTGACACCAATTTCAAACTCGACCAAAATTTCGAATTACAGAAAGGGGGTAAAAGTAGGGTTTGAATTTCAAACTGAAATTTTAAAATTACTTTTGATTCTTCTCAACAACTTGAAAATTGGTAAACATGAAAGTTGTTCTTCTCAGAGAGATTGACAACTTCTATGTAGGAAGTTTTCGAAGATTCTTGATATTTTGAAATTGAAGTTTCAAATATAAATTTCAATATAGTAATTTGAGTTAAATTTGAATTTTTATAATATAACTTCAAAATCTCCAAAAATAAAAGTTGTTCCATTTCAAAAACTCTACAACTTTTATTAAGACACTTTTCCCATATTTCATATAGATTTTGAATTGGGTTTTTAGGTCAACTTTAGGGTTTAATTTGATTTTTATTTAATTCCATTTTTGATTTTTGATTAAGGATTTAATTACACAATCAATACTTTAGTTGAAATCAAATCACCCTAGGCCCTAAGCACAATCATATGCAAATGCTTGAATTTAAATATGATGACATGGCAGATTAATTAAATTGTAATACCAGAGGTATTACAGCCTTCCCCCCTTAAAGAAATCTCGTCCCGAGATTTAATAGAAATATTAATTGAAACAAAATAATGGACAAAGGCAGGTCTCAACTAACTAATTCTAAAATCTGCTAAAAACAAAAGAACGTTTACATATGTCGAGACTAAAAAGTGTACATTCTACAAGGTAACAAAGAACTCAGGGAAATTCTCTGCGAGGTAATCTTCCGATTCCCAAGTGGCTTCTTCTTCGGAATGTGCACTCCACTGGATTTTGTACCATCTGGTTGTATTCCTTCGCGTGACACGATCTTTTATGTCCAAGACTCGAATAGGATACTCCGAATATGTCAGCTCAGATTCAAGTTCCACTCCTTCCACTTCGACGACTTGATCAGGTACTCGAAGACATTTCTTGAGCTGTGACACATGGAATACATTGTGTACCTCCGAAAGATGCTCTGGCAACTGCAGCTTATAAGCTACTTTTTCCACGCGTTCTATGATTAAGAAAGGTCCAACATAACGTGGGGCCAACTTGCCTTTAACGCCAAATCGACTGACTCCTTTCATTGGCGATACCTTCAAATACACATAGTCTCCTATCTTGAATGCCAAAGGTCGACGCCTTTTATCGGCATAACTTTTCTGCCGAGACTGTGCTACTTTCAAATTTTCTTGAATCTGCTTAACCTTTTCTTCGGCTTCGTTGACCAAATCCACACCATAAAACCATCTCTCTCCAGGTTCAGACCAACTCAATGAGGTTCGGCACCTTCGACCATAGACTGCCTCAAATGGGGCCATCTTGATGCTTTCTTGATAACTGTTGTTGTACGAGAATTCAGCCAATGCCAGACAATCATCCCACTTGTCAGGGTAATTGAGCGCACAAGCCCTCAACATATCCTCCAACACTTGATTGACTCTTTCCGTCTGCCCATCCGTCTGCGGATGGTAGGCAGTGCTATGCAAAAGCTTTGTACCTAAGGACTTGTGGAAAGCTCGCCAAAACTTGGAGACGAACTGGGTACCTCGATCAGAAACGATGGTCCTCGGTACACCATGCAACTTAACTAAGTTTTCAATATAAAGCTTCGCGTATGTCGGTGCCTGGAAATCTTTCTTGACTGGTAGGAAATGAGCTTGCTTCGTAAGGCGATCTACAATAACCCAGATGGAATCAAAACCTCTAGTTGTCCTGGGTAATCCTACTATGAAATCCATGCTTATGTCTTCCCACTTCCATGCAGGAACAGGTAATGGCTGCAGCTCTCCGCCAGGCCTCATGTGAACAGCCTTCACTTTCTGACACGTGTCACATCTCGCGACATACTGGGCAATCTCTATCTTCATCTTTGTCCACCAGAATTTTTGTCTCAAATCCTGGTACATCTTGTTGCTGCCAGGATGGATGGAAAACCTCGTCAAGTGTGCTTCACCAAGGATCTTTTGTCGTAACTCCGGCACCTTCGGAACTACCAGACGATCCTTGAACCACACGACACCATCCTCATCAATTCGGAAACAATCTGCCTTGCCAGCCTGAACCTTTTTCTTGATGTGCTTGATTCCATTACTTTCCCGCTGAGCGGCAATAATCTCATCCCGGATGGGTGTTTCAATACTAATATTGGTCAAATTGCCTTGTGGAATTATTTCTACCCCTAATTTTTCCAACTCATAGCATAAGGACATATCATACGGCTTGACTGTCAAACAATTGCAGTGCACTTTACGACTGAGTGCATCAGCGACCACATTCGCCTTGCCAGGGTGATAATGCACTTCAATATCATAATCCTTGATTAACTCGAGCCATCTTCGCTGTCTCATGTTCAGCTCTTCTTGAGTGAAAATGTATTTCAGACTCTTGTGATCTGTATATACATTACAGGTACTGCCCAGCAAATAGTGACGCCATATCTTCAAGGCATGTACCACAGCTGCTAACTCTAGATCATGAGTGGGATAATTCTCCTCATGACGCTTGAGTTGCCGTGAGGCATAAGCAATGACTCTTCCTTCTTGCATCAAGACACAACCAAGTCCGGTACCAGAAGCATCACAGTACACATCAAAGGGCTTTTCTATATCTGGTTGGGCCAGTACTGGTGCAGTGGTCAACAACCTTTTCAAGGTTTGAAATGCCTTTTCACATTCTGGCGACCAGATGAACTTGACCTGATTCTTCAGCAGGTTGGTAATGGGCTTGGCTATTCTTGAGAAGTCTGGAATAAACCGACGGTAATACCCTGCCATTCCCATAAAACTCCGGACTTGATGAACTGTGGTTGGTGGCTTCCAATTCAAGATTTCTTCCACCTTGCTGGGATCCACGGATACACCTTCAGCTGATAGAATGTGTCCGAGAAAAGGAACTTGATCTAGCCAAAACTCACATTTACTAAACTTGGCATATAGTTGGTGTTCTCTCAAACGGATCAGGACAATACGGAGGTGGTTGGCATGTTCATCAGGGGTTTTAGAATAAACAAGGATGTCATCGATGAACACGACTACAAACTTGTCAAGCTCGGGCATGAAAACAGAGTTCATGAGATACATGAAATAGGCAGGTGCATTGGTTAGGCCAAAAGACATGATCAGATACTCATAAAGGCCGTATCTGGTGGTGAATGTTGTTTTAGGAATATCCTCAGGACGGATCTTTATTTGGTGGTAGCCAGACCTAAGGTCAATCTTGGAAAAGACCTTGGCTCCAGCTAGTTGGTCAAAGAGTAGGTCAATGCGAGGCAAAGGATATTTGTTTTTGATGGTGACCTCGTTGAGTGAGCGATAATCAACACAGAGTCTGAGTGACTTGTCCTTCTTTTTCACGAATATAGCAGGACAACCCCAAGGAGATGAACTTGGTCTGATGAAACCCTTATCAAGCAGATCTTGCAGTTGAATTTTAAGCTCAGCCAATTCCTTGGGAGGCATCCTATAGGCTCTGCGGGATATAGGTGCAGTTCCTGGCTTCAACTCAATAGCGAACTCTACATCACGGTCAGGTGGCAGACCGGGTAGATCATCAGGGAATACATCCGGAAATTCACAAACTACCGGAATATTTTGGATTTCTTGAACTGAGGTGGCACACAATCTCTACACTGTCTTCTCAATCATTCTCACGGGTAGTGGCAGTTGGATAAGAAGTTGAGTTTGACTACCAGGTATGCTGACCTTTATGGTCCTATTCAGCACATCTATCAGTGCCTTATGCTGATACATCCAATTCATACCTAATATGACATCTATGTCCTGATCCTTGAGTACTATCATGGTGGTTGGGAATATATGCCCGCCCAATTCGATAGGTACTCGATGCACTACCTCCTTAGTATTTATACGCCCTCCGGGCGAATGTATAAGGAAGTTTTCCGTTATTTCCCCAATTGGGATCTCATGTTTTACCACAAATGTACGATTGATGAATGAATGTGATGCACCAGAATCAAAAAGTGTAATAGCGGGGTGACTGGCGATAGGAAACCTACCCATCATGACGGGCTCTCCTGCAGGGATGTCATCCACATGAGTGTAATAAACGTGTCCAGCCTTCTTGACAAGCTTGACCTTCTGAACCTGGTGCTGCTGACCACGGTGCTGATTCTGATGCTGCTGTTGCTGCTGTCCAGGACCCTTCTGGGCATTTTGATTGTACTTCTTGGGATATGGACAGTCACGAGCCCAATGTCCCAATTTGCCACAGTTGTAGCAAGGATGATTATAGGTGGTCTGGGGTGTATTGATACGAACGCCTGGGGCATTCGGCTGAGTGGTGTTCTGTTGATTCGAGGTATGGGAGGTAGCCGCAGTGCGTACCACGACTTGCTGCTGAGGGTAAGCGGGGCGATTGTGGTGTGTAGGATGATAGATGATCTTCTGGCGTTTTTGACCGCCAGAAAAGCTTGACTTCTTTTTCTTCTTCTCATCCTGATGCTTGCGATCACTTTCTTCGTAAGCAATGGCACTGTTTACAGCTTCGTGATAAGGGCAGTTGAGGTTGTTAGCTAAACTACGCTGGATCTTGAAGTTTAGGCCCCTGACAAAGCAATCTTTCTTCTTTTGATCGGTATTGGTGTGTTCAGGAGCATACTGGGCAAGATGGTTGAATTGGTTCACATATTCCATCACAGAAGAATCTTTCTGTTGCAGAGCTAAGAACTGGTCCAGTTTTATCTTCATTACACCTGCTGGGATGTAATGTGCTCGGAAAGCTTCGTGGAATTCTGCCCAAGTAAGCTGATGTCCCTCGGGCTGTGCAGACAACAGGTTGGCGTACCAGGCACTGGCCGGACCACGCAGCTGCTGAGCCGCGAAGAGTGGCTTTTGGATTTCCGTGCAGCGGATCAAACTGAATTTCTGCTCCATAGTACGAAGCCAGTCATCGGCCTCCAAAGGTTCTTCGGCTTTGGTGAATACTGGTGGACGGGTTTCAGTGAAGTCTACATAGGTGGTTTCCTCATCTTCGCGGCGGCCCCGACGCCCACCACGGTTTTCTCGGTTTTGAGCCATAGCGTTGGCTGCATGAGCCAGGGCCGCGATGGCATCTGCTAAGGTTGGTGGAATGGGTGGTGGATAGGGAGCAGCTCCTTCGTCAGAAGTACCAGCACCATTTGAGCGAGTGTTGACCATCTGTTTCAGGACAATCACTAAGGACTCACATTGCATAACTAAAATATAGTAGCATTACAACTTAGAATACCAAATTTAACAAGGTTCAACACACACAAACGGAACAAGACCCGCCCAGACTATGGTTCTTGGCACTACGATTACAATACTCGGATACAGAAGACTAAACCCCACTAGTCCTAAGACTAGCTTAGTCGATAACTACAACCTCCTCCTCCTCGTCCTCCTCGACGACTACATCCTCCATTGGGTCGGCTGCCTCAAAGTAACCATCCTCCGAAGTCTCACTGTCATAATACTCATCCTCTGGTCCTATGACCACACCCTCCTCAGGCTCCTCCTCTCGTGGAATCAGAATCGGGTTAAGCTGATCGTTCAGCCTATGCACTTCCTCGTGCAGCATCCCGTTGTTCCACTCAAGGTTCTCAATGTACCCCTCCAGCTCCTCAACGCGATCACGTGCCGCGCCAACTTGCTCCAACGCTTCCTCCCTCTCTTGAGTCAGGCGGTCGATCTCCCGCCGTAGGTCTCTGTTGGTCCTCACATCCCGGTAATGATCAGCCCGGGCCACCTGGAAGTCCTCCCTCAAGAGGCTCATCTCACGATGCAGCTCCTTGATTTCTTTCTTTAATTCCTTGCGGCTGCGGCGGGGCGGACGGCTGCCAGACGCCTCGTCACTGCCGCGGGGTGCCAACTGGTGACGTGGAACTCCACGAGGACCAGTCATCTTGCGCGCCGTTAACCTAGTTCGTGCCAACTGGAAAGGTAAGTTTGAATTAATAAGGATATACAAGGCTAACAAGAATAGGTGTGATAATTCCTAACCCATATACCCACTTTTAAGGAGGAAGTTATTAACATGGGTAATTATCATGATGCATGCACGTACTTACGAATTTTAAACCATGCAATACAAGTCAAAGCATAATTAGTCTAAACATAGGGCTAGTGTTAATGATGTTGTTCCACCTGCTACCAAAACCATAATACGATAAATTACAGAACAAGATGAGAACTACTGAGTAAGATAAGATTGTAAGCAGTTTGGACTCAAAATAGCAGTTTAAGTTTTTATGATCCAAAACATTTTGAAGTTTTCGAAAGGTAACCTGCAATGATTCAGCAATGGAACTCTCTGATACCAGCTATAACAGAACCGCCTAAATCACGTGGCCCACAGGCACCTGTCAAAGTCACTAATGACATCTGACAGCCGGGCCCGTGTTCCATATGACCTAAGCGGGCTCTGCCGGGCTACATAAGCACCCGTCACCTCCGACAGGATCCCATTGCGAAGTCATTACAGAGTTACAACATTTCATAACAAAATACATCAGAGTAGAAGTTGCGGAAGAATAAATAGTACTTAATATTACAGACCAGTGTTCGAATAAAATTAAGTGCAGTTATTACAGACCATGAATATAAAAGAGTAGCAGTAGAGTTTGGAACAACAGTACGACAGATAGTTAAGTATTACACGAACCCTGCCCAAGGGTTTAACCTTAGTCTTCTTCACTCTCCTGGACGATGGTGACGCAGCACGGAGCGAGACAAACGTCAGTCTCCTGCTGCCCTCCTGCAACGGGGTTAACAAACCCTGAGTACATGGGGTACTCCGCAAGACTTACCCGACTAAAAGTGTAAGATTAGACTCAGGAATGCAGGCTAAGGGGAGTCATGGTAAGGCTTAGCAAGAGTTCAAGAATTTTGCGGAAAAGCACTACTAATCCTATCTCAATATTTTATTTCAATAATACTATCCATCATTATCCATTTCTCCAAGTACTTTCTCATATATCAACATTCTTTCCTTTACTTAATCTATTTCAAAACAATCCTAGTTCCGAACCACTTTTCACTGTAGGTGTGAGGATCAAGTCTCCATATCCGAGGAGCAACGACGATTCGAATCGATTAATACCCAGCTGGGGATCCCTATCCACACTGCGTATGTAACACTTAAGCTTGCATACGCCAACCCCGCCTACCACGGCTTTTCATACCCCGGAACCGGTCCTGCGCCACCCGAGAGCACAGTACTCCTCTCGTCTCCAGGCACGACGGCCACGAGGGTACACGCTACTCTCGCCATCTCTCCACTCCCAGTGCGTGGTTGTCGGTTCCAGCAGTAGAGCCACCGGAGTCAGAGGCTTTCCGTAGTATGTGGCTGGTTGCAAAGTCTTGATCACAGTAGGCCTGACAACGAACGGTCCCTAATATTTTTCCGTTAGAAACCATGCATTGGGACTCTAACCCAAGTACACTGGTAACTACCCGGTTTTCACATCCCTTTCCCGATGGCGACGAAAGTTGGGACTCTAACCCAAGCAGTTGGCCAACCAAGCGGGAAAAACCATCCCTGTTGATGACAATGAACTAGCTAGGAACACTGCCAACAACAAGGACATAACCAGTCCCATAAAGTGATTCATTTCATTTGTATCCTCATAGTTTGAAATAGCATTTTTGCAAATCTAACCATCAAGCATGACTAAGCATTTTTCAATACTTTTAATCAAATCAGGTTATCAGTTATTGGTAATTGGTCAAGGATGGTTATGCATCAAGTGGTTGTCAATCAACTCCTAGTAACCTAATGCAATAGATTAACTCAAGTGATAAATATTTTTAAATAACAAGGAGGGGTTGAATGCACCGGGGCTTGCCTTGAATTGCGTAGAGTGTCGAATCCGGGTCAGTTCCACAAATGTCAAATCCTTGTATAACTTCCTGAGTAGGCTCCTCAGATGGACCCTCAGACTTAACCTCTGGATTCTCGGTCACACGACCCTAAACCACTAGCTGGTTGGGACGGAGACGGGACGGAGGAGCGGGCTTGACGACGTGCCGACCTGCGACGAAAAACACCGGCGACGACCTTTCCCGTTCCGGTGATCCCTACGAGACCGGCCTCGGTTTCCCGACACGCGGCGGTGCTCTGCTCGGCTCCGGCCGGACGCGGAGACGACGACCCGCGTTCCCGGATGCTCGAGGCACCACAGCTCACACCGATGGCACCAATCGACGCGCAAGGAAGCTAGCGAGCTTGCTTGGAGATGGAAGAGGCAATGGTGGCTTGGTCACGGTGAATTTCACCGTACTCCGATGGAGCTCGACGGCGGCCGCGAGAGGAGAAATGAGGTCGGGAAAGTGCTGTGGTGGCTTATAACACCGGGAAAGGGAGGGGATAAGCTCGGCTGGGTCCGGGGCCCCCTCTCGGCTGCTCGACAGCGGCACCGGTTGCCCATGCCGGCCGGACAGCGCCCGGCGCCGCGCACGGTACGCGCGTCGCGTCGTGGAAGATGAACAGGGGGGTCCCCCCTGTAGCTACAGTGCTATTTTGAGTAGGTCACAAGCTATTTGATGCAAATTAGAGCTGGTCCAGCCCGAATCCGAGGAAGTGGTGAATACAAAAGTTGTAGAGAATTTCGTGTAGATCATTTTTGCTTTTGACACCAATTTCAAACTCGGCCAAAATTTCGAATTACAGAAAAGGGGGTAAAAGTAGGGTTTGAATTTCAAACTGAAATTTTAAAATTACTTTTGATTCTTCTCAACAACTTGAAAATTGGTAAATATGAAAGTTGTTCTTCTCAGAGAGATTGACAACTTATATGTAGGAAGTTTTCGAAGATTCTTGATATTTTTGAAATTGAAGTTTCAAATATAAATTTCAATATAGTAATTTGAGTAAAATTTAAATTTTTATAATATAACTTCAAAATCTCCAAAAATAAAAGTTGTTCCATTTCAAAAACTCCACAACTTTTATTACGACACTTTTCCCATATTTCATATAGATTTTGAATTGGGTTTTTAGGTCAACTTTAGGGTTTAATTTGATTTTTATTTAATTCCATTTTTGATTTTTGATTAAGGATTTAATTACACAATCAATACTTTAGTTGAAATCAAATCACCCTAGGCCCTAAGCACAATCATATGCAAATGCTTGAATTTAAATATGATGACATGGCAGATTAATTAAATTGTAATACCAGAGGTATTACAGGCGGTCGGTCCCTGGGGAGCGCCATCTGGCCACCGCCTTCGGGTGGTCGGTTGCTCCCTGGGCCTGGGCCTCTCCCGTGGTTGCGGATGGATCCAATTACGCTTTGAAGGTGGGCTTCTTTAGTATTCTTTGTTTGCGCATTTATCGGATTCGTCATTTGACTTTGCGCTTTCTCCATGTTGATGCGTATTTCCACTTGTTATGCCATAAAACCTGTAAAACATGAATGCTAGGGGTACAAGTGGAACTTGTTAGTAGTAAAGGCATATGTGCTAGAATATGATTGTTAATCCTCTTTTTAGTCTAAGTTGGTGGTATAAAATTTATCCATAAGGACCACCAACAAGCCCTAACCCAGGGTATAGCACCGGACGCCCGCACGGTAAACACTGCACGTCTGGTGGTCCCAAAATGGCGTCCGCTGCTCTCTGTGACTGCACCGGACGCTCTGACCCGTGTTCGGCGCAGCGTCCGGTGCAACAATTTGGTCCCAAAACTTCGTCGAATCGACAACTTTCCAAAACGAAGTTTGTTCCAAATGGTTCACCAGACCTCTCTGCACTCTCTAGACTTAGGATTGACAAGTGTGCACCACATTACCATCTCCTAGCCAAGTCTAGCTCAAGCTCTCCCATTCAAACCCCCCTTAATAGTACGGCCAAAGTCAAAAACAAGACCTAAACTACTCCAAGTGTCTCTCAACTCCAAACGACACTTGGAACTAGCCTATCACCGTCTTGTCTTCCGTCCTTTGAAAATCGAATCGATTTCCATCGCTAGGGGCTTTAACCTACATGTTATTATGACCTAACCTCTAGGTTATCCTAAAAAACACACGTTAGCCATAATAACCTCCTTGTTGTCATTAATCACCGAAACCACTAGGGCCTAGATGCTTCAGGGTGCTTTGTTCACCAAATATCAAGAATTCAAAACTTTCAATGGACTAACACGTGCATATTCACTTAGATTATCATGTTAGTGAGTTAGTCCCTACTTTAATTGTCATTAATTATCCAAAACCCACAATGGGGGAGAATGCACTTACAGTCGACTAAGACAGTTATCTGCAAAACAAAAAAACAAAGAGATTGGATGCTCCACATAACATTTACAAATAATGAAATAAAAAAACTCGCCTCAACACTGGCTTGGCCCTTTTGTTTAGTGCCATTTATCCGCCAAGTGCAAGGGTTATCTTCATCGTCAAACTTGCAAAAAGCCCTATATCTCATCGTACATGACTTCTCTACTCCTAAATCGAACTCCTTATTGATGGCAAATTGCCGCACTGCCAACTTGAAGTCCTCCATTGATGGGTACATTGTCCTACCTTCATGCATGGGTTGTTCTTATCATATGAAATGACCATATCATTGGTACGGCTTCACTGTAGGAATGGCAACACTATCATCATCATACCCAAGCTCATTAACATGCCCATGGTCATCCATTCGGTTACCAAAGCCCTGTCTAGGTATATTTGATGGGTCCTTCTCTGTGAACCCTAGAAGCTCACAAATTTGATCCTCACTCATAACTATGATTCGACCTTCCTCATCAGGTGTCTTTACTAGCTGAATGGTGTCCCAATCACCCCTTTCCATGTCATCTACTCGAGGCCTAACAAGTGAATTAAATTTTTACTACTAGGTACCAATGATCTCGTCTACTACTTTACTGGTAAAAAAAGAGGTTAAGATCATTACCTTTGCATGTTGTTAATGATAGGAAGACTGTACTGTGTTGTCGGATTATGAATAGTGGGTAGCAAGGACCTCTGCCGGCGCGGCCATGCCATCTGTCGTTGCCGCTGCGGCCAGGCCATCACTGGCCACTACCAGGCCATCTATGGCCACGGCCAGGCCATCTGTTGCCTCAGTAGCCAGGCCTACCGCGGCAAAAGACTGCTCCTTGCCGGTAGAGGACTCACCGGCCGATGTGCGCTAGCTGCTTGTCGCCACGGCTAGGCCAACGTACCCGACGGCCAAGCTTTGGCCAGCCAACGTTCCTTGGCTGCAGGGGCTCGCCATGTCCTGGCCAGTGGAGGCCACGACCTGGTCTTGGCGGGCGGCTGTGGATCGCCATCCTTAGCTTCCATGACAACAGCGATGACCTTAGTGCGGCCGCAGAAGATGAAACAATATGGAGTGGCAGCAGAAGATGGAACGTCGTACAGAAGGAAGCGAAGCTGGTAGATGAAACGTTGAGTGAAACACTAGAAGGGCAAAGGGGTCACAAGGTGGCTAAATACATGTATTTGATGGTATACAAGTGATTAAAACTAGCAAATGTCATGTAAAACAAGGTTTTCACATTTGGAATATCATTTTAGCGAGCACAACATTCTGAACCAGCGTCCAGTGCTCGCAGAGAACACCTCTTCACTCCAAACAACTTCACCTTTGCAAATGTGCTAACATCACCAAGTATATAACCTTATGTGCTTGTGTGTTAGCTTTTTACAAATATTTTCACAAAGGATTTTTCATTCACTTCATCGCGTCACTCGATCCTTGCAACTCATGTAAAGTTAGATCGCTCAAGTGACACTAGATGACTGATATGCAAACAAGTTTGCCCCTCTTGACAGTATGGCCATCTATCCTAAACCCGATAAAGCACTTCTCTCATCAACCTTAGACCGGTGAAATAGAAACGCCCTAGGTTATAACTTTACCTTGCGCTTTCCATTTCGATCACTGTCTTCAGCTCCTTCTCCAACACTATCGATATCGGTGCAAGACATGCACTAACACCTCAACAATGATATGATCCACTTCATATCATCACATGGCTTTTGGCCCATTGATCTTGGACATCACTTGCTCTTCACCCTTGCTTCGGCCTCTACCGCCAAGTCTTGCTTAAGTCTCCCAACACTCGGTACCAACGACTTCAAGGCCCCCAACTTTCCCTTTGCCCTTACAAGGAGTTTATCAAGCCAAGTTGTGCCTTGATCTTCTCTATCTAGCCACGTGACTCATTGTCATGTCCATGTGTTAAGCTTCTACATACCATGTGTGAGTTAAACAACTATCTCTAAACTATTTCCACCTCCATGGCATAGTTGCTTACACATGAATACCTGTGGACTAATCCCCTGTGTAATCACTACTCAAACACATATTAGTCCATCTAAGTTGTCACTCAATTACCAAAACCAAATAAGGAATATGTCACCGTTGTCGACTAAAAAATAGCTCCATCTCAACAAAAGATTGTTAGGAATGTCGATTCTAATGCATACAGTCAAATCTTGCAAGGGGGAGCTGAGTCGGGGAATCCAAGTATAAATGTTCCCTAAGACTTTCATTATAGCATTGATTATAATACTCTTAACACGACTCCAAATCCAGAACATAAGGCACTCAAAATGTCAATCTATCGGGGCTTGCTGCTACTCATCCACCCTATTATCACCTGAGAGCCTGAGACACGGCCTGACCTGCTGACCTCCCTAGGAGAGAAGATTCTCCTTTCCATATCTTTGAGTTTTGATTAAGAATTGAAACGACGATTTGCTGCTTTCTCATGCAATCCGAGCATGGACCAAGTGTTGAATTAAATGATCAATGTATGCATGTTTTTTCAAAGTATTTTGCTGTACTAAATTTTGGCTGGACTAAATTCTATGACTGAATTGTTACGAAAGAAAAATAATATTTTACGATTGAAAACAAGTTGAAGCTACCTTAAACGAACAGAGATCATGATAACTGTAACTTATAATAATGGCGCTAGAAATATAGCAGTAGAAAGTACAGTACTGTCAAGAGCTTTCTTTTTAGTTCCCCTTAGATTAGTCTTTTTTAGTACTTTTATTCCTCCTTTCAAAAAAAAAGATACTTTTATTCCTGTAAATCTATTTCCATGACTATTTTTTAATAAATTCAGTAGTACTTTTATTCCTGTAAATCTATTTCCATGACTATTTTTTAATAAATTCAGTAGGAACGCAAGTTCCTCCTGTTTCTTAAAAATAAAAGGTAGTACAGTACAATCTAGAATTACGAAGGCCATGGCGTCAAGGCGAGCAGGTAGAACACGGAGTGAACACCGGCGCGTGGGCACCCCCACCGACCCCTTCCCCTCCAACCCGCACGGCCCTACCCCTACGGCGCTGAGGCGCGCACGCCCCCCGACACGCGCGCGCACACATGGGGTGATGTATGGGAGGCAGCACAGCGCAGGGGGCCATGGCGCAAGAATGGGAATGGCACTGGCCACTGGGCATGGCGTGGCGCAAGCGGCCGCATTGACAAAACGCCGCGGCACCCGCAATTTGGCGTCCCAGTTGCCATGTGGGAGAGCCGAGCCGAGGCCTGGTGCGAGTGGGAGTGGGAGGCTGCCCCCTACACCAGCACCAGCAGTCGCCGCGCACCATCACAGCCTCCTCCATCTATCCCCTCCCTCTCGTGTCTCGCCTGCTGCTGCTCCCTCCCTCCTCCTCCTCCTCTTCTTGGTCTTGGAGTTGGACCTTCCTCTTCCTCTCGTTGATCGATCGCCGTTGCCAATTCGCCGTCCCCTCCGAAACAAGACAAGATTGGGTGGGTCTTGGGCCCCTGTCCCTAGCTGCATTGCCGAATTGAGGCGCCGATTTGGGAGACGACTGCATTGATGAATGCCGGAGGCCACAGCACTCACTGATTTAGGGGTAGGTCAAAGGGGTTAGTCGGATTCAAAAAAGGGTGGCCTTTTGATGTCAGATATTTTGTTTCGGGGTGGGTTGCTTCGCCATTCCCCAAAGCGCGTTGCAGCTAACTCTTTTTTGTCATTTGCAGATTCGATGTCACGGGCACCCGGATGTCATTGCCGATCGCCCTTGTAGTCGGCATTGCCGCCGGTGGCGCCACCTTGCTCGCAGCGGCGGCCGTGCTGCTCGCGCTCTGGTGCGCTGCGCGGCGGAGGGCGCGGCGTAACCGCAACTCCGACACCGGCTCCTCCGACCCCTCAACGCTTGGTGAGTTGCGGATGGATGGCTAACTCCTCCGACCTTGCGTACATCAATTCGTTTCGTTTTCACCTTCACCGTGCTAACTGCTAACGCAACGCGTCAGTGGAGTGGGGAAAAGGCGGCCGGAGCTCGTTGGCACCGGAGCCGGAGCATCAGGTTGCGAGGCAATTCTCGCTGGAGGACCTGGTGCAGGCCACCAAGAACTTCAGCGACGCGAACATCGTCGGCGCGGGGAGCTTCGGATTGGTGTACATGGGCCTGCTTCTTGATGGCACTGTTGTCGCGATCAAGAGGCGCGTGGGGGCAGCAACGCAGGTGTTTGCTGATGAGGTAACGATGTCAGGTCGAAAAAAATATGATTCCAGGGGCGTTCTTCTGCATTTTGGGATTAATGGTTACACAAAATGCTGAATGACTCCACTGCACTGTCATACTTGCTTAGTTTCTTAGTTCCATTTCACACAATTGTTTTGCCATCTGTGTCATGTGGTAAAAGTTTTCATGTTTTGGCATTTTCTCTTACCTGACTCGGAAGTTCTGGATGCATTGTATTATTATTTGTATTCAGCACTTGTCTCTCGCTAATCTGCATCTTATTTAGGGCCGCCAGGGAACACTTTTAGCCAAGTGATAAGGTGGTGCCATGCTATGAAGATCTTTCTCTGTCAACCGTTGATGTTTTCTAGTCTAATAAATGCCATAAATTAGCCAAGGACAAGTAATATAAATGCATTTTTTTTTTGCCTAGAAATTGATTTTTATTATGTCAACCTTTGCAAAATGCAGGTTAGGTGGCTTTCAGAGATTCGTCACCGAAACATTGTGACTCTCATTGGTTACTGTCAAGAAGGGGGCCTACAAATGCTGGTGTATGAGTACCTGCCCAATGGCAGTGTCTGTGGCCATCTGTATGGTAATGTTTACATCTTGTTAGGTAAATGGACTCTAGCCTTTCTTGCATTATTACCTCTGAAGCTTCATACGATCTACCAGATACCAGAAAAGGCTCTGCAAAACGGCTTGAGTTCAAACAGAGGCTCTCAATAGCCATTGGAGCAGCTAAAGGTACAGAAACTGAGTTTTACCCTCTTTGTGGCCTTGTGGGTCACTGGTTCTAGCAAAACTTAGTGTGAGTGAAAATGCTGTTGCAGGTTTGAATCATCTACACAGTCTTGATCCTCCTTTGATACACAAAGACTTCAAGACAAACAATGTGCTGGTTGATGAAAATTTCATTGCAAAGGTGGCTGATGCTGGACTTTTTAGGTTAATTAGAGGATCTGACGATGCTGGCCCATCGCATGGGTTTAGTAACAGTGTTTACCAAGATCCAGAGTAAGTCCAGTTGTCACATTTATATCAGACAAGTATGTAGGTCACTTTGCAATAACATGTCCGGTTGAGTTTTCTGTAAAAAAATTAATTTTTAATATTTTAGTATCATGGGTTTGTAATTGTTATTGAATCTTAGATCTCTGCAGCTGTGGATGATTTTCTTTGCTCATCCTGTGATAATAATTTGGAACCCATTCTCTGCATGCTTATATGTAGGGTACAATCGATGGCTCAGTTCTCTGAAAGCAGTGATGTGTACAGCTTTGGAGTTTTCCTTTTGGAGCTAATTACTGGCAGGGAAGCGGCTTCCTTGATGCCTACAGAATCCAGAGAATATCTGGCCCACTGGGTAATTTCCACTGACATGTAGCTAGTAAGTTATCTAGAAAGAGCAATTATGGAGTTCTGCTTCTCTTATATGTCAAGGAACCATGAAATGCTCCTACCACCTTTTTGCCTATGACTGTCTTATCAATGTGTACATTGACAAAATGAAAACTGTGTGTGTTCAGGCCACAGATTTTCAAAACTTGAAAACAGCTAGAACCTAAATTATTTTCATAATTATTAGGACATGAAAAGTATGAGTCATGTTGTAGGATCACATAAATCCTTATTAGGTACCTTAGGTGAGACATAACTTTAGAGGAAAATAAACATTTGAAAATGTGCTGTCGTTTCTCGACATAAGAATATTTCTTTTTACTAACTGCCAACTGAAAAAAAAACATTTTCTTGTCACATTGAATGATCGAAAAGATGGAAGCGCATTTCAGTTCAAATGAACTGATTGACCCAAGATTAGCCGGCAACTTCACTGCAGAAGGTATGAAGGAGCTTGTTGGCCTGGCCTTCCAATGCTTGAACCCATCATCGAGACGCCGACCAAGGATGAGGCTTGTCGCAACCGAACTAGACCAGATTCTGGAGACAGAGATGTCCATGACAACATTCATGGGCGATGGAACCGCCATCGTCACGCTCGGGAGCCAATTGTTCACGTCGTGAAGCGACGTGGGACTGATTTCATGTCTGCTATTTGATGACATGATGATTGCGTGCAAGAGCCTAACAACAGCTGTTGTTTCTGCCAAGCTGCCCAGGCTCTGCATTGCTGTGCCGTGTATGGTTATTTTTTATGCTTGTCATGGTTGATATAGTTTGGTAGGAGTGAGAAGAAATAGAGCTGTATGTATCTCTCTTTTTCTTCTTCTTTTCGTTTCATGGGAGAAGAATTGTATGTAATTTTTTTTAGATTATTCACTGTCCTTAAATGTATTTGCAGATTGTTCATTGCCTTCGGTGTTTTAATCTCTGAAAGGGCTAACTGGTGCCAAGTTTTTCCTGCTGATGGTTATATATGTTGGTTATATATGTATCTGCATGTGAAAATGGTTATTTATATCCATTGTCTTAGGCTAGAGAACTCTAATAAAAAATAAAATATTAATCAGATAAAAGGTGATAAATTTAAGCTCGGTGCACTATATCTTGTTTTTTAAAAAAAAAGTTTACCCAAAAACTCAGTAATCGTTAGACTTAAATCAGACAAAAAAAGAATATTTAAAGTTTGTCTCATTAATTAAAGTAAAAATGCGTTGAAAATCTATGTTGAACACTTTATGTACTAGATTATAAAGTTGCTCATCTAAAAAAGATTACAAAGTTTCTAAAATTATATATTTTATTTTTGTTAAATTAGTACAAGAACTGAATAACAAATTAGAAGAAAAGAAAACAAGAACTACTATCTCATTCATCCATGCAAAGCTAAGTTTATGAATGCTAAGGTATGCGGCCCTCTTCCTCTACAAGCAAGATCTAGAGTCCAGTGTTCGGGAGGAACGCCAGCTGATCACGCTTGCTAGTTGAGCAGGATTTTTCAGTTAGTTGTCGTTCTGGTGTGTGACATGTGCCCAGTAAAAGAATGTGTTGGGGGTTCTGGTCCTTTTGGTCAAATTGTCTACCTTGTGGTAGTTTCAATCTGGTTCATGCATCTGTTCCCTTTGTGTTCAGGCGCATGAATGGTTAATCTGGTTATGCAACTAGGAGGTTTGTTGAACTAAGACATTCTGTAATTTCGTTGCAATCATAATAAAATTCGGTTTTACCTATTTAGGAAAAAAAAATGAATGCTAAGATACAGAGTTGAAGCCCGATTGCGCAAATTGAGATAACATCATTTTTTTCCATATTTTAAAATGAATTATGGATTCAGATGTTCTTCAATGTGAATACAAGACAATGAGTTTGAATTCATTTGATATCTACTTGGTTTTGGATGATGTATCAATTCACTTTAATAATGTTGTCGGGAATGAAATCAACATACAATGTACATATAAAGATGAAATATGAGTACATAACACATTTGGACAGAGTTTGTTTGTCTAAAGTTATAATGAATATTTTATAATAAACAAATAGATAAATAGAAGTGCACAAAAAATTTATTCTTAAGTAAATAAAATTCTTTACAATTAAGACGTGTTTCTAGAGGTGTTCATAAATAAGACGTGTTTATAATAACTTTGTCAATCTTTTCATCTGGCGATTTCTTTTCCACAGGTGCTCATAAATGAGACATGTTTGTGTGTATGTTCATATGAGGGAGTGTTTGGGTCCTTAAAAACATTTAAGTTTGTAATGTGATTTACAAATGATCATGATGATGATATTTTATTAGATAATTTGGATAACATGAATTTACATCTATGGTCTACTGACGGAGCCTTTGGAGACAAACCTCACTCTTACCCTCTTGCTTCCATGTTTTGTCACTGCATATATAGTTGTTGCTTTATGAAAAAATGTTGTGTAAGGCTCTCTATGGTGTAGAGTCAAAGCTAACGCCAGCCCCAATGCACCACAGTGGCGTACAACCCAACTTTCATGTCATCAAGCGTCACACATGTTAGTGGTCTCATAGGTTGTCAGGATCGGAGGATCAATATCCTTGTGCCATGTCACACATGTTAGTGGTCTCATAGGTCGTTAGATTGTCCTGTAGGAGCATCAATAGCCTTGTGCCATGTCACACATGTTAGTGGTCTTACAGGTCATCAGAGTGTTTTATAGGAGCATCAAGAGCCTCGTTTGATGCACAATAGAATTACACATTGATAGCAATGTTGTGGCGAGATATAACTCATTTCGCTAGGAGAGCATAGCTTTTTGGCTCTTCAAAGGCAGTGACAGATATGAGTAAACTAAGACTCGTTAGATGGCAATCTCACACACTCTCTCTCTCTCCCATTTCACCTTCGTGGACTTCTAATTTTTACGGGGCTAATGTTATATGCCCGCATTGGTTGTGTGCTAACAAAACTATCAACTATCAACTCCATGGGACCTAATTGCACATTTTTCCGATGTTGGTAGTTTTTCTTCTTTGTTCCATGATTTCTTTTCTCTTCTAACCCAAGATAATGATTTTTCTGGCACAAGATCATGCTTTGCTCTAGATTTTGTAAGCATCGGTACTACTAGCCACGGCGTGGAGAGCCATGCCCATAGATAAAAAGAAGGTTAGGATGTCACTTTAGCCATTCACTATAGAAGCCGAAGTTACGGATAAGTGCATTTGTCCTGCGCCTAAGGGTGCTAAACTCAGCAGAGGCGACCCCAAAGCTATGGCTGCTGTTTTTGCTTGCCTAGCTTTTGGCAAGATGTGGCGCTGGAATGAACTACAGTTGTGCGGTCATGACGAATGAAGTACAATTGTGTAGTCATGATGTAAGTTCGGCACCTAACCAAATGGCGATCGAAATGTAGTGCAAAATGTGTGGCGTGATACGATAAGGTGTGATCACGAACCAAATGCGCCCGGCTGTAGATAAAAAAAATTGATAGAAGATCCTACTCCTCTATAAAAAAAGAGCCACTATTGCGCACATGATTAAACATCTTTCTTTGACACGCTGGAATTGAAAAACTGAGCTGATTTTAGTTGAATCTGATTTGTTATAAGAAGAAATACTGTTCCAGAGCTGAAAAATAAGTGTTGTTTAATTGAAGCGAAAGGAGCCAACATTGATTATTAACATTGCTATATATATGTGGTAAAGTTAATGACAGGTGACTTTTTGAAAGCGATAATGAATCTTTTTTCATTTTATTTTATTTTACTTATCCTTGTTTGCTTTCCAGTCTCCACGCTCCGCCACTGGTACAGCCCGTCAGCCCGTCTTGGCCTCTTGGGCTCGAACGGCCGCCACTGGTTCACTTCACCCCCGCGTTTGCGTTTCCTTCTCCCGTTCGCGGTTAGCCCCGCGCGCTCGCGCTCTCCGTCTCTCTGGCCGACGACTCGGCGAGCACCGCTGCCGCCCTACGCCAGCTGACCAGGTTTTCGCCGTGCCCTTCGCCAGCGACGAGCACACACCAGGTCTGCTAACCTCTTTCCTTCCCTTCATGCTGTGTGAAACCGATCACCCAAACCCTAATGTAACCTATTATATTCGGATCTGATTGAATCACAAGCGACATGTATTGTATGCTTGGTAACTTTTGTCACTTTATAGCAAAAAAAAAAGGGAGGGTGTACATCTATACTGGGTACGTCCCTGCCTGCCCTCAAAGATTCATAAGCATCAGTGTGGACTTTGTAAATTAGAGTACGCGAAAATCACCTTGAAGTTGAGCACAGCTTTTACTCTCCCTCTATTTGAGTCCGACGAATGTCAGTTTCACATATGTATCTCTAAAAAGGCAAAATTGGGTTCCAAATTCTGGTAGGTAACTCTAATGACCCGCGGCCAGAACAAATCCCCACCAATGTGCGGAATACATAAGAGAAATTGAGATTGGATAGGAGGAATATTCCTCGGTTCTGTGCTCAACTCTTTCAGTCTGAATTTGCTTAGTGTTTAGCTGATACAATTTGTGCCTCTAAAGCCCACACATTATACCACCTCTGGGCCCCACACACGCTAGTTGTCAACGTCACTGTAATCTGTAGCTTCCCGCCTAGTCCATCGCAGTAGTGTCTAAAGCATGCCATTCAGTTTTGTCAGGCCAGATTGGCAGATCGACAGCGTCAGTGGCACCTTCGCCGCCTGCATACTATAGAAATCTTCCCAGGTTGCTGTCAGGTGGAAAATGATTCCGTTTCACAAGAACTTGTGGAACAGTAGTGTTACCTTTCTTTACCAAACGCCGATCAAGGACAGTCTCTGGTTGCAGATACACGCTGCTCAAGTCGACTTGAACAAATCAGGAAGAGCTGGGGTGTAATCTGGAACAACCTGTTTGTGCTGGGACACATGAAAGACTTTGTGCACTTGAGCTTTAAGATCGAGACGATATGCTATTGACCAGGGACATAGACAGTAGGGGGCCTAGGGAGAGCCATGGGCCCCCTCATTCTTCATCTAAACCCTTATGTATGTATTATTTGCAAGCTAAATTAGTCGACAATTAATATTTGGTCCCTTCTATTTAGAAGGTGAATACTAGCTAGCTCCCCCTTTGTACATTCTCTAGCTCTGTCCCCACTACTGATCCAGTCTTCTGCAATGTAGTATAAGGGCCAAAGAATTTGAGAGAGCTCTTTGGAAATGTTTGATTCACCTCAGAAGCTTGCACTTATGGTTGGAGTTTCAAGCACATCTTGTCCCCCACCTGAAAACTGCTTTCCACTCTGTTCTTGTCAGCCTTGACTTACATACAGTTTTGAGCTGTTCATAGATGCTGCTTGAGTAATTCAGTGTAGGCTGCTCTTGTCTGCAACACATCAGTGACTGAAGGGTCCAAGTCAGGAGGTAGTTAAATTCCATAAGAGGGTTAGTAACCTTACTATGCTTTAAGGGGAGAGGAACCAAGAGAAGTGTGGTATGACAAGTTTGTACCAAAACTCAGCCAACGAAAGTCACTGCCTCCATTGCTAGGGGAGTTGGGAGCAGCACACTTCAAATGACGTGTACTTTATTCTTGGTTCTTGAATATACCACCCAAGGAACATAAGTGAATATATTCCAAGTACAAATCTAAAATAGAATAGGCTAGAAAGATGCTTACATGGATATAATGGTGAATGAGTCACATAGCCCTGTTCCAAGAGGACCAAATACTTCCACCTCACGTGCAAAATTAGGAACTAACAAACAGCTCACAGTTATCAAGAGTGACCATATACGTTTAATAGTAGCATCAGATGTAGCTTGCATGTCAGCCACCCATGAATGTTGTTCTTTTGCTGATGGTAAAATAAAATTTCAGTATTTAAGAATCTATGCAGCAAAGAGAAAAAGATTATTTATTTGTGAGTGGAAGGGTAAAAGCCCTCCCTTAAGTTTAAAAGTGTGCTAATATAATACAGGATACAGTTGGCAAGGTAAACACACAGTTGGTGTCACAAACATAGTCATCGCTTTGTGGTTGAAAGGTGCAGCTCTACAATATTTCAATGCCTATTAGGTGGTTGTACATAGAACCTTATATCAAGATTCAAGAAGACATTATTTTTTAACTAAGAAGACATGATTTGAACCCTTTTCTAAACTGTAAAATGGCTGCAGATAATATGACAAGAGGAACTAACCTTAAAGCTAACACCTCTCAATATATTTTTACATTCAAATGATTTGTCAACATCATGAATTCTGTTAGCATATGACTGTTAGACCGTCCTCATCAATTGCTTGCTGAAACCCCAGTGCCTAGACAAACTTGAAGCTTACAACCCAGACCTAAAAACATATTGCTCTATAAAGTAGGTTTTGTTACATGACAAAGCATCTAGGTAATCTAAGATATCGACAAATTTGCAATTGCAAACCTCGTCAATGTTGCCCAAACCAGAACTCCTTGCAGCAAACCTACCGGCACCTGTTCTAACATACATTAGTGCTACATTCATCATCACTTCACCAAGATTGCATGAAAAAAGAGCTGAAATGCCGAAATAACTAATCCCATGTGCAAAGATGAAACTTCTCTATAATATCATTTGTTTTCATAGAGAATGAAGTTGGTTGCTCCTTCATTTGAGCAAGATATAGTTTTTTTCCTCCCAGTCCCCTCTATAATATCATTTGCCTTCATAAAGAATGAAGTTGGTTGCTCTTTCATTTGAGCAAGATCCCAGTCCCCATTTTGTGGGAGACCTACCCAGTAGTTATCTGGACCATATAAGAGCTATTCAACTGTGAGGAACAAATTATTTTGAGAAATGTGCCATTGAAAGGAATGGACAACTAGTGTCTTAATCAAATTTTAGGGTTAACCAGCTATATTCAGAGTAATCTTTGTTAACCAATTATTTTAGGGTTAACCAACTATTTTAGGGTTAACCAACTATATTCAGAGTAATCAGGTACCGTCTTTGTCAATTAAATAAGTTGTGCACCAGCAGAGTAATTTAGAAAGGGCACAAACAAACCAAGAATTGCATCTAATTTTCTGCCATTAACTGCTAGTCTGCTAAAAATGCATGCAGAAAGGAAATTAATCTCCGAGGTAAATTTGATACTATGAATCTGCCGCATGCAAATTCCTAAATACCAACGAACAATGTTGAAGAACGAAAGCAATTTTACATCATCACTAAACCAGCTCCAGAAATTTTCATCACCCCTCTGTAGAAAAAGAAGGCCTTGAATTCGACAGAGCTTCTTACGTTCTTTTCCAGGCATCTCCTTTTACCACACGAACGTTCCAAGACATACTGCTGCCTTCTGATACCGGAGGATTGTGGTCTTGGGTTCAAAGTAGGAGCTGTGACCTTGAAGATGCAGAATAGTGAAGACATCTACCTCCACAAGAAACTAGGCTGTGGTATTTGGGTGGACTATGACTTTGTGATGGGTTCAAACTTTGATCGCAATTATGGCAGCCAGCTGGTGGTGGCTTAGCAATAGGATTTTATCAACACACACAGATGGCGGCTTGGTGATGCATTCCTATGTCCTATCATTGTCAATGAGGATAGCTGCTGGGTTTGGTGGGAGAGGAGAGGCAGGTTTACTGGTGTTGTGGTAGAACTGTAGGGAGAGGCACACATAAGTAGGTGACAACCAAAATTCGCTTAGCGAGTGAGAGCAGGCGGCGATGTGGGATGAAGGGAACCAGGACCACAAGTCAATAGACGGGGAATGGAACACTGTGATGGGCATGTGGATAAGGGAGCCGACACGGTGCAATTTCAGTATGTAGAATGGAATACCTAATTTTTAAGTAGTCAGAGAAAAGAAAGTAAGAAATTTTGGGGTCAGACTGAAGCTGAACCCTCAAGCCTCAGGATTGATTCGCAGGCGTGGACGAATTAGAGTCATTTGTTCCAATCCGAAGCATAAACAAAGACGGTTAATCTTTCGAAGGTTCATGTTTATTGATCCCTCATCGTGAAATTAGGGAAACCAACAAATGCCTCTGGGAGTCCATGGGTAGTTTGATTTGAAGCCAGTGAACACAGACATTGTTCAGAACCAGAACTCCTAAGTTAAACTATATTGGCTCTAGGGGACTTTCCTAAGAACTGATAACATCTAACCTCTGATCGTTGTGGCTAAGAGGAAGCAATTGTTCTCTAATCAGCTTATCTGCTTCGTTTCAGAATACAGTGTCTCGATTTGAAAATTGCCATAGGTCAGATAGACAAATCAACAGCCAAACTTCAGTTTATTCAGTAGCTATATTAGGGAACTCCCGTTTCTGAAAAAGAAATGCTGTTCTGTTACACTATCAATGAGAAACTGTCATATTATTTTCTGCTTGTTCATCAGAGTTGGGTAATCTTCTTCCTTCCTTCCGAGTTACACAGATTAGCTTGATGTCTTTCCTGAGACTGTTGCCTCAAAGACTACCCCGACTTATCAGGTGTGTTCTGACTTTGAGTTTTCACTAACCCTACGCAATATGATAGATACTTCATTTCTGTGTCCACAATTTCATTGAAAATGAAATGGGCTTATGTTTTCATTTTCTTGTTTGATGCTCTCTCTCAGGCAGGTGGAGCAAGATGTTGAGACTGTAATCCACGTTCTCCAGCCAGGTCCAATAGGAATTGTGGAGCACAAGTTCACAGATGCGGAGATCTTAGAGGCCAGGGCCACAGTGAAAGCAGCAGTGGATAATTGGCGAAGAAATTGGACCCTTGAGAGAAATATTGGCAGCACTCCTTTTGATAAATGGAAATAATATACTCCTCGTGTCTTCTATCAACAGTACTTGAAATAATAGGGTGCCATGGCTGGATGCAGATGTTGCCTTTAGTTATAATTGAACACGTTCTGCTTATCGGGAGTTATGTAAACTGTTCTAAATGATAGGTCTGTTTCTCTTTATTTCATGGCTTGAAAGGTTCATCTTTATAGAATGCAGGTGGGGCATGGTTGCCAAGAGGAGGAGGAGGAGGAGGAGGAGGAGCACGAGGACCCTATGACCACACGCTACATTGGTCTCTTGGCCAAGGACGAGCATGAGGGCCCTAATGGTATCCAATTTTCCAATACCATGCGTTGCCCTAGCTAAAGAGAGTCACCTTCAAATTTTTCAGATGGTCAAATTGCGAATAATTTGATACTTGAGTGGTTGAAGATTTCTATTATTGAGTTTCTTTCTTGATTTATGGTAGGAACCCTATATTTTATAATTTTTTAAAAAGGAAAGATATTATTGTATACTCCTATTAAGTAGGGCGTGGCTAAAAGATGGCAGTGTGTGCGTTGGGTGTGCCACACGACCGTCTTCAACTTGTGACTCCTTTCTTGTGTCACCCCTGTCCCCTTCTTCGTCCTCGCCGGTGTCTTCTTTCTCTCTGACAACCCTTGCCCCTACCGAAGTTGGGAAAGATGTGAGGGAGAGCTCGTGTGAATCCTAACTCACAAATCTAGGAGGAGGAGAACCCATCTTCCCTGCCGCCTGATCTGCTCGAAGCCGCATCATGGGGCACTGTTGCATCCATGATGCGGTGGGGCACTGTTGCCAGGAGGAGGAGGATGCACCTTGTCACCGCGGGATCCGCTCGAAGCCGCATCGTCCATGGCAGGTGGGGCATGGCAGGTGGAAATGATCCCTTTTTTTTCATCATACTGCTATACGGGCCATCTTCTTTTTGTTCATTGCATTGTCGGCAGCTGGCTGGCATAATGAATGTGATCCTTTCTTTTGATGCCTCAAGTTCGAGTTCTAGTATCTGAATTGATACACAAACTACATCATCTAGACCATTTTGAAGCGAAGATCTTTTTTTTGTTCATTGCATTGTCGGCAGCCGGCTGGCATAATGAATGTGATCCTTTCTCTTCGATGCCTCAAATACTTAAAATAGGAGTTGTAGTATCTGAATTGATACACAAGCTACATCATCTAGACCATTTTGAAGCGAAGATCACTAACTTCAAGCGTGACGAATAGAACACCTTGACCATTGTGAAGCATCAACGCTTGAGGCTACCAGTCTGTGACTATCAGCACTCATCATCCTCTATTTTTATCCTTTATACATCCTAATCATCAAGATTCCCTCCTCTATACATGTTTCTTCCGCAACCCATCATCATCTTTGTCTTATACTCTATACCAGCTACCAACAGTAGGTCCCACTTGTCATCCTCTATAACTCTTATCTAAATATACCCATGTGAGATCTTATTTTGAAGGATTTATTGAATTTAATGGTGTAATCGAAATTTAATTTGGTTTATTGGTTTGTGAGATAAAATGTTTTTTTAGTTCGTTAAAAAAGGTGGGACCCGCTGCTGGAGCCTCCCGCGCGCGCATGCGCATGCGCCCTCCGTCGTGCGATGATGCATTGTTGTGGGGCCACCGTCTGTTGCGGATGTCCGGTATCATGGTAAAACTAGCGGATGCAAGCGCGCCTGATGTTCTATACCGGACCCCGCTGCACTTCATTCGTCCGGTATTTATCTCCTCTAGGACCATTTTACAGGTACCGGTGCAGGTAGTCTGAGGATACTAAATGTCGTCACCCGATATGTTTTAGTTGCTACTATTGCTCATGAAATAGTATTGAGTATTGTAGTCTTTGATGTTATGATTGTAAGGGTGTGATTAAACAACATAGACAGAACAGCTGGAGTAGCTCAGTTGGTTAGAGCGTGTGGCTGTTAACCACAAGGTCGGAGGTTCAAGCCCTCCCTCTAGCGTGCTTTTTTTTTATGTTGTTTTCATTTTTTTTATTTATTGCTGTCATTTTATTTTTAGTGTATTTTGAATTCCCCTTTGGGTGTTGCTGTTATTTTTTTTTCCTTTTTTAGTGCATATTTTTTATGTTGCTTTCATTTTTCTATTTATTGTTGTCATTTTATTTTTAGTGCCTATTTTTCATATTTTGAATTCCCCTTTCGGTGTTGCTGTTATTTTATTTTGTTTTTTTTCCTTTTTAGTCCATATTTTTTATTTTGTTTTCATTTTTCTATTTATGGTGTTGCTGTCATTTTATTTAAAGTGCCTATTTTTCATATTTTGAGTTTCCCTTCGGTGTTGCTGTCATTTTATTTTTAGTGCCTATTTTTCATATTTTGAGTTCCCCTTTCTAGGCCTCGTTTGGTTCAGGGGAACACAGGAAAAAAAATGAAGCCCTCCCTCTAGCGTGTTTTTATTTGTTTTCTTCCTTTTTAGTGTATGTTCATTTTTATGTTGTTTTCATTTTTCTATTAATGGTGTTGCTGCTTTCCTTTTTAGTCCCTATTTTTCATATTTTGAGTTCCCCTTTGTAGGCCTCGTTTGGTTCACGGGAACACAAAAAATAAAGGAATGGAGATTCTATAGTACTTTTACTGTACCACTATACCAGCGTTTGGAACAAAGTAATTAGCACAAATCGTTCCGGAGGAAAGGTAAGTACACCTGTACTTTCAAAGGAATGAAAAAAATGATCTCAAACCTCAGGGAAATCTTTCCCATGGCTCTTGCGGGCTCTTTTGCTCACTGCTGAAGAGACAGAGATTCAGTGACTTTCCTCAAGAAAGTCACAACGGATCCAGGCCCTCCAAATCAAATCGGATGGTTGTCCTTCGTCTCGACCCAGGGGACCATATGTCAGTGACTGCTAAGGGCAGGCGGGGCAGAGGAATTTACTTTGGCCATGGCAGGGCCACCGCGGTCCTGGCAGCTCGGTGGAGATCCACATGAGTTTGTCGCCAGCGAGCGAGCAGCAACGACAAGGACACGGAGTAGACTTAGAAGTACTGGCGGCGACGGATGCAACGACCGGCAACGAGCTGAGCAGAAACAGGGACGAAGCTCCACAAGGTGTGAGGACGAAGCAAACACGGCGACGACATCACGGCCGCGCGGCTTGGCTGTTGGCGCCCTGCTTGCTATCGTGTCTTGCTACGATGCTATTGTGCGGGCAAGCCCCGCCGACTGAGCAAAGACGACACGATGAAGTTCGAGATCAGTGCGGACAGACCCTATGGGAACATGGGCAGCGGCGCTTGAAGCCGACGCGGAGGAAGACGAAGACCTATCTGCTGAAGACGTCTTAAGTAAAATATTGATACTGTTAAACGGTGGATGGAACTTTCCATAGATACTGAAGACGAAGGAGGATACTGAAGACAAAGGAGGATGGAACTTTCCATTGATACTAAAGACGAAGGAGCATACTGTTTAACAGACCTATCTGTTCAACCGTTTGCTTAACTAAAATATTGATACTGTTAAACGGTGGATGGAGGTGCGAATGTTACGGCGAACGGCGTGACTTTCCATAGGAAAGTTACTGAATCCGCGTCCCTAATCAAGACGTTCTGGTGTTGGTGCTATAGTTGGATGGACAGGCCATCAAGGCTCAGATGCAGCACACAGCATGCACATGCTATCAGGACATGTCAACTCATGTTACTTTGTAAAGTAGTTGGCTTTTATTTACCCTAACATTTTTCATCAGTTGCTTTCTTGAGGAGGAGAAGTTGCGTGCATGAGTTATTTCTAAAGGCTAAAGAAGGAGCCCTAATTGTCTACACCACTGAGAGGCACTTGTATGTTCAGCTCCCCTGTTATATCTTGGATCCGTCACTCCTCACTTCTCACTTCTCTATCGCTTGCTCTTGCACACCTTATATCGCCACCTTCTCTAGTGGACTTCACCGGGGCATGCTAGGTACAAATGACAGGCACTGATTGAGGACGCGATATGCATTGGTAGACTGCACCTGAGAACGAGGAGCACGAGGACCCTATGGTCACACGCTACATTGGTCTGTTGACCAAGGACGAGCATGAGGGCCCTAATGGTATCCAATTTTCCAATACCATGCGTTGCCCTTGCTAAAGAGAGTCACCTTCAAAATTTTCAGATGGTCAAATTGCGAATAATTTGATACTTGAGTGGTTGAAGATTTCTATTATCAAGTTTCTTTCTTGATTTATTATGGTAGGAACCCTACATTTTATAATTTTTTAAAAAGGAAAGATATTATTGTATATTAAGTAGGGCGTGGCTAAAAAATGGCAGTGTGTGCGTTGGGTGTGCCACACGACCGTCTTCAACTTGTGACTCCTTTCTTGTGTCGCCCCTGTCCCCTTCTTCCTCCTCGCCGGTGTCTTCTTTCTCTCCGACAACCCTTGCCCCTACCGAAGTTGGGAAAGATGCGAGGGAGACCTCGTCAGAATCCTAACTCACAAATCTAGGAGGAGGAGAACCCATCTTCCTGCCTGCCTGATCTGCTCGAAGCCGCATCATCCATGATGCGGTGGAGCACTGTTGCCAGGAGGAGGAGGATGCACCTTGTCACCGCGGGATTCCGCTCGAAGCCGCATCGTCCATGGCAGGTGGGGCATGGTTGCCAAGAGGAGGAGGAGGAGGAGGAGGAGGAAGAGGAGGACCCACCATGCCAACGCCAGATCCGGTCGAAGCTGCATCTCCCATGGCGCCTTGGGGCATGGACAAGAGGAGGAGGAGGTCCCACCTTGCCGCCGCTGGATCCACTCGAAGCCGCATCATCCATGGCTTGGTGGGGCACGGTTGTAGCCGCCAGGGATAAGGTCGCTGGAGTTGGGGCTCGAGATGGCCGCTGGGGGAGGATGTCGCCGGAGATGAGAGAGAGAGAGAGATTAGACATGCACATGGCGAGAGACCGAGAAAGAACGTCCATAAATTAATAAATCTTTGCCTATTCAGCAGGCTGTTTTTAAGCCTCAAGTATAGATACTCCCTCCAGACTGGTAAAAAAATAACGTTTAGGACAATAATTAGCATACCAAGGAGTAATTAATTAGGGTGTAGTTTTCCTTGTTTGCCCTTATTCAAGTAGGGTCACGGGTAGATACCATACAACAACACTTCGTAACTGGAGTGGTTAGTGCACCAACACTTGGGGTGAGTGGTCCCTGGTTCGATCCCCCTTGGCCAGGGGCAAATGAGTCCAGAATTCGTCCACGGAGCCAAAACGATGACCTTTGCGCAAACTGTCTACAGGTGTAGGGCAGTCGTTTTTTTTTTGCATACGAAGGGAGTACAAGAGTAAGATAGTGCTTTGTTGGAGGGTGGGACATAGATAAGGTGGGATATCCCAAGCGTACAGAGCCCTAGTGTTTGTTACACTAATTAAATATAAACTAAACAAATAATCCTAAAGAACAAAATAAAAGAATCCTAACTAAATAAACTAATACATCTAAATAAACTAACCCTAACTAACTAACTAACTAAACTACATCACGGAATAAACTAAACCTAACACTAACTAAATAAACTAAACAACTAATCCTAAATAACTAAATAGAATAATCTTAATTAAATAAACTAACCCTATCTAACTAAATAAACTAATACATCTAAATCAACTAAATCTAACTAACTAAATAATCTAATCGTAACTACACCTAAAAAAATAAACCTAAAAAAACAAAATCTAAAATAAAACTCACCTCCATTGAAGCGTTGGTGCCCAAGTGTTGGCGGCGCGGCGGCTCACGGCTAGATCCGGCGGTCATCTACCCTAGACGGCGAGGCGAGCAGCTGGCGTGACGGTGTTAAAGAGAGAGAAAAGCGAGTGAGAGAGAGGGCACGAGCGAGAAGAAAGGCGTTGGATAGATATTTAGGGTGTGTTTGGGAGCACTCAATGAGAGCTGAAAAAGTAGCTTCTCCTGATTCTGTGAAGTGATTCTTACTCCTGATTTTAAGAGTATGCTACACATCAAGAGAATCACTTTCAGCCACAGAATCGCTTCACTAGAGAATTAAGGAGCACGACTTTACCAAACGGACCCTTAGTAAGGATGACAATGGGTCGGGTTCGGATCGGGTGAAGTCTCTGGGCACCCAAAATCGAAACCCGAACTTAAAACCCAAACCCGAAACTGATTCAGGTAAAAATCAATCACCAAAACCGAAATCCGCGAATACCCGAAACCCGCCACTAGCAATACAGAAAATAATAAAGAATTTTTAGCAACATATATATATATATATATATATATATATATTATGTATTCAAATGTATAAATAAGAGATAATAAACAACACATAATTTCGTGACTCAATTTAGAACAAATTTAATAGCTTACATAAACAATTTACTAATAAAAATACATGAGTTTTTATTTAAAATATTATATTTTGATATCTATTAGATATCCGCTGGTGAAAACCAAAACCCGAAACTGAACCTGATATATTTCGGGTACTTGAACCCGAAAACCGTGGGTAAAAAATTAGACCCAAACCCAAAACCGCTAGAACCGAAACCCACAGATATCCTTCCAAACCTGATCCGCTACCATCCTTAGCCCTTAGGGCCTGCCGACGCTCCTGTGGCCGACATGACCCTATTGGACTATTTGGCGACCGACAGGGCCTCTCGGTCTGATATGGCCCGCTGGGTTGCTGCTCCTGTCGGACCGAGGGGCCTGTCGGCCTCTAGACTGCCAATAGATATCAGTCGGTCTTTCAGCTGGCGATAGAGACGCTGTCGACATTTCAACAAACAATACTAGATTTACGATTAATCATTAAAAAACTATTGTTTAAATAAACTCAAAAAACAGAAAGTGTTTAAACACCCCCTCACATGAACAGAGCCAAGCGACTTAGTGTGCTAATTTTTTCAATAAGTATTGAATTATATTTAATTAGATTTAAAAAATTTATCTCTAATTTTTTTAGAGAAACTATCAAATTAGATTCAGTTTTCATTAATATTTAATATTTTATATATGTGTGTCTAAATATTTGATGTGACGGTTTTTAAAATCTGAAGCTAAACACGGCCTTACCCGACTCGCGACGAAGCGCGAGTGGTAGGAGCCGGTGGCTTGCTCCATACCGACCATCGTTCGAGTCCTGGACTCGACGCTCATCCCTCACCTGGAGATTTATTCTCCAAATAATTCAGTCTCTGCTTGAATAGTCCAAGCACCTGCCTCTCACGCGTGACGCCACAAGAAGATTGCGAGGTGCCAGTCGTCTACGGAGTCGACGATTCGGTGATCTCAAGAAGGACGCGGTTTCGGTCTATGTGTAGTGGTCTGTCTGTACATAGTGTGGTGTGTGTGGTGTACATGTGTAGTGTGGATGTACGTGTGTATGATCAGATACTATAGCTGTAATCAGATGAGAGGCGTAAAAAAAAAAAAAGACGAATTGGAAAGGTTCGGTTTATGTTGTTGCTGGCGAATTTCGCATCGGATTCCACCGTCTCCTGTTCCTGTTCCGTCGAGCATCCGTGATAGCATAGGACACGCTTGGTCGCGCCAGGTTTGCGTGAGCGGAACCGGTGCGGTGCACTCTTGTCGTCGCGTGGGTCTCCCCTGCTCCCTGCCGCCGCTGCAACAAACGTCGTGGCGTCGTGCGCTGGTGCCGCCTCCTTTCCACACGTAGGCTAGGCTAGGCCCAAGACAACAACGCTCTTCTCACCTCCGCGGCTCCGCCGTCCATCGCCCCCATCCAATCACGTCCGTCCATCTCCGCTAGCAACAGGGGACCCTCCCAGCTACTGTAGCTATTCCCCTAAGGGTCAAAAGCTATTTGATTCAAATTGAGGCCTATCCATTTCGAATCTGCAGAAGTGACAATTACAAAAGTTGTGGGGAATTTCATGTAGATCATTTTTTGTTCTAGAATCATTTCCAAATTCGGCTCAGTTTGCAAAATATTTAAAAGGGGGTAAAAATGGGGTTTGAAATTTAAACACAATTCACTGAATTTCTCCAAAATTTTTATAACAACTAAAAATTCTGTAAACACGAAAGTTGTTCAACTTACTGAGCCCTACAACTTATATTAAGAGTGTTTTGCTAGATTCTTGATAGATTTTAAATTGATGTTTCAAATTTGAATTTCAAGTCATTGTTTTGAGTTTAATTCAAATTTCCAATGTATAACTTCAAAATCTCCAAAAATATAAGTTGTTCCATTTTGAAAGATCTACAACTTTCATTAAGACACTTTCATCTGATTCCCAATAGATTTTGAATTAGGGTTTTGGGGTCATATTAGGGTTTAATATCCATCCCCTTTTGAATTCAATTTAGATTTTTCTTTTTAGGGTTTAATTACACAATCAATATGAACACCGTCAAATCACTCTAAGAGCCCTAAGCATAATCATATGCAGATGATTAATTTAAACATGATGACATGACATTTTAATTACCCAGTAATATCAGAGGTATTACAGATATAGTTTCTCATTCCAAGATTTTATATCATATTTAAGAGATGACAATTGTCCAAAAGGCTCCCCACAGGCTGCCACATATTACCTATATGGACCAACAATGCTTTGCAGAAACCATGTAAGCAAAACACAGTGGCAGAATATCGTTTCTATAAATTCCCACACCCTTGGTGGACTCAGTGAAGGTTGTTTAAAGACTGTCATACCTGAGAAGCAGTGATAAATGAGATTAGGAAAAGGTAAGGTGTAGAGGCAGAAGCACGGCAGTTCGCAGAATCTTCCAGAATCTGTTCAAGTTAAACATAAACAAGCTGTCCTCAACGCTCATGCATGTAGCTAGCCAAAGCCAACATAAATGATGATTGCCATTGTTAGGAGACATGGTATTGCTATCAAAGAAATCACTACCCGAAAATACAAATTAGCATAGCCGGTTTACCTTGTTCCAGGACTTTTTGTGTAGCAGGGGGAGTTTCGACATTATAGAGAAGTTCAGAAAGGTGAGTTACTACATGTTATATTCTGATACAGCATTTGTAGGCATGATAACATTTGAAAGGAAGAGAAGTTCAAACATAACACAAATGTAATTAGATCAAATCGGCATAGAGTAGCAGCTAAATAATTAATTGTACTTTGAGTTCAGAGTAGAGTGACCCGTTCACATCACTGCTTTTTGTATAATTAAAGGCTAGTAAACTTCTCTTTTTCCTCTCTCCAACTTTCATGTTGTGCAAATCTCTACAAACAAAGATAAGAGGATCATTTTCTATGTGCAGCGAGATAGATATGGTCATCATACTATGTAATACTCCCTCAGTGCCAAAATAAATCAACTTCTAGAGTTGTTCAAGTCAAACTATCTTAAGTTACTACTCCTTTCATTTTGGTATGTTTGTCCATGATGAATATGTAATCATATCCCACGTTTGTTCATTGAATGTAGTTATTGCAACATTCCCTTCATACCCCTAAGAAAATGTTTTCAAATAAGAGAGTTGGTTGTATCATGTTATCAAACTGAGGTTTGTGTGATCATTCACATTGATGTTTTTAAACTTGGAACTTATTCTGGTAGTTTGCATGGTGTGCTATGGAACAGTAATAAAATGTGTCTGGCTAATAGATTTTGGTGAGAAACACCACAGTGTTGTATTGCATTAGGACATCATCTGAAAAATGAGAATTTCATAGTATTTAGTGCGATTTCACTTGTTTCCATTGATTTGTGAAAAAAGAGTACTCCAAAAAGGGCCTTAACATCATGAAACATTCCTTTTGTTTTGATTCCAACACTAAATTACACAGTGATGTGCAAGTTTTGATATACTGAATTTAGGAGGTTTAATTCAACTGATTTTGCCAAAAAAATATTGTTTAAGGTAGTAAGGTTGATATATCTATTGGCAGGCTGGAACAAACCTGCCTACCAGCCCAATCTAGGGAAATCAACACAGCTAATTCTTCCAGATCAGCAAATTAACACAGTAAATGTTAAATGATGTTACACAGCTATAAAACATAACATTATCTTCAGCAAGAGAATTCAGTAAAAGTTATAGTATATATCTTTCAGATCAGCAAAGCTTATAAAAAACAACATAAAGTATCTGAGGCCATTTAATAAATAGGTGAATAATTTTGAAACATAAGATCGTTCATCTTTAACTTATTTAGGGATTTAACCTATCAAGGACAACGATTGTCATTGATCAAGGTGCGATCGCTCGGGAATTGAGACTTATGAAGAAGGAAGAGAACGTACATGTATGTTAGCCAGTAACTCTTCTACCTTTCGAGTTTCAAAGCATCTGATGGGTACTTCCTACCTAAAATATCCGTGATAAATTTTGAAAGCTGAACTAATAATTATAGAGGGTAGATTTTTTTAGCTCAGAAGCTCCTTGGTCCTCACAATTGTAGCACCATCCAGTGACATGTCCAGATTGAGAGGACAAGCATTTACTCATCTGGGAAAAAGATAAGGAAAAAAAACATAGAAAGTTTGGGTCCCAACAAATTGACAGTTTGCAAAGGAAAAGGCTTAAAATCACAGATCCTGATAACTTGTTTTCAAGAAAGAAAACTGGAGTAAATAACGTACCAGCTCATGTGTCACTGGTTCGCCAATTCTCTTTCCAAGTAGATTAGAATGTGAAGTATTTTTATTGCATTCCGGATAGAACCAGCGGGCAATCTCTGCATCATCATCTCCTCTCGTCTTCAACACAAACAGCCATAGCTCCACCACCACCCACATCCCAATCAGCTGTCCAGCTCAACACAAAGATGCGGTCGTCCCTATCAGCCAGCGTCAACTGCCACCTCAAGGCCGCTAACACCACCCATGCAGCCTGGGACTGCTCCTACCGCCATTCGCACTCCCCGAACAGGACATTGCTCCAATGAGGACTGGCAGGCTGCACCCTGGAGGATCCTGAAATGGGGGAAACAAGACACATATGCCCTTCAAATCAAAGTAGGATAAGAAGACCCATCTTGAAGTTCTTATTGTTCTGATGGCCTAATTTTTGCAGCATGCTTCTTCCAAGTATGATCATTTTGTGGCTATGACAATTTTTGACAAATCTATAAAATATCTCAAATTGGCAATGGTAAGGATAATCTACTCGAGCATTGGGTGAAGTTTGGTAAAACAGAGTATTTTTTTAAGGAAAAAAGGTTTCATCTCCCGGATTTTGTGGCATCCAATATTCGGCATCTCTTACAAAGTTCATGAACTGGAGGCATAGGCACACGATTATATTTTTGAATTATATAGGCAAACAATGAAACAATTATGAAGAAATCTAATACAGCACTCCATCTTCTAGCAAACAACGAAAGTTAACTAAATATGCAGTTACTTAAAGCTAAGAGAGTACCTTATCAGAAGGCAACAACCTGCTGTTAGTGTCTCTAAAACAAGTTTATCGACAGCATCAGTCAGTATCTCATTGTGAACCTGGTGTTGGAACCTCACCTGCGAAAACCATGGCTGCATCATCAAGAACCCAGTCTCAATAAGACAATCACCATTTTTGCAATCACTTCAATAAAATAAGTATAATGACATGACCAATCTAGCATTAAATAGTTATTTATATATAACATCTAAATGGTAACATGAGTGTTTGATGCCCCATAGGCTTCTACATATGCAGCCCCTGCAGCCCCTTGAAAATAAATCCTCAACTAAACCACAGCTAATATTGACATTCACAACACAAATAAAGTTATGGGTCAGTGGGCAAGTCATGTATGACCTTCGTATGAAAGTTAACATAATTATTCTGTGATGTGAAGCCAAAAGCTTAGGCAACTTCAAACTACCATAGACAACTTAAATGGCTTTGCATATTAACAGTTTCAAGAACTTACTGTTATCAACAATAAGAAAATTTGTTTTCTTTCTCAGATCCACATTGCCAACTCCAGCCAACAAAAAGCCAGTCACCGTGTCCTGCAAAACAAAGTGGAGACAATGAAAAAAAAAATCATTCCCACAGTAGAATTTTAATAAAAAAACCTAGCTGTTCTTAAGGTGACATCTTGCAGGTATTAAGAACAAATTAAAAGGCTATCCTCTGACTGGAGAAGCACTGTCTACTACAATAAGTCTATCCCAGCTTTGGAGTACTTGTGAAACAAGAATCATCAGGTGTCTATGTCATCATTTTGCTTGACCATCCACTGGAGAAGTTTTTCCTTAATTGTCATCAGAAACTAAATGGGTGTCTTATTTGGACTGAAAAAGTTTTTCTTCCCTAATTGCCAGAGACACGCAGCATGGGTGGGGCCGGCCCTGCCGGGGGGAGCCAACGGAGGGGAGCGACACGCCTGGCGCGGGCGGCGCCGGCCGAGCCGCGCATACGCACTCACCCACGCACGGGAGAGAAGAGGAGGGGGTGTTGGGAAGCAGGGAGGTTCGCCGCCGCCGCCGCTGGTAGCCACAGGACAACCCGGCGTCCTCACCGAAGAGTGTCGGAGCGGCCACCCCATCCTCATGGATCTGTAGATCCGCAAGCAGGGAGCATGGATCCGGTCTTGGAAGGGGCTGGAAGGCTGTAGAGGGGTGGATTGACGGAGGAGGAGGAGGAGGAGGAGGAGGAGGAGGAGGAGGAGTCTCGACATGGTCGGCGTCGCTGGGGTCAGGGGGAGGGTCCGGAGGGTGTGCGAGGTCCATGGCGATTCCATAATGAAACGAAAAGGGGAGAAAGGTCGGGGACGGCAGCGAGCTACCTCGTCGGCGATGATGGCTATTAGCGTAGAGCTGTTGGTCGGGATGTTGGCTCTCCCCACCATTGCCGCCGCCTCTTCCCTTCCTGCAGCAGTGGAAAACAAGAGGAACTCTAGGATCAGAGAAAGAAATCGAGGTAGGAGAAGAAGGTCAGCGGTCGGTTTGGTATGCCTCTGCGGCTCTGCCGTCGTGGCCTCGCAAGGCAGAGCCCGCCTTCTCCGGATGCCGACAACTGCCGTGCCTCGCCGCCGCTGCTCCGTGTCATCAGAAGGCCGAGGCGGCGGCGTCGTGGAGGTCAAGGAGGAGGTGAGAAGCGGAGGCGTCGCGAGGAGGAGGAACACGGAGCGACAGTGGTGCTGTGGCGGATTGGGCTGGCGCAATGTCGCGGGTGGTGAAATAGGCGCATCCCTGGCGCTCGCGTTGATTGGCACTGATTGGGGGTGCGGGGACGTGGGGATGACGGGCAGGGGCAAGGGCGAAGATCGCAGGGGTGGGCGGATAGACGACCCCACGTATTTCTCTCGCACAAGAAAGAAAACTCGTAGTACTCCTATTTCGCTTTCACCGGCCGCCCTCCCCCTGCCCCCTGTCCCCTGTCCTCTGCTCCCCACCGTCCGAGGAAGACAAGACAAACACCACGCCGCCGAGGCGGCGAGCGAGCGGCCGAGCGCAGAGAAAAAAAAAAACTAAGACAAGAAAACAAATTACTCAAAAAAATATAAACAGCAGGGAAGGAAAAAAAAGGACAACGTGAAATACCCTAGGCCGCGATCTCGGCGGCGCGGCGCGGCGCGTCGGCGATCGGCGGGGATCGCCCCGCCGCCGCCGCCGACGTCGTCATGCGGGGGCGGCGCGGGGAGATGGGGTACGAGGAGGGCGAGCTGGAGCTGGAGGAGGGCGAGGCGGCCTCCGCCGGCCGCGAGCTGGAGCTGGCTGTACCCGACGCGCTCACCTGCATCGTAAGAAGCGTTCTCTTCTCCCTTCCTCTTTTCGTGTGTGGGCAGTATACATTAGATGAATGGCTGATCAGGTGGCGGTACGCGAATGCGTTCTCGTGTCGAGGTGATTTTATTATTATTATTGTTGTTGACTTGTTTTTGTTGTTGTATTTGTCGTCACAGCGTTCCGATTGTTTTCTGTTTTCTTTTTGCGTTATACGCTTGCTATGATATTTAAGTACTTGCTAGAGTAGCAATGTTGCTGAGATTTAGATCGATTTTGCAGTGTATTTGAGGTCATCACTGGTTGGCATGAACGCATGATTGTTTTTTCAATCTAACATAAATGCTGCGTGAAAGGGGCGTTTACGATTCTGCTAGTTCATTGCTGGCCTCTGTGGGGGATCCGGATTTGGCTACCCTGTTAGTAGCTTTACCTGGTAATGCATCAGAGCCGACATGAGAATGCAGGACTACTCCTAGCTTGTAGTTACTTCTGCAGTCCTTGAGTAGTAGCACTAGTCTAGTGATTTCTGGTACCCCTTGGTTGAATTACGAAGCCTTATTAATTTCAGGGCTAGATTTAGCAGTTTCAGGGCTAGATTTAGCTGGTCACTGGGACAAGTAAGCTGGTGACTGGCAGTAGTATGGTTTGTACACTCGGTTCACGTGCACATTTTCAGTTTCATTTGCTTTTCGCCGGTTTTCCATTACCTGGCCTGCTTGGTGAAAACTCTGCTATGTTATTATCGTGGATATGTATGAACAGTATGGAGTGATCAACTTCCTACTTGATGCTGTTGTTAACAAGGACAAGAATTATTGTTCATACCTCATACTTTTTTTTGGGGGAGGGATTATATTTGTCACTGTATTTCGTAGATCATTACCACATTCCTAATTGGGCAATAGAAGCAGCGTTATTTGTAGTTTTTTTTATTATTCGATGTTTGCATATGGAGCTCATGCTCCAAAAATATAACCCCAAACCTTATATGGATAATCCGCAGCTGAATAAACGTTTAATATCCGTGCCATTTCTGAATCTGAATACTCAAAATCAGTTTTCTGATATGTATATGAGATAGATATATATGACATCATCCGTATCTGGTTGCAAGATCTGGAAAAGTTATCGGATAGAATGTAGGCTCACTGATATCCTTCTGTATCTGATCTGGTTTCATCCCTAGGAGGCCCTTGTACTTAGCAATTTCTGCTGTCGAGATCGGTGCCTAGAGGCAGCATATAGACACAAATTTTCTCTTGTAGTCTAATTTTTTTCTTTGGAATTTATTTATTCATATTTTCAACTATTTTTTTTGATGGATTTAGGACTTTCTAACTTTTTAGAACAGGATTTGTGTGCTGCAACAAAAGAGTCACTAGTCCAAGCTAGTTGGTTCAGGCTAATTGAGACCCAACAAGATAAGAGCCATGTAAACCAGAGATGAACAAAGAAAAAAACTATTGCAATAAAACAAAATAGTGATACGAAAAAGTTGTAATGATTTTTGATTTCTAATTTCCATGTCTATCCAAAAACTACTATCATGGTGTATAAATATTAATTCATTTGGAATGCAATATTATATGGTATGTTCATTCTTATTCTGGAATTTGATTCATCATTGATAACTATTGGTACATTGACATGTCATACTTTATTGTGCTGCTTCATGTTCCTGTGTCCAAGTGAAGTGTTTTGTGTTAAAAAGACCATATAGTCAACAGTTTACAGTTCACAAGTGGATTTTGAGTTCTTGAGAGCGAGGGAGTTGATTGTGCTTGTGCATCTAACATACATGGGGAGGTAATTCATACAAGTATGTTTGGATTCAAGGGATTTAATATATTTATTATATGATAGTTCTGGGGTTACCTCCATGTAAGTGAAAATGTGTATTTCGAGGGCTGAATTATTCGTTCTAAGCTTATGCTTCTCCGCTTCTATTGGTAGTTTTACACCCAGGAAGATTGCATTTAACTTTGTTGCTCCATATGACCATACCTGTCTATACTTCAAGAAGCTGCTTTCTCCTTTTACATACATGCTTTATCTTTTTAGTATACACTCTCATAGTACAGCTTCGTCCTTCTGGATGATCTGACTTTAAACTTTTACTTATAACTGTGTTCACATGTTGTATTATTTACAGGATGAAAGGATTCAAAATGTGTTGGGTCATTTACGCAAGAAATTTGAAGGTGAAATAACTCATACGAATTTGGGTAAGAGGAGTAAAAATTGCAACCTGTTTGCTCTGTAGAGTTATTGATGTTGTATTGGCTTATGTGAAAAATCGTTCACACTACATAGGTTCGATGTATGGATACCATGGTTCGTTCTTGCCAACATACCCATGTTCCCCTTTGGGCTTTCCTCAATATAGGAACCCTGCAGATCCAAAATACCATGGCAGTGCCTCTAGATCACCGCATGTGCCAACAGAGGTACACTATACAAAATTTTACATATATTGACTTACTAGGATTGCTGCCTACATGTGACAATATTACAATGTGCTTCCAGAATACACAAAAGAACCATTTTGTTAAGACCGAATTAGACAGCAGCAGGAAAAATGACTACTCTCGAATATCCAATGAGAGTGATGGCAATCCTTCTCAACAAATGTTAAACAGAGCAGTCAATGGTTCTGAGCAGAAAGCACCGAAAATACGTATCAAGGTGAATAGCAATAAAAGTTTGCCAAGAAATACTGCTGCTATATATAGTGGCCTGGGCCTAGACATTTCCCCTTCGTCATCTACGGAAGACAACCTAGATGAGACTGCTGGGGCTCTGGTGCCCGAAGTTTTGCCTGATGAATCTCCGCGTACCATATTGGAGGTTAAGTTTTACCCTGTCTATGTTATTGTTGTAAAACGTTGCACAATTATTTTTAAGAGTTATAATGCATTGTGCTGTTTGAACAGATAATGACTTGCCATTTTATTCCTGGAGGACACTTGCTTTCACCCCTCACTGGAAATGTTCTAGAGTTGAGAGAAAAGCCTAAAGTGATTGTAAGACAAGAAGCACCTGAATTTCAAGTCAAGGTAGAATTGCATGGAGATTGGGGCCATACAACCTCTGCTACTCTGGATAACAAATATAAATGTACCAAGGAAATCAAATCTGATGAAAAGAAAGACAAGACTCTCAATTTCAAGAGTACAAAATCCAGAGTTATCAAACCATCTACTGTGAATAAGGGAACTAAGCCTTTACAGGATGTTTTAGATAATACCGTTTCAAGCTTCTTCCCTACAATTGTAAAGACAGAACATTCAGTTGAGGAGTCAGCGAAATTTACAGGTGGGATTTCAGAGAAAATGAAGGGATCGAAAAATGGTCCATCAAAAGGACACATTGGTGAAAAGAACAAAAACATTAAGGAAGAGCCTTCACTTGATGATGGGTTTTCTTGTAAAAACAGATGTGATTCTGATGAGTACAATGATCAACCTTGTGCCAGTTCAAGTAAGTTGCAAAACATTCCCAACAAAACTTTGTCACTGGAGAGGGACAAAGGAAAAGTATTGCATATGGAAGATGAACCATCTCAGTTCAAAAGCAAGGATAATGGAGGCCTGTTAAGTGCAGATTCCATGGCTGTGATGGTAGGAAATGTCGATAGAAATTCTTTAGGGATGATGAAAGGGAAGAAAAAAGTCTCCACCCCGCAAGCTGCCCTGTCTGGGAAGAAGCTCAAGTTCAAGGCAAAGAAACAATTGAATAACAACATCGACAGAAAATCATATGGTGAAGGTGAGGATTATTCTTTAGACCATACAATCGATTTGGCTAATTCATATCCAATATATAAGAGTGTGAGGCTTGAGGAAAAGACCATCTCATCTGGGGAGATTGATCACAAGCAAGATGTTGGAAATTATAGTGACGTCAATATCTCTACCATATTTGATGAGAAATCAGATCCTTTGCCATTAGTATATAGGGATGGGATTACGGAATCATCCGCAACCCTGCCTGCTCCAGAACCCATTTTAATAAATGAACAATGGGTGTGCTGCGATAAGTGTGAGAATTGGCGCCTTTTACCGTATGGGATGAATCCAGATATACTTCCCAAAAAATGGCAGTGTAGCATGCAGAGTTGGCTGTAAGTTCATCTACTTTATTCATTTCTTGCAAGTATTGTTATATGCTTTATAAGTGTGCTTATTTTGGTATTTGCAACTTATTGTAGGCCTGGAATGAATAGCTGCAAAATAAAGGAAGATGAGACCACAAGAGCACTTCGGGCACTTTATATGGCTCCTGCACCTGAAAATAACATTGAGGATGGTGGTCATGATAATGCTATGTCAGGCATAGGCGCAGCTATTGCTCCAACTTTTCAGGGCAATATACAATCCTTCAGTTCACTGGGGAAGCTAAAGGGTTCCCTTGACGGAGCCAATGTGGAAAATACTTTGGACTCAGCTGGTGTGTCAAAGCCCTCAAAGAAGCTACATGCTCCTTCAAGTAGAAACTTTCCTAAACTGAAGGAAAAAAGGAAGCTTGTGGAATCATCAGATAAAGGTGCACCGCCTAGTTTTTTTTTTTGAAGTTTTACTAATACCTTTCTGTTGTTGTGTTTCTAATAATGATTCACATTTCTTCACATTTCTACAGGAGAAATTGTTGGAAAGGATCAGTCACATCGAATGAGAAGCAGTGTAGGGGATGATCATGATAACCTGCGAGCAAAAAAGAAAATGAAGAAAGAATCCAATGGCCCTGTGATGAAGCATCAGCCCTCTGAGTTTGAAATAAGCAAAAGTACGACTGCCAGTGAGACTCTGAAAAACTTTGAGAAGTGCAGTGGTATTTCTCCTGGCATGGGAAAGTATGGTTTATCTTCATCAGGTAAACATTTTCATGGTGAAGATAAAGGTTTCTCAGATGTGGTCATTAAAACATCAGATACAGAGAACTCTGGCCTTGAAGACTCATCCATTAAGAAGAGAAAATTGAAACAAAGGCAGTCAAGCCAGCATGATCTGGACCTGCGCTGTAGCAATATTGACACAAATGGTACTACAAAACAAAATTTTAGTGAAACTAATGTTGTGAAGAAAAAAACTAGGCGAGAACTGAAGTTGCCAAAGACAGATAAGGCAGCTACCGATTCTAGAGGCACAGTTCGTGGAGTTGATGATAGGATATCTACTGGCAAAGAGTGTTTAAGTGAGCAACTTCAAGAAAATACTCATTTCCAGCATCCATCACTCCCAGAAGGCACCACAAAGAGGAAAATTGGTCATGCACAAACATCTGCAGCTGCGACTTCAAGTTCATCCAAGATGCCTAACTCCCACAAGCATAATGCTGATTTTCAGGAAACGAGGGCCTCTCCTGTAGAGTCAGTTTCTTCCTCACCTTTGAGATCTTCTGATAAGAATCCTTTGGGTCGACATAGAAGGTCTTCATGGACAGTTACAGAAAATGTGCATTCTCAGGAGTCTGGGAAGAAAAATTCTTCATGCTCCAACAGAAACTATGATCTTGGGTCTGATTGTGATAAAACTAAGGCTCGTATTTCTGCTTGCTGTAACGGTGACGTGGGTCATCATGTTCAGAAGGATAGGGACTTGCTGAAAGATAAACAAGACGTGATGAATGCATGCCTTATAAACAAAGGTTCTGGACTCGATGTTAGAAGTATCCAGTTGAATCCTGAACATAAAGTCAATCCAGATGTCAATTCATCACATGACAACCATGGTCACAAGCTACCAACAAGCCGTCAGAATGGGAAAACACCGCCCCATTTCGGTTCAAACCAAGGTGACTGTGCAAACTTGACTTATGGGAATATTAAGCCTGATGAAGGGAACATACCACATATGGATCAGAAAACAAATCTATGTGAAGTCAAAGGAAGCAAGCAGCAGCCATCCTTAAACAATGCATCAAATGGTGATGCCTCTTACAAGGCAAAGCAAATAGAAAAGGCTGTTATAAAAAATTTGGAAACTAGGAAGCACGTAACTCTCAATGGTGATGCTTCAAATCTAACAAGCGCATCTGTTCTACTGAAGGAAGCTCGAGATTTGAAGCACTTGTCTAAACGTCTTAAGGTTCGATTGCTCAAACATTTCTTATATTTTTACTGTTCTTCCCATTCAAATCCTCTCTTGTTGCAGGTAAAAGGGGATGACTTTGAGAGTACAAGCATGTGCTTTGAGGCGGGTCTGAAATTTCTCCATGTTGCTTCTCTGTGGGAGGCTCCAAATGTTGATAGCTCCAAACAAGGGGATTCTGTACAAACTATGAAACTGTATTCTGAAACAGGAAACCTCTGTGGGTAAGAAACATCCTTATAGTTTTATTTCGTTAAGATCTAGACAACAGTTGATTTATCATTCTTTTAATGGTATTTGTGTCTACTATTTTTATTTCTGGTAAGGAAAACTGATTATATTGGTTAATAACCATTTTATAAATGATGATTCTCTTTAGAGAGCCTAGATTAGTTGTTTGATGGTGTTGATGCATGGTAGGTGCTTGGTCTCTAAAAAATAGATGCTTGTTTATGCGGTTATAGACTTGTTAGAACTTTCATCCTTTGTAAGCCTTACATTTCATAATTTAAGTTACATAAAGACTCAAATGTGGCTTGTCATTTGTACTTGTGTTGCTTGATTAACTAATCTCTTCCTGTTGGCTTTGTTGTATTCAACAGATTCTGTGCTAACGAATTTGAGCGACTCAAGAGAATGGCGAATGCTGCTTTGGCATATAAATGTGTGGAAGTGGCATATATGAAGGCTGCTTTCTTTAAAAGTCCTGGCGTAATTAAAGATAGGCATGCATTACAGGCTGCATCTTTGATGGTTGCTCCAGGTTTTTATGTTCACACATGCTTTGTCTCATGTATCTGAATTTGAATGTAGCAAGCCTCTATGGTCATTACAGCCTATTTTGTTTGAGGAATGTCCTTTAGGATGGGTTTGTCCATTATGAGAATATCCAATTGTTTTTATGGATTGGTTTTATTATCCTTTTTGTCTGTAACGGGTCAGACACATTCTCAAACCAAGCTGGATTTAGAATGATGAACTATTCAATTAAACCTAAAAAAATGGGGATGCTGCAATTCTGAAGGATCTGATTTGTGGTATATTATACTATATAATTAGGTAGCATTGTTTTTTTCCTCCAAGATCTTGTCTTGGGAAGTTATATTTTTGCACTTCACTAGTTAACAGCTTAGCATTGTGATGAAGTAAAATAAGTTTTCTAATGATTCTAGCATTTCAACCTTGCACAGATTTGGTAAATCTTGCATCAATTTTTCAATGCATCTCTTGCTTAGAGAGGTAGATGCCTAATCTACCTTTCAGATGTATGAAACAATGCAAGCCTTCATTTTATTTAAAATCACGTCAATGCAATTAAGTTTATCTTGATTAAAATTCTGTTTGTAAAAATTTTCCTTTTCTTTTTCTAGCTGAGTCTCCATCATCTTCCGCTTCAGACATCGATAATTTAAATAACCAGAGCACAGTTGCTAAGGCTGTTTCTGCAAGGGGTGTATACTCTCCTCAGATAGCTAGCAACCCCATATCTCGGAACAATCATCACTTGATGGGATTGCTTTCTTATGTAAGTTCCTGATGTCATTTTCAGTTCTACCACTAGGATTTGTATTAAAAAGAAATCTATCCAGCAACTTCTGTCTCACTAATATATAGATCGTCTCGCAGAAGCTTCTTCTGACGTGTAATTATGGGACTTACATGACAGTAATAAGTGAACAATCATCTTGTTATTATTGAAATATGCTCCATACATTGTGAACATCAGAATATGCAACTGGCTGTTCCACATCCTGAAGTTTTTTTTTTTTTTTACTTTACTCACATATAAATTAATAGCCCCCCCCCCCCCCCCCCCGCGGTCCTGTTTGTCATCTGTGGAGGTACCTGCGGCCCTTTTCCAGTATGTTAGAGGTTAAGGATCCATGGAATTTTAACTTAGTTTGGGCAGCAAACTTCCTCATACATGGACCATAATTGGCCTCTCTTTTGTAGTTTTTGTTTGCACTTCTAATACTTCTCCACCTTCAGATGGCCCCTACCTATTAGTAATGCAAGTCTGGTTCAGATTTATAAAGGGTTCCCCGCAGTCACAAGAAAGTGATTTCAAAATGCTGCTCTAGCTATGAATTTCTGCTGTACCATGGTAGTCAAATCTTCAATCTGTTAGTTTGATATTCGTTTGTTCATTCATGTGTCCACTAGGTATTTATTCCTCAATCCTCATAGATAATCCACAACCAATGGCCCTTGATACTGGTATCGCAAGCTTGTTATAATTCCACATTTTCATGAAATGGGCACACAACAGAACTAAATGTGTCTTCATATTGTGACCTGTGAGTAAGTATTCCAGTTGAATGTTCTTTTCTTTTTACAGGCAGAGGACATAAATAATTCATTTGAAGGAACCAGAAAATCGCAAACGTCATTTTCAGCTTATCTTTCTGGTATTGGAAAGAATCAGGTGGATGAAGTTGCTCTTGTAAGGGAAGTACTAGATTTCAGTTTTCATAATGTCAAGGGATTGCTGCCACTGATTCGTCATTCGTTGGAGTCTATCAACCGTGAAAGTGGTAAATAATCTAACAAGTATAGGGCTCTCTGAATAGATATTTACGATAGCAAGGTTGCTTTGGCATTTGTGCTAGAGATTGGTACCTCCTCCAATCTGGAATTCTGGATGTAAGAAGTAAACAAGTTTAGAGAGTAATCGGTTGTGAACCAAAAGGATTCACATTGCCTAATCTTGGTTGCATGGAAGTATTATCTTGTGGGTGATCAATTTTGACAAGTGCCAAACTGCCAAAATGGGTTTCTTTACGAAGTGCATATTGCTACTTTTGCCCGGAAGTATTTCTTGTAGATGATGATTTTGACTAGTGCCAAACTGGCAAAGGGGATTCTTACCAAGAATTAGCCTGCAAATGTTAATTGCTAAATCCAACATTCTTGGTTTCGGTGTCTTATGAGTGATCAAATCCGAGTCCTCAATGGGAATCTAATATACATCTGCTGTAGCGGTAAGGAATATTTGTGCAGTTATATTATGTTCTTTAGAATAGTGCCCTGTTTTTAAAGTCGTAATATCTCAGATGACTTTCTCATTTTGTTTTTGTTTTTTCACATGAAATGTCCTAAATGTGTTTCTGCAGAATATTTGTGTAGCCCTAATATCATGCACTAAGCAAATAACCTTTCCTAGACTAGATTTAGTCTTCTCCAGATTAATTCCATTTCTAACAGATTTGCGTTCCTTGAATGCAGTTCAAGGGCAGTCTCAGTTTTCTTTTCAGGACGCCAGTGTAAGCTTAGGTCAGCACTCTTGTCCTAAAGTCTCCACCATTTGTTTGTTTTACAGTGTTTATCACTTCTACTTTGTTTCAGTTGCACTCTGCATTAGTAAGGTTTGCAAGCACCCAGTTGGTGTTTTTGTTCTAGATATGAGTGAAGTAAATTAGGTGGTGATTGGTGAACGATGAGGATAAAGACCGTTTCCACGAAAGGTTCATGCGAGAGTAGGGCACATGAAATTTTAATGGCATTCCATGCTGTGTTCAATTGGTCAATTCACTGGTTAAAATTTGTTTTAAGCTGCCCTTAGAGGTCAGTGTAATGTACTCCCTTTTGTTCCAAATTATAAGTCACTTTGACTTCTTGGGACATCCATTTTGCTATGTATGTAGACACATAGCAAAGTAGATGCACCAAAAAAGTCAAAACGACATATAGTTTGGAACAGAAGGAGCAAGTCTTAATAAACTAGATGGATACCCTGCACGATGCAGCAAGACTATAAATATCATGTATGAGCTTGACTTGCATGTTCTTGTATTGGTTCTGGTTAATGGGTAAGCTAGTGGAAGAACCCAATAAAAAGCCTAATAGAATATCAGATCGAATTATAAGATGGAGTGGCAAAACAAATCTATGTCATGCTGTGGATGCCTAGTATTTTGATAGATTTAAAGTAATTGAACTTAGTGGAAAATGATGTGGATAACTTTTGTACTTGGTTGAGAATGATATGGATAGTTTTATTACTTAGTGGGGGATGACATGAATAACTTACATGAAGAGATTGAACTTTAGTGGGAGGACAATGTGGATAATTTGCATGTTGAGATCGAAAGCTAGTGGGGCTTGCTTTTCTAAGATATATAAATATATAATATATAGATATAGATATTAGTGTCATGACTCATGAACTGTATAGGAAATGCATCTTAGGGGTTTGGTCGATGTGCCTTTGATGGCATTCTCCGCAATTTAGCTAGAGGTGCTTTTGCTCGCTAAGGAGGACATGCTTGTCTGGGGCCGAGGTCTTTCACTATTTCTGCCAGAATAGGTTTCGTTGAGTTTGGTCAAGGTTGCTGTATGTATAAGCCAAAGGCATGAGCGAATGTAATGTACTTTCTTCAGCGTGTGCGCTTGTGCTCTCATCCCCCTCACACGCCTTTGAGAAAAAAACTGATGAACTGCAGTACTTAGTCGAAACTTTCCTTTTTAATATTTGTTTGTTGGCACATGCATTATTATATCTTCCTTACTTTCAACAAGTTGCCCAAAAAATTGTCATCACCAACCATAAGATTTATGTAAGATAAATCATAAATGCGAGGAACAATGGCACAAACAAAAGTTTTTTTTTTTTTTTTTGGTTTTGCTGTCTGTAAAGGAATGCTTTGCCGCTCTAATTTTCTTTGGTGGTGGATTGTTGACACGAGACTTATTGATTTCAGTTTTGGAGGTGCTTCAGGATTCAGCAGTGTCTAATAATTTACAATTTTGCGGAGGTTCAATGAGGATGTCTGACTCCAATTTTAGGTGTATATATAGGCCAACTGTTTAGTTAATTCCTGCCATTTTTTCTCGATACCTGTGTGTATATTATACGAGAAAAGGAAGAAAACAATTTTGTCATAGTTTTAGCTAATGGTTGTAATTGTTGTTCAGCTGTTGCAAAATTCTTTCTTTGGTGGCCTGGGAAAAACTAGTCTAGCCCTACAAACTTTATCATTGTTTAGGCGCCTTGTAACTATAAATGGTTTTAGCATTTGTTACATTTTTCTTTGTGGGGCTGACCTAACAACAAATGATGATGGCACCATCTGCTGCCTATCTGAGTGTTGTTTGGGTTCCTGCTTGAGCATTGCCATTGCAACAAGGAACTGATGTAAAAGCTCGTGCTGCTATGCTAATGAAGAGGTTTCCTTTCCATTATTACACGATGAGTTCGATTGCTTTGTTAAATAATAACGAAGGAAAAAAAAAGATACCCCCTCCGTCCCAAGGATGCCTACAGCTGAAAGGACCGAGTTGGTAGAGGGGAGAGTGAATAATCTAAATAAAAATTCTATGAACCACTAGAATAAGTGATTAGTACCACAAGAGGCTATAATTATAATGCTAAAGCAACAACTAGTCTAGGCAAGTCACCTACATAAGTCTAGTATACTCTAAGTACTAAGCCACACAAGCAAGCGAAGCAACTACACAACTACACAAAGTAAACTACCTAGAGAAGTAACTGCGAAGCAACTACACAATTACACAAAGCAAACTAACTAGAGAAGTAACTACTTTGCACCAGGTAATACCTAGAGAAGTAACTACTTTGCACAAGGTAAGGAGGAGCGCTTTGGAAGTTACACATTTGCCTTGAGATGAAACCAATCACCGGGATAATCAAAAAATCACTCACTCGAAGGTAAGCAAATCAATATGAACACCAAGATTTATCCCCGGGGTTCACGTGCTTGTCGGCACGCTACGTCCCCGTTGTGTCGACTTCAATCGGTGGTCCGGTGGCTAATCGGTATCACACACCGAACCTACACAAGACGCCACAAGGACCTACCACGGAGGAAGTAACTCAATGACACGAGCAATTTACTAGAGTTACCTTTGAGCTCTCCGCTCAGGGGTAGGCACAAACCCCCTCACAATCTACCGGTGTGAGCAAGCACAATCACCAAGCTTCTTTACACCTTCTCCACCTCCAAACCGGCTAGGTGACGGCAATCACCAAGAGTAACAAGAATTACTCTGCCACCAAGCCACCAAGTGCACTAGGATGTAAGATGATGATCACTGCACTTAATTCACTCTCTCTCAATCAAAATCTTGAGTTGAATCAAAGGGAGAGAGTTGGAGGGAGTGTGCTAGGCTCACAAGAGGCTTAGGAAGATCAAAATGCGCAAGAGAGATGCCCTAAGCTAGCCACACTCCTATTTATAAGCGTGCTCAAAGATCTAGCCGTTTTTCACTGTAATCGGGCACACCGGACGCTGCTTAAGTTCACACCAGACGTGTCCGGTGGTTGTCCAGTGTATCGCCCGCTGACATGTGTACTAGCCGTTTGAAATTGTTCACTGCGCGCCTAGCACCAAACACGGAGCAGTCACACCGGACGCTCCGACGCCCGTGTCCGGTGCACCAACAGAGAGCACCCAGAGAGCTCAAATTGGCACCGGACGCGTCCAGCTGTTAGGTCAGCGTCCGGTGCACTCACCGAGTCAGATTCTCAACTAATTCACCGGACGCACGAAACAAGTCACCGGACGCACTGGAGTTACTGTTCCAGCATCCGGTGCTCACTCAGAGAGGTTCCAGAGAGATCAAATGCACACCGGACGCGTCCGGTGAGCACCCACCGGACGCAGCGAGCGTCCGGTGCTCCTCTGAGAGATATTTTCACTCTCTCTTCAACTATCTTGCTTCTAGATGCTAACAACTAAGTGTTTCACACTTTTAGGCACGTATGTTAGCAAGTTTTAAGCGCAATTGCAAAGCGATGTTAGTCACTCTAGGTTAGATCAAGTGTATGCAACTAATATGCAACCTAGAGCACTTGCCGACCGGGTTCACGAAATAATTCTCCTCTTAATAGTCCGGCCAACTATCCTAATTGTGATCGCACTCACTAAGTGCCTTGATCACCGAAAATAAAGAGCCCTATCCTTTTACCTTTGCCTCTAGCTCTTTGATCCTTTGCTTTCAGCTTTCCAATACTTGATCTTCTCTTTAGCTCATGTCATCTTTCTCCTCATCACTAACCTCTTATAGGCTACACACACTTAGCACTTAGGTTAGTAGCTAGGTTTCATCAATTACCAAAACCAAACTAGAGTCTTTCAATCTCCCCCTTTTTGGTAATTGATGACAACCCTTTTACAAAAGAAATATGCATTACGATTTTGAACTTATCATACTTGTCCATAAGTAGATCATGAAAGGATTTGGACAACCATCACAAGTTCTATTTTGGTAGCATTAGCTCCCCTTACATATGTGCATTGAGTTTGGATTGAAAGCTAGCACATATGTGTTCAATGGAGAGTAATTCTACCAAAAATGTGCTAAGGTGTATAGAATGGACCTTTGAAGCGTGATACCATCGAAGTTGCCATGTACACCATCCTTAGCTCTTTAGTAACTAGAAGGTCACAAACACTAGAGCATACCATGAGATCACATAAACAAGTTCTAGTTACCACTTGTAAGCACAAGACCAACTAGGTACCTCCTACACATGCTAGTTGTTCAAATCATTATTCATGTCCTATTTCTAGCAATACACCACACAAGCATGTATATGAAAGTAAATACAAATGCAATGAGCAATCACATGATTAATGCACATCCAAATGCAACAACTTGCATATGTGATTGCTCCTCCTACTTATGTGCTTCAAAATTTTAATTTACCCCTTTCCTTTGGCCTATTGCTCTCCCATCATCGGCCTAATGATGGTTCATCGTGTTTTCTCTTTCTTTTGTAACTTTCTCTCCCCCTTTGTCAATAATTTCTCAAAAAGGTTAATTTTAGTGGAGAGAATAAGTTAAGTTCATTTGATTTGGAAAGAGAGTTAATTTATCACTTTGGCTCAATCTAGTGCACTTGCCTAGGATATATAAATAAGTTTGATCCAAGGATAAGCTTCTTCACGCCACTAGGTGTTATCTTGCCCATGTTAAGTTATACACCTTGAGCTCATGAACTAGATTGAACACTAGGGGATTAAGCACACACACATGTCATATGTTACCACTAGGTCATACAAGTAAGAAAAGCAATAGTGGTAGCATATATATATATATATATATATATATATATATATCAAAATCATGTGTTTCCATAAATGATCCTAAGTCGTCAAGAGTATGTCTATATGCTCTAAACATGTTCTAGCAAGTATGAATGATATGTCAAACAATTTTACCTTGTTTTGTCAGAGTAGAGGTATGTCATATTTATGTGGGGTGGTCTCAACTCATATTGGAGAAATCAAGAATATTCATCTCATTTCTCAATTTGCAAAACCTCTTCTTATCTAGTAGGTTGGTGAGTATGTCGGCTAATTGATCATCGGTTCCAATGCTTTGAATGTCAATGTCACCCTTTTGTTGATGATCACGAATGAAATGGTGCCTCACATCAATATGCTTGGTTCTTTGATGTTGAACCGGATTTTGAGTTAGCTTGACGGTGCTCTCATTGTCACATAGCAATGGCACTTTCTTGAAATTTATTCCATAATCTCTCAAAGTTGCCTTCATCCACAAGATTTGAGCACAACAACTTCCCGCACTAATGTATTCGGCCTCGGCGGTGGAAAGTGATATGCTATTTTGCTTCTTAGATGACCATGAGACAAGAGATCTTCCCAAGAGTTGATATGTGCCCGATGTACTCTTTCTATTGATTTTGCAACCGGCATAATCCACATCGGCATATCCAATCAACTCAAACTTTACACCCTTGGGATACCACAATCCAACATCTTGAGTGTGCTTCAAATATCTCAGTATTCTCTTTGCGGCCTTCATGTGACTCTCTCTAGGAGATGCTTGATATCTAGCACACATGCACACACTAAACATGACATCCGGTCTTGATGCGGTGACATAGAGTAAGCTTCCAATTAGAGACCGATATGCTTTTTGATCGACTATATTGCCACATTTATCTTCATCCAAGCTTCCACTAGTGCCCATTGGAGTGCTAATTGGTTTTGCATCTTACATTCCAAACTTCTTGATCATGTCCCTTGTGTACTTTCCTTGACTAATGAATGTGCTATTTTTCATTTGCTTGATTTGCAATCCAAGGAAGTATGTGAGTTCACCCATCATAGACATCTCAAATTCTTTGGCCATCATCCTCTCAAACTTCGCATACAAAGCTTGACTTGTTGATCCAAATATAATGTCATCCACATAGATTTGCATGATCATCAAGTCACCATCAACCATCTTGGTGAAAAGAGTAGTGTCAACCTTGCCCATCTTGAACCCTTTAGAGAGGAGAAAATCCCTTAGCCTCTCATACCATGCACTTGGTGCTTGTTTCGATCCATAGAGTGCCTTTTTTAGCTTGTACACATGGTTGGGTTTCTTCTCATCTTCAAAACCGGGTGGTTGTTCAATATATACTAGCTCATTGATGAAGCCATTGAGAAATGCACTTTTGACATTCATTTGGTAGAGCTTGATGTTGTGTGCACAAGCGTATGCTAGAAGAATCCTTATTGCCTCCAATCTTGCAAGCGGAGCATAAGTTTCACCAAAGTCTAATTATTCAACTTCAGTGTACCCTTGTGCCACTAATCTTGCCTTGTTTCTTACTACAACACCATCTTGATCTTGCTTACTCCTAAATACCCATTTGGTTCCAACGACATTGTAGTTCTTTGGTCTCTCTACCAATTCCCAAACTTCATTTCTTTGAAAGTTGTTGAGCTCTTCATGCATAGCATTCACCCAATCACTATCTTGCAAAGCCTTCTCAATGTTCTCCGGCTCTTCAAATGACATAAATGAATGGTGAGCACAAAATGATGTTAGTCTTGATCTTGTTTGCACACCCTTTTGAATATCACCAATAATTTGATCTAAAGGATGATCTCTTGCAACATTTGATGGTTGGAGCACTTGAGGTTGATTGCTTGAGCTTGGTTGAACATTAGATTGATTTGCTTGAGATGAACTAGCTTGATCTTGATATTGTACTTGAGAGCCACTAGCTTGATCATTGGATGAAACTTGCATTTGATCTTTGTCATCTTCTATGTCAACCACTTGAGTAGGTCTAATGTTACCAATGTCCATTTCTTGCATAGCCTTTGCCAATTGAGGTCCACTCATATCATCTAAATTCTCATCTTGATCTTGTGACCCACTGGTTTCATGAAATTCAACATCATGGACTTCCTCAAGTTGACCACTTCCCAAATTCCAAACTCTATAAGCTTTGCTAGTGGTGGAATATCCAAGTAAGAATCCCTCATCACATTTCTTCTCAAATTTGCTCAATCTTGCACCCTTCTTCAAAATATAGCATTTGCAACCAAAGATCCAAAAGTATACAATATTTGGCTTTCTTCCATTCAAGATATCATATGGAGTATTCTCCAACATAGGATGGCAATAAAGTCTATTTGAATAGTAGCATGCCGTGTTGATTGCTTCGGCCCAAAAAGATTGACTCACATTATACTCACTAAGCATTGATCTTGCCATGTCTATGAGAGTCCTATTCTTCCTCTCAACTAGGCCATTTGATTGAGGTGTGTATTTGGCCGAGAATTTCATCACATAGCTCATCAACTTTGTGTTCTTGAACTCACTACCATTGTCACTTCTCACCCTCTTGATGGTGGTTTCAAACTCATTGCAACTTCTCTTGACAAAAGATTTGAAGATAGCATGCACATCACTCTTGTCAATCATAAAGAAAACCCGCGTGTATCTTGATAAGTCATCTACAATCAGCAAACTATATTTGTTGCCACCAATGCTTGTGTATGTGGTTGGACCAAATAAATTCATGTGCAATAACTCAAATGGTTTGCATGTGCTCATCATGCTCTTCTTGGGATGAGTATTGCCAACTTGTTTTCTGGCTTGACATGCACTACATAACTTGTCCTTCTCAAATTCAATATCTTTAAGGCCTCTAACCAAGTTATGCTTCACAAGTTTGTTCAATTGCTTTATTCCAACATGACCAAGCCTTCTATGCCATAACCAACCCATACTTGACTTAGAGAGTAAGCATGTTGACAATTGTGACTCTATAGCACCAAAGTCCACTAATTAGGGGTTCTCATATCTAAATCCTTTGAATATCAAGTTAGAACCATCCACACTTATGATTTCTACATCATCAACACCAAATATGCATTTGAAACCGAGATCACACAATTGAGCAACCGACAATAGATTGAAGTTCAAGCTCTTTACCAATAGCACATTGGATATGCTCAAATAATTGGATATTGCAATCTTGTCAAACCCTTTGACCTTGCCTTTGCTATTGTCCCCAAATGTGATACTATCATACTCATTGCCACTAGAATTGATTTGATTGAACATTCTTGCATCACTGGTCATGTGTTGAGAACACCCACTATCAAGAACCCAATGCCTTCCTCTCGCCTTGTAATTCACCTACAAAACAAATTAATGCTTTTTAGGTACCCATGCTTGTTTGGGTCCTTGGAGGTTAGTAACCAAAGCCTTTGGTACTCAAATAGCCTTCAACCTTGGGTTCTCTTTAGGTATACCAATGTATTTAGCTTTGACACCTTTCTCACCCTTGGTAAGCATGTAATAAGAATCAAGCCTAATAGATTTAGCACTTGCAAATTTTATTTGCTTGTTCTTGTTGTTAGTGATGCAATTTGCCTGACTATGCCCTACTTGCTTGCACTTGTAGCAAAACCGGCCATTACTCCCCCACAAAGCTAGGCTTTGGAGTTACAAAGGCTGCCTTGCCTTTCTTGGGAGTGTAGCCAAGTCCCTCCTTAGAGTTACTATATCTTTGTCTACCCAAACATTGTAGCAAGCGGGCATCCCCACCATAGGCATTGCCTAATGCGCGGGTTAGCTTGTCCACTTGCTTCTTCAATTTCTCATTTTTAACTTTTAGTGTTGGGTCAACACTAGTAGTGAAGGTAGAAGTGGAAGTGGATGATGATGAAGAGATAGTGTTGTTAGGTGTGGTTGTAACAAGTGGTTCATTAGTTGATTCATTCATTAGATCACAAGTTACACCCACATCACATGTTATAGCAACATCCTCAACCTTACTTAGCTCTAAGAGTGAGGAGTGAGATTCCTCAAGCTTGGTGTGAGCTAGTTTGAGATCCTCATGGTCTTCATTTAGACACTTGAGAAGCACTTAGCTCATCAAAGGATTGTTCAAGAGTTTTAAATTTCTTGGATAATTCTTTGCACTTCTTAGATTTAGAGCTAATAAGATATTCGGCTTGCTCTAATATGTCCATGAGTTGTGCTACACTAGGCTCATCATCATCACTATCACTATCATTATCATTTTGTTCATCATCGCTTGAGTCATCGAATTTTATCTTGGTGGACTTAGCCATGAAGCACGATAAATCAAGTGATGAAGGTCTCTTGTTGATAGCAATAGAAGCCATAGCCTTTTTCTTGGATGTCTTTCTCTCATCATCACTAGAGTCATCATCATCGGAGGAAGCATCACTATCCCATGTCACAACATAGGATCCACCCTTCTTCTTGGAGAAGTTGAACTTCTTCTTGTCCTTCTTTTCCACCTTGTGCTTCTTGTCTTTCTTGCCTCTCTTCTTGTGATCATCTTCATCATCACTTGCATTAGGACAATCCACCACAAGATGATCCTTGCTCTTACAATTGTAGCACTTCCTTACTACATCTTTGCCCTTGAAGTTGTCTCTTCTCTTCCTTGCACCATAGCCCTTCTTCTTCATAAATCTTCCAAATTTGCGCACAAAGAAAGCTAGTGCTTCATCATCACTATCAAGGCTAGATGCATCATCATCATCATCACTAGATTGCACTTTCTTGCCCTTGCCCTTGCCCTTGGAAGAAGAGGTGGTGGATTTGAATGCCACGGTCTTCTTGCTCTTGTCTTCCTCCTTCTTCACTTCTTCACTATCACTCTTCTCATTATATTGGTCCTCGGTCATCACACCACTAAGAACCTCATTTGGAGTGACACCCTTCAAGCCACCCCGGAAGATGATAGTCCTCAAGGTCTTGAATCTTTTGGGCAAGCACATGAGAAACTTATGAGAGAAGTCCTCATCACTTCTCTTTTCACCCAAAGCCTTGAGATCATTGATGATCACTTGGAGCCTATAGAACATCTATGGAATGCTCTCTCCATCATCCATCTTGAAGTTTGAGAGCTTGTCCTTGAGCATGTACAACTTGGCACTCTTTACCGTTGAAGTGCCCTTATAGGTTTGCTCTAATCTTGTCCACACTTCATTTGCTCTATCCAAATCCTTGAGTTGCTCAAACACCTTTGAATCAATACCATTATATATGGTGTTGAGAGCCATTGTGTTGCATTGGTTGTTCTCTTGCTCTCTAGGTGTGGGGCTTGCGGGATCAAGCACAATGTATTGCTTCTCGGTGACCTCCCACACCTTCTCATGGATTCAGCCAAGGTGCATCCTCATCTTCCTCTTCCAATAGTCAAATGAACTTGTGCCATCGAAGTGAGGTGGTTTGCCCCAACTTGATTGAACATGATATGAGCCATTTCAATGCACCGAAAGATGTTAAACCTTGATTAAACAGTGACCACAGCTCCGATACCAATTGAAAGGACCGAGTTTGCTAGAGGGGGTGAATAGCCTAAATAAAAATTCTACAAACCACTAGAACAAGTGATTAGTACCACAAGAGGCTATAATTGCAATGCTAAAGAAAAAACTAGTCTAAGCAAGCCACCTACACAAGTATAGTATACTCTAAGCACTAAGCCACACAAGCAAGCGAAAGCAACTACACAACTACACAAAACAAACTACCTAGAGAAGTAACTACTTTGCACAAGGTAAGGAGGAGCGCTTTGGAAGTTAAACCTTTGCCTTGAGATGAAGCCAATCACCGGGATAATCAATAAATCACTCACTCGACGGTGAGGAAATCAATATGAACACCAAGATTTATCCCCGGGGTTCACGTGCTTGCCGGCATGCTACGTCCCCGTTGTGTCGACTTCAACCGGTGGTCCGGTGGCTAATCGGTATCACACACCGAGCCTACACAAGGCGCCACAAGGACCTACCACGGAGGAAGTAACTCAATGACACGAGCAATTTACTAGAGTTACTTTTGAGCTCTCCGCTCGGGGTAGGCATAAACCCCTCACAATCCACCGGTGTGCAGCAAGCACAATCACCAAGCTTCTCCACCTCCAAATTGGCTAGGTGACGGCAATCACCAAGAGTAACAAGAATTACTCCGCCATCAAGCCACCAAGTGCACTAGGATGCAAGATGATGATCACTACACTTGATTCACTCTCTGTCAATCAAAATCTTGAGTTGAATCAAAGGGAGAGAGTTGGAGGGAGTGTGCTAGGCTCACAAGAGGCTTAGGAAGATCAAAATGCGCAAGAGAGATGCCTCAAGCCAGCCACACTCCTATTTATAAGCGTGCTCAAAGATCTAGCCGTTTCTCATTGTGATCGGGTACACCGGACGCTGCTTAAGTTCACACCGGACGCGTCCGGTGGTTGTCCGGTGTATCACCCGCTGACAAGTGTACTAGCCGTTTAAAATTGTTCACTGCGCACGCTAGCACCAGACGCGGAGCAGTCACACCGGACGCTCCGATGCCCGTGTCTGGTGCACCAACAGAGAGCATCCAGAGAGCTCAAATTGGCACCGGACGCGTCCGCTGTTAGGTCACCGAATGCTCCCAGCGTCCGGTGGACTCACCGAGTCAGATTCTCAACAAATTCACCGGACGCACGAAACAAGTCACCGGACGCGTTGGAGTTACTGTTTCCAGCGTCCGGTGCTCACTCAGAGATGTTCCAGAGAGATCAAATGCACATCGGACGCGTCCGGTGATCATCCACCGGACGTAGCCAGCGTCCGGTGCTCCTCTGAGAGATATTTTCACTCTCTCTTCAACTACCTTGCTTCTCGGTGCTAACAACTAAGTATTTCACACTTTTAGGCACGTATGTTGGCAAGTTTTAAGCGTAATTGCAAGGCGATGTTAGTCAGTCTATGTTAGATCAAGTGTATGCAACTAATATGCAACCTAGAGCACTTGCCGACTGGGTTCACGAAATAATTCTCCTCTTAATAAGTCCGGTCAACTATCCTAAATGTGATCGCACTCACTAAGTGCCTTGATCACCGAAACAAAGAGCCCTATCCTTTTACCTTTGCCTCTAGTTCTTTGATCCTTTGCTTTCACCTTTCCAATACGATCTTCTCTTTAGCTCGTGTCATCTTTCTCCTCATCACTAACCTCTTATAGGCTATACATACTTAGCACTTAGGTTAGTAGCTAGGTTTTCATCAATTAGCAATACCAAACTAGGGTCTTTCAACAGGTCAATTTTTTTTCAACTTTGGCTATGTTTATAGAAAAAACGTGCAAAACAAGTTTATTATGAAAGTGTACTCAATGATCTATCTAATGATGCTAATTATATTATATAATTATTAATATTATTTAATATATAATTGGTCAAAGTTGAAAGAGATTGACTTCTCGGGAAGCGAGAATGACATCTTTTTTGTGACGGAGTGAGTACAAAGATATTCGCTTTGGGATATATCCTTTATTTTTCTATTTACAATTTAGTCAACCTTCTTCTCTAGTATTTCCCCATCTAAGAAAACAGGTAACTCTATCACAGTAGCATGTTCTACTGTATCATTTTGATCCCAATTATAGATAAAAAAACTATAAATATTTATAATATCAGTATTTTTATAATATGCTAATTTAGAGTTATAAATACGAATATTATTCGATAGAAATTTAGTCAAACTTAAATTACTTTATTTGACAGATAACCGTAAATTATTTTATTTGACATGTAACCTATATTTGCATGTTTTTTGAGACTGAAAGAGTACAACTGAAGCTGTTTTAAAAAACGTTTGACAAAATGACATCATGGACGGTTTTATTTATAGTAGGTTTGTGTGCACGGATCTGACTTCTTTGCTTCAACGGATTTAACATTTTGCTTCTCGCAAGAAGCCCTGTTAAATGGCCTAAAAGTCAGCTCCTTGCCAAGAGCTTACAGATGAGCTGAAGCCAAAAACAATAAAAAAGTTTTATTTCAGCTTCATCGGTTCTTCCACGAGCTCTAGCACTGTAGTTGGCTGTGCTGCACAAAACGCGGTAACAGCCGGAACCCTTTTCGCGTAGGGTGTCAGAGCATTGTTTGAGACTGCTCTGCTTAGTTTTTCTAGGTCTGTTCTAGCAACTTTACCGTGGAGTAACTTTGCTGTGGAGTTTTTGAAGCAAGTGAACTTATTTAGCACGCACTAGCTCCACAAGGACATATGAAAATATTGTTTTTGGAGTACCTTTAAAGAGCTCCTCGAAAAAAAAATATAGAGTTAGCCCTTAACTCCACTCTTTTTTGGAGCCAAATTCCTGGAGTTGAATCTGTTTGGAAAGTTTAGGAGTGGATCTGCAAAAATTGGAGCGAGCAGTTCTAAATAGACCCTTAGTCTCTTGCACTGGAGCTGTGTGGGCGGAGCCATTTCAAATGGATCCTCAATAGGCCTTGGACGGAGCTCCGAATAGCCCTCATATAAAAATGGCTTCGACTCTTTCATCTTGTTGCAATGAGCCTTTTTTTAATGGGTCTCTCAACATTTATGAAAGTTCACTTTTTATCCCTGAATTTTAAAACCGTACAAAAACACATTCCTCAACTTTTTAAATCATTCATATTCCATCCATGGCCCACCTACGAGCCATTTCGAATGCAGTTTTTTTCCTTTTTTTTCTTTTTTTATTTATTTCGATTGAATCTTTAAAGAAATCATAGTAAATCATAAAAAAATCATAAAATATAAAATCTAATTTTGTTGAACTCTACATGAGTACAGTGAACATATAATATAATATACTTTAGAACGAAGTTTTTACCGTAGCTTTAGATCAATTCTTTTCTGTAATTAACTGGAATAATTCATAATTGCAGTTTTTATAGTCCAATTGTGGTGAAATACATACAATAATTAGCCTGCCATATAAATTTCACCGGTTGGACCATAGAAACTACAGTTATGCATCATTCCAATTAATTATAGAAAAACATAAATGTAAAGCTAAAACAAAAATTTTGTACTAAAATATACCGTATTATATATTCACTGTGTAGATATACTAATGTAGAGTCCAACAAAATAAAATTTTCCATTTTATGATTTTTCTGATTCACTATGATTTATCAAATGTTCAACCTAAATAAATAAATAAATAAAAAGATTAAATCACCTTCAAAACTTCTCGTAACCTGGTCAAGGACGTAATATGAATGGTTTTAAAAGTTGAGAGTTATTTCATTGTTTTAAAGTTGAAGAAAAAAAAGACTTACTTTCATAAAAATTGAAGAAAGCTAGAAGATATGAGACATCCCACCATATAAAATTGGGCCAGCCGTTATCTTAAATGGGTGGGGAGAAACTCGTCCTATTCGGTTAGCAAAAAAAGGTATTAATATTAATTGACGCAAATTTATAGTGAGGAAAAAACTATTTTATACTTGAAAAAAAAAAGCGCTGATTTTGATAGACAAACTCGCGAACAGGGCGGGCCTGCTTTGTTTTGACCTTATCAAAGTGTCCACGGAAGCCCAAACACGGCGAGTCGGAAACAACCCTAGCTCACGCCGCCGTCGCTATATATTCTCTCTCTCTTCGCTGGGCTCACCTCCCCATTCACATCTGCATCTCCCTCCCCTCCGCCGCCTCTCCTTGGTCCGGTTTCACCTGCGCAGCCGTCTCTTTCTCATGGTTTTCCGGTCCGATGTGTTATTTAGGGCTCGCTGTCGATTGTTTTGAATTTCGGTTGCTTTGCGGCCTGGATCTAGCTGTTGGGAGGCTGTGATGCGTCATGATAAGGGATTTTCTGAGTGACGGGGTTCCGCCCTGCTGATTGAGAATAACCAATGGATCCTTCTGAGCCTGCCCGATCCAGCGTTTTTTTCCCAAGCTTCTTAATTCTTTGTTGAAATATCCTGGATTGGATTTGCTGTTACTGTTTAAGATTTTGCCTTTTTTTTTAGAGGGACCAGTAGAGCACGATTTTTGCCCAGTTGATATGAGGATAAGCCTTCACAGAAACGCATAGTTGTGTTGACTCCAAAAATCAGACTACAATTATCTGATCAACTGATGAGCATCTGTTTTCATGGTTCAATTTTCATAAAAAAACAAAAATTCTTCATTTTGTAATGGTTCTGCTTCTTATATTGGTAAGGGTAAGAATAAGAACCGTGCACAATAACCCGATGCTCTGGATGATGAAGAGGAAGGAAGCATGGTAGTGTGCACGGAGGGCAGCTGGTCTGCATGTCTGCTCGCCGTGACGCCTTCGGGCTTTGATCGTGCGAACCTGGATTCGATCCACCTTTATTTTATTTTGCTTTCATTCCCCTCAGGGGTGGGTATGGGATATGAGGAGAGAGTTTAACCCTTTCCTATGTTTGGATAGTGGGAAAGGAATTGACTGTAGCAGTGCGAAAGGGAAATGGGGAGGTTATCTCATCCTGACGAGAGAGGTGGGTTCCGCTGGGAAAATGCAGCGAAGCGGTGGTGCTGATGCCTGATGGCTGAGAAGCGGCGGCGTGAAAGAAGAAACCGCAACAATGGAGAGGCATGGCCACATGGGGCGGAGGGGACAAGCGTGGAGACGAAGCTGATTAACCGTGCGTGACGCGGCGCCGCTGGAGCACCCGCTCGCCTGCAGATGCGCCGTGCCGCCGGAGCAGCAGCCCACCTCGGAGTTGCAGCTCGCAAGCTCGCACCGCCGCGCCGGAGTAGCCGCCTGCCTCAGAGACGCCACGCTGTCAGAGCCACCGCTCACCTCGCAAGGGCCTACCTCGAAGACGCTCGCCTCGGATGCGCCTTGCTGCCAGAGCTATAGCTGATTGCCGCCGCTGGATGCGCGATGCGCCGCCCCAACTCAGATGCAACCGGCCAGCCGCCCCAGCAGCCGAGCGGCACGCAAGTGTGCAGGAGCAGGAGCAAGCTAGCACATGGAGATTGGAGACGACCGAACCATCGAGTCCAGAAAAGATGAACTATTTTTTATTGGGCTGTGCCTCAAATCGGACGTCCGGACGGTTGGCCCCGTCCGGACACCGCACCTGCCTGCTTACGGCTCCACGCGCGTACGCCCCCCTGTGCCCCACTCCACACCCCCACGCGCCGTGCTCGCCCCCACCCGCACCCCCATGCTTGCGCCACCAGCACCCCGCGCGCCCCGCTTCCTGCCCTGGCCGTGCGCCCCCCCCCCACCCACACACCATGCCCCTCTGCCGCCCACGTGCACTTGCACAGCCCGGTCTACGCCAGTGCTTCACCCGCCCCTAGAGATAAGATGCAACAGAAGATAGAGTAGAGATGCAACCCTAGATCTACTTTTGAAACATCCGAATAAAACGCTTGCAAGATGCGTCTGATGACTATTGAAACATTTGAAACATGCTCATGAAACACTTTGAAAACTCGTCTGAAACACACTTGAAACCATTGCAATCCATCGTAACATCCAAATAAAACAAATGAAACATATGCAACGTCTAAAAAAATACAATTGCAACATGCATCCAGGAACACAGATAAAACACTTGCAACATCCGCCGATCTACTTTTGCAACATCCATATGATTCTACTGCAATATACCTCTGACACTTCTGAAACAATTGAAACATACAATTGCAACATAGGTGGGAGAGAAATGGAGCAACGCGCGGGGGCGCCATGGCCGCCGGATCTGCGGACTTTGGGGGCTCCCGGTGGGGGAGGACACTGGTGTGGGGGAGGACGACGCATTATGTGCGGGAAGGAGCCGCCGGAGTTGGATGAGGAAGACACCGAGGTGGAAGAAGGAGCCGCCGGTGTAGGGGAACGCCATGGCCGCCGAATCTGCGAGCATTGAGGACTCTCGTTGGTGGAGGACGCCGGTGTAGGAGAGAAGCTGCCGCCGTCACCCTCCTCTTCGGTTCATGGAGGTCACGGCAAGGGAAGGGAGCGCCGATGGCTTTCTCTCCGGTTTGTATGGAGGTCATGGGAGGGACAGAGGAAGGGAGGGAGGAGGAGCTCGCTTGCTGCTCGTGACATGGAGGGCGCAGAGAGAGGGAGCGGAAGCTTCTGGAGAGGGAGGCAGGGAGAGGGAGCGGAGAGAGAGGGAGGCAGGAAGAGGGAGCCGAGAGAGAGAGGACGGAAGCAGCACCGGGCGGGCAGCCGCGTGGAGGAAGGGTGCGAGCGTGTGGCGGAAGGTTGCGGGCGAAATGCGGAACGTGGCGTCCGATGGGTCCGGACGCCCGTGTGGAAGCATTACCGTTTTTTATTAGCAAAGTAGCTAGTGGGTCCCACATTTTGCTGCTATCCCAAACCCAATTGCCAAACAAAGGAATAGGAGATAAGATCTCTTAGCCAGCCTATAACCCTGTCCGCCATAACCCATCCTATTTCCCTAACCCTTTTCCAAATTGTATCCAAACGCCGCCTAAGCAGTTTCGTCGCAGGAAACAGGCGTGGAGTCCTATTCGGCTGGTAGGGAAAAAACGTTTGTGAGAGGAAAAATGCTGTTAGATAGACTTGAAAAAATGCTGATAAACTCAGTGAACATGGCTAACTAATTAGCATATTGGATTGTAACTCAACACAATGCTCTATTAGATTGAGCTTATTAGCCAGAATCGCTTTTATTTAGCGGTGTATTTCTCTCACAACAAAGGCCTCTGTTCGCTTCAATTTACCAGCGCTTATTTTTCAAATCTGTTATAGTATTTTCTCACAATAAATCAACATCAGTTAAAAATAGCTCAGCTTATTAGTTCCAGCCAACAAAATTAACTCTACAAATCGAGCTTGATCCCTGACAAATCCTATGGGCCCGACTGTAAGATAGGCTGCACAGCCCATCCTATCCGTTCGCAGGTCAATGTTCTAAGCAATATGATAATGGTTTTTTCATGCTAGGAACAAATTAGCAATTTTTGGCCAAAGCTTAAATTTGACAAACACGTTGGGTACATCATTATTGTTGTTATACTATTACAATCTTCCAGGATATGTGAGACCGTGAAAAAGCTAGATGGTTATACCCTTGAGGAAGATATGTAGGGAACAACAAGTGAGGAGGGACTGATTTGCATGTGACCTAAACACCGAAAAAGTTAAACTTCACCCAAGGGGTTCTAGTCGGTGTTCCGACAGCAACTTCTCCCTTTAACACAACCACCAAACAGAACTGCCCTTATTTTGCATGAAGATAACATGTTTCTTTTTTCTTGCATAAAGAGTACCTTATGAACTAGACACAACTACTGGTTAACTCGTCTTTTTTTTCGACAAAAGAAGAATTATATTATATGATAGCTGGGTACATCGAACACGTTATAAGCACTTTGAATCATAGAAAAATACCCACGCAGCGAATAGCACAACTCAAAACCTAACCTGTTTGATGCTTTACAGTGTGGATGACCGCACAGTCAAACACTCGGCAAATGGCCTGAGAACAAATGCCCAACGAACGACGGCCAACATTCCTGTAGGAGGAATTGAGAAAATTCTTCTTTCTGGCGTCTTCCTTCTTCTTTCTGCCACCGAAGGATGACAAAGACTGATCTAAAACTTGTTCTCCCAAGTCTTTCATTATGGCCAGATCTAACAATAACAAAACGGAGAAGAGAATGGAGAAAATTATTCCATGGTGATGACATCATCTCCGCCTCGATGCCGCCGTCCGGAAACAAAGGTCTCCATGTCGTCATGTTGATGAAGATTCTGATGCCGAGGTTGCCGCCCTCATCTTCAACGAAGCCGCAATGGAGAAGACGATTCCACCGTTCTCCTTCGCCGTTGCCGGAGAAGAGAAGGAGGAGATAAAACTCCAATACCAAGAACTTTGGCATGGAAAGACACTAACCCTAATAACTCGATTTACTAAGAAAAACTTATTAAAAAACAATGGATCCTCACTCCCTTCAGCCCTCAGCAAGATGCCGGAGGGAAAGGGAGGGGGATCAACGGTGGTGGATAGGGAGAGGCGGCGGCGGCTCTAGGGCACAGCTTAGGTCGGGCTCACGACGACTAACTACTGGTTAACTCGTCAGGACACTAGAGAACTCACTAACTCACTTTGTAAAACGGTGCTCTTCATATTTTAATGAGATAGTGGTGGAGGCTATTCAATAATAGAGAGCGAACTTAGACACTCACAGTGTAGACTCTACCATAGAGTCTATACCTCGAATCTATGAAGACTTAGAGTCTAAATAAGACTTGGAGTCTTAGTTTTATCTCTCTCCCTTTAATAAATATATTGCCACATCAGCAAAACACTATAAATAGAAGGGTAATAAATAGACTTAAACTCTAAGTTAAAGTCTATATTGTGAGTGTCCTTATTGAAATACAGAGTTACTAAAGTTAGAGTCATTTGCCTAGTTTCAGAATACATGTTGCAAAATATCCATGTATTTCAATGAGTTTGCTCTGTATTTGATACATGTTGCATATCAGTTTCAGGGGTAGAAAATCGCAATCAGATATATGTGTTGACACAAAAATATGCAAATGATGAAGTTTGGGTGATTCCAGAAGTTATACATGTTGTGAACATGTTGGAGATCAAGTGGCGCGACAAAATAAGAGAAAAGCGCGGAGAAGACGAAGAGCCACGTGAGCCTTGGCCTTGGCCAACTTAGTCAGTTCCAGGAAATGGCTTAGCAGGTTTATGCCCCTAAGCTGGCTTAGCTAGTTCCTGAAGCTGGCTAAGCCGGCTGAAGCACCCCCTCGGGCCCATGTAAATCGGCTTAGCCGGCTCCCAAGCCGACTAAGCCTATTTTCCCTGGATTACTGAACCAATTTAGAAACAAATCCTGTTCTGGTAATTATTTGATGTGGAAAACTTGTGGAACGTGTTTTGAGGTTGTTTCCTACTGAGATAAGACCACCCCCTCTCTATATATGAGAGGACCACGACTGATTGAGATCCCATCTATCCAATCGTCAAAATACATGACTACTCCTTTTACTCCTTTTACTAAACCCTAACTGTTTCTGCTGTTTGTCACGTCTCTCGGCGAGATTTGGCGATTTTCTAGGCAGCCTTGCTGGTTCTAGAGCAACCTCCACGTGCTCCTCCTCGATGGGTTTTCCCGGGAGGTGTTCGGGAGTCTTTCTGGTCGAGAGGGAGCTTTACATCGGCCTTATCGATCTCTAGATCGATTGTCACCGATCACGCTGCGTTCTCATTATGTTGAAGGTTGTTTGCAACCTCTTGGGCGTGTTAGCCCACTGGTGTGTTGATCTGGAGTCCCTTCAACATCAACAATATGGCAACATTTGAATTTAGTTTCTGTCTGGAGAATTATAGGTTAGCAAGCAATGATTCACCCAACTCATAGTTCGAAGTTTAGGTTGTCAATCTAGTGCACGATTCAGAGTTCATGTTTTGCTCTTACTAGCATGAGTTCAAAGATCATAGTAGCTTCGGAGTTCAGGGTGTCAAATCACGCTGCAGAGTTCATGTCTGCTCTTACTAACATGGATCCAGTGATCATAGAAGCTTATTGTAGGATCTCTAGAAGCCTAGAGGAGGGGTGAATAGGCCTACAAAAACTCAACTCGAACTAAGATCAGAAGAAAGGGTGGCACTGCCACTCTGGGAGGGAGGCACTGGCACACTCTCAAAAATAAACAGAATGCTGCAAACATTATATGGTTAAAAAGAGTGAACCAACAACAATCTTATCCTCCAGTATCACAGATGTTCACAGTTCAAAGACTAGAAACCACAGCTTAAGCTCAAGTAACTGGATCGAGGCAAACCCTAGCACAACTCAACAAATAAAGCAAATGTAAGAGACAAACATCATACAAGTATTTATCCCGTGGTTCAGCTCGCCACTTAGTCTTGCCTACATCCACGTTGTTGAGGTATGCCACAAATAAGGATAGGGTTGCCACAATGGCTTCCCTCTTCCTCGTTCTCAAGTCAAGAGAGTTAACTCTTGAAATGAGGGGTGACTCCTTAGCTACACAAGAGTGACAAACCTCCGTAGGCTGCCACAATCGACTTGGCAAGCTTTAGGACGACGCCTAGTGGGCTAGGAGCAAAGCTCCAAGGGAATGGAACTCAAGAATGCTGGCCAAACATGAACCAAGTGCTCTCAAACTTTGGGAAATAGTAGATCAGCTCTCCAATCGAAGGTTGTTGCCCTTTTTCTCAAGTTTCCACGGTGGGAAAAGTGGATCCAAGGAAGAGCTCAAAGGGGAGCAATGGAGGAGAGAGAGGGAGTCTATTTTGTTTCTGAGTCGAGCATAATGGTCAGAGGTGGAAGAAGAGACCGTTATGAGCTGGAAAAGTAGTATTTATACTCTGTGTTCCAATGGTTGGATTAAGGGCGGCACTACTGCTCCTTATGGGTGGCACTGCCGCCCTGGCAAAATCCAGTGAAAGATTTCACGGCTTGTTCTGCTGGATTTTTCAGAGTGTGAAGATGGTATACTTAGAATATGAGCACTTGGTTCAGCACTTGGACAGGTGTCCCTAAGAACCCCCTTGATAGTACGACATCCCTGAACTCAAATTCAAAAGATAAAATGAATTTAAACCTTCTTTTGAGTTGGTCACCGCAGCTGCAAGTATATATGGAGTCCTTTGATTTGAATAACATCCTCTCATCATCCTCTCATCATCATTCCATGCTTATCAACTCAATAAATCTCATTAGTTCTCTTATTTGGTGGTCATCAATACCAAAACCCATAATAGGGCTTGATTGCACTTACACTTATGATTGTTTTTTTTAGCAAAACTAAACAAATAACAAGACCCTTGTAGTTCTATGATATTTGTTCCCTGAAACCCATTTTGTTAGCTCATAAGTTATACCCTATTTGAAACTAGAAATTACAAAGTAAATTATAGCAAGGTGAAAAATACCAAACAAAAGGAAACCAAAAACCGAGTATTACCTGGTGATTCTAATTTATCACTGTCCCTTCTCCAAGTGCCTAAGCTAACTTGTCATTTTCTAACTCAAAAAATAGAAACAGATAGCATTGATGCACTTGCATTTTTGGCAAAGTTATATATTATTACAATATCTGAGTTTCTCCTTCCTATAGTCATACTATTGTGCAGCTGAGGGAGCAGTTGTTCAAGTGGGGGCAACTCTCAGCGATCAAAGCAGAGGAGGAGGTCTAGATATGGAACACCACCGGTCGTCCTGTTTTTTTCCCATCACGACATGGCTGAATTTCATTACTAAGAAGCAATGAAATTACAACCGTTTGTACTTAAACAAAAACGACAAGTTCAGGGAACCCCGCGAAAAGTCACATTGCCATGAACATCAAGGGTTCATGCAAGTGATGCCACCGAAGCTACCAACTAAACCAGCGTTTACTCACAGAAACAAGCATTCCGTCGCCCGATAAGGTAACTAGTAATAGAAAAAAAATATGAAATTATTACATTCCAGTATGGAAGATTCACAACACACACAGGCTGCATCTCCAGTCACAACATCTCCTCAGCAATGTCATCCCTATATGATCGCTAGCTTGTTGTCGCCTCCATCCACCACCAGTTGCCCAGTTACAACAATAAGCCTATCGATTCAGTTTATCAGCCCGAATTAGTCTTACTTTTCAGTCATAGAAGAACATTTTTCTCTCACAATATATTAATCCTTCAAATCAGCCGCTATCGTAATAAGTCGTACCGATCAGAGCCAATCATGCATCAAGAACTGAAGACATTCTCATAGTCAAAGATTAGGGCCGTTGCTCAGGGTGTGAGTAGGGATGAAAACAGATTAGAGCGGAGCAGAGCAGATAATGGCTTCCCCTATCCTTATCATATTTTTCTGATCGAATTTAGAGCGGATCATATATTATATAGATTTGGATGCAAATATGGAATTTTTAGATGTCGGAAATGGTACGGATTCAGACCGGTATCGGGGCGGAAGCGGACTTTTAAAGCCGGATAATATGTGCTTACATGTTGTTTTTTATGATGAGAAACAATTAACTAACCAAAATCATAAATCAACAATACAACATGAAATAGGAAAATAGACAATTACTCGAATTACCATTCCATTTGTATGAAAAGATACTTCAATTACTATATATAGCTGACGAGCTTTGCTTTTGGGCTATACTATATAACAATGTTTAGTTTATGGGCAGCCCGACATGTATTCTTGATGCTTAGACTCCTTAAAATATTCGGATTATCCTATTATAAGCATCGGATAATCCGTGTTCAATTAGATAATCTGTATTCGCCGAATTTCATCAATCCCATATCCTACACCGTATCTGCGTATATTCGGATTCGGATTATCCGCATCCGCATGGATATTAAAAACACTTTCCCTTAAATTCAGATTTAGAGCGAATCAAAACAGAGGATTATCCATACCACTTTCACTCATAGGTGTGAGGGCCATGACAATAGCCCTAACCGTGTCTCAGCATGAATCTCGGGATAGCTGAGAAGTTCAAAATATACCCCCCTTAAAAAAAAAGTTCAAAATATATGCTTATACTACTCCCTTGTTCTCACTTCTGAGAAATCAGTGCAAAGACAACCAGGTTACCATGCTTCAAATAGAGATCATACATCACTAAAGTTCAACAAAAATAGACTCAGCTTTCCCATGTACTTTGTTGAAAATTAGTAGCGATAAGAGAACATTAGAAAGACGCATGTACTAAGCTACACAATTTATTGATATACTCAAACTCAAACTAGCCCCTTAGTGTTACACATTGCCTTCACAAACATACCTCATAAACAGAAAAGGTGATGCCTGCAATTTGCTCTGACAAAGAAGATAACTTATAGTTCCTTCCAGATAGATTCTCTAGAGAAATTAATTGCATTGCCTTATGCATATATATAGTGAGATGGTTGTGGATAGAAAAGGCATATTGCACAATCTCTGAAATACAGAAGAGTTGCTAGTAGGCTTTTCTTTTATGCATATATAGTGAGTACACAACAATTCTCGCTTCTATCCCTGAAACATCTTTTGCCTATTCTTACCATACTTTCTTCTATGGTTTGCCTTGCCTTGATTAGTGTTGGCTTCTAAACAACATGCTTGGAAAGAATGTTGTTTTCATTTACGATTTTTAGCAGGACATGCGTGGAAGAATGTTATGAAGTTTAGTAGTAGAACGTGGAATGGTGCTCAGTTCCATATTTTCATAGTTTGATTTATGATTTTTTAGCCATATTAAGATTTTGCCACCAAATGATTGGTGTCTGGTGTAAAATCAGAGCGGTCAAAGAATACAGGCTAGAAGTGCTTAGCAGACCAAGTATAAACCGGTACCCAAAGTAAGCAAGTGGGAGTAGAGTTTATCTATTCAAAGATCCTTAAACTATAGGAATCCTTATCTACCTTTATCATCTATATCCTTGTGTTCTCCTTAGACTAATTAGCTAGAAGACTACATCCATTCCATGTGGAAATTAGATACCCTAAATACTTTCAGGTGAAGTGCTACAATAGTACTTTCATGCACTTGCGGATTATTTCTGTTTGCGTTAAGAAATACCAACAGAGGCTCGTCATCGTCCTTATCGTCATCCTCCTTCTCCAGATCCTCTATCTTGGAGCCCCAGAGAGGACTCCCGTCATTGCCATCATCGGAGGAGATGTCCTCCTCGGAGGCTTGGTGGCACGACAACTCATCCTCGCCATTGCTGGATGACTCGCTGCTGTTCGACATTTTTGTTGTAGATAGAAAAGAAGGGTGGTTTCAGAGGGCACCAGGGAGAAAACATATGCATAGTGGGTGCGGTTATTCAGTTTTGGCTACACCCAGCGAAAGTAATGGTGACACGGTGTTGGAAGTCGGGGGCATTGAACACATACAGTTGAATTTACCATTGGTAGACCAAATGGTCATATAGGGCCGGTGGCCACACCTCATATTGCAGCTGGCCTGGCATTCCACACGACGGTGGAATTCACCCCCAGCTAGCATCAATACATGGAAGGATGAACCGCAAGTGCTAAAGGTTCTACCTGCTGATTTAATTCCTTTGCACGCCTCACTATTGATCCATTTGAGGATGGAAAGTATCACACTGTCACTTCTGGCTCCTACGACAGTGAAAGTATTGACAATGATAATTCAATCTATAGTAGTGTTGGCGGTCCTTAACTCATATTTATAACCGCCAACTCTCACATAAAACTTGCTCAAATAAACACCAAACATAGAAATAGGGCTTTAAACTAATCAATTCCATGAGTTTTGGCGATTTACCCTTTTTGCAGGAGGACTTACATGAAAAGCATGGAAATATAATCAGAATACGCAACATGACAAAGCATATTTCCATTCTACACAAAGCAAAGGAAATGAGGCCCAATCACCTATCAAATCAGGGCCCTAACCTAGTGGAAAATAAGCCCAAACGCCACTCAAACTCATGAAACAAAAGCATTACCCCAAATAGATAGACACTAGGCACCTCTGGGAGGCCACAAAATGAAGATCAGGCCGAACGGAGCCAGCCAGGGTGTGGTCGCACCCCTGGTGCGCCCGCACCACCACTGGCACAGTTTGGGCCCAATTTTGGCCTGCCACTTGCTACCGACATGCCCAAGGCGGTTCCACGGGGATTGGCCAGGTTCAATGCACCTTGAGGTCGCTTTGGTGCTTTGATGAGGGGATAAAGGCATATTCCATGGGATACCCCCTCCACTCCTATAAATAGATAGCTTCTCTCCTCACATAAGAACATCATCTCAAGGAGAAGAGCACCAGCACAAGAGAAACACTCCAAGGGTTCAGGCCCTATAGCTTGAGTTGAGTAGTAGAGTGATATGTGAGGGCGAGTATGGGGAAGTGCCAGACTTATCGGTGTCTCCCCGAGCTTGTACCTCGATGAGCATCTTTACTTCAATGGGTTGTCCCGCTAAGTGAGTGTTTGTGATTCTTATGATACAAAGTTTTTTGATTAGCTAAACTTTGTTCTTACTTGTTTGCGGGTTCATCGTTCGTCTCCATGGCGGATGCTCTACTAGATGAATCTTGATAAAGATGGATGATCTTAGCTAATGCTAGAGTAGTAGTTCCTAGTGTAGACGTGGTGTCTAGGCTAGAGGCTACCTTCGTTTGCCTCGTACTCCACGGTTGAGGGGATGGCGGATAGCCCTGTCCGTCCCAAGTATTCCCCCACATCCAGGTACGGCAGTTGAGCTACAGGCCGGTATCGCCTGGCAAACCAGGTGCGTTCTAGTGCTGTTTGCATTTCTTAATGTCATCACTAGAAATAGAGTTAGACTCTATCCCCGGCAACGACGCTAGAAATACCTATGTCGGTATTACTTTGTATGTCACCAAGAATAGTGAATCTTAGCAACAGCACTAAGCTTATACTACAACGATAAATCATTGCATGTATGGATAATCCCACAAGCGCACGGAAGTATCGTTGTAGCATTTCACTCGGAGGTTAAGCCGAGTATCGTTATTTGTGGGTTCACTAAGGACGGTGATTATAATTGATTATAGTATGGATATAGTCAAAGTAACATGATGACAGCAATGCACTAGTTGCTATGACAGGCAATAGATGGTTTTCATAGATAGTGTGATACACTCACAGGAACATACACATGAGCTAAGGACTAAGAAAAGACTAAAATAATGAATTGAATAAAGAATAAAAGAATAATCTAATGGAGCAGTTATGGTTTACATATAGTTTTGCATAGAACAGTATAATCATACAAGTACATAGTATAGGTATAGATCTATGTTGAGACAGGTCAGGAGGCGACCGAGTACTGGTCTGCCAGCAACCTCATGTGACAATTTAGGCTCCTACACCCTAGCTGGACATGGGGGAATGCCAAGGACGGCAAGGCTGTCACCACCTGCCGCCATCCCCTCAACCTTGGACTAGGACTATGCATTCATCGACTCTCTATACCCAAGTTCCATGCTTGCATATACAGAATCTACCTAGGCCCCCCGGGTCCCTGACCCTACGGATCAACAGGTAAGAGGCCTGGGCATACCCGAATGCATGATGAACCACTACCTCAACATAACTCTATCACTATACAGGTAATTGTTATGATGCTTCAAGGCATAAAGTTCTACGTGAGAATAATAAACTATATTTTAGTTCATATTCCATATTATCAACATAAGAACTATAATCTAGTTCATATGAGGATAAAATTACATTGAGACTATAGACTAGTTCATATATCATTCTACCAACACAAGAACCATACTCTAGTTCATATGCAAAACTATATGAATAAAATAGGGACAAGGACTTGGAGAACAAATCTTTCTTATTCATACCCAAAGTCTTCTCCAAGGAGCCAAGCCCTCCAATGTAGTTTCACCTATCTCCTCTATTACTAATCTACTAACAAAAGTAGGAACAAGAGGTGGTAGGACTCATGTGTTGCTCAAGTGAGTGATATGTGTGAGAGAGCCCTCCCCTTGCTTATATAGGTGATTGTGGTTGGTTTGGGGGAATATTCCTTGGATCCCCACCGCACCATCCTCCCTCAGTCTTGATGGAACCGCCAGAGGAAGCTGGGTCCGAGCCGTGGCACCAGGACATGCAGCCGCACCATGGGGTCAGCCGACCCATGGCTGGCATGCCTGGTCACCGCCTTTGGCTGGTGAGCTGCTGGCTGGTCCTGGGCTTGTTTCCCGATGGTGTTTGCTTCATTTGTAGTTGTGGACTTGGCCTTCCTTCAATAACTTAATTTTACGCTTTGTCTGAAGGCGCATTCTGAACATACTTCACAGGTTTTTTTATATGTTTCCTTTAAAATACTAAATCTCCAATACATGTGGAAATATGTCAGTAGTAAATGCATATGTGTATAGAAAATGTTAATTCTCCCTTTGTTGGACCAAAGTTGACGGGTAAAAATTTGTCATAAGAACCGTCAACAGGTGCCCGAAGTAAGTGAGTTAGAATAGAGTTTATCTACCATAGGAATCCATCTCTACCTTCACCAACTCTATCCTTGTGTTGTCCTTGGATGAACTAGCTATAGATCTCCATCCACTGGTTGTCTCTGCTGAAGGTGATGGCTTTGTGCGACCAGGGCGGGAATTTCGGATCGGCGATGGAAGCGTCATAGTTGGTGACGGAGTTGACATGTCTGGCGACGAGCTTCTGCTCCCTCTTCAACTCCATAGCTATGCGACCGCCAATGATTCTGGAGACCATCCGGTGAGCCTCAGTGAAGCCTGGAGGCGGATCGCCATCGCCATCGCCATCGCCATCGCGCTTATCGTTGTCAGGTTCGCAGCGAGCCTTCTTCTTTTCTTCCTTTTTGAATGCCCTGGAGAAGCCGTAGTAGTCTCTCATGGTATGCTTGTGGAATTTATGGATGGGGCATTGACTGTCGAGGAGTTTGTCATAGGCTTCTTCGTAGTTGCGCTTCGGGGCTGGTCGGGTGTTGTAGACCTGGTAGTGGCGACGCCTTTCTCCAGCTCTGGAATCTTCTGGTTCGTCGTGGCGACGCTGATCAGAGCGGCGCTGGTCACGGTGGTCGTGCTCATGGCGGTGGTAATACTGCCGAGCCCCCCGGTCATCATGTCGCCGATCAGCTCGGTGGTCGGTGTCCTCGTGGCATGATTGGTCGAGGAAACGGAAGCGGCTATGGATGGAGTGGCGGGCCGCTTCGTTCCCATCGGCGTACTTGTTGGCGATGCGTAGCATCTCGGCTGATGAAGCTTGGTCTGCTGCGATATAGCTTTCTCTGAAGTTCTTCATCAGGTCGGAGGCCACGTATGAAAGCGGAGATGGCTTCAGCATCCGTGACCCCTGGGATGTTGTTTCTGGTCTCTGAGAAGTGCCGAATGTAATCCCGCAGAGATTCTCATGACACTTTCTGAAGCTTCTCAAGATCAAACTTCGTGCCTGGCTGCTTGCAGGTGGCACGGTAGTTGCTGATGAACTACTTCTTCAGCTGTTCCCAAGTGTCGATGGAGTTTGGCTTCAGACTCAGCAACCAATTGTTGGCGGATGCGTTGAGCATGACGGGCAAATAGTTTGCCATGACGTCTGAGTTTCCTCCGGCATCTTTGACCGCGATCTCATAAACGGTAAGCCACTTGGTGGGGTCGGCAGTGCCGTCATAGGTCTCGACACCGACGACCTTGAAGTTCGGCGGCCAGCGCACCGCCTGCAGTTCTGTCATGAACGGCAGCTCAGGGGCATTCTTGTCGTTGACCGGAGGACCGTGGGTTTCATCATACTCTTTGCGGCGCTCATTTTCTGCTGAGTGCCTGGCTTCTGTTTCGATTTTTGATGCGCCCACGGAGGTCTCTAGCCTTCAGCTTCTTGCGGAGGTCAGGACTGATTCACCTCCTGGTCTCCATCTTGGCGACGACGTCTCCGGCCGCCGCGGGAGTGGCCGCCATCTTCGTGGATAATCTCGGTGGCCGATGCAGTGGAGTGCGACGGTGGTGGCGGCAAGCATTCTTTATTGATCTGAACTTGGGCTGCCTGGAGGTAAGCCGTAAGGCGCTCAACCTCTGGAGTCTGGGCCAGGTTTTTGGCCTCCGCTATTGCGACAGGCGACGTTCATGCTTGGAGTTTTGTAGACCTGGTGTTTTCCGACCAGATCGAATTCTTTCTCCAGGTTCCGCACGGGGCCTTTCCTTGCTTCGGCTCGCTGCTTGCAGCATCGTCTTCGGTCGGCGTTTCTACGTTCTCAAGCTGCTCGGGCTTCTTCATCTTCATTCAGAGCCAGAGCACTTTCGTTTCTAATGGCGAGGATGGGCCCACCGATGTACTGACCAGTGAGAGGAGGCAGATCGATGAGATCTCCGCCTTCTACGCTGTTGTAGTCGGAGTGGTCGTTGTCGGCGATGATGAAGGTAGAGCTGGCGTCGACGTGATTGGAAGTGGTGGCGTGGTCAGAGCTGTGCAGCAGCTTCGAGACGCTGGAGGCCATGTTCCGTAGACCGAAAGGCATGTAGCCCCCCAGGAGGTCGCAGGTGACTACTCGGGGACGAAGCTCGACGATGCGACCTTGTAGAGTTATGGTGACGACTATCATCGAGTCCCGCCGAGCCGTGGACGGAGTGAAGCGTCGTGTCCCTGGAGAGGGCCGGGAGCGATCTGCAGACATTTGATCCACAGCCGACTCCAAGATTTGGAGGCTCTCGTACAGGCCTTGGGAGACCCAATCTATAGATTCGATCAGGTCGCTGTTGTCGATGGTCTTCTGGACGTAACGTGGCAGCCTTCTTGCCGGAGAGGAGACCGCCGATGGAGTAGATGCGATCTGGACCGCATTAAGGATCTTTCCTTCGCCATCGAGGCCGATGACCTAGGTGATGGAGCCCACCGTGAAGATCTAGACTGTCGTCGGGAGCTCTATAGAGCTTGAAAATGTCACCATCTTGCTCGCCATGGATCAGGAAGCACACCCCCTACCTAGCGCGCCAACTGTCGAAGAAATGCCGGCGATAGTCTACCGAGGGGTATGCCCAAGGTAGTAGATGATCGGTGAAGGTGCGCCTGAGACAAACAAGAGTAGCGCAGTAAGCGCGAGACACGAGGTTTATACAGGTTCAGGCCGCCGCGAGCCTACGTCCTGTGTATTGCTGTATTGTTGTTGACGGTTCTTAACACCCCATTTTATATCATCAACAGTGCCTAATTTGGTCATAAAAATGATACAAACCATAGTCATAGGTCTTATTTCTAACCATTTCCACAAGTTGTGATGGCTATGTGAGTGTAGGTGCAAGGTAGGAACAGAATAGCAATATATAAGGAGAAAAGGCTTCATCCATGCTTCTTGTGACTACACCAATTCAAGGAGTTTGAAATAAGGTTTTGGTTCACCCAAATCGGAGGACGGACGATAAGGTTACGCTTTTCCCGAGAGTGGAGAACAGGCCGCAGGAGCAGTCCCGGGTAAAATGAGCACTCAGGATGCATCCGGACTCGGAATCAGGCAAACGACCAGGCATTGGAAAGCTAACTGAGAGGCCTACGTACTCACCCAATATGAGCACATTTGGCCCAAGTCGGAGGGTGCCCTCCCTGTCCATGCCACGTTCCACGTCAGCAATCCATGGGAGATATCAAATCAAGTTTGTCCTCCGTTGATCCAAGGTCAGGATAAGATCTATGGTCCGGTGGCCCTGTCAATAGGGCGCCTGCCCTATCTCTATCGCCTGCCACATCCACGATCCATGTGGAGCTCCCTAAAAGCCATCCTAGCCATCAATCAAAGTCGGTTTTCAATCAATGGTGCAAGATGGAGGTGTCAAGGATCCATGGACCCACATGTCATCCTCCAAGGGTCACAAACCGACTCAATAACCGCAAAACGGGCATCAACCGACCTTGCAACCGCCTTTGGGGAGGAACCACGGCCGTGGGATCACAAGTCGGTGAAATCAACCGGGCGCCCGCCCTCCTAGTAGGGCGCCCGCCCTACCTCTGGCGGCCACCGACCTCCAGCACGCCTACATATACCCCTGGAGTACTCTAGCACTATAAATAGGACTTGTTTCCTCACTTGTGGGGGGAACATCTACTAGATACACACTCTTCACATGAGAGTCATAGCCTTAGAGCTTTCCTAGTGAGGAGTAGAAGAGAGGGAGAGAGTGAGGAGAAGCTATAGTGCCGGGCTTGTCGGCACCATCTTCGGCGTGTACCTCTGCGGATGCGGGTCTCCTTCAAGTGAGCCACTCCGAGATTCTTCTTGGTTAAGGTACTTGTCTCTGTAAGTGTTCTACTTCTATTGTTCATTGGTACATTGTTCATTTACTTGAGTGCTCTAGTCTATCTTTGGTACCTAGATTAGAGTAGTAAGCTATACTGTAGGCGTGGTGCTTAGACTATCGTTTACCAGTGTGTGCGGCTTGCTCCTCGGATATGTGGTAGCTAGTGGGTGGTGATAGCCCCATCTAGTCTCTGTAGTCTACCATGTGTTTGTGCAAGTTCTTAAAGCGTAGGGCCCAAAGCTGTAACGACACAAGTTATCTTTTGCGGTGCTTGACCGAAATAGAACTCCGAAGTGAACAATAATTGTAGACCTTTCCTTGATCTAGAACCTTTGCCATTAAGACCCTCTCTACCCTATTTATCCCAAACATCTAGTTATCTTAGGATGACCTTGATTCTTAGCACTTACGTTCCCTGTGGAAATCGATACCTTGGAATACTCCTAGGTGAAAGCTATTTTGACAACCGTGCGCTTGCGGTTTTACCCCCTTGCCATATTTAGTGTCAACAAGTTTTCTGATGCCATTGCCAGGGATATCTCTAGCCTTGGTGATTGCGTTAGGATTGTCAACAAGCTTTCTGGCGCCGTTGCCGGAGAACGGTAGCTGTTCTAGAATCGAATCAAGTCGTCTGTGTATCCTTCTTCCTTTTTCTTCTTACCACCACCACATTCTTATCACAGCAATAAACCACAACCTTTCTTTTACTACCATCACATCCACCTCACCACCATCAACCATCACCTTACAAAAAAAACAAAAAAAATACCACACTTATCATATGGATTCCACTCCTATCCATAAATTCTCCACTCTAAGGGGCGAGTTCTTAGAGCCACCACAATCATCGAAGCCAATCACAGCTTCTGGCTATAAACTCCGTCCTGGCTTTATAACCATGGTTCGGGAGCAATCCTTCTCAGGGCAGGAAGATGAAAATCCTTACAAGCACCTTCAGGAATTTGAGCAACTGTGCTCTTGCCTGAACATTCCTGGCATGTCACAAGAAACCTTAAAGTGGAAGTAATTTCCGTTCTCTTTGATGGGAGTAGCTAAACACCGGTATGCTCGATTTGTAGGTAGTGTGCAAAGAGAGTGGGAAGAACCGCGGAGCAAGTTTTGTTTAGCTTTCTTCCCTACCTCTTGAGTTGTTCATCTTCGTAAGAAAGTGCTCAACTTTGAACAAAAACCCAAAGAACCTTTAGATGTAGCTTGGGCCCGTCTTTCAGATTTATCTATATCGGGACCCAATTTAGCTATACCCGATTCTATGCTTTTGCAACATTTTTATATGGGGCTTGGCAAAGAATCTGCACAATTCCTTGACATTGCCTCGAGAGGAGCTTTCTTACAAGTTTCCGTTAGTGAAGGGAAAGCCATTCTCAATAAAATCCTTGAAAACACTCCCTACATCAAAATTCATGAATAATTCCCTGAGGAAGATGAAGAACCGACCCCCAAGCGAGTAGAAGTTTTGACAACCGAATCCATGCCTATTCAAACCATAGAGCCTGTTGTCAAACAAACACCCGAACCACCGAAAAAGGAAGAAATTCCACCTCCGGAATTTCCTTTTGAATTTGAGGAGGATCTTTCTCTTGATGTTGGGAATACCTTCAACCACCCAATTCATGAGAGATATTTAGCATCCTTGACCCCATCTCATTATCTTCTCTATCCATCTAAAGATTTGGTAGTCCAAGAGCCCCTCAAATCAATATCGTCTTCCATCTCTGACTTTGATCCCCTATATGTCCCTCCTTGTTTCTTTATCGATAATTCAAACCAAGGAGACAATCAAAATCTTTTGGTTGAAAGGGAGCAAAAACCGTCAGAGGCATGGATCCTCATCCTAAAGGAGGATGAGGATGGAAATTGACTCGTCGAATGTTATAGCCAAGAGATGATGGATGAATATGTTTGGTCTATTGACATTCTTGAGGAATCAACTTTGGAGTCCAAAAAGGAGGATTAGATGGACTGAGCATGAAAGTTATATCTTGGAAGAGCCACCAGATCCATGCTTTCATGAGAAATCTCCAAAGTCAATCTTCCCCTCTACCGTTAGAGCTTATGAGAGTTGCAACCATCATATGTTTCTCCTTTTTGAAACCTTCAAAAGGATGGTTGCAGATGCTTTTGTTTACCATAAGTATTCCAAAGCTCGTAGTTGCCTTGGCACAAGTTCTTGCAGCTGAAACTGCAAAAGTCGAGCTTATGACTTAAAACAAAGCACTGCCGGGAGATAACCCGTTTGCTTGTTGTTTCAATTCAATAAAGTTTGTGTAGCAATAATATAATAAAAAATTACCTTTCATCTTATTTAGTTGAAACAATTTCTTTATTTGAATAATTTGACTCTTTGGTGTTTCCCACCAGTCGAGTCCCTTTTGTTATCACCATTTCTGTCTATGAATAAAAGCCAGGTGCCGTCTCATTGAAGTGTGGGGGTCTTGCGACCCCATTGTGCACAAATTCATCAAAGCTCATCATCAACATGTCATACATGACACCTACTACCATGGTTTCCACTTCTCCATAGCTCCAATACCATGGTATGATCTTTTTACACTTTTTCATGCATTCTTATCACGATCGAAATACACATGTTTAATTCTGTAAATTAAATAAACCAAAACCACACTTTGATTAAAACTTTGAAAAGTGACATGTTTATGGCATTGTTAAGATAGAAGCTTGCATAAAGATTGTTCCATTTACATATTCTTATGCTTGTGGGAAAATATTTATAGGATAATCATATTGACTAAGTCGTTGTGGCGTGTGATATAGTTCTGGCTTAAAATCTTACCTTTTCGATTCTAAGTACTTGGAGAATTTTCTTTTGATAAATTATTTAAAACCATAGTTTCACATACTCCTCAATGGTGATAAATTCCTACCACAGCCATATATGCATTTCATGATTAAACTTTCTACATAAGCTACTTGCTTTGTATTGAGTCTTGTCAAGTCCTGTTGACCCTTGTTGAGAGATTTATCATGCTCCTAAGATCAAGATCACGTTCACCCACCTAAATATGCACTACTCTACACTGGAGTAGGCGCAAAAACATGCCTTCCATTTAGATCCATCCAAAAAAATGCTCTACTCCTACACTGGGAGTAGACAAAAAAAAGCCTATTAGGATTTCATCAAGTAAATACTCCATGTTTTAAAGGTGTGATCTCTCTCTCTAATATGATTTTACAGTAGAAGAGACATGGGCTATGCAAAAATTGGTGCAAAGATGCCCGCCTGAAAAAAAAGAAGGAAAAAAAACAGAGAGAAGAGCTAAAGCTCATGAAAAAAAAGAAAAAAAATGATGATGATAGCCATGTCTCTAAAGAAATAAAGTTAGAGAGAGATCATATCAAATAAAAGAGTATAGTAGAATTAGGTTTAGCCACCAAATATCCATACACATGCACATCTTGATCTAAGAGTATGGTACTTCTCTCCTTGGATCCAAGCATTGACACGACAACACATGCAAGGTAAGTATGCTATATCCTTTCCATACCTAGAACTCCACATAAGCTTTTTAGAAGTAGGAAATGATAAGAAAGCAACTCATTACTATGCTTTGGTAAGGAATCATATACCATTGAGTGACTTGAGAGTACCATTTGAGGAGTATAAGTGAACTATGCTTCTTTGTGAAAATTTAAAAACTCCAAGTCACTAAGATGAGAATTTGGGAAGATAACTTTGTTTCGAGAACTCTTCCACTTTTCAACCATTGAAGGATATATGTTAGCCAATGCCACATATCCCACTAGTATAAGATTTGTCTTGGAAGAACTTTTGTGTTAGCTGTATGTCTTAAGATGCTATGATCATGCTTACTTTTATCCTTAACTTTTACTCGAGGACGAGTAAAGAGCAAGTGTGGGGGAGCTTGTTGATAGTCCTTAACACCCCATTTTATACCATCAACAGTGCCTCATTTGTTCATAAAAATGATACAAACCATAGTCATAGGGTTTATTTCTAACTATTTCCACAAGTTGTGATGGCTATGTGAGTGTAGGTGCAAGGTAGGAACAGAACGGCGATATATAAGGAGAAAAGGCTTCATCCATGCTTCTTGTGACTACACCAATTCAAGGAGTTTGAAATAAGGTTTTGGTTCATCCAAATCGGAGGACGGATGATAAGGTTACACTTTCCGGAGAGTGGAGAACGGGCCGCAGGAGCAGTCCCGGGATAAAATGAGCACTCAGGATGCATCTGGACTCAGAATCAGGCAAATGACCAGGCGTTGGAAAGCTAACTGAGAGGCCTACGTGCTCACCAAATATGAGCACATTTGGCCCAAGTTGGAGGGTGCCCGCCCTATCCACAGGTCGCCCGTGTAACAGAACCACCTAAATCACATGGCCCACAGGAACCTGTCATTGTCACTAATGACCTCTGGACAGTCAGGCCCGTGTCCCAAATGATTTAGATGGCCCTGCCGGGTTACATCAGCACCCGTTTCTCCGACAGGATCCCATTGCGAAGCCATTACAGAATTACAACATTTCATAATAAAATACATCAGAGTAAAAGTGTGAAAGATTAAATAGTACTTAGATTACAAACCGGTTGTCCAAATAGAATTCTAGTGCAATTATTACAAATCATAATTAAAAGTAGTAGCAGTAGCAGTAGAACAACAATACAACATACTAAGATAGATGATATCATGAACCCTGCCCACGGGTTCAACTTCACTCTTCCTCACTACCTTCCTGGACGATGGTCACACAGCAGGGAGCGAGACAGACCTCCGGCTGCTGACTTCCTGCAACAGGGGTTAACAAACCTTGAGTACTGGGGTACTAGTTGGCGGCCCTTAAAGCCTATTTCTTACCGCCAATATGTTACTAAAATAAATAGTAGGTAGGGCTTTAAACTAACATTTCCACAAGTTTTGGTGTGTACTTGACTTGCAGGTGTGACAAGTGGAAATGCACAAAAACCATAAAGAAAGCGCACATCCAGGAAACGTATTCAGAGAAGGCGCAATCCAAGAAAATAAGAAAGCCCACCTCAAACACTAAACTGGATCCATCCGTAACCGCGGGGGAGGCCCAGGCCCAGGGAGCAACCGACCACCCGAAGGCGGTGGCCAGATGGCGCTCCCCAGGGACCGACTGCCCCCAGGTGGCGGCCGCCCCCCTGGTGGGGCCTCCTGGGCCCATCCTCCTCAGGCGGTGCTCATGGCGGTTTGGCAAAGGCGGTTTCACCTCCTTCCATACTTAGAACGCCCAAACCGCCCTAGTTGGACTATAAAAGAGAGAGCGCTCCCCTCCAGCACACACCATCATTTGGAGCCATTTACCTCACCTCTCACTTGTATTCTTTAGATTAGTTTTAGTATTAGAGCAAGGCAAGAGCTAGAAAGAAGACTTTGTATCCTTGGGAGAAGAAGGAACACCTCGGTATGAATACAATGCAGTTCTCTTCCACGTTCAAGTTCTTATCTTATTTATATAGCAATGCATATGAACTAGAGTATAGTCTTGGACATGTTATGATCATGATATATGAGCTAGCTATAGTTTATGTGTTATGTTCTCGATGTGTTCATCGTTGTTCTTCATCGTTCATCGACTTAGTACGAATAGAGGAAGAACTAGGGATGAGGTGACGGTTCATTGTGCCTTCTCGGTTGCTCTTAGCCTAGCCTGTCACTCCGAAGGGGTAGGGGGCTAGGAGTTGTTTCCAAGTACGCGAGCATGGTGCTCGGTTATGCGGAGATCGGCGAATATGCCGGTATCCCACGGGCAGAGGGGTAGGTAGGCAGGTGGTGACAGCCCTGTCCATCCCTAGCACTCCCCCACGTTCGGATATTGGGTAGAAGTTCGTAAAGTCTCTATCGGCTGGCAGACCAGCTGCGGGGATCTCCCTGTCATCACAGACCTAGTCCTAATACTAGACATGCTAGTTAGATGTTTACTAACAGTTCTTTGCATAGTTATATATGACCAATGCCTGCTCACTTAGATATATTCTTTTATTCTTTAGTTCTCTTTTATCCTTGAGGTCGGCTCAGATGTGTGTCCACTATCTTTGAACTATGATTTACCCCTGCCTATGCTATGTCTACCTATGCATTCAATAAGTGATCATGTTTATGCCAAAGCTAGATGTATTCGTCCTGCCCTCCTACGGGAAATTATAAATACGACACCCCTGAATACTCACGGGTTGAAATGCTACAATGATAGTTCCGTGCGCTTGCGGATTTATCTATACTGAGCTATCATGATTGGCATACCTAAGTACCATTACTTAAGGATTGTAATTCTTGTGCACCCCACGGCGCCGTGTCACAGTTTTGCATATCGTAAGTAATGACGGTTAGGAAGGCCAATCTGGCACTTCTAACTGCTATTACCAGACTGCATTACCTAGGCCGGCGCCATTAAGGGCCAAGGGTTACCTTTCTGAAGTAATGGTAGTTGGGAATGTCAACTTACATTTCTAGTATTATTATTAAGGACGGACTTATAGTCTATCTTTAGTAGTGATGCTAAGAAACGCCAACAGGTACTCCGCAAGACTTACCCGACTAAGAAAAAGGAATGAGACTCAGGAATGCAGGCTGAGGGGAGTCAAGGTAAGGCTTTAGCAAGAGTCAATGTATTTTTTCAGAAAAGCATTACTAACTCTATTTTTAGTATTTTAGTCAACATTATTATAATCAATATCAATGGTTCTCCATTCTTTCACATATATCCTTCAAATCCAATTTCTTATTCATTCTCAAAAACATCCTAGTTCCGAACCACTTTTCGATGTAAGTCAGTGGATCAAGTCTCCATAACCGAGGAGCAAGGACGATTCGAATCGATTAAGAACCTAGCTGGGGATCCCTAACCACGCTGCATATGTAGCACCTAAGCTTGCATATACCAACCCCATCTACCACGGCTTTTCTATCCCTGAACCGGTCTTGCGCCACTCGAGAGCACGGTACTCCTCTCGTCTCCAGGCACGCCGTCCACGAGGGTACAAGCTACTCTCACTATTTCTCCACTCCCAGTGCGTGGTTATCGGTTCAAGCAATAGAGCCACCGGAGATAGGGCTTCCCGGAGTATGCGGCTAGTAGCAAAGTCTCGATCACAGAAGGCCAACAACGAACGGTCCCTAATACTTTTCCGTTGGAAACCATGCATTGGGACTCTAACCCAAGTACACTGGTGACCACCCGGTTTTCACATCCCTTTTCCGCTGGCGATGTGACAGAACCGTCTTAATCATAGGGCCCACGTGCACTGTCATCGTCCCTAAAGACTCACGGTTAGTCTGCACGAGTTTCCCCTTGACCTAGGTGGCCTGCCGAGTCTCCTAGGAAACCCTAACTCCCTGAGGATCTCATTTTAAGCATTGCAGTGTTACAACAGTTTACGCAAATAATTTGAATCAGAGTACAAGGTGCAGAATTATTATATAAACATAGGTTACAAATATAAATTACATTATCCCAAACCAGAGTTTCGTAGTGGCGTAGCACCATACAACTAGACACCCTGCCCAAGGGTTATACACATCTTCATCCATGCACGATCCGTCGACCGGCACGCTCGCAAGTAGAACTGGTACTCTCGGCTCACCTACAACAGGGGTTAACAAACCATGAGTATTGGGGTACTCTGCAAGATTTACCCGACTAAAGAAAAGAGAATGAGACTCAGGAATGCAGGCTGAGGGGAGTCAAGGTAAGGCTTTAGCAAGAGTCAAAGCATTTTGCAGAAAAGCAATACTAATCCTATTTTCAGTATTTTAGTCAACCTTATTATAATCAATATCAATAGTTCTCAATTCTTTCACATGTATCCTTCATTTTCAACTTCTTATTCATTCTCAAAAACATCCTGGTTCCGAACCACTTTTCAGGGTAAGCCAGTGGATCAAGTCTCCATTAACCGAGGAGCAACGATGATTCGAATCGATTAATACCCAGCTGGGGATCCCTATTCACACTGCATATGTAGCACCTAAGATTGCATATGCCAACCCTGTCTACCACGGCTTTTCTTTCCCTGAACCGGTCCTGCGCCACCCGAGAGCACAGTACTCCTCTCGTCTCTAGGCACGACGGCCACTAGGGTACACGCTACTCTCGCCATCTCTCCACTCCCAGTGCGTGGTTGTCGGTTCAAGCAACAGAGCCACTGGAGATAGGGCTTTTCGTAGTATGTGGCTAGTTGCAAAGTCTCGATCCAGCAGGCCTACAACGAACGGTCCCTAATTTCTTTTCCGCCGGCAACCATGCATTGGGACTCTAACCAAAGTATAAAGTTACCCAACGGTTTTCAAATCCATGACTGCCGGATGACAAGGCATGGGGAACGCCGCCCCATGTGCACATCAACCGAGCGAAACATTTCCCTTTTCCATCGGTGGTCGAACCTTGGGACTCTAACCCAAGAGATACAACCACCCAACAGAAACATCCCCTCTCGTCGGTGACGATGTACTGATCAGGTGCACAGTCACCGAACGAGAACATTACCAATTCCCCTTTTCATGAATTATTCAATAATATATCACAATAGCTCAAAAATAGCATTTTGTGCAAATTCTAAATTATTCCAGCAGAGCTAAGCATTTTCCAAACATTTTATTTTAAAATGATTTCAAGGAATTTCAGTGGTCAAGATTAGTGATGCAGCAATTGGGTTATCAATCAACTCTTATCAACTTAATGCAATAGATTAACTCAAGTTATAAACATTTTTCAAATCACAAGGAGAGAGCTGAATGCACCGGGGCTTGCTTGTTGCTTGAAGTAGACAGAACACTGAAGTCAATCACCGAGAAAGATCCATGTCCACCGAGTGAAGACCTTACTCGGGACACGCTTCGGATAATAATCACCGCGCAGTTCACTGCACGAAATAATAATGCAACACTTAACATGATGATATATATGCCATGATGCAGGAGATGCACAAAATCACTGATCAATAGAAAATAAACTCCATTTGAAAGTTGCATACAACTTTCCTTCACGGTAATGTTTCGTCACGGCACCATAGTCATGGGTCGAGATACCATCCTAGAACACAATTAAAGTAATCTCAGTAAAAAGAGAGAAAATACATCGATTGTGGCTGTGATGTAAAATGACCACAGACCTTGATACGAGCATATACCCATCAAAATCTCATGTGATTGTGAGTTACAGGAGATCCCAGGTTGCTATATTGTATCACAGCCATAGATCAAGTTACATCGTAGAGAGATGGATTTGTTTCCACATAAAGTGCAAACAAAGAAATTTTATTAATTGTAAAGCTATAGTATGTCACAACCCTAGACCTCGATACCTGCGCGTGCCTAGCAAAATCTTGGTGTGGCCATGGCACGTGAGAGACCCTAGGTTTCGACGCGACATCGCGGTCACTGTTGACGGTAGTTATACCATGTTTTTACCCCATCAAAACCGTCAACAAGACATTCTTTCTAGAAGGAAACCACCAAACACATAGTGATTTAGGTACAAATAACTTGGTTCCACATGTACTTGTCATTATTTGGTTGCAGGCACTCAGAACAGGTACTTTTCAGTGTCCGGAAGCTCTATATGAAGGTTGGGCAACCTACCAAGTATGGCCAAATGACAAACCAACCTCACATTCATCAATACCACAGCTTCTGAAGACAATGGGCAAAAGATGGGCACAATGAGTGGTTCGGCCGAACCACCCATGGGCAAGTTAGCACCACCATTGTGCTTAGAATTGCATGAAGAAGTCACCTGCAGAAGATGGACCTTTGGTTCCACCAAAGGTGGTTCGGCCGAATCACATATGGTGACACTAGGCCATGACATTTCAGCACATGAGTCATATCAGGATACACAAAGAAGATCAGGGCAAATGTAGCACATGCATGGTTCGGCCGAACCATGCATTGGGCCCACAGGTCTCTGGAGATGTGGCACAATCCGTGGCACACCCCCTGGAGTCCATTTCCACCCTTGGATCACAAGTGTGTTTTCAATCAATGACTAAAGAGCAAAGCACATGGATCCACGTGTGAATCGACAAGACTAAGGAAAAACAAGTATATACCCACACTCTATGACAAGTGGGGACCACAGTGGTGGGCCCACCTCACCAAAGGTGGGTCGGCCGAACCACACATTATGGGACCCAATCTGCCACTTCATCCCACCAACTTCAGCATCCCTCTAGAAGACCAAGGCTGGTCCCACCTGTCATTTGATGGTTCGGCCGAACCACTATTTGTGGGCCCCGAAGCTCAGTAGCACGCCAGCAAGGTGGGGACACCTTCTACAAGGCCCTGGCTGGGCCCACCTGCCATAGGGGGGGTCGGCCGAACCCCTCCTTGGGCCCAGCCAGGTCGGTTGGCACTCCACCGCCTTTCTCATGTTGAACATGTGCTGGAAATCCTCCACCCTTGATCCTAAGGCGGTTATATGGCGGTTGATCCAATGGTGCATGCTGGAGGTCACGCGGATCGCTGACGTGGCGCTACCCTTCATCCCCGTATAAATACCCCCTATAGGCCTTCACTCTAGAGCATGATTCAAAGGAGAAAACACTATGTAGTAGCTTACCTCTGCTGTAGTGTTATGCTAGTTGGGAGAGAGTGCGGGAAGTCTTCAGGAGAAAGCCCCGGGCCTGTCGGGAATCTTCTCCAAGGTGTACCTCAGCGGATGCGAATCTTCAAGTAAGTCTTACATCTGAGTCCTTCTAGGTATTTTATATTCTGGTTCTGGTATTTTAAGTATATACTGTCTTCCCCCGTACATTGCTTTACTTAGTGAAGTGCTCTAGTCTTTCGTGAAGGTTAGAGTAGTAAGTGTAGTGTAGACGCGGTGTCTAAACTATATCTTGCCAGTGTAGGCCACTTGTCGCGCGGATTGTTTGTGGTAGCCAGCAAGTGGTGACAGCCTTGTCTGGTCTTCGTATTCCACCACGTGTGTAAGACAAGTTATTAAAACAGCAAGGCATCAAGACAATAGTACAGCCACCTCGGGTAGGGGTTTTATCTCCTACTGTTTCGCCTGTCGCCTCTTGTGAAGGGAGGAGCTGACTAAGCTCTTTATACTTAGAACACCAAAACCAAATATCCTTTGCTACATAAGAACCTCTCTACCTAGTTATCATAGCTCCTTTGTCTCATCACTGGATGGCCTTGAACCTAGTTAGAACACTTCACGTTCCTCGTGGAAAATACGATACCTGGAATAGTCCCGGTGAAGGCTACATTGACTACCGTACGCTTACGGTATATCCGTTTGCCACTTCTGGTGTCAACAAGCTCTCTGGCGCCGTTGCTGGGTAACGATAGCTGTCTTAACTAGAATCGAGTCGTCCGAGTTATCCTTATTTTATCTTTCTTTTATCTTTATCCTTTCCACACCATGAACCAATCAACCTTCTCTCATCTTGCTGCTCCAAAGGGCGCTAGTTTGGAGCCACCACCATCATCCCATCCTATTCTTTGGCCTAGCTATGAGCTTTACCCTAGTTTCATAGCTATGGTTCAGGAACAATCATTTGCTGGGGAAGAAGATGAAAACCCCTACACTCACTTACGTGATTTTGATCAATTGTGTTCATGTCTTCAAATTAAGGGCATGACACGAGATACCTTGCAATGGAAGCTATTACCGTTCTCTTTGACGGGAGCAGCTAAACATTGGTATGCTCGACACATAGAGAGTGCACATGGAAAGTGGGAAAGCCTTCAATCTAAATTCTGCTTAGCTTTCTTCCCTATCTCCCGTGTTGTTCATCTTCGAAGAGAGATCGTAACCTTCAAACAAATGGTAGAAGGAGACTCTAGGTGCGGCATGGGCCCGTTTCACAGACTTAACATCTTCTGGCCCTGATTTAGCTATAACTAAGCCGGTACTCTTGCAACATTTCTACCTCGGTCTTAGCCAAAACTCCGCACAATTCCTTGACATATCTTCTGGAGGAGCATTCCTTCGTTGTACCGTTGGTGAAGGGAAGACACTTCTTGCTAAAATCCTTGAAAACACTCCCGACACCCAAGGGTATAACGAGCCTCCTAAGGAAGAAAAGGAATTCAGCCCCAAGCAAAAATAAATCCCGATGGCCGAATCAAAATCAGTCCCATCCAAAAATTCCGCCATCGACCGTGAACCTCAAATACCACAAACATCGAAGGAGGAAGGAATCCATCCTCCAAACCACTCCTTCGATTTCGAGGCTAATATCTTATCTGACCTTGCTAGTTTTGGGAATGCCTACAATTATACTATCCAAAAGAGACCTTCTAAGGAACTTCATTCAAAACCTCTCAAGAAAGGATCTCTTCAAAACTCTCCTAAATTAGCATCATCTGACGCCTCGAATTCCCATGTGGCACATAGGAAAACATCTAGGATCTTGGATGAACCTCCAAAAGGAATGCTGACTGTGCCCATAGAAGAAGAGCTAAAATGCTTAGAAGCAAAATCTATACTCTCCCCTTCTATGCCTACATCCGCCATGTCCTTTGAACCCATCTCTAAACTCATCCTGGATCCCGATAAATCCAATTGTGCCCTTCCTTCAAAGTCTTATGATGATCCGATCATTGACTCCGGAGATTCATTAAGACACCCAAGGCACGAGAGTCATCAGGCCCATAAATCTAACCAAGAAGAGAAACAACAACAATTGGAGAATCCATCCACTATTGTAAGTCAAGAATGGTTAGAGGAGACCAAAGATTCTAATGAAATCACTAAGATGCCCACTCATGTAAGGAGAATATCTTGTCAAGTCATGGGCATCTATAGTGAGATTTGCTATGATTCTAGCCTTGGGATAAACATCATTCCTCACTTCCATGTTCAAAGTTCATCAAAGAATCACCTGCTACAATCCCAAGAACACCTTAGGCTCCCGAATGATCAAGTCCTTGATTGTTTAGGAGTCCTTCAAGGCGTACCTGTAGTGATTGATGATCTAAAGATCTCCCTAGATTTTCACAACTTTGACCTTCCTGGACTTTCCTTTCATCTCACATTCATTGGAAGGCCAATCATGCGAATCTTGGAGGGCATTCGAAATGAGAAGCTTGGTCATAGAATAGGCAAGGAATATCTACCTGTTTGGTCTTCCCAATCTCTTAGCACAAGGTTAGAATCCAATCCTATTCTTGACCCAAGGGGTGAGCTTAAGATGATTTCACAAACAACCATGACATATCCAAGTCTTGAGGAGGATTTGGAATGTCATGAGAAGAAAATCGCTCACCCACTCCTTGAGACGGAGAATTTCATGAAAGGGCATGGAAGTTATCCATCGATCCTCTCATCAAGTCTTTGCTCATTTGAGAAATCTCCTGACTCAATCTTTCTTTCTACCACTACACAACAAGAGATCTACAACCCCTTCACTCTTCTTGTGTCCAAAACTTTTGTAATAGAGGTTGTAGATGCTTTTGTTTATCATAAGTTCTCCAAAATTCGTAGTGGTATGAATTCTTACAGTTAGGTCCCCACAAGTTGGCTTCAAATTAACATCATTGAACTTGTGTGCCTAACTTGAGTAGGGTAGTAAGACTTTTGGTTCTATTGGTGTGCTGCCACCAACAGAACCCCTGCACTTGATGTTTTCTCTATTTTCCATGACTCAGGACACACCTAACACCAAGTGTGGGGGGGGGGGTTCATTTGACCCCCTCAAACACATTTGGGCGTTGATGGACATCCCGAGGAAAAAGCATCAGTGCATGAACACACCATTAGAGGTAAGAATGCACAAGGAAAAAACCAAAGTGGCTGGAACCTCCAAGGTGGGGTCAGGCCGACCCCACCATGGACACCCCTAGCCCACCAGTCAACCTCCACTATGTTGAGCCATCCTTCTTGACTGGTTTGTCACTTTCCTCTTTCTTTTGTTTAGTGCATTCCTCTTATGTTTGTCTTCAACCCTGTACAATAAAATAATAATAATAAAAAATGCTTCTTGTCTTCACCATTCACTCTATTGTCTCTAGTAGAATGAATCTTATTTATCCTATCATGCCTCCTTTTTCTATGTTAGCATGCCTTGGTTTGGATGTATTGATCATTCGAAAGATCATACCTCCTATAGTCTTTTTAAATTAAGCATGGTGCTTAGGTTAAAAGAGACCACCTTATTCAAACATGACATGGTGTTAAGTTTGATTATTGAATCAAACCATACTTGCATGGAACTTGGTTGCACTTTTGGACTAACCCCTGTAGCAAGAACCCCGACATCTCTATGGGTAAGTCATAAGATCATTCAAGGAGATAGATTGAGATCCTCATGGTTAAAAGTCAAGTTGTTTGGGCAAGAAGAACTTCAATGCAACTGAGGAGGACCACTGCTACAACTCATCATCTTTAAGGTAAGTGGCCACCTCCTTAGAGTTTCCCATTCACATGAACCTTTGAAGAAGAAGTTGACATGCTAGAATTTATACCTGATAATGAATTGACATAATTAAAATCTACATTCCTTACTTTCTTTTTCAATTATTTGTATAGCTTGATCACTAGATAGGTTCTCAATTAACTGCAAATCCTTTCTTTACCTTGGGTCCCCAAAACCCCAAATTAGAAGTGGACAGCCGAAATTCGTTGACCACTTGGGACCAAATTTAGGCCAAGCCATATAATTTTCAGAAATGTATAATCTGGTCACACTGGGCCATTCAAACCTAGGTTGGGCGACCCACACTTGGCACAATTTGAAATTTTGGAAAATGAGACAATGTTCAGGAGCTCTTGTAGATGACGTGACAGAAATTTGGGGCAATTTTATGGTTCGGCCGAACCATACTTTGCAACCCCTCAACCTCGTCACGTTTAGAGAAGCATTTGGGGAGCATGTTGGGAAGTTGCCACAGCCATATGACCCATTGTTGGGGTCGGCCGAACCACCTGGCAACCTGGCACCACCCTTCAGCTCCAGAACGTTGTGCCAACATTCCCCCAACTGTTTTCTAGCGATTTCGAAAAGGAGAATGTTGGCACTCGTCTTCTTAACCCCTTCCTCTCCTTCTTCTTCCTTCCACTTCCATTCTTCACCATTCCAGTACCCTCCTTCGACCTTAATCCATCCGAAGAGATCACTTTTTGAGACCCTAGGAGGTCATCATGGAGGTCAAGGTGCTTGAGGTTGAGCCCTACGGAAGTACCAGCCCCTACACGCCTTCGATGCCCACCTTTCATGAAGGACCACAAGGGCATTGACGGAGGGCTAGATAAGGGAAGTTGCTTTGGCCTCCTGTTCACCTCAGAGGAGAAGAAGTAAGTTGTGGGAGGAGTTGAACTTCATGAGGCGAAAGGATAATCCTCCATGCCAAAGAAGCAATCAAGGCTCTTCGAGGATGACTGTTTGAAAAGAAAGTTTTGAAGAAGGACCTTAGTATGGTTTGCACTTAGAAACAAAAAAAAATATGGGGCATGAGGACATCCTCCTTTGACCTCTTTCCCTAGATATCTCAAAGCCCTTCACAAATCTACTAGGCACATAGCTAAGTTCATTCAATCTTTATCCTAGCAAGTTGTGCCTATGTTTAATAAAAATTTTGGTTCTGCTGGTGTGTTGCCACCAGCAGGGCCCCTGCACTTGACATTTCCTTTGTCTCTCTAACCTAGTATGTAGCAAGCCATGTGTGGGGGGAGGTTGGTGACCTCCCCAACACACTCAGGAACACGAGACACGTCTGCTCGACAAAACCTGTCCCAAGAAGCCTTCAAATGCAGGTCGGGTGACGAGCACAAAACATGAAAACGCAAGTGCAGGAGCACCTTCAAAGGTGAGGATTCGAATGGCGATCACCGGAGTGGCCAGAAACTCCATGGTGGGGTCGGCCGACCCCACCTGGGACCTCTGGACCCACCAGTTAGTATCCACCCAGCGTCTACTTACTTCCTGACTGGTTTGCCACTCCTACTCCCCTCTATTCTTTCATTTTTACTTTTATCTTTTATTTGCTTAGATGAAATTATATATATATATATATATATAGGAACAAGAAGACTTGCATCTGAAAATAAGAAATGACATAATTTATGACATTTAAAGGGTAAAAATGTCACAAAGTTTAATTCTTGCATATGCTTATACTTGTGGGTCACATATCTTGATAGGCAATATCATATTGACTTAGTTGTTGACAAATGTGATATAGTTCTTAGCTCATGATTCATACCTTTTCTATTCAAAGTGCTTAGAGATTTATTTTCTGAAAACGTCATAAAACCTCCTCAATAGTAAGGAAATTCCTACCAAAGCCATATATGATCATACCATGTTCAAAACCCTTCTAATCATGCTATTTGCAATTGCTTTGAGTTTGGTCAAACCTTGTTGAACCTAGTTGAGAATTATGTCATAGTCCCAAGATCAAGATCACACACACACACACCACATATCATGCTTGCTACTTCTACACTTGGAAGTACGCAAAAATATGCCATCCACTTCCACCATATAGATGCTCCATGTTTTAAAGTTTAGAATATCTCTCTAAGTATGACTTAGTAGATGAGACACAAAGGCTATTTAAAAAAATGGACACATGAAGGTCCATTACCTTATTAAAAAAAGAGTGGACACATGACGGTCCATTGCTTTAAAAAAAGAAGAAATAAAAAAAATGCTAGCCATGTCTCAAATAAAATAAAGTAGAGAGAGATCTTATCAAATAAAGGAGCAATACATCCATCATTTTCCACACACTTGCACATCTTGATCTAAGATTATGACATTCTTCTTCTTGGATCCTTGTTTTGACTTTACAATAAATGCAATGCAAGTATGCTATCTTGTTTATCCCTACCTGAGCCCCACATAAGCCTGATAGATGTAGGATGAAACAAAAGAAGGCAATGTTATGATATGCCTTGGTGAGGAATCATATACTTACTGAGTGATTTGAGAGTACTATTTGAGGAGTAAGAATGAACTATGTGCTTTCTTCTAAAATCATTATCAAAAACTCTAAGTGCTAAGGATATGAAAATGGGAAGATGACTTTGCTTTGAGAACTGTTCTATTTTTCAACATCTGAAGGATATATGCTAGACAATACCACAAACCCCACTTGTATGAGATATGTCTTGAGTAAAGCTTTGTGTTAGCTAATACCTTAAAAATGTCATTTCATCATTCTCTCTCTAACCTTTGCTCGAGGACGAGCAAAGACTTAAGTGTGGGGGATCTTGTTGACGGTAGTTATACCATGTTTTTACCCCATCAAAACCGTCAACAAGACATTCTTTCTGGAAGGAAACCACCAAACACATAATGATTTAGGTACAAATAACTTGGTTCCACATGTACTTGTCATTATTTGGTTGCAGGCACTCAGAACAGGTACTTTTCAGTGTCCGGAAGCTCTATATGAAGGTTGGGCAACCTATCAAGTATGGCCAAATGATAAACCAACTTCACATTCATCAATACCACAGCTTCTGAAGACAATGGGCAAAAGATGGGCACAATGAGTGGTTCGGCCGAACCACCCATGGGCAAGTTAGCACCACCATTGTGCGTAGAATTGCATGAAGAAGTCACCTGCAGAAGATGGACCTTTGGTTCCACCAAAGGTGGTTCGGCCGAATCACATATGGTGACACCAGGCCATGACATTTCAGCACATGAGTCATATCAGGATACACAAAGAAGATCAGGATAAATGTAGCACATGCATGGTTCGGCCGAACCATGCATTGGGCCCACAGGACTCTGGAGATGTGGCACAATCCGTGGCACACCCCCTGGAGTCCATTTCCACCCTTGGATCACAAGTGTGTTTTCAATCAATGGCTAAAGAGCAAAGCACATGGATCCACGTGTGAATCGACAAGACCAAGGCAAAATAAGTATATAGCCACACTCTATGACAAGTGTGGACCACAGTGGTTGGCCGAACCACACATTGTGGGACCCAATCTGCCACTTCATCCCACCAACTTCTGCATCCCTCTAGAAGACCTGGGCTGGTCCCACCTGTCATTTGATGGTTCGGCTGAACCACTATTTGTGGGCCCCGAAGCTCAGTAGCACGCCAGCAAGGTGGGGACACCTTCTAGAAGGCCCTGGCTGGGCCCACCTACCATAGGGGGGTCAGCCGAACCCCTCCTTGGGCCCAGCCAGGTCGGTTGGCACTCCACTGCCTTCCTCATGTTGAACATGTGCTGGAAATCCTCTACCCTTGATCCTAAGGCGGTTATATGGCGGTTGATCCAACGGTGCATGCTGGAGGTCACGCGGATCGCTGACGTGGCGCAACCCTTCATCCCCCCTGTAGTCCTTCACTCTAGAGCATGATTCAAAGGAGAAAACACTATATAGTAGCTTAGCTCTGCTGTAGTGCTGTGCTAGTTGGGAGAGAGTGAGGGAAGTTTTCAGGAGAAAGCCCCGGGCCTGTCGGGAATCTTCTCCATGGTGTACCTCAGCGGATGCGAATCTTCAAGTAAGTCTTACATCCGAGTCATTCTAAGTATTTGATATTCTGGTTCTGGTATTTTAAGTATATACTGTCTTCGCCCGTACATTGCTTTACTTAGTGAAGTGCTCTAGTCTTTCGCGAAGGTTAGAGTAGTAAGTGTAGTGTAGACGCGGTGTCTAGACTATATCTTGCCAGTGTAGGCCGCTTGTCGCGCGGATTGTTTGTGGTAGCTACCAAGTGGTGATAGCCTTGTCTGGTCTTCGTATTCCACCACGTGTGTAAGACAAGTTATTAAAACGGCAAGGCATCAAGACAATAGTACAGCCGCCTCGGGTAGGGGTTTTGTCTCCTACTGTTTCGCCTGTTGCCTCTAGTGAAGGGAGGAGCTGACTAAGCTCTTTATACTTAGAACACCAAAACCAAATATCCTTTGCTACATAAGAACCTTTCTACCTAGTTACCATAGCTCCTTTGTCTCATCACTGGATGGCCTTGAACCTAGTTAGAACACTTCACGTTTCCCGTGGAAAATACGATACCTGGAATACTCCCGGTGAAGGCTACATTGACTACCGTACGCTTGCGGTATATCCATTTGCCACTTCTAGTGTCAACAGTCACAGGTTATGGCACCACTATAGGCACAACCATAACAACTTTGGAATAACATGTTGAATCCGAGTGAGTGATACGTGTCGGATCAAGGCATGACACGTATGCAGATAAAAAGTCATGGTCTAGATCTAGGTTTTCGTACTGAGTCTGTGGGCGAATTTAAATGTGTCCTAAAGTTTCCGAAGAAGCAAATTTTCAAGTAGATTCTCAAGGTATTTATAAATAACAGCAATCCAATAAACAACAGGTGTTGGTAGTCCTTATGGATAAATTTTATACCACCAACTTAGACTAAAAAGAGGATTAACAATCACATTCTAGCACATATGCCTTTACTACTAACAAGCTCCACTTGTACCCCTAGCATTCATATTTTATAGGTTTTATGGCATAACAAGTGGAAATACGCATCAACATAAAGAAAGCGCAAAATCAAATGACGAATCTGACAAATGCGCAAACAAAGAATCCTAAAGAAGCCCACCTTCAAAGCGTAATTGGATCCATCCGTAACCACGGGGGAGGCCCAGGCCCAGAAAGTAACCGAGCATCCTGAAGGCGGTGGCCAGTTGGTGCATCCCAGGGACCGACCGCCCCCATGGGCGACCGCCCCCCTGGTAGGGCCTCCCGGGCCCATCTTCGGAGGCAGTGCTGATGGCGGTTTACTGATGGTGGTTTCACCTCCTTCCATGTTTAGATGCGCCAAACCGTCATAGTACCACTATAAATAGGTGGTGCTCCATCCCCTTCAACACACACATCATTTTGGAGTCATCTACCTCACACCTCTCACTTGTATCTTCAGAGTAGTATTAGTAGTTTGTGAGCAAGGCAAGAGCTATCAAGGAGAGCTTGTCTCCTTGGAAGAAAAAGATCATCTTGGTATGAATACAATTCGGTCTTCTTTCATGAGCAAGTTCTTATCATACTTATATGATTATGCATATGAACTAGAGTCTAGTTATGATCTTGTTATGAGCATAGTATATGAGCTACAACATTGTTTATGTATCATGTTCTTGACTTGTTCATCATCGTTCTTCATTGTTCGTCAAATTAGTATGAATAGAGGAAGAACTAGGAATGAGGTGATGGTTCGTCGTGCTATCATGGTTGCTCTTAACCTGGCCTGTCAATCTGAAGGGTTGGGGTCCATGGGGGTTAGGAGTTATTTCCAAGTACGTGAGCATGGTGCTCAGGTATGCGGAGATCGGCGAATATGTCGGTATCCCACGGGCAGAGGTGTAGGTGGACAGGTGGTGACAGCCCTGTCCATCCCTAGCATTGCCCCACGTTCGGATATTGAGTAGGAGTTCGTAAAGTCTCTATCAGGCTGGCAGACCAGCTGCGGGGATCTCCCTATCACCTCAGACTTAGTCCTGATACTAGAACTACTAATTAGATGATTTGCTAACAGTTCTTTGCATAATTATATATGACCAGTGCTTGCTCAGTTAGATATATTCTTTTATTCTTTATTTTCCTTTTATCTTTGAGGTTGATCCATATGTGTGTCCACTATCTTGAAATCATGTTTTATTCATGTTTACTCTATGCCTACCAATGCACTCAATAAGTGATCATGTTTACACCACGCTTGATGCATGTTGCCCTCCTACGGGAAATTATAAATACGACACCCTACTCACGGGTTGAAATGCTACAATGATAATTCTGTGCGCTTGCAGAGTAATCTTATTTCTTACTGAGCTATCGATTGGCGTACCTAAGTACCATTACTTAAGGATTGTAAATCTTGTGCACCCCACGGCGCCGTATCACAGTTTTGCATATCGTAAGTAATGACGGTTAGGAAGGCCAATCCGGCACTTCTAACTGCTATTACCAGACTGCATTACCTAGGCCGGCGCCATTAAGGGCCAAGGGTTACCTTTCTGAAGTAATGGTGGTTGGGAAACATCAACTTACGTTTCTAGTATTATTATTAAGGACGGACTTATTGTCTATCTTTAGTAGTGATGGTAAGAAACTCCAATAAGCATTTCTGGCGCCGTTGCCGGGGATGGACTTTTAGTTTATCTTTTGTAACGATGTTAAGAAATGCCAACAACAGGGAATCCTTAGCGGATCACAGATACCGTTTCCAGGTGATTGGATCTTAGGTACCCTTTCCAAATTGGTTCCCATTATTTTATCAGATGAGATTAAGATGATTGCAAGGACAAAGAATTTTTGAGAACTCAGAAAGATCAGTTGTGAATCCCCAAAGTAGGTTTTAATATAGTTGTAAATAGCCAAAGAATTTTGAAATTCATGAAGAAAATTGGATATGAATTTTTGTGAAAGGTATTTGAAAGAGAGTGAAAGCACATTAATTGTAGGCTAGGATCATGACCATCAACCCTGATAGCAGCGAGCATCTGGCAGTAATTTCCCATGGTTGCGATCCATAGGAGACCCCAGATTTCGACGCTGTACCATGGTCTTGGAGCATGATATCCCATAGACTACAATCACAATAGCTTTCGACCGACACATGTTGATTGGCAGTTTCAAGGAAATAGTATGTTTCGTGAAAGGAGAAAATCAGTGCTGACACATGCGTAGATTTAGACAGTAAACGATTTGTCGAGTTTTCGTATTGAGTTGAGTGCATCCAGGAGTTCCCCAAGGACTGGAAACTTTTGGAGCGAAGATTAACGGAATTGGTAAAACCTAGTCTCTGACCAAATTTACCACCTTTGGAATACACCAGCCACTCATAAACTTAAGTAGGAAATTATTTGACCGAAGACAAAGGATTATTTGAGGTTTACACATTAGTGAATATTGACTAGTAACTTAGGTCGACTTACTCCAACCGATTGAACTACTATTACACCCGTTTCCTACCGACACAGGGTTTTTGGATTACAAAGACATTTAACCTCAGATTTGACCTGACCTGACATTGGGTCTAGGAAACTATCTATCTTCTTAAGCTAATTGATTTGACCACTGATTACCTCGGACTCTGAGTCATTCGCTGCTTCCTCTAATACCTCATCTGCATTCTCTGCTGAACCTAGACTCTTCGTGATTGTCAGCTTCTGCAAACCCCATTTTCCGGCATTGGATCATTCAGTGGCGTGGAGCGTTTGCACTTCTCGTTGCAGATTGGCAATATCTGATGGGCTGCCTGGAGTTGCTGCTGATAGGTGTTATGCAGGCCCCAAAACATCGCATCCTGATGCTGCAAATATCCAACGGTCTCCCTAAGACCTTCCCTTGCTATTACGGCATAAGAATGAGCTTCTTCACGCTGCTGGATGAGAAGTCCTGTCTGAAGGTGAAGACTGTCCACCAGACTCTGCAGCTCTTCGGTGCGGTGCTGGTCTGCTTGTCGCTGCGCTTCGAGTGCTTCTATCTGAACATCCAGACCGATCCTTTCAACTGTCACCGCTCTGAGTAGCCTCTTGCCACTTTAGTGCTTTCTTATTGGCCTTCTTCTTATTTTGTTCTGTACTCTTGAGTGCTTCATAGCATTCAGAGTAAAGTTCCTGCCACTCCTCGCATCCTCGCTCGCGGGTTAGATGGAGATTAAGGACGGCTAGCATAGCTCGAGTAGTGGCTACCAATATGGGATCCTAGTTGATCAGAATCTTCTTCCAGTTGCTTGGCTTGTTGTTGAAGACCGTCCCAGTTTCCTGGTGCCTCAGACGGAAACATTCTCAGAGTATAGACTCTAACCTCTTTCTGACATCTAAAGTAATTTTTCTCGGGACTTCCAATGCTGTTGCCTGAGCTCCTTCCCAAGGGCTCATTCCTTCAGCCCTTGCTTCCCAAGCTGGCCAGAATGGAGCAGTGGTACAAGCTGAGATCCGGAGGGACATTTCAGTACCATGTCCGACCTAGAAGAACAGTGCGGGACCAACGATTCTTGGGTGTTTCCGAGTAGCCTACTTCCTGCAGTAGCTGCCACAACACTGTACGAGTTCCGAACATAGCTAGGCATTCGTCGATTCCAGTGGCAGGGTCTTGCGGATCCATCTATTGAGAAGAAGGGTAAGAATTTATTTTTAACAAAAATATATTTGTAAATAGGATTTATTTTAGAAGTAAAAGTATATTTCATATCAGGGGTATTATTAGTAGTTGTAATGTCATGATGCATGAGCGTTTCAACGCAAATCGGAATATTCCGATATATACGTATTATACTGATTAAATTAATTGCTAGAGTGACACATACTCAATGTTTTAAACATAGGGCATACTTAAGGTGCTAATCCACTACTAATCTCAAAACCTAACTATAGATCTATAGAAGTAATCGAGGAAAGATGCTATAGAGTGAATGAGGGAAGTACAGAAACAACTCGGGCCAAACTACCCCATCAATTTTATTCATTCCAAATCATTTTGAAGTTTTCGTAAAGTAATACTGCAAGTACTTTACAATGAAATGCTCTGATACCACTTGTGACAGAACCTGCCTTAATCATAGGGCCCACGTGCACTGTCATCAGTCCCTAAGGACTCACGGTTAGTCTGCACGAGTTTCCCCTTGACCTAGGTGGCCTACCGGGTCTCCTAGGAAACCCTAACTCCGGAGGATCTCATTGTAAGCATTGCAGTGTTACACCAGTTTACACAAATAATTTGAATCAGAGTACAAGGTGCTAGAATTATTACATAAACATATGTTACAAATATAAATTACATTATCCCAAACCAGAGATTCGTAGTGGCGTAGCACCATACAACCAGACACCCTACCCAAGGGTTATACACATCTTCATCCATGCACGATCCGTCGACCAGACACGGTCACAAGCAGAACTGTACTCTCGGCTCACCTGCAACGGGGGTTAACAAACCCTAAGTACTGGGGTACTCCGCAAGGCTTACCTGACAAAAGAAAGGGGAATGAGACTCAGAAATGCAGGCTGAGGGGAGTCAAGGTAAGGCTTTAGCAAGAGTCAAAGCATTTTGCAGAAAAGCAATACTAATCCTATTTTCAGTATTTTAGTCAACCTTATTATAATCAATATCAATAGTTCTCAATTCTTTCACATGTATCCTTCATTTTCAACTTCTTATTCAATCTCAAAAACATCCTGGTTCCGAACCACTTTTCGGGGTAAGTCAGTGGATCAAGTCTCCATTAACCGAGGAGCAACGACGATTCGAATCGATTAATACCCAACTGGGGATCCCTATTCACACTGCATTATGTAGCACCTAAGCTTGCATATGCCAACCCTGTCTACCACGACTTTTCTATCCCTGAACCAGTCATGCGCCACCCGAGAGCACAGTACTCCTCTCGTCTCCAGGCACGATGGCCACGAGGGTACACGCTACTCTCGCCATCTCTCCACTCCCAGTGCGTGGTTGTCAGTTCAAGCAACAGAGCCACCGGAGATAGGGCTTTCCGTAGTATGTGGCTAGTTGCAAAGCCTCGATCCAGCAGGCCTACAACGAACGGTCCCTAATTTCTTTTCCACCGGCAACCATGTATTGGGACTCTAACCCAAGTACAAAGTTACCCAACGGTTTCCAAATCCATGCCTACCGGATGACAAGGCATGGGGAACGCCGCCCCATGTGCACATTAACCGAGCGAAACATTTCCCTTTTCCACCGGTGGTCGAACCTTGGTACTCTAACCCAAGAGATACAACCACCCAACAGAAACATCCCCTCTCGTCGGTGACGATGTACTGATCAGGTGCAGAGTCACCGAACGAGAACATTACCAATTCCCCTTTTCATGAATTATTCAATAATATATCGCAATAGCTCAAAAATAGCATTTTATGCAAATTCTAAATTATTCCAGCAGAGCTAAGCATTTTCCAAACATTTTATTTTAAAATGATTTCAAGGAATTTCAGTGGTCAAGGTTGGTGATGCAGCAATTGGGTTATCAATCAACTCCTATCAACTTAATGCAATAGATTAACTCAAGTTATAAACATTTTTCAAATCACAAGGAGAGGGCTGAATGCACTGGGGCTTGCCTGTTGCTTGAAGCAGACAGAACACTGAAGTCAATCACCGAGAAAGATCCACGTCCACCGAGTGAAGACCTTACTCGGGACATGCTTCGGATAATAATCACCGCGCGTTCACTACACGAAATAATAATGTAACACTTAACATAATGATATGTATGGCATGATGCAGGAGATGCACAAAATCACCGATCAATAGAAAATAAACTCCATTTGAAAGTTGTGTACAACTTTCCTTCATGGTAAAGTTACAAACAAGACCTTGTTAAATAGTGCAATGATTTTATAACTATTTCATTGACCATTTGAATAGTCATTTGGAAGTCTAATTAATCCCTCCTAACAACATCATTAGGTGTTAGTTAATAAGTTATGAAACCCTAATGGCATGTATTACCTATTAATCATAATTAATTATTATTAACCACAAGATGACCCTAATAAATTCTTTTACCAAATAATGTTGCCAAGGACCATTCAATGTTTTTAAAATCCCTTGTCTTCACTCAATCCCAAAAGCACACATAAACCCTAAATTGATTATCACTTACTCTTGTCTTTACTATTATTTAATTTGGGACAAATTACAAAATAATTAATCTTTATCCAAACGAGGTACATATTTTTGTGGGGGTAACTCACAGTATATAATAGTTACTACAAAAGTTTCAGTAATTTTTGGATTAATATTTTGGGCTACAAAATTCATAGAAATTACCTTTTCTAATTTAAATGGGTATTTTTCATATGTGCAGAAAGTGCTCAAATTCCAAATTTTATATTTTTCATAAATCAAGTACATTATAGAGAGGCTACACGATTTATACCATAATTTTAAGATCTCTACAAATATTCATACAAAATTCACAATTCATAGTACTATTCATTTTATAGAAAATGGAAAACACTTCTTTCAGTGAACTCAGCCACGCAACTGGGCCGGCCCACTCGGCCCACACGGCCAAAGCAGCCCAGCCGGCCCGACTCAGCTCCTCCTCCTACACTCAGCCCGAACAGGGCAGTGAAGAGGCCACGCGCACGCGGCTGCGCCGGCAGTAGAGATCGCCAGGCGGCGACCACCTCGGCGAGAGCGAGCACACCCACGGGCTTACCACTGCCCCACGAGCCTGACCTAGTGCTCGGTGGAGCCATACAGTGTTCCCGATGTGCTCCGTGCCGGTCATGGTGGCCATGGCGGCTCGGGAGCACTCGGCTCCGACGACACGCCGCTGTCCCGGTGCAACCAACGCGGTAGCGTTTAAATAAAGGCTTGAAGAAGCATTGCATACTCACCACGAAACGCATAGACCAGCCGGTTGGTCCCGAGATGGTTCAAGGGTGGGTCATCGTCGTGGAAGACGACCGCCACGGCGAACTCCGGTGGCACAACAGTGTTCCGACGAACCCAAACCTCCGCTGCCCGAACCATTTTCACGTTATTACCAAGGTGATCCAGAGAGGCGAAAACACAAGTCGAATAAGAAGAAGAGGCTTTGAGATGAGCTGACCCCGTGGAGCTCGAGCTCAGCGGCGCCAATGGCCGCCCGAGAGGAAGATGATGTCTTGGGGCAATTCTCAACGATCTTGGGCAATGCAAATGGGTTAGCTAGGTTCGTGGATGGTGTCTCGAAGTTACGGGCACAAGGAATCGGATGGAGATGGCTCGTCGTCGATGAATTTTTGGTCGGACCCGAGAGCACATCGCCGGCGAGGTTAGGGAACAAGGGAGAAGGTGGCGCCTGACTACGGTTTTTATAGGGCAAAGGAGCGACGCGTGACGTGAAGAGGGCCCCCACGGTCCCGGCCACGAGGGCGACAAGTCCCTGGCCGGCCCCGGACGGCGTCGGCGGCCGTCGTGGCGCGCCAGTGCACGCGAACAGAGCGGCGGCCGGACCCCCCCCCCAAAGTTGACTACTGTAGCAGTACTTCCTCCTTATCCTTTTTGCAAAATTACTCCTGGTTTTGTAGAACAACATGAAAAATGTCTTGAATAAGAGTTGTCGGTAAATTTATTTCTGAAAAACTTTGGTTTCTGAACCAAATTTAAATTTTGAATATTTTTGAAGTTATGGAAAAAGGGGTAAAACTTCATTTTGAATCTTATTTCAAATCCAGTTAAATTCTTCAAATTTTTATCAATAAGTTGAAAATCTGCAAATATAAAAGTTGTTCTACTTGTCAAGATCTTCAACTTTCATTAAATGAGTTCTGTCAGATCATTGATAATTTTTTGAGCTAGCCATTTCAAATTTAAATTTTTAAACACTGTTCTGAGGTTAATTTGAATTTCCTATCCATAACTTCAAAAATCCCCAAATATAAAAGTTGTTCAACTTGAAAAGACTTACAACCTTTATTAAAGGAGTTTTCCCAAATTCTTGATAGTTTTTGAAAGGCCATTTTAAATTTGAATAAGCAAACACCAATTTGGGTTTAATTTAAATTTCCACCTGGTAAACTTCAAAATCTCCAAAAATGAAAGTTGTTCAATTTTAAAAGGACTAAAACTTTTATTAAGGGACCATCATCAGATTCTTCCTAGTTTTTGAATTTGCATTTCAAGTTTAAACTTTAAAACCTAGATTAAGATTTTATTTGAAATTATTTTTAACAACTTCAAAATTGCCCAAAATAGAAGTTGTTTAGGGCCCAGCACTTGATTCTATATAGTTTTTGATTTAGTGTTTCGAGTCCGATTAGGATTTTAATTGTTTTCCCTTTTATTTTCTAATTGAATTTAGAGGCATACACACAAACAATTATTTAAACCATAAAGTCACCCAAAGGTACCTAAGCACATTCACATGTGGAAATAAAAATTATCTTAGTGATGCACAGTAACAATGATTTTATGCGGGATGAATTACATGCAACCATGATGACATGGCCGGTTTTAGTTATCGTAACACCAGGGGTGTTACAGGCGACTATAAGTTGGGACTCTAACCCAACCATACGACCACCAAATGGAAAACCCATCCCCGTTGATGAAAATGGACTGGCCAAGTACACTGCCAACGATGAGGACAATACGCTTCCCTTAAATGATTCATTCCTTGCATATCACCATAGTTTAAAATAAGCATTTTTGCAATTCTAATAATTAAGCATGACTAAACATTTTCAATACTTTAAACAAATCAGGTTCTTTGGTTATGATAAGTGGTCAAGGAAAGGTAATGCATCAATAGGTTATCACTGAACTCCTATTAACCGTAATGTAATAGATTAACTCAAGTGATAAAACATTTATAAATAACAAGGAGGGGCTAATGCACCGGGGCTTGCCTTGGATTGCAAAAAGAGTAGGGTTCGGGTCGGTGCCACAGATGTCAAAGCCTTGCACAAACTCAGGAGCAGTCTCCTCAGCAGTCACTTCAGTTTTCACCTCCTGATTCTCGGTCACTACACGCATGCAATGATGAATGCATGAATGCGATGCAATAAAACGGGTACATGAAAAATGAATAAAACAACCTTCAAACACTCTTACCATCCACAACCTATTTATAGTAATTGTTTCTAAAAATTTGCCCTAGGTCATAAGGGTGTTTGACCAAAGGCCACAATCAATCAAATATTCACACCAACCCTAAGTGATTAAGGTTTTCTATTTATTTTATTAATCAATTAATCAAGCATTTAATTAATTAATAATTAAACTATTTCCATTTGATGCCAAACTTTACCAACAGATAGCTCTTGACCTGAAACAGCACCAAAATAAATTTCATGATTTTTAGAGTCACAGAGAATTAATTAAAATTGCACAAAGTTGCATTTAATAATTAAAACACAAATTTATTGCTCATACAGAAAGTGTCTGAAACATTTATTTCTTATTTTTGCTGCACTCTATTCATTTCAGAGAACATACACAAAAATTCTCATGATTTTTGGTGCAGTAGAAATATTCATATAAAAAGATTAATACAGGGGACTATTCACTTTAAAATATAAATCAGAAACTCAATTTAAATTCCTAGAAAAAGAAAAAGCAAAGAGCAGCCCGAGTCGGCCCACTAACGCCGGCCGGCCTAGCACAGGCTCACGTGCCCAGCGCGCGCTCCCACTCTCTCACACGGGGCGCTGACAGCCGGGCCCCCGTTGTCAGGTCCATCTTCCTCCTCCTGCCGAGCGCCCGCGCGCGCGCACGCGACGGCCCGACGCGGACCTCGCCTCGGGCGACTCCAGCGGCGTACCGAAGCAGCCTCGCACCTACCCTAGAGCCCAGCTGACAACCCTACGCGCCTAGCTCCTACTTTAGCCGCCCCCGACGAGCACAAGCCCGCCCATAGCGGACACGGTGGCATGGCGAGTTTGTTCCGGCCACGCTACTGCGGTAGCGTTCAAGAAAACGGTTCGGGAAGGTCCAGGGGCTCATCACAACTCACGACTGATGGCTAGTTGGGGCTGAGACAGAGCGGAGAGACGGGCGTGATGACGACGGTGGAAACAACGGCTCGGACTCGACGGCGAACTCCAGTTCCGACAATCCTAGGGCATCAAAAGGGACACCGAGGCGCGCATAAGTAACCGGGGATTAGGAAGAAGGTTAAACATTTGGGTGCAAGGTCTAGAACTCACCCAGATGATGCTAGACACAGCACGATGGCGGGCGGCGGCAGCTCCGGTGACAACCCGAGGACGCCGATGCACGTTCCGGCGAACCTACGACACCAAAGCTTGGGAAAAGCGATGCCAACGATGCGCGGTGAAGTCTTCTAGCTGACTGTGAGCTGGAGGGTGTGGAGGTGGTGTGAGAACGGTGAATTTGGTCGCGGACGGAGGTGACCTCGTCGGCGGCCGGCGGGGGAACAAGAGCTGTGGGAGGGGGGTTCTCGTCGCCTTTAAAGGCAGGGAAGGGAGCGGATAAGGGCGAGCAGGTGTCCGGGGTCCCCCTGCGACTCCCCACGCGGCGGTACCCAGGCCACGGCCGGCCGGACAGCGGCCGGCGCGCGGTGCGCGCACGCGGTACGGTGCCGGTGCCACTGTAGGGGCCCGGTCCCTGTAGCAATCCCCCCTAGGTCAAATGCTATTTCAATTCAATCATGCCCTATAGAATCCGAATCAGTGAAAATGACAAATACAAAAGTTGTGGGAAATTTTATGTAGAGTAATTTTTTTTCTTTTTGAACCATATTCAAATTCGGCCTAAATTTGAAATTACAGAAAAGGGGGTAAATTGGGATTTGAATTTCATTTTGCAATCCAGTAAAATTCTCCCAATTCTACTTAATAACTTGAAAATATGTAAAAAAAAAGTTGTTCTAATTGTTGAGCTCTACAACTTTCATTAAGGATGTTTTGTCAGATTCATCCTAATTTTTGAAATGACATTTCAAATTCAAATTTTAAGTTGTTTTTTTGAGTTTAATTCAAATTTTTACTATGTAACTTCAAAATCTCCAAGAATAAAAGTTGTTCCATTTTAAAAGATTTACAACTTTTATTAATACACTTTCACCAGATTCTAAGTAGTTTTTGATTTAGGGTTTTGGGGTCCAATTAGGACTTAATTTAAATTTTCTTTTTGATTTTCTTTTTGATTTTCAATTAGGGATTCAATTGCACAATCATCATCATTCATAATTAAGTCACTCTAAGGTCCCTAAGTATAATCATATGCATGCAATTAAAGTAAACATAATGACATGACGTTTTTAATTTTCCATAATACCCGGGGTATTACAGCCGTTCCCTCATAAAAGAAATCTCGTCCCGAGATTTGATATAAGACTAAGACTTAAGACAAAGTAATGGAAAAGAAAATACGTCGATTAAACCTAATTCAACCTTGATCATTAAACGAGTAGAGTAGTATACACATTACACAACAAGAAACTTTACATCTACAAGATAGCGAAAAACTCGGGGAAGTTTTCTGAAAGATAGTCCTCCGATTCCCAGGTAGCTTCATCTTCGGAATGCTGACTCCATTGAATCCTGTACCACCTGGTGGTAGTTCTTCGGGTAACACGATCCTTTCGATCCAAGACTCGAATCGGATACTCGGAGCATGTCAGATCCGGTTCAAGTTCCACTTCTTCAACATCGACAACTTGATCGGGCACTCAAAGACACTTCTTTAATTGCGACACGTGGAACACATTGTGCACATTAGAGAGGTGCTCTGGTAATTGCAGTCTGTAAGCCACCTTTCCCATACGTTCCATAATTTGAAATGGTCCGATGTAACGTGGGGCTAATTTGCCTTTAACTTCGAAGCGGTTGAGCCCCTGTCATTGGTGACACCTTCAAGTAGACATAGTCTCCAATCTTGAATGCTAACGGTCGACGCCTTTGATCGGCATAACTTTTCTGACGTGACTGTGCCACCTTCAAATTCTCCTGTATCAGTCGAAACCTTTTCTTCGGGCCTCATTGACCAAGTCGACTCCATAATACCATCTTTCTCCAGGTTCAGACCAAGTCAACGGAGTACGACACCTATGACCATACAGTGCTTCAAACGGAGCCATCTTGATGCTTTCTTGATAGCTGTTGTTATACGAGAACTCTGCCAATGCTAAACACTCGTCTCAGGTGTTGGTGTAATTGAGTGCACAAGCCCTCAACATGTCTTCTAGAACTTGATTGACCCTTTCGGTCTGTCCATCAGTCTGTGGGTGGTATGCTGTGCTATGCAGAAGTTTTGTCCCTAATGACTTGTGAAAAGCCTTCCAAAAATTAGAGACAAACTGGGTACCTCAATCAGAAACAATGGTCTTTGGCACTCCATACAGCTTCAACAGATTTTCCATAAATAGCTTCGCATAGGTTGCAGCAGTATATGCAATCTTTACGGGCATGAAGTGAGCTTGCTTGGTGAGACGGTTTACAACTACCCAGATTGAATCAAAACCTCAGGGTGTCCTGAGCAAACCTACAATAAAATCAATACTAATGTCTTTCCATTTCCACGCAGGAACAGGAAAAGTTGCAGTTCTCCCCCAGGCTTCATATGCACAGCTTTCACCTTTTGACACGTATCGCACCTGGCAACATACCGAGCAATCTCTATCTTCATCTTACTCTACCAGAATTTCTGTTTCAAGTCCTGATACATCTTATTGCTTCCTGGATGAATGGAGAATCTTGTCAAATACGCTTCATTGAGGATCATGCGACATAACTCAGGAACTTTTGGATCTACAAGCCGATTCTTGAACCATACCACACCTTCATCATTAATTCTAAAACAATCCGCCTTTCCAGCTTGTACTTTCTCCTTAATGTGCTTGATTCCTTTGCTTCCCTTTTGAGCAGCAATGATTTGCTCTCGGATAGGTGTCTCAATGCTGATGTTGGCTAGACTGTCCTATTGAACTATTTCTATGCCTAACTTTTCCAGCTCATAACATAAAGATAGGTCTTACGGCTTTACGGTCAAACAGTTGCAGTGAACTTTCCGACTAAGTGCATCAGCGACCACATTAGCTTTACCTGGATGGTAATTCACTTCAATATCATAGTCCTTTATCAACTCGAGCCATCTTCTTTGTCTCATGTTCAACTCTTATTGAGTAAAGATGTACTTCAATCTCTTGTTGTCAGTGTAGATGTTCCAAGTACTACCTAACAAATAATGACGCCAGATCTTCAAGGCATGTACCACAGCTGCCAACTCCAAGTCATGGGTGGGGTAATTCTCTTCATGACGCTTGAGCTGTCGCGAAGCATAAGCAATAACTCGACCCTCTTGCATCAGGACAGAACCAAGACCGGTACCCGAAGCATCGCAGTACACATCAAATGGCTTTTCAATATCGGGCTGAGCTAAGACTGGTGCTGTGGTCAACAATTTCTTCAAAGTCTGAAATGCTTTCTCACACTCCGGTGACCAGACAAACTTGACTTGATTCTTCAACAAGCTGGTGATGGGCTTGGATATACTAGAAAAATCCGGGATAAATCGATGGTAGTATCCCGCCATCCCCATGAAACTACGGACTTGATATACCGTGGTTGGTGGCTTTCCAATTCAAGATTTCCTCCACCTTACTCGGATCAACGGATACACCTTCATGCTGACAAAATATGGCCGAGGAATGGGACTCTGTCCAACCAAAACTCACACTTGCTAAACTTGACATAAAGTTGATGTTCTCTCAAGCGAGTCAGGGCAACATAGAGGTGGTTGGCATGTTCTTCAGGGGTTTTGGAGTAGACAAGGATGTCGTCAATGAACACAACCACGAATTTGTCGAGCTCCGGCATGAAGACGGAGTTCATGAGGTAAATGAAATAGGCAGGGGCATTGGTTAGGCCAAAGGACATGACTAGGTATTCATATAAGCCGTATCTGGTGGTGAAGGCTGTTTTTGGAATGTCTTCGGGATAGATTTTTATTTGATGGTAGCCAGACCTAAGGTCAATTTTAGAAAACACTTTGGCTCCAGCTAGTTGGTCAAAGAGTAGGTCAATACGAGGTAAAGGGTATTTGTTTTCAATGGTGACCTCATTGAGCGGACGGTAGTCAACACAGAGTCGGAGGGATTTATCCTTCTTCTTCACAAAAGATAGCATGACAACCCCACGGAGACGACTTAGGTCTAATGAAACCCTTATCCGGCAAATCTTGCAACTGAACCTTAAGCTCGGCCAGTTCCTTGGGAGGCATCCTATAGGCTCTACGAGATATGGGTGCTGTTCCAGACTTCAACTCAATGGCAAACTCCACATCACGATCAGGTGGCAAACCAGGCAAATCATCGGGGAACACGTCTGGAAACTCACAGACTACCGGAATATACAGCACTTCTTTGACTGCGGTTGCACATATTCTACCAACTGCTCTTTGAGGTATTGGAAGTTGGATGAGAAGTTGAATTTGACTATTAGGCAAGTTTACCCTGATGGTTCTATTCAGCACGTCAATGAGGGCCTTGTGTTGATACATCCAATTCATTCCTAATATCACATCTATGTCCTGATCTTTGAGTACTATCATGGTAGTAGGGAATATATGCCCACCCAGTTCTATAGGTACTCGTTACACTACCTCCTTATTACTTATGCGCCCCCCGGGCGAATGTATTAGGAAATTTTCCTTTATTTCTCCAATTGGTATCTAATGCTTGACGACAAATGTGCGATTGATGAATGAATGAGATGCACCAGAGTCAAAAAGCATAATAGCAGGATGACTTACGACAGGGAACCTACCCATCATGACGGGTTCACCCTCAGGAATCTCACCAACTTGGGTGTAGTAGACCTGGCCTGCTATCTTGACCACCTTTCCCTTTTGGGCATGCTGCTGATGACCACGATGCTGAGCCTGCTGCTGCTGACCACCATGGCCCTTCTGAGCATTCTGGTTGTACTACTTCGGAAACTGGGCAGTCACAGGCCTAGTGGCCCATCTTGCCACAGTTGTAGCAAGGGTGGTTGTAGTTGACCTGTGGGGTGGTGACACGAACGCCAGGGGCATTCGGCTTCATGGAATTCTGCCCAGGTCATTTGGTGTCCATTGGGCTGAGCTGCCAGGAGATTTGCATACCAAGCGCCGGCAGGACCTCGAAGTTGCTGTGCTGCGAACAGGGGCTTCTGATGCTAAGTGCAGTGAATCAGACTAAACTTTTATTCCATGGTGCGGAGCCAATCATCAGCCTCCAGTGGCTCATCGGCCTTGGTGAACACAGGTGGACGGGTATCCGTGAAGTCCACATAGGTTGTCTCATCGTCATCGCGGCGGCCATGACGCCCACCACGGTTGTCCCTGTTTTGCGCCATGAAACGACCTCGATTTCCACGAAGGGAAATCCACAGGCACGCATTGTAACTAAATAGATTGTATCGAACAATCCATAAAATTACCCAAATCTCAGTTGATACCAGGATCCATACAACGAGTTCATAATAGAATCTTACATAAATTATTACATCGCCACACTGGCGGGTTTCAACAATTCAGAGAAGCTGATAAGATGCGGAAGCGATTCGTCCTTCATGGCCAACTTGAGTGTAGCACGCGACCCTATTCTTCCCAATCGTCTCCATTCGAAGTCGTACTCTTTCTCGTCACCTGACAGCAAATTTATCAGTACGATTTGTACTGACCACGGAGCCCACCTATGATAGCAGTTGCTTTGTGGAAAGTGGGTGCAAGGCTATTCAAGCAGACCTATAGGCTGGGGTTTCCTATGCAATTGTAAACATTATTTAAGTAGTCAAGTTTTATCTCCATTTTAACACCATCATCCCCTTCCCATCACCACATCTCACATAACCACACCTCACACTCATTCGACAGGCCCAACTCCCTCGCGGGCCTATCTCAGCGGCACACTACCATAGCGGGTACACTGCCGGAAGGCATTATCCAGGGGGAGAAAAGAATTATCGCTCACTACACCAGTAGAAGGCTACAGGAAAGGTCCATAGCCGACGAGTCGGCATATGTATCGATCGATCAACCATACACTTTGCAGAGGTTCTACCACTCACAAGATTAGCCATCATAGGTGTCTCGCAAACACCTAGGCATAATTCTGGGTGCTTGCTTGCCTAGGTCGATGCCACCCTACCACTCAGCCCTGGGATATTCCGGATCCAACACCTTCACGCTGAGACTGGGAGACGCAGCACCGGGCCCCATTAGTGGTACTGCGCATCTAGGACGGTACAGGAATTCCACCATCTGTCACCGCCCACCCTTACCACCTCACAACCTAGCAGTAGTGGCACCGCCCTACCAAGTAGTCCAGCCGTCTCCCTGCCCATCAGAAGCGAGTGAGTAGAAAAGGATTCTGATGAACCTGAAACTAGTCCGTCCTAGGTTTGATCAAGCAGGCATCTTCACTTAGGGGATACTCTCCCCGTGCCATCACAGCACCTTCGTCCACGGGCTTCAAACCACCAAGGCTATCCCACCCGGAACCTCCTCAACAACTTTACCCGCCACAGGTATCTCGCGTGGGGATGCCCAGGTCGCACCCCCGGCACGACTTGCCCTCACGGGGTTGTCTCATATCCCACTTGGTCGACATCAACCCTTACCACGCACCCAAGACGCACGCAGCACCCTCTCCCAGTGGTTATAATCAGGTTCACATATTCACCGTCCCAATTCCACCACATAGCACATAGCAGGTAGCAAGTAGTGGAAGAGTAACAGTATTAAAGCAGCAGCTAACCTAGCAGTGGACAGTAGGGTAAAGTCTTAAAAAGGCAGGGAATTCAAATATACTATCATGCAACCTATGCATAACATATAATCATAAAGCAAATGGCAACAATGTCATTAGCAATGCGTAAATAGGATCTAAGGATTTGGTGGGATTTGGTGGGATGTGGCACCTTTGTACTCGTGGTTGTCTTCCTTAGTCAGATCCTCGTCTGGCTCTGAAATCGAACACGAAATAGTCGCGTCAGCGACTCCTACAGAGTACTTCAGAAAAATCCAATAAAATAAAGACCCAAATGCACACAAACATAGTCTTAGATTGTAGATCTCATTTTTCTGAGAATTTTGATATGTGGTTCGCAATTTTTGGACATCGTATGAATAAGTTATGAATTTTCGAAGATTATCCTATTTTCTGAAAATGGAAAATGGCCGGATTACCAGGGGGTGACACGTGGCAGCACGGGATTGGTCGAGGCACTGTTCATGTTGTCCGAGTCAACGGTTTCATCGACAATGGCTCTGCTGACGTCAGCATGACGTCTTGCTGACGTCAGCGTTGACCAAATCAACGTCCCCGGGTCGGTGGGGCTCGGATGACGTCACCAATGACACGTGTCCGCACCATATTGTGCTACGTGGCGACTTGCTGTGCGCTGTCTGGTTTGTGCGTGTGAGCTCGGTTCATGGTGGACCGAAGGGTTTGGCTCGGTAGACCGCCGTCTTGGTCTACCGTGAACCAGGTGCACCTACCCTTCTCCTTTCTGCGGCTCATGGTGGACCGAGCCTGTGGACGCGGTGTGGTGGCAGAGCGATCTACCGGTGGTGGCTTGCCAGGTGCTCGACAAAATCTTCCAACGGGTCTCCGGCTATGGTGGGGTTCGATGGAGGTCGGCTAGGCTCGCCGGTGACCATAAATGACTCTGAGGGTTTAACAACGGTCGTGCGAAGTGTCCTGAGGGTCTAAAAAGGGTCGGATTAGGTCCTTGGCTACGGAATTGGGCGTCTTGGTTGTCGGCGGCGAGGTCGTCGCGCTAGTTTGGCACCGGCGTGCTTTGGCAGGTTCCCAGGAGGCGGATCTCCTCTCCCCGTTCACTGACAGAGTGGTAAAGGGCCCCAATTGCGCCTATCTTGGTCTCTAGGGTGCTTTTCACTATGACAGGCACCACTCCGGCGGCGGCGGATAGCGGCAACAGTCACGTTTTGGCAAAACGGGGCTCGGCTCCTTCTATCTGGTGTGCCTTGAGAGGTATTCAACCGGGTAGTAGTGGTTTAGAGTCGAGGCTTGGCCTCCTTTTGGCTCTGGTCCGCGGCGGCGCTCCGGCGAGGTGCGGTTCTTGCGAATTAAGGCGAACGGGGCTTCCTTTGGTGCCTCTGCTAGGTAGATAGCACGGGGAAGTTGTGGCGATGCTCCACGGTGACTAGCCTATCCCGAAGGTGGTCGGTGATGCTCGGAACATGCGAATCAGTGTCCGAACGCGTTCGGTGGCGAGCGCGTTCCGCCGAGAACGCGAACGTGCCTGCGTTCCTGGTTTTGCAAGGCTCGTAATCCGAGGGCTTTGGCCGATCGCGTGTGTGCACTGTGCTGGTGTTTATCCGGAGTCGGTGGCGACTCGTGCCTACGCGTTCCAAGGGCGGAACACCATGGCGATCAGCAGGGCAGGGTTGGACATGGGGCGCGGACAGCTCACCGTGGTGTCGAGTGGCGATAGGATAGCGGGGCCGTGTCGAGTCATTGCCAGTGCAGTTGTTTGCCGTGCCGTGCAGCTCCGCGACGGTGGCTCCGTCTCCTCCTCCGGCTCTGGCGTGCTCTGCCGCAGCGGCACTCCTGCTGGAGACTCCTTCTCTGCTCCGCTTCCTCCCTTTCTCTCGGTGGCGCGGTGGGATGCGGTGGTTTGTGCCACGGTGGCAGGCGAGTGGGAATAGGGCTAGGGTTGCTTGGGAAGTCCCCTTTTATAGCCGAGCTTAAGTGGCTCCAATGGCGGACGGCCGTGATCCGCCGAACGGGGATCAAGGGCTGTGGCGAGCGCCCGGCTAGGGTTTCGCGGTGCCTTGGCGACCAAGGTGAGGGGACAGGCGCGGGGACAAAACTGCCAGGGGCGTGGCGCTGCCGGCAGTGGGACCGGGGTCACGCAAATCGCGGTGTTCTCCCCTCCCGCCTCCATGAAGAAGAAGAACAGTGGGGGAGAGCGAGAGCGGCTCACAGGCGGGGCCGGGCTGGTAGCGGCTGCGCGCACGAGGTTGGGCCGGCCCAACTACGGGAACGACGCGGGCGAGTGGGTTTGGCGGAGGAAAGGGCCGCATGGTGCTGTGGGCCGCGCGGCTAGATCAGGCCTGGCTGGGCTGCTTTCCCTCCCCTCCCTCTTTTTCTTTTTCTTTTCCCTTTTCAAATTTCATTTTACATAACAATTGTTTACACTTATATTCATATTTAGCCAAGCAATAAATTCAACTAAAATCCTAATGTGAATGCATAAACTGTCTACCTAATTTTATGAGGGAATTAAGGTGCAAAGATCATGCATATATTATTTGTGAATTTAACCCCTTACATGCATGCACATGAAATGAACTTGGTAAAATAAAGTGGAAAAATTTTAATTAGTTGGGATTTTTGGTGTTTGGATTTTAGGGTTGTTACAGTCCTTCCCCCCTCATTAGGATCTCAACCTCGAGATTCAGAGATGACGTACCCTTCGAAGAGATAAGGAAACGTAATCCTCAAGTCCGATTCTTTCTCCCACGTTGCTTCCCTTTCAGTGTGGTTGCTCCATTGTACTTTGAACATCGGAATGGTCTTCCGTGTCTCCTTTGTATCCCATGCCAAGATCCTGATCGGATGTTCCTTGTATTCAAGTGTGTCTTGCAGATCTAGTGCATCCTGTAGGAACTTGCTCCTCGGGAAGTTTTAAACACTTTCTTAATTGTGAGACATGGAACACAGGGTGTACCCCTTGACAACTCTTCCGGTAATTCTAGCTTGTAGGCAAGCTTTCCAATCCTTTTGCAGATCTTGTACGGCCCAACATATCTCGGAGCTAACTTTCCTTTCACATTGAAACCTGACTGTACCGCGGAGCGGGAATACCTTGAGGTAGACATAATCTCCAATTTTGAACTCAAGTTCCCTTCGTCTTTTGTCCGCATAGCTTTTCTGTCTGCTCTGGGCGATTCGCAAATTTTCCCGGACGTGTGCAACACCTTCTTCTGCTTCTACTATCTTGGCAGGACCAAAGAATGACCTTTCACCTGGTTCCGACCACATTAGCAGGGTTCTGCAAGGTCTTCCATACAACGCTTCAAATGGAGACATCTTAATGCTTGTCTGATAGCTATTGTTGTATGAGAACTCGGCGTGGGGTAGACAGCTCTCCCAACCTGCCTTGTACCTCAATACGCAAGCACGTAACATGTCCTCGAGAATCTGGTTCACTCATTCCGTTTGTCCGTCCGTCTGCGCGTGGTATGCTGTGCTGTAGTCGAGCTTGGTCCCGATGGACTTGTGCAAGGATCTCCAGAACTAGGATACGAACTATGAGCCTCGGTCAGATATAATACTCAGAGGTGCCCCATGTAACTTCAAAATGTTTGCTATGTACAAATCTGCCAGCTTTTCCGCTCTATACTTTCTTTTGACCGGTACAAAATGTGCAACTTTGGTCAGACGGTCCACTATTACCCATATAGAGTCATACCAATGCTCAGATCGGGGCAGTCCTATTACGAAGTCCATGGATATGCACTCCCACTTCCATTCTGGTATCTCAACTAGTTGTAGCAACCCTGCTAGGTCTCTGATGCCCGGCCTTGATTCTATTGCAAGTATCACATCGAGCTACATGCCCTGCAATGTCTGTCTTCATATTCTCCCACCAGAAGTGCTTCCTTAGATCGTGGTACATCTTGGCTGACCCTGGGTGAATGCAATATTTGGAGTCATGCCCTTCCGACAGGATCTCTTCTTGTAACGCTGAATCCGTCAGCACACAGATTCTGTCTTTGTACCATACAGTTCTCTGCTCATCTTCTCTGTATTCAGGGCCTCTCCCCAGCTTCATCAAACCTCGAATATAGTCTATCTTAGGACAGTTCTTTTGCTCTTCACGGATTCGAGAGGTGAGGTTGTACTCAACACGTAGCTCATTCAACATACCATGAGATACTATCTCGAGTTGGAATGCATCGAATTCCTTCTTAAGTTCTGGAGGCATAGACTCGGCAATAAGAGTATGGCAGTGGCTCTTGCGGCTAAAAGCATCAGCGACAACGTTAGCCTTCCCTAGGTGGTAATGGATCTCAAGATCATAGTCCTTGATGAGTTCTAGCCATCTGGGCTGCCTCATATTCAGATCTTCTTGTGTGAAGAAGTACTTCAGGCTCTTGTGATCAGTGTATATGTCACACTTGTTGCTCATCAGATAGTGCCTCCAAATCTTGAGTGCATGCACTACGGCTGCAAGCTCTAGGTCATGAGTCGGGTATCTTTGTTCATGCCCCTTCAGCTGTCTCGAGGAATAAGCTATCACTCTACCATCTTGCATTAGTACACAGCCCAAACCTTGCCGAGAGGCATCACAATATACAACAAAATCTTTGTGAATATCAGGTACGGGCTAGTACAGGTGTAGTAGTGAGCTTCTCCTTCAAGGTCTGGAAACTCTTCTCACATTCAGGAGTCCATATGAACTTGTTCTCTTTCTTTAGCAAGTTGGTCATGGGTCTTGCAATCTTGGAGAAATTCTCAATAAATCATGCGATAGTATCCTACAAGTCCCAAAAAGCTTCGGATCTCCGACACATTACGGGGTTGCTCCCACTCTTTCACAGCTTCAATCTTGGCTGGGTCCACTGCAACTCCTTCTCCTGACAGTACGTGTCCAAGGAAAGTAACTTCCTCTAGCCAGAATTCGCACTTGGAGAATTTGGCGTATAGCTGGTTGCGAGACAACCTCTCCAATATGGTCCTCAGATGATGTTCATGTTCTTCTTTTGTGGCTGAATAAATCAATATATCATCAATGAATACCACCACAAACTTGTCTAGCTCATTCATGAAGATCTTGTTCATCATGTTCATGAAGTATGCTGGAGCATTAGTGAGTCCGAATGATACTACTGTGCACTCATACTATCCATATCTAGTGACAAACGCAGTCTTCGGAATATCTTCTTCCCTGATCTTCATCTGATGGTACCCTGATCGGAGATCGATCTTTGAGAAGTACTTGACCTTACTCAATTGATCTAACAGATCATCGATGCGGGGCAGTGGGTACTTGTTCTTGATTGTGATCGCATTCAGATTCCGGTAGTCAATGCACATCCTCATCGTGCCATCCTTCTTCTTGACAAACAAAACGAGAGATCCCCAGGGCGAGGCACTAGGCCTAATGAAGCCCTTCTCCAGTAATTCCCCCAGCTGCTTCTTGAGTTCCTTCAACTCATCAGCTGACATTCTGTAGGGTCTTTTGGCATAACAAACTCCACATCTCTATCTGGTGGCATACCTGGCAACTCCTCTGGAAACACGTCATTGAACTCACAGACCACTGGCACATCTCTGAATGTCAGCTCTATCTTATCTGCCTTAGTCTCTAGGGCACATAGGAGGGCTTGGACTCTCTCGGTTTGGGGTACACATCGGACAGCTGTTCCCCAAGGGTGGGTTACCTAGGACATATCTAGGTGAACAGGATATCACTTCCCGGTGTTTGGTTAGCCAGTCCATGCCTAAGATGATATCTAAGCTGTTGGAGGGTAGTAGGGTTAGGTTAGCTTGAAAGTCAAGTCCCTCGATTGTGATTATCACTCCCCTACATATGTGGATGCTTCTGAAGGTTCCTAAGGGTGAGCTAGTTAGGATGGGGTTTGCTCTCGGGGTTACAGGTATGTTATGCTTACGATGCATATGCAGATGAAATGTATGAACATGTAGCTCCCGAATCGAACAGAACTGTAGCCATGTTACCCTATACTAGGAACGTACCGTACACAGCATTAGGAGTAGCTTCAGCTTCCTCAGCGGTCATGTGGTTCAACCTTCCACGGGCAGCGGATCCCCGGTTCGGTGTGCTCTGTGCAGCAGCCGGTGCGCTGGTTGAGGTCGGGGCACACAGCCACTCTGTGTCCGGGCTTTCTGCACCCGAAGCAAGTGAAGGGCGCACTGCCTGCTGCGGTAGTCGCAGGAGCCTTCTAGTTGCTTGTCCTTGGCATGTTGGTAGCCGGGGCGGGTGTGTTTTGCACGGTCCGAGTCGGCACAGGGTAGGTTTGTGCGGGGCGGTGGTAGTTGCTGTTGTAGGTACCACCACCATGGCTCGTACCCGAAGGAGGTCCCTGGCGAGTCCGGAAAGGCGGAGGTGTACCCGTTCGCTGTCTCTGGGGTGGAGCAGTGCGAGCGGGTCCCTCAGAGCGGTGCTTCTTCCCCTTGTTCTGGGCCTCGAACTCCAGACCGTGCCTCCATGTGATCCTTCTCGATCTCAATGCAGCGGTCAATCAACTCACGAAGGGTGTAGCTCTTGTTGCCTGAGAGCGCCAACCTGATCTTGGTCTGTAGTCTCTTCCTATAGTAGTACATCTTTTCCTTCTCAGAACTCACGCAAGACGCAGGTGCGTAGCGGAGCAAGCAGTTGAAGCGGGTGGTGTACTTGTGGATCCGATCGGCTCCTTGGGAGATGTTGCGAAACTCGTTCTCCTTGGCCTCCATAACTCCCTCAGGAATGTGGTGGTCACGGAAAGCCTCGGTGAACTCATCCCAGTCAATGCGGGCTGGGTCCTCGTGAGCGCTGGTGTAGTTGTCCCACCATGCTCGTGCAACACCTGTCAGCTGGTGGCTAGCAATCCCAACACACTCCTCGTCGGAGCAAGTGGTTAGGTCTAGCTTTTTCTCCATCTCCTTAAGCCAGTCGTCGACAGCGAGGGGATCGCTGTCGGTCCCAGTCGAAGGTGGGTGGCCTCAGCTTCAGGAATCCCTCCAGCTTCCTTTCGAAGTCGTTCTGTGGTGGCCCATGGTGCCTGCTCATCCCTGTAGCAATGGCATTCAACAACTGGGTCTGCTGAGCCATCACTTCCGCCAACGTCGGTGGTGGCGGCGGTGGCTGGTGGCGGAGGTGGCGGAGGCACATTCTCGCCCTGTGGTGGCGGATCGTTCACCAGCGGTGCATCCTCTGCCTGGCGCAGCTCTTCTTCCAGGTTAACTCCAGCACGCCTGCCAGCTAGGCGTCCACGGTTGCGACCACGCCCTCGTCCTGGCGCAGGTGCGGGGGAGGGCTGGCGGTTCTCCAGACACGCGGAACGTCTCATCGACATCTGAAAATATTAGGTATGTGCTCGGTGCAGTGATAATTATGTAGTGGTTTAAGTAGGATTTAGATGTTTTCAATGATTTAAATGAATTAAAACATTTTTCATTCTATCCTACACTCAACCAAAGAAGCATAGGGAACCATAAGAAGCATAAGATCCAAATGTCACTCATCACATGGGTTATTATTACATAAAGGATGTTCCTAGCTGCTATGAAGATATTGCTATGCGCAGATAGCTAATGACAGGATAACTCATGGTAGTACTGGACTAAGGGCCACGCAGGGTCCCATAAGCTACTAGGTGCATAAGGTCGAGTATGGCGTCGTGGATGCGGCTATCCTCTGCCTCGATCTCGTCGTCGGTCATGGTCAGGCGCTTGACGTAGTCGAGTGCTATAGGTAGCTCTGGAGTAGCCTCAATCTCCTTCATCCTCAGAGACGGACATGCTCCCATGTTGAGCGTAGTGGGTGGCACGTGGAAGTCTCCCTCCCGGGGCTTCACAATCTCCAGTGGGGGGAACGGACTCTGCACCTTCCGGACCTCAATAGCTCTCTTGGCATCGGACTGCTTCCAAACTGTCTCTGTCATCCGCAGCTTGTCCTTCAGGAACTCCACCATCTTCACGCGGTCGATTAGAATCCCTTGGTTGCGGGTGGACTTCTCCTCGGCTTTCTCCAGCTGCTTCTCCAACTCCCTGATCCTGGAGCACAACGTGATCAACTCGACTCCTCCATCTCTGCTCCTCTGCTCCCTCTCAGCAAGTGCTCTCTCCTTGTCGTCCAGCCTCCTCTGTAAACCCAACACCCTGCTGTTCAGGTAGTCGTTGCGAAGCCCAAAATCCTCGATCTTGTCTCGCAAGTCGGTGATCTCGGCTCGGTGCAACTTATCACGGCGCTGCATCTCCAGCTGCATGTCAGTGACTGCCCTGCTCAAGCTCTCCAGGGTCTGAGTCCCCCTCTGTAGACTGTCCTCGGCCTCTGCCATGCGTGCTTGGTCACGCTGCCTCCTCTGCTCCAATGAGCTGATAAGCTCGTCCTGCTCCTGGAGGTGGTGTGCCACTGTGCGTAGACAGTGGTCAGTCTCGGCCTGAACGATCTGGTTGGTGTACAGAATCCTCTGGATAGGGTCAGGATGCAGCTCCAAGGCCTGAGGTAGCAGACGGAAGTGGGTCCCCTTAAGGTACTCGTAGGCTGTGTACACAACTGCGCGTAGTACCTTGCGGGAGATGGACTGTACTCCGTCCTCCACAGTCTCTCCAGCAGTGTAGTCAGTAAAAACCAGCATCCCTGGGAGGGTCAGGCTGACGGGTGTCTCAACTCTGGTAGTGACAGGTCCCTCAAATCTCTCAGCCTCGACAAGCTTCCCTCGGCAAAAGTACTGGATCTGATCAGACGGTGCCCCCAGCTCCTCCAACACCTGACGTAGTACCATGGCAAATCCACCGTGGTTCCTCCCATTGATCGGGATCTCAATAGTGCCGTCGTGCAGTGGACGAAGTGGTGGTCCAGGGCTGGTCATCTGCAAATTTTTCAAGAAATGGATTAGCAAGTCCATGTATTTAGATAAGCCATTGCATAAAAAGTGAATGCAAGGTCGGTAATATAACACCTAGCTCTCGATCAAACCCTTATCCCAATCGACATCCGGAAAGGAAGCCGCTCTGGCACCTAGGAAGGAATGCTTAGGAAAAGAGAGTCTGGCTTCCTATTCTATCGTCCATTTTCTATGGGTCTCGTCCTACAGTCAAGTATGGCTCTGATACCAACTGAAACGACCTCTATTTCCGCGAAGGGAAATCCACAGACACGCATTGTAATTAAATAGATTGTATCGAACAATCCATAAAATTACCCAAATCTCAGTTGATACCAGGATCCATACAACGAGTTCATAATAGAATCTTACATAAATTATTACATCGCCACACTGGCGGGTTTCAACAATTCAGAGAAGCTGATAAGATGCGGAAGCGATTCATCCTTCATAGCCAACTTGAGTGTAGCATGCGACCCTATTCTTCCCAATCGTCTCCATCGAAGTCGTACTCTTTCTCGTCACCTGACAGCAAATTTATCAGTACGATTTGTACTGGCCACGGAGCCCACCTATGATAGCAGTTGCTTTGTGGAAAGTGGATGCAAGGCTATTCAAGCAGACCTATAGGCTGGGGTTTCCTATGCAATTGTAAACATTATTTAAGTAGTCAAGTTTTATCTCCATTTTAACACCACCATCCCCTTCCCATCACCACATCTCACATAACCACACCTCACGCTCATTCGACAGGCCCAACTCCCTCTCGGGCCTATCTCAGCGGCACACTACCACAGCGGGTACACTGCCGGAAGGCATTATCCAGGGGGAGAAAAGAATGATCGCTCACTACACCAGTAGAAGGCTACAGGAAAGGTCCATAGCTGACGAGTCGGCATATGTATCGATCGATCAACCATACACTCTACAGAGGTTCTACCACTCACAAGATTAGCTATCATAGGTAGTCGCGCAAACACCTAGGCAGAATTCCGGGTGCTTGCTTGCCTAGGTCGATGCCACCCTACCACTCAGCCCTGGGATATTCCGGATACAACACCTTCACGCTGAGACTGGGAGACGCAGCACCGGGCCCCATCAGTGGTACTGCGCATCTAGGACGGTATGGGAATTCCACCATCCATCACCGCCCACCCTTACCACCTCATAACCTAGCAGTAGTGGCACCGCCCTACCAAGTAGTCCAGCCGTCTCCCGCCCATCAGAAGCGAGTGAGTAGAAAAGGATTCCCATGAACCTGAAACTAGTCCGTCCTAGGTTTGATCAAGCAGGCATCTTCACTTAGGGGATACTCTCCCCGTGCCATTACAGCACCTCCGTCCACGGGCTTCAAACCACCAAGGCTATCGTACCCGGAACCTCCTCAACAACTTTACCCGCCATAGGTATCTCGCGTGGGGATGCCCTGTGACAGAACCGGCTAAATCCCATGGCCCATAGGCGCCTGTCATCGTCACTAGTGACCTCTGACAGCCGGGCCCGTGTCCCAAAAGATCTAGAAGGTTCTGCCGGGCTACATTATCGCCCGATTTCCTCCGACAGGATCCCATTGCGAAGTTATTACAGAATCACAACATTTCATAACAAATTACATCAGAGTGAAAATGCGGAAAGGTTATAAGGTACTTAGATTACAAACCGTCTGTCCAAATACGATTGAAGTGCGAATATTACAGACCATAAATAAAATAAGTAGCAGTGGAAAGACGATACAACAATATTCAGTATTTAACGGTAAGAACCCTGCCCACGGGTTCGTCATCACTCCTCCTCACATCCCTCCTGTACCACTGTTACACAGCAGGGGGCGAAACAAACCTCCGGCTGCTGCGTCCCTGCAACATGGGGTTAACAAACCCTGAGTACTGGGGTACTCCGCAAGACTTACCCGACTAAGAAAAAAAGGAATGAGACTCAGGAATGCAGGCTGAGGGGAGTCAAGGTAAGGCTTGAGCAAGAGTCAAAAGTTTTGCAGAAAAGCATTACTATCCAATTTCAATATTTTAACTCGGACTTATTTTAATCATAGCCATAATTCCATATTCCTTTTCATATATCATCATAACTTCAAATTCTTACTCATTCTCCAAAAACCTAGTTTCGAACCACTTTTCAATTGTAGGTCAAAGGATCAAGTCTCCATATCCGAGGAGCAACGACGATTCGAATCGATTAGTACCCAGCTCGGGATTCCTATCCACACTGCATATGTAGCACTTAAGCTTGCATATACCAACTCCAGCTACCACGATTTTTCTAACCCTGAACCGGTCCTGCGCCACCCGAGAACACAGTACTCCTCTCCTCTCCAGGCACGCCGGCCACGAGGGTACACGCTGCTCTCGCCATGTAACAGAACCGCCTTAATAATATGGCCCACAGGCACCTAATCATAGTCACTAATGACTACTGACAGATGGACCCATGTTCCAAATGATTAAGGCAGCTCTGCCGGAGCTACATCAGTGCCCCTTATCCGACAGGATCACCATTGCGAAGCCATTACAGAGTTACAACATTTCATAACAAAATATATCAGAGTAAAAGTGCGGAAGAGTTACATAATACATAATTTACAAACCATTATTCAATTAGGGTTTCACTGTAGCATTAGGGTAGGTATACAACGTTGTAGTACGACCCTGCCCACGGGTCTGACTCCACTCGAGCACGCTTCCTTCCTCCTGCTGTGTTCCTGCAACGGGGTTATAACAAACCCTGAGTACGGGGGTACTCCGCAAGACTTACCCGACCAAAGAAAAATATTTGACTCTTGGAATGCAAGGTTATGGGTAAGGCTAGCAGGAGATGAGAGAGAGTTTGCATAAAAGCAATCTAATCAGTTTCATCATCTTCTCTCAATATTAAATTAATTATATCAATAGTCTCATAGTCAAATCTCATTCTTATCATACATTCATTTCTTTCCAAAAAAACAACCTATGTTGCGAACCACTTTTCGGGGTAGGGAAGTGGATTGAGTCTCCATTAACCGAGGAGCACGTCGATTCGAATCCAGTAAATACCCAGCTGGGGATTCTAACCACACTGTATATGCAGCACGCCGGCATACATATACCAACCCGTCATCACAGCTTTTCTATCCCGGAACCGGTCCTGCGCCACCCGGGAGCACAGTAACACCACTCATTCCAGGCACGCCGGCCACGTGGGTACACGCTACTCCCGCCATCTCTCCACTCCCAGTGCGTGGTTGTCGGTTCCAGCAATAGAGCCACCGGATTCTAGGCTTTCCGCATTGGTATGTGGCTAGGCTGTTCATCTCGATCCAGCACGCCTACAACGAACGGTCCCTACTGCTTTCCGTCAGAGACCATGCATTGGGACTCTAACCCAAATACACTGGAATCCGCCCGGTTTTCAAATTCCTTTTCCGATGGCGAGGATCAGTTGGGACTCTAACCCAAACAGATGGTCAACCACTCGGAAAACCCATCCATTATGATGATAGTGTACCTGGCCAAAGTACCCTAACACCATACATGGACATATACCCTTCCCTTGATACTTTCTTATCATGATCACAAGTTTAAAATAGCATTTTTGCAAATCTATTATCTAAGCATGACTAAGCATTTCTCAATTCATTTAAAAGTCATTAGGTTATCTTGGTAACAGTAGTCAAGGATGTGAATGCATCAATGGTTTTTATCACACATCTCCTATCAACTTAATGCATCAATTTTAAACTCGTTGTTATAAAGGTTTTTGCAATAGAAGGGTTAATGCACCGGGGCTTGCCTTTGTTGCAGGTCTGACAATCTCGCCAGAAAATCGAGAAAACCACTTGACGTCACTTGACGAATATTCCTTCCGCCGAGATCAATCAATAAATATCTCCGACCACCGAATCACTATACGAATGCAATGGTGCATGATCAATGATATGCACATGAAATGCCGATGCAACAATCAATAAGAAACAAAACCCTGATAGGAGCACAATTTAAACCTATGAGCTATGCAAGCAATACAATCAAAGGTTCCCTAGGTCATCATGGTGTTTGACCTAGGATCACAAACAATCCCAAAACACACAATCCTATAATTCATTTATTTATTCATTGATTTTAATTCTATATTAATTAGCTAAATATTTTAATTAAGCCCAAATGAGTTCAAACTTTTTAAACAGCTAGATTTTAACTTAAAACAGTAGTATATAATATTTCATGATTTTTAGGACTAGATAAAAATTACTACAATTTATTGAAGATCCACATTGCATTAAATCCTTTATTAATTTCCTTTAATTAGGTCTATATTAAACATATAATTAAACTAATTCAAACTGGCACCAAAATTTACCAACAGATAGATATTGATTTAAAACAGTACCCAAATAATTTTCATAATTTTTGGATGAACCTAGAATTAATTAAAAATCATCAATCTTGCATTTATTAATTTATTGGCACAATTTTAGCATATACAGAGGCTTCTCAAAATCAACATTTAACATTTTTATAATAATCTACACATCAAGCAGAGCACTCATAAAATTTTTCATCACTTTTGGCATAGCCTAATTATTCATACAAAAATGGAAAAGAGCAGTACTATTCAAAATAATACAAATAGGAAAAACCACAAAATCCCAGGGAAAATAAGAAACGGAGGCGGCCCAGGTCGGCCCAACAAGGGCGAGCCAGCCCGCCTCACCCGCACTCCCCTCCCCCTCTCCTTACCCGGACTGGGCCGCCCCAAAAGGACGGCTCGGCCCACCCGGCCTCCATCTTCCTCCACCTCGCACCCCGCCGGCCGGGCATACGCGCGCGCGCGCGGCGGCATGCCGCGACGGCGCCCCAGCACGCCGGAGACTCCCCCCCGAGCAAAACCGCTCTACCTAGAGAACCAGTGAGCTCACCAGAGCGCCTTGCAAGCGAAGGACGATGGCGAGGAAGCCCCGCGACTGTGGGTTGACGGCGGCGGCGGACATGGCAAGCTGACCCGACGACGAGGACCTCGTTCCCGAGAACACTGAGCACCGCCCACGCAACCAACAAGAGCATCGGATAAGTAGAAGTACCAAGGAGGCAAAACGCAAGTTAGGTTGGGAAGAAACCTCGCCACATCACCCCGGCTCCGAGGAGCCGAGCTCGGCGGAGCTCGAGCGGCCGCGAGGAGGAAAACGACCACAAGCGGGGTTACGGACGACGAGAAAGCAGAACAAAGGGTCCTACCGAAGCGCTAGGAGGTGCACGGCTAGGCAACGAGAGGAATTGGACAGCTGCAGTTTGGTGGTGACGAATTTAGCTGGCAAATGGAGATTACTCCTCGGCGGTCATGGCGACAGGGCAGAGGAGAAAGAGGTCTCGGGACCCTTATATAGGTAAGGAAAAGAGCAACGAGGGTTGTGGATGACGTGAGGAGCATGGTGCGCACGCCGCTGACGCACGGGCGTGGCCGGACGGCCACCGGCGTGGCCGGCACGCCGCGGCGGTGTGCTCTACACTGTGGGTGAGGTGGGCTGATGAGGTGAACAGTGAAGGGTACTATGTGACCTTGACTGAAATATAAAGATTTCTCCCAAAAGTGGAAATGTACAAGGAAAATTCCCAAAATAAAAATTGTAGACAAAGAAAAGATGCACAACTTTCCTTTTGGAAGAAATTTGAAATTTTGAATATTTTTGAAACCACAGCAAAGGGGGTAAAAGGGGTTTTTGAAATTCAAATTCAATTTCTAAAATTACTTTTTATTTTTCTCAAGAACTTGAAAAATGTCCAAAATAGAAATTGCTCTACTCACAGAGCTTTACAACTTCTATTTAGGAAGTTTTGCCAAATTCCTATTATTTTTGAAAATAAAGTTTGAAATTTGAATTTAAACATAGTAATTTGAGTTTAATTCAAATTTTTACTAAAGAACTTTAAAATCTCCAAAAATAAAAGTTGTTCCATTTTAAAATATCTACAACTTTTGTTAAGACACTTTTATAAAATTCCCAATAGTTTTTGAATTAGGGTTTTGGGCCAATAGAGGCCAAATTAGGGTTTTCTTATTCATTTCAAATTTGATTTTTCAATAAAGGAAATAAATACACATGCATTGACCAATTCAAACAAACAATCTCGGAGCCCTAAACACAAGCAAATGCATATGATTTGAAATGATCATGATGACATGGCAGTTTTAATTACTCCGTAATACCAGAGGTATTACAGCCTTCCCCCCCTAAAAGAAATCTCGTCCCGAGATTAGGTAGATAACGAAAGTCAAGGAAACAAAGTAATGGAAAAGAAAAATGTGTCAAGTGCAACTAGCTCACACTTGAACACAAACAAAAGCTATTACACACATGGCTAGCAAGTTTACAAGGTAGCAAGGAACTCGGGGAAGTTTTCTGCCAAAAAGTCTTCGGATCCCCAGGTAGTTTCTTCTTCGGAGTGTCCACTCCAGTGGATCTTGTACCACCTGGTTGTTGTTCTTCGGGTGACACGATCTTTTATGTCCAAAACTTGGATTGGATACTCTGAATAAGTCAATTCTGGTTCGAGTGCAACTCCTTCGACATCGATGACTTGATCGGGCACACGGAGACACTTCTTGAGTTGTGACACATGGAAAACATTGTGCACGCCTGCAAGATGTTCAGGCAACTGCAACCTATAGGCTACCTTTCCCACATGATCTATGATTGGGAATGGTCCGATATAGCGTGGGGCTAGCTTGCCTTTGACTCCAAAACGGTTGACTCCTTTCATTGGCGAAACCTTTAAGTACACAAAATCTCCAATCTTGAATGCCAAAGGTCGACGTCTTCGATCGGCATAACTCTTCTGTCGTGACTGTGCCACTTTCAAATTCTCTTGGATTATACGAACCTTTTCTTCGGCTTCTTTGACTAAGTCAACTCCATAGAACCACCTTTCTCCAGGTTCAGACCAATTCAATGGAGTTCGACACCTGCGACCATATACTGGTTCAAACGGAGCCATCTTGATGCTTTCTTGGTAGCTGTTGTTGTATGAGAATTCAGCCAATGCTAAACACTCGTCCCACTTGTCAGGGTAATTAAGTGCACACGCTCTTAGCATATCCTCGAGCACTTGATTGACTCTCTCCGTCTGTCCATCAGTCTGTGGATGGTAGGCTGTACTGTGCAGAAGTTTCGTTCCCAGAGACTTATGAAAAGATCTCCAGAACTTTGACACAAACTGCGTTCCTCGATCTGAAACAATGGTCTTTGGCACCCCATGATGCCTCATCAAATCATCAATATATAATTTGGCATAGGTTGCTGCTGTATACTTTGTTTTGACTGGCACAAAGTGAGCTTGCTTGGTAAGACGATCCACAATGACCCAAATTGAGTCAAAACCACGTGACGTCTTGGGCAAACCAATGATAAAATCCATGCTGATATCTTCCCATTTCCATGCAGGAACAGGCAATGGTTGCAGCTCTCCGCCAGGCTTCATATGCACAGCTTTTACTTTCTGACAAGTGTCACATCTGGCAACATAATGAGCAATCTCAATCTTCATTTTGGTCCACCAGAATTTCTGCCTCAAATCCTGGTACATCTTGTTACTGCCTGGGTGAATAGAGAATCTACTCAGATGTGCTTCATCAAGAATGGTCTGACGTAATTTAGCAACCTTGGGAACGACTAACCGATCCCTGAACCATACAACACCTTCATCATCAATTCTGAAGCAATCTGCTTTACCAGCTTGAACTTTCTCTTTGATGTGCTTGATTCCTTTGCTCTTCTTTTGAGCTGCAATGATTTGATCACGGATAGACGTTTCAATACTGATGTTTGCTAGACTGCCTTGTGGAACCATTTCTATTCCAAGCTTTTCCAACTCATAACACAAGGACTTATCATAAGGTTTCACGGTTATACAGTTGCAGTGAACCTTACGACTGAGTGCATCGGCGACTACATTCGCCTTTCCAGGATGGTAATGCACTTCAATATCATAATCCATGATCAACTCAAGCCATCTACGCTGTCTCATATTCAATTCTTCTTGAGTGAAAATGTACTTCAAACTCTTATGATCAGTGTAGACATTGCAGGTACTGCCAAGCAAATAATGACGCCAGATTTTCAAGGCATGTACCACTGCTGCTAATTCTAAATCATGAGTGGGGTAGTTCTCTTCATGACGCTTGAGTTGTCTTGAAGCATAAGCAATAACTCGGCCATCTTGCATCAAGACACAACCGAGACCGGTACCAGAAGCATCGCAGTACACATCAAACGGCTTTTCAATGTTAGGTTGCGCTAGAACTGGTGCTGTAGTCAACAACTTCTTCAAAGTTTGGAATGCTGACTCACACTCTGCTGACCAGACAAACTTGACTCGATTTTTCAATAAGTTAGTGATAGGCTTGGCTATCCTTGAAAAATCCGGAATAAAACGACGGTAGTATCCCGCCATTCCCATGAAACTGCGGACTTGATGTACTGTGCTTGGTGGCTTCCAGTTTAATATTTCTTCTACTTTGCTCGGATCAACTGATACACCTTCAGCTGACAAGATGTGTCCGAGAAATGGAATTCGATCCAACCAAAACTCACACTTGCTGAACTTTGCATAAAGCTGATGTTCTCTCAGGCGAGTCAAGACAACACGGAGGTGGTTGGCATGTTCTTCCGGGGTTTTAGAATACACAAGGATATCATCAATGAATACAACCACAAACTTATCAAGTTCTGGCATGAAAACTGAGTTCATCAGATACATGAAATATGCAGGAGCATTTGTTAGGCCAAATGACATGACAAGATACTCATAAAGGCCATATCTGGTTGTGAAAGCTGTTTTTGGTATGTCCTCGGGACGAATCTTTATTTGATGATAACCAGATCTCAGGTCGATCTTGGAAAAGACCTTTGCTCCAGCTAATTGATCAAAGAGTAGATCAATGCGAGGTAAAGGATATTTGTTCTTGATGGTTACCTCATTAAGTGGACGGTAATCGACACAGAGCCGAAGTGACTTATCTTTCTTCTTTACAAAGATAGCAGGACAACCCCAAGGAGATGAACTGGGTCTGATGAAACCCTTGTCCAATAGGTCTTGCAACTGAACCTTAAGCTCTGCCAATTCCTTGGGTGGCATCCTATATGCTCTGCGAGAAACTGGTGCAGTTCCAGGCTTTAGCTCAATGGCAAACTCAACATCACGATCAGGCGGTAAGCCAGGCAAATCATCAGGGAACACATCCGGAAATTCACAGACTACCGGAATATCTTGTACTTCTGTGACTGATGTAGCACATAACCTTTGCACTGACTTTTCTACCTTTCTCATCGGAAGTGGGAGTTGGATGAGAAGTTGAGTCTGACTATTAGGCAAGTTGACCCTGATTGTCCGATTCAGCACATCAATGAGAGCCTTGTGCTGATACATCCAATTCATGCCTAATATCACATCAATGTCTTGATCTTTCAATACTATCATCGTTGTGGGAAACACGTGCCCTCCAAGCTCTATGGGCACTAAATATACCACTTTTTTAGTAGACATGCGCCCTCCAGGCGATTGTATCAGGAAGTTTTCTTTTATCTCCCCGATCGGAATTTCATGCCTGGTGACAAAGGTGCGATTGATGAAAGAATGGGAGGCACCCGAGTCAAAGAGCAAAATTGCTGGATGACTTGCAACAGGAAATCTGCCCAACATGACAGGTTCACCCTCAGGAATGTCACCAACTTGGGTATAGTTAACTTGGCCAACTTTCTTCATGGGCTTAACTTTCTGGACTCGCTGATGTTGACCACGACACAGAGCTTGCTGCTGTTGCGGTTGTTGTGACTGCTGCAGAACCAGCTGCGTGTTCGGATGGGAAGATTTTGGCAATGGGCATTCATTGGACCAATGTCCAAGCTTGCCACAGCTGTAGCAGGGTTGACTACGATTGGCTTTTGGTGGAAGAATACGAATACCTGGGGTATCCGGCTGGGTGGTGGATGGTTGGTTGATGGGGTGAGAGGTAGCAGTAGTGCGGATCACTACCTGCTGTTGAGGATATGGTGGATGAATAGGATGGCTAGGGTGATAAATGATTCTCGGGTGCTTCTGACTGCCCGACGAACTAGCCTTCATCTGTTTCTTCTCTTCTTGGTGCTTACGATCACTTTCTTCAAAAGCTATTGCACCATTGACAGCCTCCTGAAAAGTGCAGTTGAGGTGGTTGGATAGGCTTCTCTGGATCTTATATCTCAGACCTCGGATAAAACAGTCTCTCTTTTTCTGGTCTGTATTGGTATACTCAGGAGCATACTGTGCTAGATGAGTGAACTGATTCAGATACTCCATCACTGTAGACTCTTTCTGTTTTAGAGCCAGGAACTCTTCTAACTTCATCTTCATCACGCTCATAGGGATATAGTGAGCACGAAAGGCCTCACGAAACTCATCCCAAGTGAGCTGATGACTCTCGGGTTGTGCAGATACATGGTTCATATACCAAGCAACTGCAGGTCCCCGTAACTGCTGAGCTGCAAACAGTGACTTCTGCACCTCGGTGCAGTGAATCAAGCTGAACTTTTGTTCCATAACCCGGAGCCAGTGATCAGCTTCCAATGGTTCATCGGCCTTGGTGAACACTGGTGGATGTGTGTCAGTGAAATCCACATACGTGGTCTCTCTTTGCTTCTCACTATTCTGTACCATGGTATTGGCAGCATTGACTAGGGCTGCAAGAGCTTCATCCATGCCTGGTGGAGTAGGTGATGGATTAGAGGACATCTGCAGAAAAGCAGACGAAGACTTAGGATTGAATAAAGGTAAGAGACAGAAATAGAAGTCTAAAGAAGGCTACACACACCACAAAGCGGAGCTATCCCAAGCTCCAAACCCAAATAAAGTTTAAGACAAACACTGCTACTCAGTGCAAGTCAACTTAGAGAAGGTAAGAGTGAATTAGAAGAAATGCTAAGGGCTAGCAAGAGTAGGTAGGACACTTCTAACCCATAACCAATTTAAGGAGGAAAGTTCATTAACATATGTTATTATCATGATGCATGAACGTTCTTACGAGTTTTAAAGCATGCAAAGGAACAATAAGTAAGTATATATCTTTAACATAGGGCTTAATATATGCTACTCACTTGCTACTCTCACTTAATCTATTGGTTAAGGTAAAAATATAGAATAAGGTAAGAATAGATGGATAGGGTAAGGTATAAGCAGTTTGGACCAAAATACTAGTTTAAGTTTTTGATGATCCAAAACGTTTTGAAGTTTTTCAAAGTAAACTGTAATGGTTTGGCAATGGATCTCTCTGATACCACCTGTAACAGAACCGCCTTAATAATATGGCCCACAGGCACCTAATCATAGTCACTAATGACTACTGACAGATGGACCCATGTTCCAAATGATTAAGGCAGCTCTGCCGGAGCTACATCAGTGCCCCTTATCCGACAGGATCACCATTGCGAAGCCATTACAGAGTTACAACATTTCATAACAAAATATATCAGAGTAAAAGTGCGGAAGAGTTACATAATACATAATTTACAAACCATTATTCAATTAGGGTTTCACTGTAGCATTAGGGTAGGTATACAACGTTGTAGTACGACCCTGCCCACGGGTCTGACTCCACTCGAGCACGCTTCCTTCCTCCTGCTGTGTTCCTGCAACGGGGTTATAACAAACCCTGAGTACGGGGGTACTCCGCAAGACTTACCCGACCAAAGAAAAATATTTGACTCTTGGAATGCAAGGTTATGGGTAAGGCTAGCAGGAGATGAGAGAGAGTTTGCATAAAAGCAATCTAATCAGTTTCATCATCTTCTCTCAATATTAAATTAATTATATCAATAGTCTCATAGTCAAATCTCATTCTTATCATACATTCATTTCTTTCCAAAAAAACAACCTATGTTGCGAACCACTTTTCGGGGTAGGGAAGTGGATTGAGTCTCCATTAACCGAGGAGCACGTCGATTCGAATCCAGTAAATACCCAGCTGGGGATTCTAACCACACTGTATATGCAGCACGCCGGCATACATATACCAACCCGTCATCACAGCTTTTCTATCCCGGAACCGGTCCTGCGCCACCCGGGAGCACAGTAACACCACTCATTCCAGGCACGCCGGCCACGTGGGTACACGCTACTCCCGCCATCTCTCCACTCCCAGTGCGTGGTTGTCGGTTCCAGCAATAGAGCCACCGGATTCTAGGCTTTCCGCATTGGTATGTGGCTAGGCTGTTCATCTCGATCCAGCACGCCTACAACGAACGGTCCCTACTGCTTTCCGTCAGAGACCATGCATTGGGACTCTAACCCAAATACACTGGAATCCGCCCGGTTTTCAAATTCCTTTTCCGATGGCGAGGATCAGTTGGGACTCTAACCCAAACAGATGGTCAACCACTCGGAAAACCCATCCATTATGATGATAGTGTACCTGGCCAAAGTACCCTAACACCATACATGGACATATACCCTTCCCTTGATACTTTCTTATCATGATCACAAGTTTAAAATAGCATTTTTGCAAATCTATTATCTAAGCATGACTAAGCATTTCTCAATTCATTTAAAAGTCATTAGGTTATCTTGGTAACAGTAGTCAAGGATGTGAATGCATCAATGGTTTTTATCACACATCTCCTATCAACTTAATGCATCAATTTTAAACTCGTTGTTATAAAGGTTTTTGCAATAGAAGGGTTAATGCACCGGGGCTTGCCTTTGTTGCAGGTCTGACAATCTCGCCAGAAAATCGAGAAAACCACTTGACGTCACTTGACGAATATTCCTTCCGCCGAGATCAATCAATAAATATCTCCGACCACCGAATCACTATACGAATGCAATGGTGCATGATCAATGATATGCACATGAAATGCCGATGCAACAATCAATAAGAAACAAAACCCTGATAGGAGCACAATTTAAACCTATGAGCTATGCAAGCAATACAATCAAAGGTTCCCTAGGTCATCATGGTGTTTGACCTAGGATCACAAACAATCCCAAAACACACAATCCTATAATTCATTTATTTATTCATTGATTTTAATTCTATATTAATTAGCTAAATATTTTAATTAAGCCCAAATGAGTTCAAACTTTTTAAACAGCTAGATTTTAACTTAAAACAGTAGTATATAATATTTCATGATTTTTAGGACTAGATAAAAATTACTACAATTTATTGAAGATCCACATTGCATTAAATCCTTTATTAATTTCCTTTAATTAGGTCTATATTAAACATATAATTAAACTAATTCAAACTGGCACCAAAATTTACCAACAGATAGATATTAATTTAAAACAGTACCCAAATAATTTTCATAATTTTTGGATGAACCTAGAATTAATTAAAAATCATCAATCTTGCATTTATTAATTTATTGGCACAATTTTAGCATATACAGAGGCTTCTCAAAATCAACATTTAACATTTTTATAATAATCTACACATCAAGCAGAGCACTCATAAAATTTTTCATCACTTTTGGCATAGCCTAATTATTCATACAAAAATGGAAAAGAGCAGTACTATTCAAAATAATACAAATAGGAAAACCACAAAATCCCAGGGAAAATAAGAAACGGAGGCGGCCCAGGTCGGCCCAACAAGGGCGAGCCAGCCCGCCTCACCCGCACTCCCCTCCCCCTCTCCTTACCCGGACTGGGCCGCCCCAAAAGGACGGCTCGGCCCACCCGGCCTCCATCTTCCTCCACCTCGCACCCCGCCGGCCGGGCATACGCGCGCGCGCGCGGCGGCATGCCGCGACGGCGCCCCAGCACGCCGGAGACTCCCCCCCCGAGCAAAACCGCTCTACCTAGAGAACCAGTGAGCTTACCAGAGCGCCTTGCAAGCGAAGGACGATGGCGAGGAAGCCCCGCGACTGTGGGTTGACGGCGGCGGCGGACATGGCAAGCTGACCCGACGACGAGGACCTCGTTCCCGAGAACACTGAGCACCGCCCACGCAACCAACAAGAGCATCGGATAAGTAGAAGTACCAAGGAGGCAAAACGCAAGTTAGGTTGGGAAGAAACCTCGCCACATCACCCCGGCTCCGAGGAGCCGAGCTCGGCGGAGCTCGAGCGGCCGCGAGGAGGAAAACGACCACAAGCGGGGTTACGGACGACGAGAAAGCAGAACAAAGGGTCCTACCGAAGCGCTAGGAGGTGCACGGCTAGGCAACGAGAGGAATTGGACAGCTGCAGTTTGGTGGTGACGAATTTAGCTGGCAAATGGAGATTACTCCTCGGCGGTCATGACGACAGGGCAGAGGAGAAAGAGGTCTCGGGACCCTTATATAGGTAAGGAAAAGAGCAACGAGGGTTGTGGATGACGTGAGGAGCATGGTGCGCACGCCGCTGACGCACGGGCGTGGCCGGACGGCCACCGGCGTGGCCGGCACGCCGCGGCGGTGTGCTCTGCACTGTGGGTGAGGTGGGCTGATGAGGTGAACAGTGAAGGGTACTATGTGACCTTGACTGAAATATAAAGATTTCTCCCAAAAGTGGAAATGTACAAGGAAAATTCCCAAAATAAAAATTGTAGACAAAGAAAAGATGCACAACTTTCCTTTTGGAAGAAATTTGAAATTTTGAATATTTTTGAAACCACAGCAAAGGGGGTAAAAGGGGTTTTTGAAATTCAAATTCAATTTCTAAAATTACTTTTTATTTTTCTCAAGAACTTGAAAAATGTCCAAAATAGAAATTGCTCTACTCACAGAGCTTTACAACTTCTATTTAGGAAGTTTTGCCAAATTCCTAATATTTTTGAAAATAAAGTTTGAAATTTGAATTTAAACATAGTAATTTGAGTTTAATTCAAATTTTTACTAAAGAACTTTAAAATCTCCAAAAATAAAAGTTGTTCCATTTTAAAAGATCTACAACTTTTGTTAAGACACTTTTATAAAATTCCCAATAGTTTTTGAATTAGGGTTTTGGGCCAATAGAGGCCAAATTAGGGTTTTCTTATTCATTTGAAATTTGATTTTTCAATAAAGGAAATAAATACACATGTATTGACCAATTCAAACAAACAATCTCGGAGCCCTAAACACAAGCAAATGCATATGATTTGAAATGATCATGATGACATGGCAGTTTTAATTACTCCGTAATACCAGAGGTATTACACGCCATCTCTCCACTCCCAGTGCGTGGTTGTCGGTTCAAGTAGTAGAGCCACCGGAGTCAGAGCTTTCCGTAGTATGTGGCTAGTTGCAAAGTCTCGATCACAGCAGGCCTACAACGAACGGTCCCTAATTCTTTTTCCGTCGGCGACATTGCATTGGGACTCTAACCCAAGTACAAATGTCCTAACGGTTTTCAAATCCCTTTTCCGCCGATGGTCAAGCATTGGGACTCTAACCCAAATTCACAACCAACGAACGGAAAAATCTCTTTCCGACGGTTAAGGTGTACTGGGCTGCTACCCAAGTACACAATTTCCGAACGGACCCATACCCCTTTTACTTTTCTCATGATTCTTAATTGTCACATTTTCATGGGTCAAAATAGCCTTTTAATGCAAATCTAAATTGATTAAGCAGGGCTAAGCATTTTTGAACATTTTTATTTTAAACAGGTTTCTGGGATATTATGTATCAAGGCAGGTAATGCATCAACATAGGTGACAAACAACTCCTAACAACCTAATGCAGTAATAGACTCAAGTTATAAATATTTTGTAAAACACGAGACGGGGCTGAATGCACCGGGGCTTGCCCTGAATCGTGTACAGCGTCGGGTCGGGATCAGTCCCGCAGATGTCGAATCCTTGGATGACTTCTGGAGTGACCTCCTCAGCAGCACTCTCGACCTGGACCTCCTCAGGAACGGGCACTACACGTATGCAATGATGTATGCTTAGCATGGCATGAGGACAACAAATGAAATGCTTGAAAGTAAACCATTAAGATCTTGAGTACAACTTCCCTTCACGGTAAAGTTGTAAACACTTTACGGAAGGTAAAAGCAATGTTTCCTACTTTTGTTTTATTGACCATTTTAACGGTCATAGAAAGCCGCTACACAGCTTTACTACAACCAACATGCGACCCTAATACTTCTGTCAAGGATCACTATGGTGAAAGACCCTTGAAGTCAATCAATCCAAAATCACACCAAACGACAGGGATTATTCGCTTAGATTAATTCTACTAAATAAATACCCCATAACTAATAAACAAGTGTCCTAAAGTTTCCAATTGAGCTCAAACTTACCCAACAGATAGATCTTACCCTAAAACAGTACCACATAAATTTTCATGATTTTTGGATAATTCAGGAATTTATTAAAATTGCTCAAATTTGTATTTACTAATTAATATGCTGATTTTTAGTTCCCACAGAAAATGTCCAAACCTCATATATAATATTTTTATAAAATACTACATGCTCCAGAGAGTACCCACAATTATTTTTATGATTTTTAGACCAACAGAAATAATATTACGAAAATAACAAACACAGGAACTATTCATAGTAATTTAAAATAGAAATCCAATTGAAATTCCACGGGAAAAATGGAAAACGCCTTTTGGTCCGGGACGGCCCAAGTCAGGCAGGCCGGCCCACTCGGCCGCTCCCGCACCGGCCCGCGTCCAGGTGCCCATTCGAGGCGCTGACAGGCGGACCCGCCTGTCAGTTCCTCCTCCTACAACGGCCGGCGCCCACTCGCGCACACACGCGCACACGCGCGCACGTCGGCTCGCCGCGGAGCTCGCCGCCGGCGACCCCCGGGACGAAACCGAGCGCACCCCAGCGAACCCTAAGACCCAGCCGACAACCTAGCACATTAAGCCCGGGAGCTACGCGCCTCCGACGAGCTCGAGCTCGTCCATGGCGGACGCGGCGGCGCGGCTACCCCGTTCCAGCCGCGAGAGTGCGGTGGAATTGAATAAAAAGGCCAGGGAAGGACTAGGAGCTCACCACGGCTCTAGACCGACGGCTGGCCGAGGCTGAGATGGAGCGGAGCGACGAGCTTGACGACGGCGGCGGCGTGCAACGGCTCGGCCTCGACGACGAAGTCGCGTTCCGATGATCCTAGGGGACAAAATGGGACACCACTGTGAGCATGAGCTAAGGTATGACTCAGAGAGTCGCAAACGAGAGGTCTAAGGTAGAGAGGCTCACCACAGCGAGCTCGACGCGAGAGAGGTGGCTGCGGCGGTGCTCTGCCGGGCCCGAAGACGACGGCGTGCGTTCCGGGGCCCTCGACGCACGGAAGCTGAACCACTGAGGCACAAGTTGTGTTCAAGAATCCAGTGAGGCTAGAGACGAGCAGAATTTGGATGAGGAGGTCGGAGTGCGGCCAATTTTTGGCTCGAAGCCGAGGCGGGTCCGGCGGTGGTCGGGAAAGGATGGGGGGGCACAGAGGAGGGTGTCGTTGCCCTTTAAGCCGGCCAGAGGGAGGGACAGAAGCGGCATAGGGCGGCGCGCGATCTCCTGCACGGGAAACGGCACCGGGGACACGATCCCGGCCGGCACGGACGGCGGCGCGCGCGCCCGACACGGCGGCGGTTGCGACTGTGCGCGAACAGAGAGAAGAGACAGAGTACTGTAGCTCGTTTGAATGCCATTCAACCGGTTTTTGACCAATTTCATGAAATTTTGTGTGTCAACTTGGAAAGGTGTAAACATAAAAGTTATGGTGTTCAAAATTCTGAACAACATTGGTTTTGGGATCAACTCCAAATTTTGAATAATTTTGAAATTATTCAAAAGGGGGTAAATTCGCTATTTGAAATCCATTTCTAATCCCATCAAATTCTCTGGATTTTTCACAATAACTTTAAAATCTTCAAAAATAAAAGTTGTCCTATTTGAGGAGCTTTACAACTTTCATTAAATAAGTTTAGTCAGATTCTCAATAGTTTTTAAATTAGCATTTCAAATTTGAATTTTAAGGTGGTAATTAGGGTTTAATTTGAAATTCTATTAAAGAACTTCAAAAACACCCAAAATAAAAGTTGTTCTATATAAAAAGATCTACAACTTCTATTAAGGGACCATCACCAAATTCCAAGTGGATTTTGGTTTAGGATTTTAGGGTCCGCTATAACACCCCCTGGTGTTACGGTTAATTAAAACCTGCCATGTCATCATAATTGCATGTAATTCATCCAGCATAAAATCATTATTACTGTGCATCACTAGGGCAACTTTTCATTTTCACATGTGAATGTGCTTAGGAACCTTTGAGTGACTTTATGGTTTAAAATAGTTGTTTGTGTGTATGCCTCTAAATTTAAATAGAAAATAAAAAGGAAAACAATCAAAAATCCTAATCGGACCCAAATTTGAAAACTTAAGGGAATTAGGTGTTGGGCATCAAATAAAAGTTGTAAATTTTTAAACGTTGAGCAACTTCCATTTTGGATCATTTTGAAGTTACTGAAAATAATTTCGAATAAAACCTTAATCTAGGTTTTAAAGTTTAAATTTGAAATACAAATTCAAAAACTAGTAGGAATTTGATGATGGTCTTTTAATAAAAGTTTTAGCCCTTTTAATATGGAACAACTTTTATGTTGAAAGATTTTAAAGTTTATTAGTGGAAATTTAAATCAAACCCCAATTAGTGTTTGTTTATTTAAAATTTAAAATGCCGTTTTAAAAACTATTAAGAATTTGGGCAAAAGCCTTTAATGGAAGTTGAAAGGCTTTTTAAGTTGAACCACATTTACATTTGGGGATTTTGAATTTATACATTGAAATTTCAAATTAAACCCTAAGGAGTGTTTGAGAATTTAAATTTGAAATGCTATTTTAAAAACTATGAAGAATCTGACAAAACTCCTTTAATGAAAGTTGTAGGGTTCAACAAGTAGAACAACTTTCATCTTTACAGATTTTCATGTTGTTGAGAAAAGTTTGGAGAATTTTATTGAATTGCAAATCAATTTCAAATTCAAGTTTTACCCCCTTTTAAATAATTTCAAAACTGAGGAGAATTTGAATATAGACCAAAAATAAAAATTGTTCTACACAAAATTTACTACAACTTTCATATTGACCATTTTTCAAGTTGTTACACAAAGTGTGGGGTAATTTTAGCAAAAATTCAAAAGGGGGCATGGTCTGCTACAGTAGACATGGGGGGGCCGGCTCTGTGCGCTGCGTGCGTGCTCAGGCGCGTGCCGCGCCGGCCGCCGGCGATGCCCGGGCCTGGCCAGGCCCTGTTGCCGGCGTGTCGAACTCGTGAGGAGGGCCCCGGCCACGTCCTAATCCCACCGCTGTCATATATATGCCACACCCGGTCCTCTGCTCTGCTCGCGGCTCCGCCCGCGTGCGCGTGCTGGCCGCCGGCGATGCCCGGGGCCGGCCAGCCGCGTGTCGCCGGTGAGACCGGGCCCGTGGGGGTCCTCCCCACGTCGCTGACGCCGCCTCCGTCCTTTAAAACGCACGTCGTCGCCCCTGTCCTTTTCTCTCCGCCATCGCCATCACCGAACGAGCTTCGGTCCATGGCTGATTTGGTGTTGCTCGGAGCCTCACCACTCAATTCCTTTTTACCCCAGCTTTACCATATCGTAGTGCGCCTCTAGAAACCATTTTCGTCCCTTGCCACCGTCGGAGTCGCTCAGTAACCGCAGCCTCCTTCTCGGCCTCCGGCGGAGCGCCGCCGCTCTCTGCCCGACGTGACTACCCCGGGCTCGGTGAGAGGCTGCTTGTTTTGCCCGATGTTCTAGAGCCCCTGTACCCTAGTGATGTTCTCAGTAAAAACTGGGGATCATTTTGTCCACAGGTTCCGCCGGAACGGAGGCTCGCCGTCGTGACCGCGCCGCCGAGCCCGCCATCGTCGTCAAGCCTAGTGCTCCTGGCCGTTCCAGTCGTTGACCGTGTGTGCGTTGAATCCGCGGTGAGATACTGAGACTTCCTGAGTGCCTTGTTTGGTCTATACCACCTCGTCGTGATGGGAACGCATCGCGCCGCCACAGCCAGCCACCTGGACGCCGGCGAGCTTGCGTCCAAGCCGAAGAAAATAGTTTTTCTCCTAAACCTGTTTGACTCGGTGTGCCGCATCTGTGGGTGTCCTCGCCGTCACCTTCCAGCTCACCGGCGGCAAACTTGGTGCCGGCCGGGCCATGCCGGCTCTGCTCCGTTCGGCGGCGGGAGGGAGAAAGCAGAAGAGGGAGTGTGAGAGAGAGAGAGCCGACGGGTGGGGGCCGGCTGTCAGCGGGTCAGGGAGAGAGGGAGTCGCGCTGGGCCGGCCTGGCTGTTTTGGGCCGTCTGTTGGGCCGCTTGGGCCGGCCAGAGTAGGCGCAGTGAGAAGGAGAGGGTGCGGGCAGGCCGGGCTTCTCTGATAGGTGTAGAATAATAGAAAAATAAGAAAGGTGGTATTTGGGTACTTTCTGCAGAGGATAAAAATACAACTTTTAATTAGAAAAACCAAATTTGATGAATTTTAATAAATTCTCTGTTAATCCAAAAATCATGAAACTTGTTTTGGAAATGTTTTAGGATAAGTACTATCTATGGAAAAATTTTGAGCTCAAATGGAAATAATTTAATTATTTCTTATTTATTACTTGTTTAATTAAGTAATTAAGAAAAGGTTATTAGGATTTAAAATTTTAATAATTTGTTAAATCTTTTAGGGTTTCGTTAAACCTCTCGTAGCACCTGAACCCTGCTGCTCCAAGTTTTGATGATCATTTACTTTGTAAGTATAAAATGAATTACCCTATGTAGTAATTAAATGCCAAAACAAAAAAAAATTCTAATTGATGAATGGACGAATAAAAATGAGTAGAAACCCTAATTCACTTTTGTGTGGTGTGACATTTGGATTGAGTGATATCCCTGGGTCATTAACTTGAGATGATCCTTGGCACCTTAATTAGTGTTTGGGGTTCTTAATTAAGTTGTTAAATTGGAACACAAATAAATTATGTTAGTCGCATATGATGACCGGGTTTAAATAATTTGCTTAGGCAAAGGGGTTGATAGTGATTTAGGGGAAGAACCAATCCGACTTTCAATGACTATTAAAACGATCAATAAACCAAAGTAGTTAATACTCGATAGTAATTAGTTTTGTTGACTTACAACTTTATCGTGAAGGAAAGTTGTACTCAACTTTCAAATTAAGTTTACTTACAATTGATCGGTGATTTTGTGCATCTCCTGCAACATGGCATACATGTCATCATATAAGTGTTGTATTATTATTTCGTGTAGTGAACGCGCGGTGATTATTATCTGAAGCGTGTCCCGAGTAAGGTCTTCACTCGGTGGACGTGGATCCTTCTTGGTGATTGACGTCAGGGTTTCGTCTACTTCAAGCAACAGGCAAGCCCCGGTGCATTTGCCCCTCCTTGTTTTTTTAAAATATTTATCACTTGAGTTAATCTACTGCATTAGGTTAATAGGAGTTGAGTGATAACCTATTGATGCATTACCTTTCCTTGACCGCATATTATACCTGAGACCCTGATTTATTTAAAAGTATTGAAAAATGCTTAGTCATGCTTAATGATAGAGTTGCAAAAATGCTATTTTGAAAACTGTGATGATATGAAACGAATGAATCAGTTTATGGGATTGGTATTGTCCTCGTTTGGTGATGGTGTACTTGGCCAGTCCATTAACATCAACGTGGAAGGGTTTTCCGCTTGGTTGACCATCTGTTTGGGTTAGAGTCCCAACGATCCTCGCCATCGGAAAAGGGATGCGAAAACCGGGTGGTCACCAGTGTACTTGGGTTAGAGTCCCAATGCATGGTGTCCAACGGAAAAATATTTAGGGACCATTCGTTGTCAGCCTGCTGTGATCATGACTTTGCAACTAGCCACATACTACGGAAAGCCTCTGACTCCGGTGGCTCTACTGCTGGAACCGACAACCACGCACTGGGAGTGGAGAGATGGCGAGAGTAGCGTGTACCCTCGTGGCCGGCGTGCCTGGAGACTAGAGGGGTACTGTGCTCTCGGGTGGCGCAGGACCGGTTCCGGGGTATGAAAAGCCGTGGTAGGCGGGGTTGGCATATGCAAGCTTAAGTGCTACATATGCAGTGTGGATAGGGATCCCTAGCTGGGTACTTCTGGATTCGAATCGACGTTGCTCCTCGGTTAATGGAGACATGATCCTCACACTTACAGCGAAGAGTGGTTCGAAACTAGGTGTTTTCGAGAATGAAAAGGAAATTGAAAGTACATGATATATGAGAATTGATATTGGAATTATGGATATGAATAAAATAATATTGAGATCAAATAATGAAATAGGATAGTGATGCTTTTCTGCAAAATACTTTGACTCTTGTTCAAGCCTTACCTTGACTCCCCTCAGCCTGCATTCCTGAGTATAATTTTACACCTTTAGTCGGGTAAGTCTTGCGGAGTATCCCAGTACTCAGGGTTTGTTAACCCCTGTTACAGGTAAACTGAGTGTGCAGTTCTGCGTGGGACTGTGCCGGTCAGCGGATCGTGCAGGGATGAAGATGTGTATATAATAAGACCCTTGGGCAGGGTGTTTAGTTGTATATCGCTACTCCACTATGAAACTCTGGTTTGGGATAATGTAAGATAGATTTGTAAATCTATATTAATGTAACTCTTCCGCACTCTTTACTCTGATTTATCACATTTGTGTAAACTGTTGTAATACTTGTAAGGTCTTTACAATGAGATCCTCGGGGAAAGCAGGGTCTCCTATGAGACCCGACGGACCACCGAAGTCAAAAGGGAACTCGTGCATACTAGTCAAAGGTCCTTAGGGACGATGACGGGGCACGTGGGCCCTATGGTTAAGGCGGTTCTGTCACAAGTGGTATCAGAGCATTTCATTGTGAAGCACTTGCAGTATTACTTTACAAAAACTTCAAAAGGATTTCGAATGAATAAAATTGATGGGTAGTTTGGTCCGAGTTGTTTCCGAACTTTCCTCATTCATTCTATAGCATCTTTCCTCGATTACTTCTATAGATCTATAGTTTGGTTTCGAGCTTAGTAGTGGATTAGCACCTTAAGTATGCCCTATGTTTGAAAGCGTTGAGTGCATGTCACTCTAATAATTAAATCAGTATATTACGTATATGTCAGGGTATCCTAACTTGCGTTGGAACGCTCATGCATCATGACATCACAACTATTAGTAATACCCCCGGATATGAATTAAATCTTTACTTTCTAAAATAAAACCTGTTTTCAAATATATATTTTGTTAAAAACAAATCCTTACCTTTCTTTTCAATAGATGGATCCGCAAGACCCTACCACTGGAATCGACGAATGCCTGGCTATGTTCGGAACTCCTACGGTGTTGTGGCAGTTACTTCTGGAAGTAGGCTACTCGAAACCACCAAAGTATCGTTGGTCCCGTACTGTTGTCCTTGGTCGGTCGTGGTACGAAGTGTCACTTCGGATCCCAGCTGGTACCACTGCTCCGTTTTGGCCAGCTTGGGAAGCACAAGCAGAAGGTATGAGTCCTTGGGAAGGAGCTCAGGCTACAGCATTGGAAGTCCTGAGAAAGATCTGCTTCAGGTGTCAGAAAGAAGTCAGAGTTTCTACTTTGAGAATGTTTCCGTCAGAGGCACTACGGAGTTGGGATGGTCTTCAACGACAAGCCAAGCAATTGGAAGAGAAGTCTGATCAACAGGATCCCATATTGGTAGCCACTACTCGAGCCATGCTAGCCGTCCTTAACCTCCATCTGACCCGTGAGCAGGGACGCGAGGAATGGCAGGAACTTTACGCTGAATGTTATGAAGCACTCAAGAGTACAGAACTCAAGGAGAAGAAGGCCAATAAGAAAGCCTTAAAGTGGCAAGAGGCTGCTCAGATCAGCGATGTGGAAAAGATCAGTTTGGACGTCCAGGTGGAAGCACTCGAAGCACAGCGACAAGTAGACCAACACCGCATAGAAGAACTGGAGAGTCTGGTGGGTGGTCTTCACCTTCAGATAGGACTTCTCATCCAGCAGCGCGAAGAAGCTCATTCTTATGCCGTAATGGCAAGAGAAGGTCTTAGAGAGACCGTTGGATATCTGCAGCATCAGGATGCGATGTTTTGGGGCCTGCATAATACCTATCAGCAACAACTTCAGGCAGCCCATCAGAACATTGCCGATCTGCAATGAGAAGTGCAAATGCTCCATGCCATGAACGATCCAATTCCTGATATAGATGTTCCAGCAGCTGACCATCAGGAAGAGTCTGGTTCAGCAGAGAATGCCGATGAAGAGTTGGAGGAAGTAGCAAGTGACTCGGAGTCAGAAGTAGTGAGTGGTCGAGTCAATTAGTTTATGAAGCTAAATAGTATCCTAGACCCAGTGTCAGATCAGATTAAGTCTGAGATTGAGTGTCCTTGTAATCCAAAACCCTGTGTCGGTAGGAAACTGGTGTAATGGTAGTCGACCTAAACTAGTAGCCAATGTGAACTAATGTGTAAATCTTGGATAATCCTATGTCATCGGCCAGATCATTTCATACTTAAGCTTATGAGTGTTAGGTATTCAACAGTTGGTAAATTTTTTCATAGGACTAGGTTTTGCAATCACCGCTAAACTTCGCTCCATAAGTTTCTAGTCCTTGGGAAACTTCTGGATGCACTCATTCACTATTCCAACTCGACACAAAACTTTGGCTAATCCTTGGTTTATTAAGTCCATTCGTGTAAAATTTTTATCTTCTCCTTTCAAAACACTGCTATTTCCTTGAAAGCTATTGTAATTGTAGTCTATGGGATATCGTGCTCCAAGACCATGACACAGCGTCGAAATCTGGGGTCTCCTAGGGATCGCAACCATGGGAATTTACTGCCGGACGCTCGCTGTTGTCAGGATTGATGATCATGGTCCTAGTCTGCAATTAATGTGTTTCACCCCTTTCAAATATATTTTACAAGAATTCGTATCCATATTTCTTCCTGAGTTTCAAAATCCTTTTGCTCTTTTTAACTATATCAAAACCCACTTTGTGAATTCACATCTGATCTCTCCGAATCCCCAATATTCTTTGTCTTTGCAATCATCTTAATTTCATCTGACAGAATAACAGGAACCAATTTGGAAATGATACCTAAAATCCAATCGCTTGGAAATGGTATCTGCGATCCGCTGAGGATTTCCTGTTGTTTTAGGGACTTCTGGTTATTTATAAATGCCTTGAGATCTATTTTAAAATTCACTTCTTCGGAAACTTTGGGACGCCCTTTAATTCACCCACAGACTCAGGATGAGAACCTAGCACTAGACCGTGACTTTTATCTGCATACGTGTCATGCCTTGATCCGACACGTGTCCCTCACTCAACTCCAACATGTTATTCCCAAAATCGTTATGGTTGTGCCTATAGTGATGTCATGACCTGTGACCACGATGCCGCGTCGAGACCTAGGGTCCTCACGTGCCATGGCCACGGCGAGATTCGGCTAGGCACGCGTAGGTATCGAGGCCTAGGGCTGTGACGTACTGTAGCCTCGCAACCAATAAAGTTCTTTGTTTGCACTATAGGTGGAAACAAATTCATCTTGCTATGATGTAACATGATCTACGGCTGCGATACAATATAGCAACCTGAGATCTCCTGTAACTCACAATCACATGAGATTCTGATGGGTATATGCTCGTATCAAGGTCTGTGGTCATTGTACATCATAGATACAATTGATTTATTTTTCTCTTTTTACCAAGGTTACTTTAATTGTATTCTATGATGGTATCTCGAACCGTGACTATGGTGCCGTGTCAAAACTTGGAATCTTCTGTGAACTGCAGTCACATAAGACCTTAATAGGGTACGCACTGGTATCGTAGTCGGTACTCCTGAATCATCGTAGCTCGCAATTAATGTGCCCCCACTCTCCTGGAAACCCACCCTTAAAAGATATTCCTCGCAAGGGTTGTATTTCGAAGAAATAAGGTTTCAAGTTTTAGTGTTGAGAAACAACTGATTAGGTCAAATAAGAATCTTCATCATAACAGGTAGTACGAGAAGTGTGGACTAGTAGCTTATCAACCCAAGTGTCTGAACACTGGTCAGTGGCACAGGATGTACTTCATGTGACACCACTCGAGAAGTAACTTCAAGTGCCAGATCGGGTTATTGACTTGGTAGGAGTAGAATTGAACTAAATCTGACGCACTCCGAATACTCAGTGTGAGTCACAAACCAATAAGAGATCGTGTTACTCAAAGGACTTCAACAGGATGATGGACAAGTATGTTGGAATCAGTCTTTAGGAAAAAAAAAGCTACCCAAGAGATCAGAGAATTTCTCACCTGAAAACATTCTTAAGTTCTTAGCTCACCTTTAAAAAATAATTTACCCCTTTTCAAATCCTACAAAATGTAAGATCCCTACTTGCTCTACAGTCAAGATTTGAAAAATATTTACTTGACACATTTTCTTTTCCATTACTTAACCTAAGGCTCTAGCCGCTTCTTAAATCTCGGGACGAGATTTCTTTTAGGGGGGAAGGCTATAACACCCATGGTGTTACGGTTAATTAAAACCTGCCATGTCATCATGATTGCATGTAATTCATCCAGCATAAAATCATTATTACTGTGCATCACTAGGGCAACTTTTCATTTTCACATGTGAATGTGCTTAGGAACCTTTGAGTGACTTTATGGTTTAAAATAGTTGTTTGTGTGTATGCCTCTAAATTTAAATAGAAAATAAAATGGAAAACAAATAAAAATCCTAATCGGACCCAAATTTGAAAACTTAAGGGAATTAGGTGTTGGGCATCAAATAAAAGTTCTAAATTTTTAAACGTTGAGCAACTTCCATTTTGGATCATTTTGAAGTTATTGAAAATAATTTCGAATAAAACCTTAATCTAGGTTTTAAAGTTTAAATTTGAAATACAAATTCAAAAACTAGTAGGAATTTGATGATGGTCTTTTAATAAAAGTTTTAGCCCTTTTAATATGGAACAACTTTTATGTTGAAAGATTTTAAAGTTTATTAGTGGAAATTTAAATCAAACCCCAATTAGTGTTTGTTTATTTAAAATTTAAAATGCCGTTTTAAAAACTATTAAGAATTTGGGCAAAAGCCTTTAATGGAAGTTGAAAGGCTTTTTAAGTTGAACCACATTTACATTTGGGGATTTTGAATTTATACATTGAAATTTCAAATTAAACCCTAAGGAGTGTTTGAGAATTTAAATTTGAAATGCTATTTTAAAAACAATGAAGAATCTGACAAAACTCCTTTAATGAAAGTTGTAGGGTTCAACAAGTAGAACAACTTTCATCTTTACAGATTTTCATGTTGTTGAGAAAAGTTTGGAGAATTTTATTGAATTGCAAATCAATTTTAAATTCAAGTTTTACCCCCTTTAAATAATTTCAAAACTGAGGAGAATTTGAATATAGACCAAAAATAAAAATTGTTCTACACAAAATTTGCTACAACTTTCATATTGACTATTTTTCAAGTTGTTACACAAAGTGTGGGGTAATTTTAGCAAAAAGTCAAAAGGGGGCATGGTCTGCTACAGTAGACATGGGGGGGCGGCTCTGTGCGCTGCGTGCGTGCTTAGGCGCGTGCCGCGCCGGCCGCCGGCGATGCCCGGGCCTGGCCAGGCCCTGTTGCCGGCGTGTCGAACTCGTGAGGAGGGCCCCGGCCACGTCCTAATCCCACCGCTGTCATATATATGCCACACCCGGTCCTCTGCTCTGCTCGCGGCTCTGCCCGCGTGCGCGTGCTGGCCGCCGGCGATGCCCGGGGCCGGCCAGCCGCGTGTCGCCGGTGAGACCGGGCCCGTGGGGGTCCTCTCCACGTCGCTGACGCCGCCTCCGTCCTTTAAAACGCACGTCGTCGCCCCTGTCCTTTTCTCTCCGCCATCGCCATCACCGAACGAGCTTCGGTCCATGGCTGATTTGGTGTTGCTCGGAGCCTCACCACTCAATTCCTTTTTACCCCAGCTTTACCATATTGTAGTGCGCCTCTAGAAACCATTTTCGTCCCTTGCCACCGTCGGAGTCGCTCAGTAACCGCAGCCTCCTTCTCGGCCTCCGGCGGAGCGCCGCCGCTCTCTGCCCGACGTGACTACCCCGGGCTCGGTGAGAGGCTGCTTGTTTTGCCCGATGTTCTAGAGCCCCTGTACCCTAGTGATGTTCTCAGTAAAATCCGGGGATCATTTTGTCCACAAGTTCCGCCGGAATGGAGGCTCGCCGTCGTGACCGCGCCGCCGAGCCCGCCATCGTCGTCAAGCCTAGTGCTCCTGGCCGTTCCAGTCGTTGACCGTGTGTGCGTCGAATCCGCGGTGAGATACTGAGACTTCCTGAGTGCCTTGTTTGGTCTCTACCACCTCGTCGTGATGGGAACGCATCGCGCCGCCACAGCCAGCCACCTGGACGCCGGCGAGCTTGCGTCCAAGCCGAAGAAAATAGTTTTTCTCCTAAACCTGTTTGACTCGGTGTGCCGCATCTGTGGGTGTCCTCGCCGTCACCTTCCAGCTCACCGGCGGCTAACTTGGTGCCGGCCGGGCCATGCCGGCTCTGCTCCGGTCGGCGGCGGGAGGGAGAAAGCAAAAGAGGGAGTGTGAGAGAGAGAGAGCTGACGGGTGGGGGCCGGCTGTCAGCGGGTCAGGGAGAGAGGGAGTCGCGCTGGGCCGGCCTGGCTGTTTTGGGCCGTCTGTTTGGCCGCTTGGGCCGGCCAGAGTAGGCGCAGTGAGAAGGAGAGGGTGCGGGCAGGCCGGGCCGGTTGGCCGTGGTGGGCCGGTTCGGGCTGGGAATCAGTTTTCTATTTACCCTGGGAATTAGTTGGATTTTCTATTTTTGAATAGTGCTGCATGTTTGCATTTTTGGGTAAATTAATCCACTGCATGAAAAATCCTAAAAATATTTTTGTATATTCTCTGATAGGTGTAGAATAATAGAAAAATAAGAAAGGTGGTATTTGGGTACTTTCTGCAGAGGATAAAAGTACAACTTTTAATTAGAAAAACCAAATTTGATGAATTTTAATAAATTCTCTGTTAATCCAAAAATCATGAAACTTGTTTTGGAAATGTTTTAGGATAAGTACTATCTATGGAAAAATTTTGAGCTCAAATGGAAATAATTTAATTATTTCTTATTTATTACTTGTTTAATTAAGTAATTAAGAAAAGGTTATTAGGATTTAAAATTTTAATAATTTGTTAAATCTTTTAGGGTTTCGTTAAACCTCTCGTAGCACCTGAACCCTGCTGCTCCAAGTTTTGACGATCATTTACTTTGTAAGTATAAAATGAATTACCCTATGTAGTAATTAAATGCCAAAACAAAAAAAAATTTCTAATTGATGAATGGACGAATAAAAATGAGTAGAAACCCTAATTCACTTTTGTGTGGTGTGACATTTGGATTGAGTGATATCCCTGGGTCATTAACTTGAGATGATCCTTGGCACCTTAATTAGTGTTTGGGGTTCTTAATTAAGTTGTTAAATTGGAACACAAATAAATTATGTTAGTCGCATATGATGACCGGGTTTAAATAATTTGCTTAGGCAAAGGGGTTGATAGTGATTTAGGGGAAGAACCAATCCGACTTTCAACGACTATTAAAACGATCAATAAACCAAAGTAGTTAATACTCGATAGTAATTAGTTTTGTTGACTTACAACTTTATCGTGAAGGAAAGTTATACTCAACTTTCAAATTAAGTTTACTTACTATTGATCGGTGATTTTGTGCATCTCCTGCAACATGGCATACATGTCATCATATAAGTGTTGTATTATTATTTCGTGTAGTGAACGCGCGGTGATTATTATCTGAAGCGTGTCCCGAGTAAGGTCTTCACTCGGTGGACGTGGATCCTTCTCGGTGATTGACGTCAGGGTTTCGTCTACTTCAAGCAACAGGCAAGCCCCGGTGCATTTGCCCCTCCTTGTTTTTTAAAATATTTATCACTTGAGTTAATCTACTGCATTAGGTTAATAGGAGTTGAGTGATAACCTATTGATGCATTACCTTTCCTTGACCACATATTATACCTGAGACCCTGATTTATTTAAAAGTATTGAAAAATGCTTAGTCATGCTTAATGATAGAGTTGCAAAAATGCTATTTTGGAAACTATGATGATATGAAACGAATGAATCAGTTTATGGGATTGGTATTGTCCTCGTTTGGTGATGGTGTACTTGGCCAGTCCATTAACATCAACGTGGAAGGGTTTTCCGTTTGGTTGACCATCTGTTTGGGTTAGAGTCCCAACGATCCTCGCCATCGGAAAAGGGATGCGAAAACCGGGTGGTCACCAGTGTACTTGGGTTAGAGTCCCAATGCATGGTGTCCAACGGAAAAATATTTAGGGACCATTCGTTGTCGGCCTGCTGTGATCATGACTTTGCAACTAGCCACATACTACGGAAAGCCTCTGACTCCGGTGGCTCTACTGCTGGAACCGACAACCACGCACTGGGAGTGGAGAGATGGCGAGAGTAGCGTGTACCCTCGTGGCCGGCGTGCCTAGAGACTAGAGGGGTAATGTGCTCTCGGGTGGCGCAGGACCGGTTCTGGGGTATGAAAAGCCGTGGTAGGCGGGGTTGGCATATGCAAGCTTAAGTGCTACATATGCATTGTGGATAGGGATCCCCAGCTGGGTACTTCTGGATTCGAATCGACGTTGCTCCTCGGTTAATGGAGACATGATCCTCACACTTACAGCGAAGAGTGGTTCGAAACTAGGTGTTTTCGAGAATGAAAAGGAAATTGAAAGTACATGATATATGAGAATTGATATTGGAATTATGGATATGAATAAAATAATATTGAGATCAAATAATGAAATAGGATAGTGATGCTTTTCTGCAAAATACTTTGACTCTTGTTCAAGCCTTACCTTGACTCCCCTCAGCCTGTATTCCTGAGTATAATTTTACACCTTTAGTCGGGTAAGTCTTGCGGAGTATCCCAGTACTCAGGGTTTGTTAACCCCTGTTACAGGTAAACTGAGTGTGCAGTTCTGCGTGGGACCGTGCTGGTCAGTGGATCGTGCAGGGATGAAGATGTGTATATAATAAGACCCTTGGGCAGGGTGTTTAGTTGTATATCGCTACTCCACTACGAAACTCTGGTTTGGGATAATGTAAGATAGATTTGTAAATCTATATTAATGTAACTCTTCCGCACTCTTTACTCTGATTTATCACATTTGTGTAAACTGTTGTAATACTTGTAAGGTCTTTACAATAAGATCCTCGGGGAAAGCAGGGTCTCCTATGAGACCCGACGGACCACCGAAGTCAAAAGGGAACTCGTGCATACTAGTCAAAGGTCCTTAGGGACGATGACGGGGCACGTGGGCCCTATGATTAAGGCGGTTCTGTCACATCCGATTAGGGCTTAGTTTGAATTTTCCTTTTTGATTTATTTTTAATTCTCAAATGATAATTCAATCACAACATCCAAGGCATTTATCAATGAACCACTCTAAGGACCCTAAGCACAATCAAATGCAAATGCTTAATAATAAACATGATGACATGTCATAATTAATTAGCCGTAATACCCGGGGTATTACAGCCCTTCCCCCTTAAATAAATCTCGTCCCGAGATTTGATAGATGATAAACCTTAGGGTTAAGTCATGGAAAAGAAAATGTCTCAAGTAAACCTACTCTAGTTTCTACCATAAGATAATAAGGGAAGTTCATACCGACTATAACCAGAAACTTTACATTTACAATGTAGCAAAGAACTCGGGGAAGTTTTCGACGAGATAGTCTTCAGACTCCCAGGTGGCTTCATCCTCGGAATGTTCGCTCCATTGAATCTTGTACCATCTTGTAGTGGTTCTCCGAGTGACGCGATCCTTCTGATCCAAGACTTGGATAGGATACTCAGAGTACGTTAGGTCGGGTTGGAGTTCTATTCCCTCAATATCCACGACTTGATCTGGCACCCGAAGACACTTTTTGAGTTGTGATACATGAAAAACGTTGTGTACGGCTGAGAGATGATCTGGCAGCTTCAACTTATAAGCTACTTTCCCATGACGAGCTATGATTTGAAATGGTCCAATGTATCGAGGAGCTAATTTGCCTTTAACTCCAAATCGATTAATTCCCTTCATGGGTGAGACTTTGAGATAGACATAATCTCCTGTCTTAAACACCAAGGGACGACGCCTTTGATCGGCGTAACTCTTCTGTCGTGACTGTGCAACCTTTAGGTTATCTTGTATCTGCCGGACCTTTGCTTCAGTCTCTTCCACCAAGTCAACGCCGAAGTACCATCTCTCCCCAGGCTCAGACCAATTCAGGGGTGTTCGACACCTACGACCATATACCACCTCAAACGGTGCCATTTTGATGCTTTCTTGGTAGCTGTTATTGTACGAAAATTCTGCCAGTGCCAAACACTCATCCCAAGATTCGGTGTAATTGAGTGCACATGCTCTCAACATGTCCTCCAACACCTGGTTGACTCTCTCCGTCTGTCCGTCAGTCTGCGGATGATATGCTGTGCTATGTAAAAGCTTTGTTCCTAGTGACTTGTGGAAAGCTCTTCAAAAGTTGGAAATGAATTGAGAACCTCGATCAGAGACAATGGTCTTGGGCACACCATGAAGCTTCATCAAATTCTGGATGTACAGCTTTGCATAGTTCACTGTAGTGTAAATAGTCTTGACGGGGATGAAGTGGGCTTGCTTAGTGAGGCGATCAACCACAACCCAGACTGAGTCAAAACCCCTGGGTGTTTTTGGCAGACCTACGATAAAATCCATGCTAATGTCCTCCCATTTCCACGCAGGAACAGGCAGTGGTTGTAGTTCTCCACCGGGCTTCATGTGTACAGCTTTCACTTTCTGACAAGTGTCACACTTCGCTACATATCGAGCGATCTCTATTTTCATTTTAGTCCACCAGAACTTTTGCCTCAAATCCTGGTACATTTTATTGCTCCCAGGGTGGATGGAGAACCTAGTCAAATGTGCTTCATCCAAAATCTTTTGTCGCAACTCGGGTACCTTTGGAACTACTAGCCGCCCCTTGAACCATACGACCCCTTCCTCGTCAATCCTGAAACAATCTACGGTACCAGCTTGGACTTTCTCCTTAATATGCTTGATGCCTTTGCTTCCTTTCTGAGCTGCGATTATCTCATCACGGATGGTGGTCTCAATACTAACATGATTCAAACTACCCTGTTCAACTATTTCTACCCCCAACTTCTCTAGTTCATAGCATAAAGAAAGGTCTCGGGGCTTTACTGCCAAACAACTGCAATGAATCTTGCGACTGAGCGCATCGGCAACCACATTTGCTTTACCAGGGTGATAATGCACTTCAATGTCATAATCCTTGATCAACTCGAGCCATCTTCATTGTCTCATGTTCAACTCTTCTTGGGTAAATATATATTTCAGGCTCTTGTGATCGGTGTAAATCTTGCAAGTACTACCAAGCAAATAATGACGCCAAATTTTCAGTGCATGGACCACAGCTGCCAGTTCTAGATCATGAGTGGGATAATTTTCTTCATGACGCTTAAGCTGTCGTGACGCATAAGCAATGACTCGGCCTTCTTGCATCAAAACACAACCTAGGCCGGTTCCAGAAGCGTCGCAGTATACGTCGAATGGCTTTTCAATGTCCGGTTGAGCTAGGACTGGGGCAGTGGTTAACAACTTCTTCAAAGTCTGAAATGCTTGCTCACACTCAGGTGACCAGGCAAACTTGACCTCGTTCTTCAATAAGTTGGTAATAGGCTTAGATATTTTGGAAAAATCCGGAATAAAACGGCGGTAATATCCTGCCATTCCCATAACTACGGACTTGATGTACTGTGGTTGGTGGTTTCCAATTCAAGATCTCTTCCACTTTGCTTGGGTCAACCGATACACCTTCGGCCGACAGAATATGCCCAAGAAACGGAACTCTGTCCAACCAAAACTCGCACTTGCTGAACTTGGCATACAGTCGATGTTCTCGCAACCGAGTTAGGACTACACGAAGGTGTTTGGCATGCTCTTCCGGGTTTTTGGAGTAGACCAGTATGTCGTCGATGAACACGACTACAAACTTGTCGAGTTCGGGCATGAAGACTGAATTCATAAGGTACATGAAGTAGGCAGGGGCATTGGTCAGGCCGAAAGACATAACCAGATACTCGTAAAGACCATATCTGGTAGTGAAGGCTGTTTTGGGAATATCTTCTGGACGGATTTTTATTTGGTGGTACCCCGATCGGAGGTCAATTTTTGAGAATACCTTGGCCCCCGCAAGCTGGTCAAAAAGTAGATCTATGCGAGGCAAAGGGTACTTATTTTTTATAGTGACCTCATTGAGGGGACGGTAATCGACACAGAGTCTGAGGGAACTGTCCTTCTTTTTAACAAAAATAGCAGGACAACCCCAAGGGGATGAACTAGGACTGATGAAACCCTTATCCAACAGACCCTGCAACTGAACTTTCAACTCTGCCAACTCCTTTGGCGGCATTCTGTATGCTCTACGGGAAATAGGTGCTGTTCCAGGCTTCAGCTCAATGGCAAATTCTACATCACGGTCAGGGGGTAAGCCAGGCAATTCGTCAGGGAATACATCCGGAAATTCACAGACTACCGGAATGTTCCGCACCTCTTTAACTGTGGTTGCACATACCCTACCAATTGCTCTTTGAGGTATGGGAAGTTGGATAAGAAGTTGAGTTTGGCTATTAGGCAAGTTTACTTTGATGGTTCTATTCAGCACGTCTATGAGAGCTCTGTGCTGATACATCCAATTCATGCCTAATATCACATCTATATCCTGATCCTTCAGCACTATCATCGAGGTCGGGAATATATGCCCGCCAAGTTCTATGGGCACCCGATGTACTATCTCTTTAGTACTAATGCGCCCTCCGGGCGACTGTATAAGTAAACTTTCCTCTATCAGCCCAATCGGAATTTCATGCTTGACAACAAATGTATGATTGATGAATGAATGCGATGCACCGGAATCGAAAAGCATGATAGCAGGATGACTTGCGACAGGGAACCTACCCAGCATGACGGGTTCACCTTCAGGAATGTCTCCAACTTGCGTGTAGTAGACCTGTCCTGCTTTTCTCACAACCTTTCCCTTCTGGGCCTGCTGTTGGTGGCCACGGTGCTGAGTCTGCTGCTGCTGTCCACCAGGAGCCTTCTGTGCATTCTGATTGTATTGTTTGGGAAAGGGACAGTTGCGGGACCAATGTCCCATCTTGCCACAATTGTAGCAAGGCTGGTTATATGTTGCTTGAGGAGTGGTTACGCGAACGCTAGGGGCATTCGGCTGGGTGACGCTTTGTTGGTTAGAAGTGTGAGAAGTAGCAGCAGTTTGAACTACGACCTGCTGATGAGGATACTGGGGACGTGTGTGATGAGTGGGATGGTATATAATTTTCTGGCGCTTTTGATGGCCAGAAGATCCCGCTGACCCAGACTTCTTCTTTTTCTTCTCTTCTTGGTGCTTGCGATCACTTTCTTCAAAAGCTATGGCACTGTTGATAGCCTCATGATAAGTGCAGTTGAGATTGTTAGACAGGCTTCGCTGAATCTTGAAGTTCAAACCCCTGACAAAACAATCCTTCTTCTTTTGATCGGTGTTAGTATGCTCAGAGGCATACTGCGACAGGTGATTGAATTGACTGACATACTGCATGACTGTAGACTCCTTTTGTTGCAGTGCCAAGAATTGATCCAATTTCATCTTCATCACCCCCGCAGGGATGTAATGTGCACGAAATTCCTCACGAAACTCCGCCCAAGTAAGTTGATGCCCTACCGGCTGTGCTGACTGGAGGTTTGCGAACCAAGCGCTTGCAGGACCTCGGAGTTGCTGTGCTGCAAACAACGGCTTCTGGGTTTCCGTGCAGCGAATCAATCCAAATTTCTGCTCCATGATACGGAGCCAGTCGTCTGCTTCCAGCGGCTCATCCGCTTTGGTAAACACCGGTGGACGGGTGTCTATGAAGTCCACATAAGTGGTTTCCTCATCATGGGAGCGGCCACGACGCCCAACACGATCATCCCGATTTTGCGCAAGCAATGCCGTAGCATTAGCTAGGGCAGCAATGGCATCAGCCAAGGTAGGTGGAATTGGCGGTGCTTGCGGAATGGCCCTGTCCTCGGAAGTACTAGCACCAGTTGAGCGGGTGTTAACAGGCATCTGTGCATATTCAAACCAAACTGAGTCTCAGATTACTTAATCAGGTCTTAATACAATACACACCATACAATACGATAGGTAGAGTACACATCCAACACTCGATAAAGTTCTCAAACCATACTAAGGTTTTCATGGCACTACTGACATTACAATACCCCAAAGAGTGCAAATACTGATATCTCTAGTCCTATAGCTAATCTAGACGTCGTCTCCCACGGTCCCGTCAGAGACGACACCGTCCTCGTCAACCTCCGCCACGTGCTCCTCGACACCCTCCTCGACGTCCTCGTCGGCATCCTCCTCGATGATCACCTGGAGTGGCTCAATCTCCTCGTCCACGTCCTCCATGTCCTGATCCTCAGGACCAATGACCACCCCATCCTCGGGGTCCTCAACACGTGGCTGCAGGATCGGGTTAAGCTCATTGTTGAGCCTATGCACCTCCTCGTGCAATGTGTCATTGTAGTCCTCGATCTGCTCTATGTAGATCTCTAGCTCGTGCAGTCTTGCCCTGGTCACGTCCTCACGCGCCCAAGTGGCATCCCTCTGCTCGATCAGGCGAGCCACAGAAGTCCGTAGTCGGTCGATCGTCGCTACGTCCTGGTAGTGCTCCCGACGAGCGGTGGCGAAGTCCTCCACCATCCTCCTCATCTCCTCCCTCATCCTCTCTATCTCCTCCTGTAGCTCAGCGCGGCTGCGGCGGGGGCGACGACTGCTAGAGGCCTCCCCGTCGCGCGGCGCCAGCTGGTGGCGCGGCACACCCCTAGGTCCCGTCATCTTACGCGCAGTCTGCTTGCAGCGAGCCATGCTGGAGAAGATAAGTTGGGATTAGTGAGGATATAATACAGGTTAGCAAGAATAGGTTTGATAAATCCTAACCCATAACCCTTTTTAAGGAGGAAGTTATTTATAATGTGACTTAATCATGATGCATGAATCGTACTTACGAACTTTCTAAATCAATGCAAACATGAATAACTGCATATTTAATTTTTAACATAGGGCTAGTAATAGTGTTATTCCACTGACTACCATAACTATAATACAGATTTAGACAAGAATGAGCAATTTGGACCAAAATAACAATTTAAAGTTTATGATCCAAAACACTTTGAAGTTTTGCAAAGTAATACGGTAATGATTTAGCAATGGAACGCTCTGATACCAGCTGTGACAGAACCGGCTAAATTCCATGGCCCACAGGCGCCTGTCATCGTCACTAGTGACCTCTGACAGCCGGGCCCGTGTCCCAAAAGATCTAGAAGGTTCTGCCGGGCTACATTACCGCCCGATTTCCTCCGACAGGATCCCATTGCGAAGTCATTACAGAATTACAACATTTCGTAACAAATTACATCAGAGTGAAAATACGGAAAGGTTATAAGGTACTTAGATTACAAACTGTTTGTCCAAATACGATTGAAGTGCGAATATTACAGACCATAAATAAAATAAGTAGCAGTGGAAAGACGATACAACAATATTAAGTATTTAACGGTAAGAACCATGCCCACGGGTTCGTCATCACTCCTCCTCACATCCCTCCTGTACCACTGTTACACAGCAGGGGGCGAAACAAACCTCCGGCTGCTGCATCCCTGCAACATGGGGTTAACAAACCCTGAGTACTGGGGTACTCCGCAAGACTTACCCGACTAAGAAAAAAAGGAATGAGACTCAGGAATGCAGGCTGAGGGGAGTCAAGGTAAGGCTTGAGCAAGAGTCAAAAGTTTTGCAGAAAAGTATTACTATCCAATTTCAATATTTTAACTCGGACTTATTTTAATCATAGCCATAATTCCATATTCCTTTTCATATATCATCATAAATTCAAATTCTTACTCATTCTCCAAAAACCTAGTTTCGAACCACTTTTCAATTGTAGGTCAAAGTATCAATTCTCCATATCCGAGGAGCAACGACGATTCGAATCGATTAGTACCCAGCTGGGGATTCCTATCCACACTGCATATGTAGCACTTAAGCTTGCATATACCAACTCCGGCTACCACGATTTTTCTACCCCTGAACCAGTCCTGCGCCACCCGAGAACACAGTACTCCTCTCCTCTCCAGGCACGCCGGCCACGAGGGTACACGCTGCTCTCGCCATCTCTCCACTCCCAGTGCGTGGTTGTCGGTTCAAGTAGTAGAGCCACCGGAGTCAGAGCTTTCCGTAGTATGTGGCTAGTTGCAAAGTCTCGATCACAGCAGGCCTACAACGAACGGTCCCTAATTCTTTTTCCGTCGGCGACATTGCATTGGGACTCTAACCCAAGTACAAATGTCCTAACGGTTTTCAAATCCCTTTTCCGCCGATGGTCAAGCATTGGGACTCTAACCCAAATTCACAACCAACGAACGGAAAAATCTCTTTCCGACGGTTAAGGTGTACTGGGCTGCTACCCAAGTACACAATTTCCGAACGGACCCATACCCCTTTTACTTTTCTCATGATTCTTAATTGTCACATTTTCATGGGTCAAAATAGCCTTTTAATGCAAATCTAAATTGATTAAGCAGGGCTAAGCATTTTTGAACATTTTTATTTTAAACAGGTTTCTGGGATATTATGTATCAAGGCAGGTAATGCATCAACATAGGTGACAAACAACTCCTAACAACCTAATGCAGTAATAGACTCAAGTTATAAATATTTTGTAAAACACGAGACGGGGCTGAATGCACCGGGGCTTGCCCTGAATCGTGTACAGCGTCGGGTCGGGATCAGTCCCGCAGATGTCGAATCCTTGGATGACTTCTGGAGTGACCTCCTCAGCAGCACTCTCGACCTGGACCTCCTCAGGAACGGGCACTACACGTATGCAATGATGTATGCTTAGCATGGCATGAGGACAACAAATGAAATGCTTGAAAGTAAACCATTAAGATCTTGAGTACAACTTCCCTTCACGGTAAAGTTGTAAACACTTTACGGAAGGTAAAAGCAATGTTTCCTACTTTTGTTTTATTGACCATTTTAACGGTCATAGAAAGCCGCTACACAGCTTTACTACAACCAACATGCGACCCTAATACTTCTGTCAAGGATCACTATGGTGAAAGACCCTTGAAGTCAATCAATCCAAAATCACACCAAACGACAGGGATTATTCGCTTAGATTAATTCTACTAAATAAATACCCCATAACTAATAAACAAGTGTCCTAAAGTTTCCAATAAAGCTCAAACTTACCCAACAGATAGATCTTACCCTAAAACAGTACCACATAAATTTTCATGATTTTTGGATAATTCAGGAATTTATTAAAATTGCTCAAAGTTGCATTTACTAATTAATATGCTGATTTTTAGTTCCCACAGAAAATGTCCAAACCTCATATATAATATTTTTATAAAATACTACATGCTTCAGAGAGTACCCACAATTATTTTTATGATTTTTAGATCAACAGAAATAATATTAGAAAAAATAACAAACACAGGAACTATTTATAGTAATTTAAAATAGAAATCCAATTGAAATTCCACGGGAAAAATGGAAAACGCCTTTTGGTCCGGGACGGCCCAAGTCAGGCAGGCCGGCCCACTCGGCCGCTCCCGCACCGGCCCGCGTACAGGTGCCCAGTCGAGGCGCTGACAGGCGGGTCCCGCCTGTCAGTTCCTCCTCCTACAACGGCCGGCGCCCACTAGCGCACACACGCGCACACGCGCGCACGTCGGCTCGCCGCGGAGCTCGCCGCCGGCGACCCCCGGGATGAAACCGAGCGCAGCCCAGCGAACCCTAAGACCCAGCCGACAACCTAGCACATTAAGCCCGGGAGCTACGCGCCTCCGACGAGCTCGAGCTCGTCCATGGCGGACGCGGCGGCGCGGCTACCCCGTTCCGGCCGCGAGAGTGCGGTGGAATTGAATAAAAAGGCCAGGGAAGGACTAGGAGCTCACCACGGCTCTAGACCGACGGCTGGCCGAGGCTGAGATGGAGCGGAGCGACGAGCTTGACGACGGCGGCGGCGTGCAACGGCTCGGCCTCGACGACGAAGTCACGTTCCGATGATCCTAGGGGACAAAATGGGACACCACTGCGAGCATGAGCTAAGGTATGACTTAGAGAGTCGCAAACGGGAGGTCTAAGGTAGAGAGGCTCACCACAGCGAGCTCGACGCGAGAGAGGTGGCTGCGGCGGTGCTCTGCCGGGCCCGAAGACGACGGCGTGCGTTCCGGGGCCCTCGACGCACGGAAGCTGAACCACTGAGGCACAAGTTGTGTTCAAGAATCCAGTGAGGCTAGAGACGAGCGGAATTTGGATGAGGAGGTCGGAGTGCGGCCAATTTTTGGCTCGAAGCCGAGGCGGGTGCGGCGGTGGTCGGGAAAGGATGGGGGGCACAGAGGAGGGTGTCGTCGCCCTTTAAGCCGGCCAGAGGGAGGGACAGAAGCGGCATAGGGCGGCGCGCGATCTCCTGCACGAGAAACGGCACCGGGGACACGATCCCGGCCGGCACGGACGGCGGCGCGCGCGCCCGACACGGCGGCGGTCGCGACTGTGTGCGAACAGAGAGAAGAGGCAGAGTACTGTAGCTCGTTTGAATGCCATTCAACCGGTTTTTGACCAATTTCATGAAATTTTTTGTGTCAACTTGGAAAGGTGTAAACATAAAAGTTATGGTGCTCAAAATTCTGAACAACATTGGTTTTGGGATCAACTCCAAATTTTGAATAATTTTGAAATTATTCAAAAGGGGGTAAATTCGCTATTTGAAATCCATTTCTAATCCCATCAAATTCTCTGGATTTTTCACAATAACTTGAAAATCTTCAAAAATAAAAGTTTTCCTATTTGAGGAGCTTTACAACTTTAATTAAATAACTTTGGTCAGATTCTCAATAGTTTTTAAATTAGCATTTTAAATTTGAATTTTAAGGTGGTAATTAGGGTTTAATTTGAAATTCTATTAAAGAACTTCAAAAACACCCAATATAAAAGTTGTTCTATATAAAAAGATCTACAACTTCTATTAAGGGACCATCACCAAATTCCAAGTGGATTTTGGTTTAGGGTTTTAGGGTCCGATTAGGGCTTAGTTTGAATTTTCCCTTTTGATTTATTTTTAATTCTCAAATGATAATTCAATCACAACATCCAAGGCATTTATCAATGAACCACTCTAAGGACCCTAAGCACAATCAAATGCAAATGCTTAATAATAAACATGATGACATGTCATAATTAATTAGCCGTAATACCCGGGGTATTACATGCCCAGGTCGCACCCCCAGCACGACTTGCCCCACGGGCTTGTCTCATATCCCACTTGGTCGACATCAACCCTTACCACGCACCCAAGACGCACGCAGCACCCTCTCCCAGTGGTTATAATCAGGTTCACATATTCACCGTCCCAATTCCACCACGTAGCACATAGCAGGTAGCAAGTAGTGGAAGAGTAACAGTATTAAAGCAGCAGCTAACCTAGCAGCGGACAGCAGGGTAAAGTCTTGACAAGGCAGGGAATTCAAATATACTATCATGCAACCTATGCATAACATATAATCATAAAGCAAATGGCAACAATGTCATTAGCAATGCGTAAATAGGATCTAAGGATTTGGTGGGACATGGCACCTTCGTAGTCGTCTCCTAGCTCCTGAAGGTACTCGTGGTCGTCTTCCTTAGTCAGATCCTCCTCTGACTCTAAAATCGAACACGAAATAATCGCGTCAGCGACTCCTACAGAGTACTTCAGAAAAATCCGATAAAATAAAGACCCAAATGCACACAAACATAGTCTTAGATTGTAGATCTCATTTTTCTGAGAATTTTGATATGTTGTGCGCAATTTTTGGACATCGTATGAATAAGTTATGAATTTCCGAAGATTATCCTATTTTTGAAAATGGAAAAATGGCTGGATTACCAGGGGTGACACGTGGTAGCACGGGATTGGTCGCTGGCACTGTTCACGTTGACCGAGTCAATGGTTTCGGCGGTAATGGCTCTGCTGACGTCAGCGTTGACCAAGTCAACGTTCCCGGGTCGGTGGGGCTCGGATGACTTCACGGTGACATCATCATGACGTCACCAATGACACGTGTCCGCACCATATTGTGCTACGTGGCGACTTGCTGTGCGCTGTCTGGTTTGTGCCTGTGAGCTCGGTTCACGGTGGACCTGAAGGGTTTGGCACGGTAGACCGTCAGTCTTGGTCTACCGTGAACTAGGTGCACCTACCCTTCTCCTTTCTGCGGCTCACGGTGGACCGAGCCTGTGGACGCTGGTGTGGTGGCAGAGCGATCTCCCGGTGGTTGCTTGCCAGGTGCTCGACAAAATCTTCCAACGGGTCTCCGGCTACGGTGGGGTTCGATGGAGGTCGGGTAGGCTCGCCGGTGACCAAAAATGACTCTGAGGGTTTAACAACGGTCGTGCGAAGTGTCCGAGGGTCTAAAAAGGGTCGGATTAGGTCCTCGGCTACGGAATTGGGCGTCTTGGTTGCCGGCGGCGATGGTCGTCGCGCTAGTTTGGCACCGGCATGCTTTGTCAGGTTCCCAGGCGGCGGATCACCTCTCCCTGTTCACTGACAGAGTGGTAAAGGGCCCCAATTGCGCCTATCTTGGTCTCTAGGGTGCTTTTCACTATGACGACACCACTCCGGCGGCGGCGGACAGCGGCAATAGTCATGTTTTGGCAAAACGGGGCTCGGCTCTTCTATCTGGTGTGCCTTGAGAGGTATTCAACCTGGGTAGTAGTGGTTTAGAGTCGAGGCTTGGCCTCCTTTTGGCTTCGGTCTGCGGCGGCGCTCCGGCGAGGTGCGGTTCTTGCGAATTAAGGCGAACGAGGCTTCCTTTGGTGCCTCTGCTAGGTAGATAGCACGGGGAAGTTGTGGCAATGCTCCACGGTGACTAGCCTATCCCGAAGGTGGTCAGGTGATGCTCGGAACACGCGAATCAGTGTCGGAACGCGTTCGGTGGCGAGCGCGTTCCGCCGAGAACGCGACGTGCTGCGTTCCCGGTTTTGCAAGGCTCGTAATCCGAGGGCTTTGGCCGGTCGCGTGTGTGCGCTGTGCTGGTGTTTATTCGGAGTCGGTGGCGACTCGTGCCTACGCGTTCCAAGGGCGGAACACCATGGCGATAAGCAGGGCAGGGTTGGACATGGGGCGCGGACAGCTCAGCCGTGGTGTCGAGTGGCGATAGGATAGCAGGGCCGTGTCGAGTCATTGCCTGTGCAGTTGTTTGTCGTGCCGTGCAGCTCCGCTGACGGTGGCTCCGTCTCCTCCTCCGGCTCCGGCGTGCTCCTGCCGCAGCGGCACTCCGGCGGAGACTCCTTCTCTGCTCCGCTTCCTCCCTTTCTCTCGGTGGCGCGGTGGGATGCGGTGGTTTGTGCCGCGGCGGCGGCGAGTGGGAATAGGGCTTAGGGTTGCTCGGGAAGTCCCCTTTTATAGCCGAGCTTAAGTGGCTCCAATGGCGGACAGCCGTGATCCGCCGAACGGGGATCAAGGGCTGTGGCGAGCGCCCGGCTAGGGTTTTGCGGTGCCTTGGCGACCAAGGTGAGGGGACAGGCGGGGGACAAAACTGCCAGGGGCGTGGCGCTGCCGGCAGTGGGACCGGGGTCATGCAAATTGCGTGTTCTCCCATCCCGCCTCCATGAAGAAGAAGAACAGTGGGGGAGAGCGAGAGCGGCTGACAGGCGGGGCTGGGCTGGTAGCGGCTGCGAGCGGGCGCGAGTGCGTGTGTGTTCGGCAGTGGCGACGGCGCGCGCACGAGGTTGGGCCGGCCCAACTACGGGAACGACGCGGGCGAGTGGGTTTGGCAGAGGAAAGGGCCGCATGGTGCTGTGGGCCGCGCGGCTGGATCAGGCCTGGCTGGGCTGCTTTCCCTCCCCTCCCTCTTTTTCTTTTTCTTTTCCCTTTTCGAATTTCATTTTACATAACAATTGTTTACACTTATATTCATATTTAACCAAGCAATAAATTCAACTAAAATCCAAATGTGAATGCATAAACTGTCTACCTAATTTTATGAGGGAATTATGGTGCAAAGATCATGCATATATTATTTGTGAATTTAACCCCTTACATGCATGCACATGAAATGAACTTGGTAAAATAAAGTGGAAAAATTTTAATTAGTTGGGATTTTTGGTGTTTGGATTTTAGGGTTGTTACACGCCATCGCATTGGCGGCATTAGCCAAGGATGCAATAGCATCAACTAAGGTTGGTGGAATAGGCGGTGGGTTGGGAGCAGCTCCATTCTCAGAGGTACCAGCACCGGACGCACAGGTATTGACAGGCATCTGTTTAATAACAAACCAAACTTAAGACTAGCATTACTTGAACGAAGCATAGTAGTAGTACAAACTTAAACATTACAACACTTAAACGATACTTAACACAGGACTAGAACTTAAACAAAGTTCCCAAACCCAAAGCTAAGGTTCTTGGCACGCCAACATTACAACACAAAGGATAACGATAGGCTGACATCCCTAGTCCTAAGACTAGTCTAGTCATCATCGATCACGATCACATCCTCCTCCTCGTTATCCTCCACGATCACATCCTCCATGGGATTAGTCTCCTCCTCAAGGTCATCCTCAACAACCTGCTCCTTGCCTTCCTCCTGCCCAGGTCCCTCGACCACACCAAACTCAGGCTCCTCCTCATGAAGAACAAGGACAGGGTTGAGCTCATTGTTGATCTTGTGCACCTCCTCGTGCAGAGCTTCATTGTAGTCCTCGATCTGCTCCACGTAAATCTCCAACTCGTGGACCCTTGCCCGGGCCACGTCCTCACGTGCCCAAACCTCCTCCTTCTCGCGAGTCAGGCGGTCCACCTCACGCTGCAGCTCAGCGACCATGTGCACGTCCCTGTAGTGGTCATGACGTGCCACCTTGAAGTCCTCAGTGAGCAGCTTGATCTCCTCCTTGAGCTCCTTGCGGCAGCGGTGGGGACGGCTACCAGACGCCTCTCCGTCACGTGGCGCCAGCTGATGGCGCGGAACTCCCTGGGGACCAGTCATCTTGCGAGCGGTGAGCTTACGACGTGCCAGCTAGAGAAGGTAAGTTTGAATTAGCAAAGATATAAAAAGGCTAGCAAGAATAGGTTTGATAGATTCGAACCCATATACCCACTTTTAAGGAGGAAGTTATTATCACGGTGAATTAATCATGATGCATGAATCGTACTTACGAATTTTAAATCAATGCAAGATAGATAAATGCATAAATAATTTTAACATAGGGCTAGTAATAATGCTATTCCACCTGCTACCATAACTATATTACGGAATAAGATAAGAATAAGCAATTTGGACTAAAATAGCAAATTTAGATTTTTATGATCCAAAACATTTTGAAGTTTTGAAAAGTAAAACTGCAATAATTTAGCAATGGAACACTACCAGCTGTAACAGAACCGCCTAAATCACATGGCCCACAGGCACCTGTCATTGTCACTAATGACCTCTGACAGCCGGGCCCGTGTCCCAAATGATCTAGAAGGCCCTGCCGGGTTACATCAGCACCTGTTTCTCCGACAGGATCCCATTGCGAAGCAATTACCGAATTACAACATTTCATAATAAAATACATCAGAGTAAAAGTGTGGAAGATTAAATAGTACTTACATTATAAACCGGTTGTCCAAATAGAATTCTAGTGCAAGTATTACAAACCATAATTAAAAGTAGTAGCAGTAGGAGTAGAACAACAATACAACATACTAAGATAGATGATATCACGAACCCTGCCCATGGGTTCAATTTCACTCTTCCTCACTACCTTCCTGGACGATGGTCACACAGCAGGGAGCGAGACAGACCTCCGGCTGCTGACTTCCTGCAACAGGGGTTAACAAACCCTGAGTACTGGGGTACTCCGCAAGACTTACCCGACTAAGAAAAAGGAATGAGACTCAGGAATGCAGGCTGAGGGGAGTCAAGGTATGGCTTTAGCAAGAGTCAAAGTATTTTTGCGGAAAAGCCATTACTAACTCTATTTTTAGTATTTTAGTCAACATTATTATAATCAATACCAATGGTTCTCCATTCTTTCACATATATCCTTAAAATCCAATTTCTTATTCATTCTCAAAAACATCCTAGTTCTGAACCACTTTTCGACGTAAGTCAGTGGATCAAGTCTCCATAACCGAGGAGCAACGACGATTCGAAACGATTAAGTACCCAGCTGGGGATCCCTAACCACAATGCATATGTAGCACCTATGCTTGCATATACCAACCCCATCTACCATGGCTTTTCTATCACTGAACCGGTCCTGCGCCACCTGAGAGCACAGTACTCCTCTCGTCTCCAGGCACGCCTAGCCACGAGGATACACGCTACTCTCGCCATCTCTCCACTCCCAGTGCATGGTTGTCAGTTCAAGCAATAGAGTCACCAGAGATATGGCTTCCCGGAGTATGTGGCTAGTTACAAAGTCTCGATCACAGCAGGCCGACAACGAACAGTCCCTAATACTTTTCCGTTAGAAACCATGCATTGGGACTCTAACCCAAGTACATTGGTGACCACCCGGTTTTCACATCCCTTTTCCGCTGGCGACTATAAGTTGGGACTCTAACCCAATCATACGACCACCAAACAGAAAACCCATCCCCTATTGATGACAATGGACTGGTCAAGTACACTGCCAACGATGAGGACAATGCCATTCCCATAAATGATTCATTCCTTGCATATCACCATAGTTTAAAATAGCATTTTTGCAATTCTAATAATTAAGCATGACTAAGCATTTTCAATACTTTAACCAAATCAGGTTCTTTGGTTATGATAAGTGGTCAAGGAAAGGTAATGCATCAATAGGTTATCACTCAACTCCTATTAACCTAATGCAATAGATTAACTCAAGTGATAAAACATTTATAAATAACAAGGAGGGGCTAATGCACCGGGGCTTGTCTTGGATTGCAAAAAGAGTAGGGTCCGGGTCGGTGCCACAGATGTCAAAGCCTTGCACAAACTCAGGAGCAGTCTTCTCAGCAGTCACTTCAGTTTTCACCTCCTGATTCTCGGTCACTACACGCATGCAATGATGAATGCATGAATGCGATGCAATAAAACGGGTACATGAAATAATGTATAAAACAACCTTCAAACACTATTACCATCCACAACCTATTCAAAGTAATTATTTCTAAAAAATTGCCCTAGGTCATAAGGGTGTTTGACCTAAGGCCACAATCACTCCAAAATTCACACCAACCCTAAGTGATTATGGTTTTCTATTTATTTTATTAATCAATTAATCAATCATTTAATTAATAAATAAATAAACTATTTCCATTTGATGCCAAACTTTACCAACAGATAGCTCTTGACCTAAAACAACACCAAAATAAATTTCATGATTTTTAGAGTCAAAGAGAATTAATTAAAATTGCACAAAGTTGCAATTAATAATTAAAACACAAATTTATTGCTCATACAGAAGGTGTCTGAAACATTTATTTCTTATTTTTGCTGCATTCTATTCATTTTAGAGAACATACATAAAAATTTTCATGATTTTTGGTGCAGTAGAAATATTCAGACAAAAAGATTAATACAGGGGACTATTCACTTTAAAATATAAATCAGAAACTCAATTTAAATTCCTAGAAAAAGAAAAAGCAAAGAGTAGCCCAAGTCAGCCCACTAACGCCGCGCGCGCTCCCACTCTCTCACACGGGGCGCTGACAGCCGGGCCCCCGTTGTCAGGTCCATCTTCCTCCTCCTGCCGAGTGCCCGCGCGCGCGCGCACGCGACGTCCCGACGCGGACCTCGCCGCCGGCGACTCCAGAGGCGAACCCAAGCGGCATCGCACCTACCCTAGAGCCTAGCTGACAACCCTACGTGCCTAGCTCCTACTCTAGCCGCCTCCGACGAGCAGAAGCCCGCCCATGGCGGACGCGGTGGCATGGCGAGTTTGTTCCGGCCACGCTACTACGGTAGCGTTCAAGAAAACGGTTCGGGAAGGTCCAGGGGCTCACCACAACTCGAGAACGACGGCTGGTTGGGGCTAAGACGGAGCGGAGTGATGGGCGTGACGACGACGGCGGAAACAACGGCTCGGAATCGATGGTGAACTCCCGTTCCGACGATTCTAGGGCACCAAAAGGGACACCGAGGCGCGCATAAGTAACTGGGGATTAGGGAGAAGGTGAAACACTACGGGTGCAAGGTCTAGAACTCACCCAGACGAGCTAGACACAGCACGATGGCGGGCGGCGGCGCTCCGGTGACAACCCGAGGACGCCGATGCACGTTCCGGCGAACCTACAGCACCAAAGCTTGGGAAAAGCGATGCCAATGATGCGCGGTGAAGTCGTCTAGCTGACTGTGAGCTGGAGGGTGTGGAGGTGGTGTGAGAACATCGAATTTGGTCGCGGATGGAGGTGACCTCATCAGCGGCTGGCGGGAGAAGAAGAGCTGTGGGGGGCTTCTCGTCGCCTTTAAAGGCAGGGAAGGGAGCGGATAAGGGCGAGCAGGTGTCAGGGTCCCGCTGCTGACTCCCTACAGTGGTGGTGCCCAGGCCCCGGCCGGCCGGATGGCGGCCGGCGCGCGGTACAGTGCCGGTGCCACTGTAGGGGCCCGGTCCCTGTAGCAATCCCCCCTAGGTCAAATGCTATTTCAATTCAATCATGCCCTATATAATCCGAATCAGTGAAAATGACAAATACAAAAGTTGTGGGAAATTTCATGTAGAGTATTTTTGCTTTTTGAACCATATTCAAATTCTGCATAAATTTGAAATTACAGAAAAGGGGGTAAATTGGGATTTGAATTTCATTTTGCAATCCAGTAAAATTCTGCCAATTCTACTTAATAACTTGAAAATCTGTGAAAAGAAAAGTTGTTCTAATTGTTGAGCTCTACAACTTTCATTAAGGGTGTTTTATCAGATTCTTCCTAATTTTTGAAATGACATTTTAAATTCAAATTTGAAGTTGCTGTTTTGAGTTTAATTCAAATTTTTACTATATAACTTCAAAATCTCCAAAAATAAAAGTTGTTTAATTCTAAAAGATTTACAACTTTTATTAAGGCACTTTCACTAGATTCTATGTATTTTTTTATTTAGGGTTTTGGGTCCAATTAGGACTTAATTTAAATTTTCTTTTTGATTTTCAATTAGGGATTCAATTGCACAATCTTCATCATCTATAATTAAGTCACTCTAAGGTCCCTAAGCACAATCATATGCAGGCAATTAAAGTAAACATGATGACACGGCATTTTTAATTAGCCGTAATACCTGGGGTTTTACCGCCCGCCCTGTCCATGCCACGTTCCACGGCAACAATCCGTGGGAGATGCCAAATCAAGTTTGTCCTCTGTTGATCCAAGGTCGGTACAAGATCTACGGTCTGGTGGCCCTGTCAATAGGGCACCCACCCTGTCTCTATCGCCTGGCACGTCCACGATCCGTGTGAAGCTCCCTAGAAGCCATCCTAGCCATCAATCAAAGTCGGCTTTCAACCAATGGTGCAAGATGGAGGTGTCAAGGATCTATGGACCCACATGTCATCCTCCAAGGGTCACAAACCGACTCAATAACCGCAAAACGGGCATCAACCGACCTTGCAACCGCCTTTCGGGAGGAACCACGGCGGTTGGATCGCAAGTCGATGAAATCAACCGGGCGCCTGCCCTACCTCTGGCGGTCACCGACCTCCAACATGCCTACAAATACCCCTGGAGTACTCTAGCACTATAAATAGGACTTGTTTCCTCACTTGTGGGGGGAACATCTACTAGATACACACTCTCCACATAAGAGTCATAGCCTTAGAGCTCTCCTAGTGAGGAGTAGAAGAGAGGAAGAGAGTGAGGAGAAGCTGGAGGAGTGCCGGGCTTGTCGGCACCATCTTTGGCGTGTACCTCTGCGGATGCGGGTTGTTGGCAGTCCTTATGGATCATTTCTATGTTGCCAACTTAGACTAAAAAGAAGAAAGACAATCATATTCTAGCACATATGCCTTTACTACTAACAAGTTCCACTTGTTCCCCTAGTATTCATGTTTTGCAGGTTTAATGGTGTAACAAGTGGAAATGCACAAACATCATGAAGAAAGCGCAAAAGCCAAAGACGTATCTAGCAAATGCGTAAACAAGAATAATAAAGAAGCTTACCTTCGATGCATATGTGGGCCTGATCGTAACCACGGGAGAGGCCCAGGCCATGAGAGAAACCGATCACCAGAAGGCGGTGGCCAGTGGGCCCACTCAGGGGACCGACCGCCCCGAGGTGCGGCCGCCCCCCTGGTGAGGCCTCCCGGGCCTAGTCTTCGGTGGCGGTGCTCTAGGTGGTTTCCCAAGGGCGGTTTCACCTCCTTTCAAGTTTAGAGACGCCAAACCGTCCTAGTTCAACTATAAATAGATGGTGCTCTTTTCATTCAACACACACATTATTTTGGAGTCATCTACCTCACACCTCTCACTTATATCTTTAGAGTAGTACTAGTAGTTTGTGAGCAAGGCAAGAGCTATCAAGGAGAGCTTGTCTCCTTGGAAGAAAAGGATCATCTTGGTATGAATACAATTCGGTCTTCTTCCATGAGCAAGTTCTTATCATATTAATATGATCATGCATATGAACTAGAGCAAAGTTATGATCTTGTTATGAGCATAATATATGGACTAGAATATAGTTTATGTGTCATGTTCTTGACTTGTTCATTATCAGTTCTTCATTGTTCATCAAATTAGTATGAATAGAGGAAGAACTAGGAATGAGGTGATGGTTCGTCGTGCCTTCTTGGTTGCTCTTAACCTAGCCTGTCAATCCGAAGGGTTGGGGTCCGCTGAGGTTAGGAGTTGTTTCCAAGTACGTGAGCATGGTGCTCAGGTATGCGGAGATCAGCGAATATGTTGGTATTCCCACGGGCAGAGGGGTAGGTGGGCAGGTGGTAACAGCCCTGTCCATCCCTAGCACTCCCCTATGTACGGATATTGAAGTAGGAGTTCATAAAGTCTCTATCGGCTGGCAGACCAGCTGCGGGGATCTCCCTATCACCCCAGACTTAGTCCTGATACTAGACTTGCTAATTAGATGTGTTGCTAGCAGTTCTTTGCATAATTATATATCACCAATGCCTGCACAGTTAGTTAAATTCTTTTATTCTTTATTTTTCCTTTTTATCCTTGAGGTTGACCCAGATGTGTGTCCACTATTTTGAAATCATGTTTTATTCCTGTTTACTCTATGCCTACCATTGCACTCAGTAAGTGATCATGTTTACACCACGCTTGATGTATATTGCCCTCCTACGGGAAATTATAAATACGAGTCCCTTGAATACTCACGGGTTGAAATGGCTACAATGATAGTTCTATGCACTTGCAGAGTAATCTTATTTCTTACTGAGCTATCGATTGGCGTACCTAAGTACCATTACTTCAGGATTGTAATTCTTGTGCACCCCACGGCACCGTGTCACAGTTTTGCATATCGTAAGTAATGACGGTTAGAAAGGCCAACCGGCACTTCAAACTGCTATTACCAGACTGCATTACCTAGGCCGGCGCCATTAAGGGCCAAGGGTTACCTTTCTGAAGTAATGGTGGTTGGGAATGTCAACTTACGTTTCTAGTATTATTATTAAGGACAGACTCATAGTCTGTCTTTAGTAGTGATGCTAAGAAACGCCAACAAGCATTTCTGGCGCCGTTGCCGGGGATGGACTTTTAGTCTATCTTTTGTAACGACATTAAGAAATACCAACAAGCTTTTCTGGCACCGTTGCCGGGGAGGGCAAAAACATCCAAGCTGGCATAAATTGTTAGACATAGTTTAAACAGGCTAACTTCGCTGTTTTCTTCCTCTTTTTATTGGAATGAAAATAGGATAGTGTATGAGCGGTTTTGCTTTGCCGAACAATTTCACCAGTAATCTGGAAGCACTTCCTAAGGAAGAAAAGGTCTCATACCGCTTCTTCCTCTGCTACCCCATCGGTAGACGAACCGGTCACTCTCGCACCATCCGCCACTACCGCTATGGCCAAGACACTCCGTGACTACTGCACTCCCGTTGTTGCCAGCGTGCCCAGTTGGGCCCGCTGTCAACGTTGGAGATGGAAATTCCGAGATCCGTACGGGCATTATTTCGATGGTGCAGGCGAGTCAGTTCTGTGGCTTGCCAAGTGAGGACACAAATGCTCACCTGCAACACTTCCTTGAGCTGTGCGACACCATTGTCATCAAGAATGTCGCACAGGACAGCATCAGACTCCGCTTGTTTCCTTTCTCCCTCACGGGAAAAGCGAAGCAATGGTTCTACCAAAACAAGGAAGCTGTTAACACGTGGGACAAATGTTCCACGGCTTGCCTCGCCAAGTTCTTCCCCATGAGCAAGACCAGCACTCTAAGGGGGAAGATTTCAAACTTCAGCAATCTGCGCTAGAGTCCACCCCCGAAGCATGGGAAAGGCTTCAGTAATACATCCGAGCCTATCCTAATCATGGAATGGAAGATTGGCTCGTGCTCCAAAACTTCTATGAAGGCCTCACGGCCATGTCAAAAGGGCACGTAGATGCCGCAGCTGGAGAATTAGGGAGAAGGAAGAAAAACACAAAAAGGCACGCATACCGTGAAGGAGACGGACTTGCTAGCCGCAAAAATAGACTTGCTGATGCAGAAGCTAGACGATCGTGCCACCAACCCTACCATGAGTACCGTCCTAGGCCATGGACTCACACATGACATGTGAAGTCTATGGGAACAGTTGGCCACTCGGGGAACAACTGCCCCGAAACCCAAGAAGAAGCTTCATACGTCAATAATGGGTTTCGCCAACCTCAGCAAGGTAATAACGGGTGGAACAACCAACATCGCCCGCAAAATAATAATTTCAATTGAAATTACAATTCAAACCAACCTTCCTTAAAAGACCTCGTGTTAGGACAAGCTAAGATCAATGAAAATCTGACCAAAAAGCTATCCTTCAACGATAAAATGTTTGAAAATATAAATGTAAAGCTTGAAACTCTGTCTTCTTCTATTCAAAATCAAGCAAGTTTTAACAAAATGATAGAAACCCAAATGGCTCAAATAGCTGCTTCTATCCCTGTCAACAATACAGGAAAAATCCCGGGGCAACCCGAGGCTTCTCCTGAGTTTGTTCATGTAGCTGCAGAGCAATAAAGGAAGAAGAGTCTTACCAACGGACTGTAAACGTTGAGTCCTTGCCGTAGGTAATCGGCAGTTATCTAAAAATAAATAAATATAAAGAAATAAATAAATGTCTGAAGGGGCCCACACCATCTTTCAAGCTTGGGGGAGGTGTCCCTCACTCAGGTATTGTATCTTATCCTTCTAAAAAATATATATGTATATAAATATATGCACTTCTATAATTTATATATATATTTCATAAAATTATTTTCTTGCCTTCAAAAAAGAGTTTTCCTCTTTCTAGTTTTATAAAATTCTATTTTTTAGTCCAAAATAAACTCTTCTCCAAAAAATTCTATAAAAATCATTCTTGGAAAGTTTAGATTTTGTTATATCTAAATCTTATTTTTAATTAATTTTTGAAAACCAAAAAAAGGTTTCAAATAAATTTGTGGAAAATTAAAATCTGGGGCAAAATTCCAAATGGGAGTCATTCATAACCGGCTACATCTTGGGGGTAGCCGTTAGAGGGCTCTGTAAGAAGATGGGACAGAACCGGCCCTACTAGGGGACCGGCCAGTCCTAGGGGCGACCGCCCCCTGCCCAACGGCTCTGCGGTGTGGCCTTTTGCCAACGGCTACTATCTGTTGCCAGCTACACTCCCCCGCCTGCGATCAAGCCTATAAATACCAGAGAATTCGGGTGAAGCTCTTCACCCCTCTCACACTCATATTCTTTCACTCCCTCCATCACTCTCTTGCTCCACCATACTTTCCACAAAGTTCAAGTGCAAGAAAATTCTGCAAGAACCTCTTGCGTTTTCCACCACAAAGCAAACTCTCGTGATAAGCTAACGCACCATGAGTGGGATCGGAGGTCAGATTTCCGGCATGTTCCGGAAAGGCCGTCACTCTCGTGGGGAGTCTAGCCAAGGCCCCCCCGCAAGTGAGGAGAGCCCGCTGCATGAAGAAGAGGAGGCGCCAAGAGGCCACGCCATCGACGAGACCGACTCCCCCTTCATCGACTTGGAGAGCGAGCGGGAGATGCAAGCATACAACCTCCTCAAAGGACGTGAGTTCCTGCATACACCGGCCTTCGACCCACACTTTCTCCAACAGTCAGGTATGGATGTCGAATTTAATACCATTTTCGAAAATGTTGGTTGGAGCCGAGTTGCCCCTGTACACGAACTTGGATCTCGTCTTTTGACCATCCAAGTCTTGGGCACTCTACAAATTGTCGATTATGGTATTACTTTCCGCTGCTTTGGGAAGGAGCATAGTCTTTATTGGAAGGAGTTTGCTGACCACTTAGGGTTTCATGAGCGATGCTCTGTTGACTTGGGTTTTTCTCTCTCGGGTTATCATCGTCATACTTTTTGGCACTTGATAACTGGACAAAATATGACTGGAAAATTCTAACCTAATATCAACAACATCCATCATCCTACTTTAAGGTTTATGCTTAAGTGGATTGCTAATTCTTTCTTTCCTAGAGAGGACACGCATCATGCTTATGATATTGAGTTGAAGTTGCTTTATGCCGTGCTTAAAAAGATTAAAATTGCTCCTGTCTATGATATTGTTAAGCACTGGTTGAACTCTTTCAAAACTTCTACACCTATCATGTGCACTTCACTCATCACTCGTCTTGCCACTAGTATTGATCCTCATGGTGCTAATAATATTGTTTATTTCTCCACTCCTCGCATTATGCTCAATGAGTTTTATTTCGTGCAAGCCCATACTTTAAAATGTGACGAATCGGGATAGAATTTCGTATTTTATTTTCCGGAATATATAAACGAGATACCGTTACCTAACCCGGATCTCGCTTTATATAAATCCCCATCTCTCACCTTCGACCTTGTTGAGAAGGAAGAAGCACGCAGGAGTTCTGTTTTCCACAGGAGATCACGAAGGAGAGGAGTACAGGAGGAAGAGTCTGCACTATCCATACAGCCTACACCACCAGCCATGCCCACCATGACACCAGAAATGGGATGGTCCCCTGTCATGTCTACACCCGGGTTCACCCCTGGGTATGGATATGGTATGGGACACATTCCTCACCCTCACAGGGCTGGAGGGTCAGGGTGACAACACTCACACGAGGCAGGAGGATCAAGGCAGCAAGAGCATTGTGCATTCCTCAGATTCTGAAGGCATGCCACCTCCACTTCACCCACAGCCGGTCACACTAGAGATTCTCAACACACGCATGGGAGGACTAGAGCTGCAAAACAGGCAGATCCAAGGTACGCTCAACGCTCACATCCAAACTGCCACTCAATGGCATGAGCAGTACCAGTAGCACTTCGTCGATCTCGAAGATGCGAACCGGTGGCGGCACGAGGCACAGATGGCCTACCTTCAGTCTATGGGACAATTCCCAGGACCTAGGCCTTGAACTAGCTTGGGGGAGGAGACCCCACAGAGGTAACATGTATCTTTAAAATTCCTTGCAATTTATTTCTCGCACTTTTAAATTCTGCAATTTTATTTCCTTATTAAAAATAAAAAAATATATATAATAATAATAATAAATGTCACAGATGTCAAAGCCTTGCACAAACATAGGAGCAGTCTCCTCAGCAGTCACTTTAGTTTTCACCTCCTGATTCTCGATCACTACACGCATGCAATGATGAATGCATGAATGCGATGCAATAAAACAGGGTACATGACATAATGAATAAAACAACCTTCAAACACTATTACCATCCACAACCTATTTAAAGTAATTGTTTCTAAAAATTTGCCCTAGGTTATAAGGGTGTTTGACCAAAGGCCACAATCAATCAAATATTCACACCAACCCTAAGTGATTACGGTTCTCTATTTATTTTATTAATCAATTAATCAAGCATTTAATTAATTAATAATTAACTATTTCTATTTGATGCCAAACTTTACCAACATATAGCTCTTGACCTAAAACAGCACCAAAATAAATTTCATGATTTTTAGAGTCACAGAGAATTAATTAAAATTGATCAAAGTTGCATTTAATAATTAAAACACAAATTTATTGCTCATACAGAAAGTGTCTGAAACATTTAATTCTTATTTTTGCTGCATTCTATTCATTTCAAGAGAACATACACAAAAATTCTCATGATTTTTGGTGCAGCAGAAATATTCATACAAAAAGATTAATACAGGGGACTATTCACTTTAAAATATAAATCAGAAACTCAATTTAAATTCCTAGAAAAAGAAAAAGCAAAGAGCAGCCCGAGTCGGCCCACTAACGCTGGTGGCCCAGCACGGCTCACGCGCCTGCGCGCGCTCCCACTCTCTCACACGGGGCGCTGATAGCCGAGCCCCCATTGTCAGGTCCATCTTCCTCCTCCTGCCGAGCGACCGCGCGCGCGCGCACGCGACGGCCTGACGCGGGCCTCGCCTCCGGCGACTCCAGCGGCGAACCGAAGTAGCCTCACATCTACCCTAGAGCCTAGCTGACAACCCTACGCGCCTAGCTCCTACTCTAGACGCCTCCGACGAGCACAAGCCCGCCTATGGCGGACACGGTGGCACGACGAGTTTGTTCCGGCCACGCAACTGCGGTAGCGTTCAAGAAAACGGTTCGGGAAGGTCCAGGGGCTCATCACAACTCGCGACTGACTGGCTGGTTGGGGCTGAGATGGAGCGGAGCGACGGGCGTGATGACGACGGCGGAAACAACAGGCTCGGACTCGACGACGAACTCCAGTTCCGACAATCCTAGGGCATCAAAAGGGACACCGAAGCGCGCATAAGTAACCATGGGATTAGGGAGAAGGTGAAACATTTGGGTGCAAGGTCTAGAACTCACCTAGATGAGCTAGACACAGCACTGATGGCGGGCGGCGGCGCTTCGATGACAACCCGAGGACACCGATGCACGTTCCGGCGAACCTACGACACCAAAGCTTGGGAAAAGCGATGCCAACGATGCGCGGTGAAGTCGTCTAGCTGACTGTGAGCTGGAGGGTGTGGAGGTGGTGTGAGAACGGTGAATTTGGTCGCGGACGGAGGTGACCTCGTCGGCGGCCGGCTGGGGAAGAAGAGCTGTGGGGGGTTCTCGTCGTCTTTAAAGGCAGGGAAGGGAAGCGGATAAGGGCGAGCAGGTGTCCGGGGTCCCCCTGCGACTCCCCACGCGGCGGTACCCAGGCCCCGGCCGGCGCGCGGTGCGCGCACGCGGTATGGCGCCGGTGCCACTGTAGGGGCTTGGTCCCTGTAGCAATCCCCCTCTAGGTCAAATGCTATTTCAATTCAATCATGCCCTATAGAATCCGAATCAGTGAAAATGACAAATACAAAAGTTGTGGGAAATTTCATGTAGAGTATTTTTGCTTTTTGAACCATATTCAAATTCTGCATAAATTTGAAATTACAGAAAAGGGGGTAAATTGGGATTTGAATTTTATTTTGCAATCCAGTAAAATTCTCCCAATTCTACTTATAACTTGAAAATATGTAAAAAGAAAAGTTGTTCTAATTGTTGAGCTCTACAACTTTCATTAAGGGTGTTTTGTCAGATTCATCCTAATTTTTTAATTGACATTTCAAATTCAAATTTTAAGTTGTTTTTTTAGTTTAATTCAAATTTTTACTATGTAACTTCAAAATCTCCAAGAATAAAAGTTGTTCCATTTTAAAAGATTTACAACTTTTATTAATACACTTTCACTAGAGTCTAAGTAGTTTTTGATTTAGGGTTTTGGGGTCCAATTAGGACTTAATTTAAATTTTCTTTTTGATTTTATTTTTGATTTTCAATTAGGGATTCAATTGCACAATCATCATCATTCATAATTAAGTCACTCTAAGGTCCCTAAGCACAATCATATGCAGGCAATTAAAGTAAACATAATGACATGACATTTTTAATTTTCCGTAATACCCGGGGTATTACAGCCTTCCCTCATAAAAGAAATCTCGTCCCGAGATTTGTTTTAAGACTAAGACTTAAGACAAAGTAATGGAAAAGCAAATGCGTCGATTAAACCTAATTCAACCTTGATCATTAAACGAGTAGAGTAGTATACACATTACACAACAAGAAACTTTACATCTACAAGGTAGCGAAAAACTCGGGGAAGTTTTCTGAAAGATAGTCCTCCGATTCTCAGGTAGCTTCATCTTCGGAATGCTGACTCCATTGAATCTTGTACCACTTGGTGGTAGTTCTTCGGGTAACACGATCCTTTCGATCCAAGACTCGAATCGGATACTCGGAGCATGTCAGATCCGGTTCAAGTTTCACTTCTTCAACATCGATAACTTGATCGGGCACTCAAAGACACCTCTTCAATTGCGACACGTGGAACACATTGTGCACATTAGAGAGATGCTCTGGTAATTGCAGTCTGTAAGCCACCTTTCCCACACGTTCCATAATCTGAAATGGTCCGATGTAACGTGGGGCTAATTTGCCTTTAACTCCGAAGCGGTTGACCCCTGTCATTGGTGACACCTTCAAGTAGACATAGTCTCCAATCTTGAATGCTAACGGTCGACGCCTTTGATCGGCATAACTTTTCTGACGTGACTGTGCCACCTTCAAATTCTCCTGTATCAGTCTAACCTTTTCTTCGGCCTCATTGACCAAGTCGACTCTATAATACCATCTTTCTCCAGGTTCAGACCAATTCAACGGAGTACGAGACCTATGACCATACACTGCTTCAAACGGAGCCATCTTGATGCTTTCTTGATAGATGTTGTTTTACGAGAACTCTGCCAATGCTAAACACTCGTCTTAGGTGTTGGTGTAATTGAGTGCACAAGCCCTCAACATGTCTTCTAGAACTTGATTGACCCTTTCGGTCTGTCCATCAGTCTGTGGGTGGTATGCTGTGCTATGCAGAAGTTTTGTCCCTAATGACTTGTGAAAAGCCTTCCAAAAATTAGAGACAAACTGGGTATCTCGATCAGAAACAATGGTCTTTGGCACTCCATACAGCTTCAACAGATTTTCCATACATAGCTTCGCATAGGTTGCAACAGTATATGCAGTCTTTACAGGGCATGAAGTGAGCTTGCTTGGTGAGACGGTCTACAACTACCCAGATTGAATCAAAACCTCAGGGTGTCCTGAGCAAACCTACAATAAAATCAATACTAATGTCTTTCCATTTTCACGCAGGAACAGGAAAAGTTGCAGTTCTCCCCCAGGCTTCATATGCACAGCTTTCACCTTTTGACACGTATCACACCTGGCAACATACCGAGCAATCTCTATCTTCATCTTACTCTACCAGAATTTCTGTTTCAAGTCCAGATACATCTTGTTGCTTCCTTGGATGAATGGAGAATCTTGTCAAATACTCTTCATTAAGGATCATGCGACGTAACTCAGGAACTTTTGGATCTACAAGCCGATTCTTGAACCATACCACACCTTCATCATTAATTCTAAAACAATCCGCCTTTCCAGCTTGTACTTTCTCCTTAATGTGCTTGATTCCTTTGCTTCCCTTTTGAGCAGCAATGATTTGCTCTCAGATAGGTGTCTCAATGCTGATGTTGGCTAGACTGTCCTGTGGAACTATTTATATGCCTAACTTTTCCAGCTCATAACATAAAGATAGGTCATACGGCTTTACGGTCAAACAGTTGCAGTGAACTTTCCGACTAAGTGCATCAGCGACCACATTAGCTTTACCTGGATGGTAATTCACTTCAATATCATAGTCCTTTATCAACTCGAGCCATCTTCTTTGTCTCATGTTCAACTCTTATTGAGTAAAGATGTACTTTAATCTCTTGTTGTCAGTGTATATGTTGCAAGTACTACCTAACAAATAATGATGCCAGATCTTCAAGGCATGTACCACAGCTGCCAACTCCAAGTCATGGGTGGGATAATTCTCTTCATGACGCTTGAGCTGTCGCGAAGCATAAGCAATAACTCAACCCTCTAGCATCAGGACAGAACCAAGACCGGTACCCGAAGCATCGCAGTACACATCAAATGGCTTTTCAATATCGGGCTGAGCTAAGACTGGTGCTGTGGTCAACAATTTCTTCAAAGTCTGAAATGCTTTCTCACACTCCGGTGACCAGACAAACTTGACTTGATTCTTCAACAAGCTGGTGATGGGCTTGGATATCCTAGAAAAATCCGGGATAAATCGACGGTAGTATCCCGCCATCCCCATGAAACTACGGACTTGATGTACCAGTGGTTGGTGGCTTCCAATTCAAGATTTCCTCCACCTTACTCGGATCAACGGATACACCTTCAGCCGACAAAATATGGCCGAGGAATAGGACTCTGTCCAACCAAAACTCACACTTGCTAAACTTGGCATAAAGTTGATGTTCTCTCAAGCGAGTCAGGGCAACACAGAGGTGGTTGGCATGTTCTTCAGGGGTTTTGGAGTAGACAAGGATGTCGTCAATGAACACAACCACGAATTTGTCGAGCTCTGGCATGAAGACGGAGTTCATGAGGTAAATGAAATAGGCAGGGGCATTGGTTAGGCTAAAGGACATGACTAGGTACTCATATAAGCCGTATCTGGTGGTGAAGGCTGTTTTTGGAATGTCTTCGGGACAGATTTTTATTTGGTGGTAGCCAGACCTAAGGTCAATTTTAGAAAACACTTTGGCTCTAGCTAGTTGGTCAAAGAGTAGGTCAATACGAGGTAAAGGGTATTTGTTTTTAATGGTGACCTCATTGAGTGGACGGTAGTCAACACAGAGTCGGAGGGATTTATCCTTCTTCTTCACAAAGATAGCATGACAACCCCACGGAGACGACTTAGGTCTAATGAAACCCTTATCCAGCAAATCTTGCAACTGAACCTTAAGCTCTGCCAGTTCCTTGGGAGGCATCCTATTGGCTCTACTGAGATATGGGTGCTGTTCTAGGCTTCAACTCAATGGCAAACTCCACATCACAATCAGGTGGCAAACCAGGCAAATCATCAGGGAACACGTTCGGAAACTCACAGACTACCGGAATATCCTGCACTTCTTTGACTGCGGTTGCACATATTCTACCAACTGCTCTTTGAGGTATTGGAAGTTGGATGAGAAGTTGAATTTGACTATTAGGCAAGTTTACCCTGATGGTTCTATTCAGCACGTCAATGAGGGCCTTGTGTTGATACATCCAATTCATTCCTAATATCACATGTATGTCCTGATCTTTGAGTACTATCATGGTAGTAGGGAATATATGCCCACCCAGTTCTATAAGTACTTGTTGCACTACCTCCTTAGTACTTATGCGCCCCCTGGGCGAATGTATTAGGAAATTTTCCTTTATTTCCCCAATTGATATCTCATGCTTGACGATAAATGTGCGATTGATGAATGAATGAGATGCACCAGAGTCAAAAAGCATAATAGCAGGATGACTTGCGACAGGGAACCTACCCATCATGACGGGTTCACCCTCGGGAATCTCACCAACTTGGGTGTAGTAGACCTGGCCTGCTATCTTGACCACCTTTCCCTTTTGGGCATGCTGCTGATGACCACGATGCTGAGCCTGCTGCTGCTGACCACCATGGCCCTTCTGAGCATTTTGGTTGTACTACTTCAGAAACGGGCAGTCACGGGCCCAGTGGCCCATCTTGCCACAGTTGTAGTAAGGGTGGTTGTAGTTGACCTGTGGGGTGGTGACACGAACGCCAGGGGCATTCGGCTGAGTGGTGTTTCGCTGGTTAGAGGTGTGGGAGGTAGCAACAGTGAGAACAACAACCTGCTGCTGAGGGTAGGGTGGACGAGAGTGGTGAGTGGGATGATAAATGATTTTCTGATGCTTTTGGCCGCCAGAAGACCCTGACTTCTTCTTCTTCTTTTCCTCTTGGTGTTTACGGTCACTCTCTTCAAAAGCATTGGTGATGTTGACAGCCTCGTGATAGGTGCAGTGGAGGTTATTGGACAGACTTCTCTGAATCTTGTAGTTCAGAGCCTGATAAAGTAGTCCTTCTTTTTCTGGTCAGTGTTGGTGTGCTCAGGGGCATATTGGGACAGATGGTTGAATTGACCAACATACTGCATCACTGTAGATTCCTTCTGCTGCAGTGCCAGAAACTGATCAAGCTTCATCTTCATCACACCGGCTAGGATATAATGGGCACGGAAAGCTTCATGGAATTCTGCCCAGGTCATTTGGCGTCCGTCGGGCTGAGCTGCCAGGAGATTTGCATACCAAGCGCTGGCAGGACCTCGAAGTTGCTGTGCTGTGAACAGGGGCTTCTGATGCTAAGTGCAGTGAATCAGACTAAACTTTTATTCCATGGTGCGGAGCCAATCATCAGCCTCCAGTGGCTCATCGGCCTTGGTGAACACAGGTGGACAGGTATCCGTGAAGTCCACATAGGTTGTCTCATCGTCATCGTGGCGGCCATGACGCCCACCACGGTTGTCCCTGTTTTGCGCCATCGCATTGGCGGCATTAGCCAAGGCTGCAATAGCATCAACTAAGGTTGGTGGAATAGGCGGTGGGTTGGGAGCAGCTCCATCCTTAGAGGTACCAGCACCGGACACACGGGTATTGACAGGTATCTGTTTAATAACAAACCAAACTTAAGACTAGCATTACTTGAACGAAGCATAGTAGTAGTACAAACTTAAACATTACAACACATAAACGATACTTAACACAGGACTAGAACTTAAACAAAGTTCCCAAACCCAAAGCTAAGGTTCTTGGCACGCCAACATTACAACACAAAGGATAACGATAGGCTGACATCCCTAGTCCTAAGACTAGTCTAGTCATCATCGATCACGATCACGTCCTCCTCCTCGTCATCCTCCACGATCACATCCTCCATGGGATCAGTCTCCTCCTCAAGGTCATCCTCAACAACCTGCTCCTTGCCTTCCTCCTGCCTAGGTCCCTCGACCACACCAAACTCAGGCTCCTCCTCATGAGGAACAAGGACAGGGTTGAGCTCATTGTTGAGCCTGTGCACCTCCTCGTGCAGAGCGTCATTGTAGTCCTTGATCTGCTCCACGTAAATCTCCAACTCGTGGACCCTTGCCCGGGCCACGTCCTCACGTGCCCAAACCTCCTCCTTCTCGCGAGTCAGGCGGTCCACCTCACGCTGCAGCTCAGCGACCATGTGCATGTTCCTGTAGTGGTCACGACATGCCACCTTGAAGTCCTCAGTGAGCAGCTTGATCTCCTCCTTGAGCTCCTTGCGGCAGCGGTGGGGACGGCTACCAGACGCCTCTCCGTCACGTGGCGCCAGCTGATGGCGCGGAACTCCCTGGGGACCAGTCATCTTGCGAGCGGTGAGCTTACGACGTGCCAGCTGGAGAAGGTAAGTTTGAATTAGCAAAGATATAAAAAGGCTAGCAAGAATAGGTTTGATAGATCCAAACCCATATACCCACTTTTAAGGAGGAAGTGATTATCATGGTGAGTTAATCATGATGCGTGAATCGTACTTACGAATTTTAAATCAATGCAAGATAGATAAATGCATAAATAATTTTAACATAGGGCTAGTAATAATGCTATTCCACCTGCTACCATAACTATATTATGGAATAAAATAAGAATAAGCAATTTGGACCAAAATAGTAAATTTAGATTTTTATGATCCAAAACATTTTGATGTTTTGAAAAGTAAAACTGCAATGATTTAGCAATGGAACGCTTTGATACCAGCTGTAACAGAACCGCCTAAATCACATGGCCCACAGGGACCTGTCATTGTCACTAATAACATCTGACAGCCGGGCTCGTGTCTCAAATGATCTAGAAGGCCCTGCCGGGTTACATCAGCACCTGTTTCTCCAACAGGATCCCATTGCGAAGCAATTACAGAATTACAACATTTCATAATAAAATACATCAAAGTAAAAGTGCGGAAGATTAAATAGTACTTAAATTACAAACCGGTTGTCCAAATAGAATTCTAGTGCAAGTATTACAAGCCATAATTAAAAGTAGTAGCAGTAGCAGTAGAACAACAATACAACATACTAAGATAGATGATATCACGAACCCTGCCCACGGGTTCAACTTCACTCTTCCTCACTACCTTCCTGAACGATGGTCACACAGCAGGGAGCGAGACAGACCTCCGGCTGCTGACTTCCTGCAACAGGGGTTAACAAACCCTGAGTACTGGGGTACTCCGCAAGACTTACCCGACTAAGAAAAAGGAATGAGACTCAGGAATGCAGGCTGTGGGGAGTCAAGGTAAGGCTTTAGCAAGAGTCAAAGTATTTTTGCGGAAAAGCATTACTAACTCTATTTTCAGTATTTTAGTCAACATTATTATAATCAATATCAATGTTTCTCCATTCTTTCACATATATCCTTAAAATCCAATTTCTTATTCATTCTCAAAAACATCCTAGTTCTGAACCACTTTTCGACGTAAGTCAGTGGATCAAGTCTCCATAACCGAGGAGCAACGACGATTCGAATCGATTAAGTACCCAGCTGGGGATCCCTAACCACAATACATATGTAGCACCTAAGCTTGCATATACCAACCCCGTCTACCATGGCTTTTCTATCACTAACCGGTCCTGCACCACCCAAGAGCACAGTACTCCTCTCATCTCCAGGCACGCCGGCCACGAGGATACACGCTCTCTCGTCATCTCTCCACTCCCAGTGCGTGGTTGTCGGTTCAAGCAATAGAGCCACCGGAGATAGGGCTTCCCGGAGTATGTGGCTAGTTGCAAAGTCTCGATCACAGCAGGCCGACAACGAACGGTCCCCAATACTTTTCTGTTGGAAACCATGCATTGGGACTCTAACCCAAGTACATTGGTGACCACCCGGTGTTCGCATCCCTTTTCAGCTGGCGACTATAAGTTGGGGCTCTAACCCAATCATACGACCACCAAACGGAAAACCCATCCCCATTGATGACAATGGACTGGTCAAGTACACTGCCAACGACGAGGACAATGCCATTCCCTTAAATGATTCATTCCTTGCATATCACCATAGTTTAAAATTGCATTTTTGCAATTCTAATAATTAAGCATGACTAAGCATTTTCAATACTTTAAACAAATCAGGTTCTTTGGTTATGATAAGTGGTCAAGGAAAGGTAATGCATCAATAGGTTATCACTCAACTCTTATTAACCTAACGCAATAGATTAACTCAAGTGATAAAACATTTATAAATAACAAGGAGGGGCTAATGCACCGGGGCTTGTCTTGGATTGCAAAAAGAGTAGGGTCCAGGTCGGTGCCACAGATGTCAAAGCCTTGCACAAACTCAGGAGCAGTCTTCTCAGCAGTCAATTCAGTTTTCACCACCTGATTCTCGGTCACTACACGCATGCAATGATGAATGCATGAATGCGATGCAATAAAACGGGTACATGAAATAATGAATAAAACAACCTTCAAACACTATTACCATCCACAACCTATTCAAAGTAATTGTTTCTAAAAATTTGCCCTAGGTCATAAGGGTGTTTGACCTAAGGCCACAATCACTCCAAAATTCACACCAACCCTAAGTGATTAAGGTTTTCTATTTATTTTATTAATCAATTAATCAATCATTTAATTAATAAATAATTAAACTATTTCCATTTGATGCCAAACTTTACCAACAGATAGCTCTTGACCTAAAACAGCACTAAAATAAATTTCATAATTTTTAGAGTCACAGAGAATTAATTAAAATTGCACAAAGTTGCATTTAATAATTAAAGCACAAATTTATTGCTCATACAGAAATTGTCTAAAACATTTATTTCTTATTTTTGCTGCATTCTATTCATTTCAGAGAACATACATAAAAAATTTCATGATTTTTGGTGTAGTAGAAATATTCAGACAAAAAGATTAAAATAGGGGACTATTCACTTTAAAATATAAATCAGAAACTCAATTTAAATTCCTAGAGAAAGAAAAAGCACAGAGCAGCCCGAGTCGGCCCACTAATGCCGCGCGCGCTCCCTCTCTCTCACACGGGGCGCTGACAGCCAGGCCCCCACTGTCAGGTCCATCTTCCTCCTCCTGCCGAGCGCCCGCGCGCGCACGCACACGACGGCCCGACGCGGACCTCGCCGCCGGCGACTCCAGAGGCGAACCCAAGCGGCGTCGCACCTACCCTAGAGCCTAGCTGATAACCCTACGCGCCTAGCTCGTACTCTAGCTGTCTCCGACGAGCACAAGCCCGCCCTTGGCGGACGCGGTGGCACGGCGAGTTTGTTCCGGCCACGCTACTGCGGTAGCGTTCAAGAAAACGGTTCGGGAAGGTCCAGGGGCTCACCACAACTCGAGACCGATGGCTGGTTGGGGTTAAGACGGAGCGGAGTGACGGGCGCGACGACGATGGCAGAAACAACGGCTCGGAATCGACGGCGAACTCCCATTCCGATGATTCTAGGGCACCAAAAGGGACACCGAGGCGCGCATAAGTAACCCGGGATTAGGGAGAAGGTGAAACATACGGGTGCAAGGTCTAGAACTCACCCAGATGAGCTAGACACAGCACGATGGCGGGCGGCGGCGCTCCGGTGACAACCCGAGGACGCCGATGCACGTTCCGGCGAACCTACGGCACCAAAGCTTGGGAAAAGCGATGCCAACGATGCGCGGTGAAGTCGTCTTGCTGACTGTGAGCTGGAGGGTGTGGAGGTGGTGTGAGAACATCGAATTTGGTCGCGGATGGAGGTGACCTCATCAGCGGCTGGCGGGAGAAGAAGAGCTGTGGGGGGCTTCTCGTCGGCTTTAAAGGCAGGGAAGGGAGCGGATAAGGGCGAGCAGGTGTCCAGGGTCCCCCTGTGACTCCCCACGTGGTGGTGCCCAGGCCCCGGCCGGCCGGAAGGCAGCTGGCGCGCGGTGCGCGCACGCGGTACGGCGCCGGTGCCACTGTAGGGGCCCGGTCCCTGTAGCAATCCCCTAGGTCAAATGCTATTTCAATTCAATCATGCCCTATATAATCCAAATCAGTAAAATGACAAATACAAAAGTTGTGGGAAATTTCATGTAGAGTATTTTTTTTCTTTTTGAACCATATTCAAATTCTGCCTAAATTTGAAATTACAGAAAACGGGGTAAATTGGGATTTGAATTTTATTTTGCAATCCAGTAAAATTCTCCCAATTCTACTTAATAACTTGAAAATCTGTGAAAAGAAAAGTTGTTCTAATTGTTGAGCTCTACATCTTTCATTAAGGGTGTTTTATCAGATTCTTCCTAATTTTTGAAATGACATTTCAAATTCAAATTTTGAGTTGCTGTTTTGAGTTTAATTCAAATTTTTACTATATAACTTCAATATATCCAAAAATAAAAGTTGTTTAATTATAAAAGATTTACAACTTTTATTAAGGCACTTTCACCAGATTCTTTGTAGTTTTTCATTTAGGGTTTTGGGGTCCAATTAGGACTTAATTTAAATTTTCTTTTTGATTTTCTTTTTGATTTTCAATTAGGGATTCAATTGCACAATCTTCATCATCTATAATTAAGTCACTCTAAGGTCCCTAAGCACAATCATATGCAGGCAATTAAAGTAAACATGATGACATGGCATTTTTAATTAGCCGTAATACCCGGGGTTTTACCGCCCGCCCTGTCCATGCCACGTTCCACGGCAACAATCCGTGTGAGATGCCAAATCAAGTTTGTCCTCTGTTGATCCAAGGTCGGTACAAGATCTACGGTCCGGTGGCCCTGTCAATAGGGCACCCACCCTGTCTCTATCGCCTGGCACGTCCACGATCCGTGTGAAGCTCCCTGGAAGCCATCCTAGCCATCAATCAAAGTCGGCTTTCAACCAATGGTGCAAGATGGAGGTGTCAAGGATCTATGGACCCACATGTCATCCTCCAAGGGTCACAAACCGACTCAATAACCGCAAAACGGGCATCAACCGACCTTGCAACCGCCTTTCGGGAGGAACCACGGCGGTTGGATCGCAAGTCGATGAAATCAACCGGGCGCCCGCCCTACCTCTGGTGGTCACCGACCTCCAGCATGCCTACAAATACCCCTGGAGTACTCTAGCACTATAAATAGGACTTGTTTCCTCACTTGTGGGGGGAACATCTACTAGATACACACTCTCCACATGAGAGTCATAGCCTTAGAGCTCTCCTAGTGAGGAGTAGAAGAGAGGAAGAGAGTGAGGAGAAGCTAGAGGAGTGCCGGGCTTGTCGGCACCATCTTCGGCGTGTACCTCTGCGGATGCGGGTTGTTGGCAGTCCTTATGGATCATTTCTATGCTGCCAACTTAGACTAAAAAGAAGAAAGACAATCATATTCTAGCGCATATGCCTTTACTACTAACAAGTTCCACTTGTTCCCCTAGTATTCATGTTTTGCAGGTTTAATGGTGTAACAAGTGGAAATGCACAAACATCATGAAGAAAGCGCAAAAGCCAAAGACGTATTTAGCAAATGCGTAAACAAGAATAATAAAGAAGCTTACCTTCGATGCATATCTGGGCCTGATCGTAACCACGGGAGAGGCCCAGGCCATGAGAGAAACCGATCACCAGAAGGCGGTGGCCAGTGGGCCCACTCAGGGGACTGACCGCCCCCAGGTGCGGCCGCCCCCCTGGTGAGGCCTCCCGGGCCCAGTCTTCGGTGGCAGTGCTCTAGGCGGTTTCCCAAGGGCGGTTTCACCTCCTTCCAAGTTTAGAGACGCCAAACCGTCCTAGTTCAACTATAAATAGATGGTGCTCTTTTCATTCAACACACACATCATTTTGGAGTCATCTACCTCACACCTCTCACTTATATCTTTAGAGTAGTACTAGTAGTTTGTGAGCAAGGCAAGAGCTATCCAGGAGAGCTTGTCTCCTTGGAAGAAAAGGATCATCTTGGTATGAATATAATTCGGTCTTCTTCCATGAGCAAGTTCTTATCTTATTAATATGATCATGCATATGAACTAGAGCAAAGTTATGATCTTGTTATGAGCATAATATATGCACTAGAATATAGTTTATGTGTCATGTTCCTGACTTGTTCATTATCGTTCTTCATTGTTCATCAAATTAGTATGAATAGAGGAAGAACTAGGAATGAGGTGATGGTTCGTCGTGCCTTCTTGGTTGCTCTTAACCTAGCCTGTCAATCCGAAGGGTTGGGGTCCGCGAAGGTTAGGAGTTGTTTCCAAGTACGTGAGCATGGTGCTCAGGTATGCGGAGATCAGTGAATATGTTGGTATCCCACGGGCAGAGGGGTAGGTGGGCAGGTGGTGACAGCCCTGTCCATCCCTAGCACTCCCCCCTGTTCGGATATTGAAGTAGGAGTTCGTAAAGTCTCTATCGGCTGGCAGACCAGCTGCGGGGATCTCCCTATCACCCCAGACTTAGTCCTGATACTAGACTTGCTAATTAGATGTGTTGCTAGCAGTTCTTTGCATAATTATATATCACCAATGCCTGCTCAGTTAGTTATATTCTTTTATTCTTTATTTTTCCTTTTTATCCTTGAGGTTGACCCAGATGTGTGTCCACTATTTTGAAATCATGTTTTATTCCTGTTTACTCTATGGCTACCATTGCACTCAATAAGTGATCATGTTTACACCACGCTTGATGCATATTGCCCTCCTACGGAAAATTATAAATACGACACCCTTGAATACTCACGGGTTAAAACGCTTGCAGAGTAATCTTACTTCTTACTGAGCTATCGATTGGCGTACCTAAGTACCATTACTTAAGGATTGTAATTCTTGTGCACCCCACGGCGCCGTGTCACAGTTTTGCATATCGTAAGTAATGAAGGTTAGAAAGGCCAATCTGGCACTTCAAACTGCTATTACCAGACTGCATTACCTAGGCCGGTGCAATTAAGGGCCAAGGGTTACTTTTCTGAAGTAATGGTGGTTGGGAATATCAACTTACGTTTCTAGTATTATTATTAAGGACAGACTCATAGTCTATATTTATTAGTGATGCTAAGAAACGCCAACAAGCATTTCTGGCTCCGTTGCCGGGGATGGACTTTTAGTCTATCTTTTGTAACGACGTTAAGAAATGCCAACAAGCATTTCTGGCGCCGTTACCGAGGAGGGCAAAAACATCGATTGCATAATAAAGCATTGTTAGACGTAGTTTAAACAGGCTAACTTCGCTGTTTTCTTCCTCTTTTTATTGGAATGAAAATAGGATAGTGTATGAGCGGTTTTGCTTTGCCGAACAATTTCACCAGTAATCCGGAAGCACTCCTGAGGAAGAAAAGGTCTGGTACCGCTTCTTCCTCTGCTACCCCATCGGTAGACGAACCGGTCACTCTCGTACCATCCGCCACTACCGCTATGGCCAAGACACTCCGTGACTACTCCACTCCCGTTGTTGCCAACGTGCCCGTTGGGCCTGCTATCAACGTTGGAGATGGAAATTTTGAGATCCGTACGGGCCTTATTTCGATGGTGCAGGCGAGTCAGTTCTGTGGCTTGCCAAGTGAGGACTCAAATGCTCACCTGCAACACTTCCTTGAGCTGTGCGACACCATTGTCATCAAGAATGTCGCACAGGACAGCATCAGACTCCGCTTGTTTCCTTTCTCCCTCACAGGGAAAGCGAAACAATGGTTCTACCAAAACAAGGAAGCTTTTAACACGTGGGACAAATGTTCCACGGCGTTCCTCGCAAAGTTCTTCCCCATGAGTAAGACCAGCGCTCTAAGGGGGAAGATTTCAAACTTCCAGCAATCTGCACTAGAGTCTACCCCCGAAGCATGGAAAAGGCTTCAGGAATACATCCGAGCCTGTCCTAATCATGGAATGGAAGATTGGCTCGTGCTCCAAAACTTCTATGAAGGCCTCACGGCCATGTCAAAAGGGCACGTAGATGCCGCAGCTGGAGAGTTAGGGAGAAGGAAGAAAAACACAAAAAGGCACGCATACCGTGAAGGAGACGGACTTGCTAGCCGCAAAAATAGACTTGCTGATGCAGAAGCTAGACGATCGTGCCACCAACCCTACCATGAGTACCGTCCAGGCCATGGACTCACACATGACATGTGAAGTCTATGGGAACATTGGCCACTCGGGGAACAACTGCCCCGAAACCCAAGAAGAAGCTTCATACGTCAATAATGGGTTTCGCCAACCTCAGCAAGGTAATAACGGGTGGAACAACCAACATCGCCCGCAAGGTAATAATTTCAATTGAAATTACAATTCAAACCAACCTTCCTTAAAAGACCTCGTGTTAGGACAAGCTAAGATCAATGAAAATCTGACCAAAAAGCTGTCCTTCAACGATAAAATGTTTGAAAATATAAATGTAAAGCTTGAAACTCTGTCTTCTTCTATTCAAAATCAAGCAAGTTTCAACAAAATGATAGAAACCCAAATGGCTCAAATAGCTGCTTCTATCCCTGTCAACAATACGGGAAAAATCCCGGAGCAACCCGAGGCTTCTCCCGAGTTTGTTCATGCAGCTACAGAGCAATAAAGGAAGAAGAGTCTTACCAACGGACTGTAAACGTTGAGTCCTTGCCGTAGGTCATCGGCAGTTATCTAAAATTAAATAAATATAAAGAAATAAATAAATGTCTGAAGGGGCCCACACCATCTTTCAAGCTTGGGGGAGGTGTCCCCACTCAGGTATTGTATCTTATCCTTCTAATATATATATATATTTCATAAAATTATTTTCTTGCCTTCGAAAAAGAGTTTCCCTCTTTCTAGTTTTATAAAATTCTATTTTTTAGTCCAAAATAAACTCTTCTCCAAAAAATTCTATAAAAATCATTCTTGGAAAGTTCAGATTTTGTAATATCTAAATCTTATTTTTAATTAATTTTTGAAAACCAAAAAAAGGTTTCAAATAAATTTGTGGAAAATTAAAATCTGGGGTAACATTCCAAATGGGAGTCATTCGTAACCGGCTACATCTTGGGGGTAGCCGTTAGAGGGCTCTGTAAGAAGACGGGACAGAACCGGCCCTACCAGGGGACCGGCCAGTCCCAGGGGCGACCGCCCCCTGCCCAACGGCTCTGCGGCGTGGCCTTTTGCCAACGGCTACTATCCGTTGCAAGCTACACTCCCCTGCCTGCGATCAGGCCTATTAATACCAGAGAATTCGGGTGGAGCTCTTCACCCCTCTCACACTCATATTCTTTCACTCCTCCATCACTCTCTTGCTCCACCATACTTTCCACAAAGTTCAAGTGCAAGAAAATTCTGCAAGAACCTCTTGCGTTTTCCACCACAAAGCAAACTCTCGTGATAAGCTCACTCACCATGAGTGGGATCGGAGGTCGGATTTCCGGCATGTTCCGGAAAGGCCGTCACTCTCGTGGGGAGTCTAGCCAAGGCCCCCGTGAGTGAGGAGAGCCCGCTGCATGAAGAAGAGGAGGCGCCAAGAGGCCACGCTATCGACGAGACCGACTCCCCCTTCATCGACTTGGAGAGTGAGTGGGAGATGCAAGCATACGACCTCCTCAAGGGACGTGAGTTCCTGCATACACCGGCCTTCGACCCACACTTTCTCCAACAGTCAGGTATGGACGTCGAATTTAATACCATTTTCAAAAATGTTAGTTGGAGCCGAGTTGCCCCTGTACACGAACTTGGATCTCGTCTTTTGACCATCCAAGTCTTGGGCACTCCACAAATTGTCGATTATGGTATTACTTTCCGCTGCTTTGGGAAGGAGCATAGTCTTTATTGGAAGGAGTTTGCTGACCACTTAGGGTTTCATGAGCGATGCTCTGTTGACTTGGGTTTCTCTCTCTCGGGTTATCATCGTCATACTTTTTGGCACTTGATAACTGGACAAAATATGACTGAAAAATTCCAACCTAATATCAACAACATCCATCATCCTACTTTAAGGTTTATGCTTAAGTGGATTGCTAATTCTTTCTTTCCTAGAGAGGACACGCATCATGCTTATGATATTGAGTTGAAGTTGCTTTATGCCGTGCTTAAAAAGATTAAAATTGCTCCTGTCTATGATATTGTTAAGCACTGGTTGAACTCTTTCAAAACTTCTACACCTATCATGTGCAGTTCACTCATCACTCGTCTTGCCGCTAGTATTGATCCTCATGGTGCTAATACTATTGTTTATTTCTCCACTCCTCGCATTATGCTCAATGAGTTTTATTTCATGCAAGCCCATACTTTAAAACGTGACGAATCGGGACAGAATTTGGTATTTTATTTTCCGGGATATATAAACGAGATACCGTTACCTAACCCGGATCTCGCTTTATATAAATCACCATCTCTCACCTTCGACCTTGTTGAGAAGGAAGAAGCACGCAGGAGTTCTGTTTTCCGCAGGAGATCACGAAGGAAAGGAGTACAGGAGGAAGAGTCTGCACCATCCATACAGCCTGCACCACCGGCCATGCCCACCATGACACCAGAAATGGGATGGTCCCCTGTCATGTCTACACCCGGGTTCACCCCTGGGTAAGGATATGGTATGGGACACATTCCTCACCCTCACGGGGCTGGAGGGTCAGGGTGGCAACACTCACACGAGGCAGGAGGATCAAGGCAGCAAGAGCATGTGCATTCCTCAGATTCTGAAGGCATGCCACCTCCACTTCACCCACAGCCGGTCACACTAGAGATTCTCAACACACGCATGGGAGGACTAGAGCTGCAAAACAGGCAGATCCAAGGTACGCTCAACGCTCACATCTAAACTGCCACTCAATGGCATGAGCAATACCAGTAGCACTTCGTGGATCTCGAAGATGCGAACCGGTGGCGGCACGAGGCACAAATGGGCTACCTTCGGTCTATGGGACAATTCCCGTGACCTAAGCCTTGAACTAGCTTGGGGGAGGAGACCCCACAGAGGTAACATGTATCTTTAAAATTCCTTGCATTTTATTTCTCACACTTTTAAATTCTGCAATTTTATTTCCTTATTAAAAATAAAAAAATATATATAATAATAATAAATAAAATAAAATATTCCACTCCCGTATGTGCTAATATATCTTAGTTTCTCTTCTGTTGAAATGATGAATAGTTGCTCTGTCTATAATTCGTTTGTGCCTAAAGTTATAACTTAGTATTCCTCAAGATTTAAGTTTGTTGGTTAAAAATGTCTCATTCTGAGAACTTGAAATCTTGTGGGTTGCAATTGCAAGATCCTTTTCTTAGTTGTTGCAAGATATGAGATGGTACAAATAGACTTTGCTATGACTTTGTTCTAAGAGAAACTTGGCATCCGGAGTTTTCTTTTCAAAAATTCAAAAATCAAAAATTCCCCGATGATTATGAAATACCTACCAAGGCCATATGACAAGCTCTACTTTTGTAAAACTTGAGTCATATGCTGCTTACGGAACTTTGAGTCGAGTCAAAAAACTGAGACCTAGTGAGATTATAGTCATGCACCCATGATTGAGATTCACGTACACCCACCAAATAAAGCCAACTCTCACCCTAAGAGTTGGGCACAACATGCACCCTTCCATCCACAAAAATAAAAATATACGCCAACTCTTACCCTGAGAGTCGCGCACCCTTCATACAAAATTTTCACTCCTTGCATTCGCCATCATGACATCTCTCCATCCATGAGTTTCCATACGTCAATAAAAAGATATGGGCTATGTAAAAAAAAAGAGAAGAAGAAGAAGAAAAGAAAAAAAAAGAAAACCAAGGGGCATGAGAAAACAAACGGGAAAGAAAATCCAAATACCCGTTCAAAATAAAGAGAGAGAATGATCTTTCTATAGCCCATATCTCTCCAAAAGACTTTGTTCCATCCAATAAAAGAGAGTCATGATGCATGGAGTGCCAAAAAAAATTAATTAGAGATAGGTTTCCACCATACTTATATTCCACACACTTGCACATCTCAAACAAAGTGTATGACTTGTATCTCCTTATGGTCCGGTCTTTGACTCAGCAACACAGGTGATGTAAGTATGCCCACATACCTACATAAAAACTCCACTCTCAGCCTTAGTGGTAGGATTTTAAGGCAACACTACAATGCCTTTGGTGAGGTAATCATACACATTGAGCGATTAAGAGAATCATTTGAGGAACTTGTTTTATCTTACAAAAATTCATAAAACCTCCGGATAGAAGGCCTATCAAAGAATGAATGATTAGTGAATCTGTTATAACCATTCTGTCTTGCAACTGCTCAAGAAATTGGAGAAGCTACAAGCCCCATGAGAAATCAAGGTAAAGAGTGGATACAATGCCAACCTATTTAAATTACGAATGGAAGTCTTGATGGTTGCACCTCTGGTGATGGTGATGTCACTTTTGTTCTTTGCTTGGCCAGCAGGTTTGTAACAGAACCGCCAAAATCACATGGCCCACAGGCACCTGTCATTGTCACTAATAACTTCTGACAGCCGGGCCCGTGTCCCAAATGATCTAGAAGGTCCTGCCGGGCAACATTAGTGTCCGTTTTCCTCCGACAGGATCCCATTGCGAAGCCATTACAGATTTACAACATTTCATAACAAATTACATCAGAGTAAAAGCACGGAAAGATTATAGAGTACTTAGATTACAAACCATTTGTCCAGATAAAATTAAGGTGCAGTTATTACAGACCATAAATAAAAGTAGATAGCAGTGGAACGACGATACAACATAATTAGATACTTAATAACCAGAACCCTGCCCAAGGATTCACCTTAATCCTCCTCACTTCCCTCCTGGACCACTATCACACAGCAGGGGGCGAGACAGACCTCCGACGGCTGTATCCCTGTAACATGGGTTTGCAAACCCTGAGTACTGGGGTACTCCGCAAGACTTACCCGACTAAGAAAAAGAGTGAGACTCAGGCATGCAGGCTGAGGGGAGTCAAGGTAAGGCTCGAGCAAGAGTCAAAGGGTTTTGCAGAAAAGCATTACTATCCTATTTCAATATTTTACCTCAAATCTAAATTTTAATCTTAGTACACAATTGCAAATTCATTGTCAAATTTCAGCATACTTTCACATTCTTAAATCATTCTCAAAACACCTAGTTCCGAACCACTTTTCAGTTGTAGGTCAAAGGATCAAGTCTCCATATCCGAGGAGCAGCGATGATTCGAATCGATTAGTACCCAGCTGGGGATCTCTATCCACACTTCATATGTAGCACTTAAGCTTGCATATACTAACCCCGGCTACCACGGCTTTTCTACCCCTGAACCAGTCCTGCGCCACCCGAGAACACAGTACTCCTCTCCTTTCTAGGCACGCCGGCCACGAGGGTACACGCTGCTCTCGCCATCTCTCCACTGCCAGTGCGTGGTTGTCGATTCAAGTAGTAGAGCCACTGGAGTTAGGGGTTTCCGTAGTATGTGGCTAGTTGCAAAGTCTTGACCACAGCAGGCCTACAATGAACGGTCTCTATTCTTTTTCCACCAGCGACATTGCATTGGGACTCTAACCCAAATACAAGTGTCCCAACGGTTTTCAAATCATTTTCCCGCCGATGGTCAAGCATTGGGACTCTAACCCAAATTCACAACCAACGAACGGAAAAATCCCTTTCCGTCGGTAACGACGCATTAGGACCAAGTGCACAATTTCCCGAACGGTCTCATATCCTTTTTTTATTTCTCATGATTCATAAATATCCCATTCCCATAGGTCAAAAATAGCCTTCTTATACAAATCTAATTGATTAAGCAGGGCTAAGCATTTTTGAACATTTTTAATTTTTAAACAGGTTTCAAGGGTATTATATATCAAGGCAGGTAATGCAACAATATAGGTGACAAACAACTTCTAACAACCTAATGCAATAATAGACTCAAGTTATAATTATTTTATAAAACACAAGGCGGGGCTGAATGCACCAGAACTTGTCTTGGATTGCGAAAAGTGTCGGATCGGGCTCGGTTCCGCAGATGTCGAATCCCTGGACGACTTCGGGAGTCACCTCTTTAGCAGTGGCCTCAACTTTGACTTCCTCGGTGACGGGCACTACACGTATGCAATGATGCATGCTTAGCATGGTATGAAGATAATGAATGCAATGCTCAAAAGTAAACCATTTAGTCCTTGAGTACAACTTTCCTTCACGGTAAAGTTGTAAACGTTTTACAGAAAGCAAAACGGTGTTTTTATACTTTGTTTTTATTGACCATTTTAACAGTCATAGAAAGCCGCTGCACAGCTTTGCTATAACTAACAAGTGACATCAGTACTTTTGTCAAGGATCACTATGGTGAAAGATCCATGAACCCAATCAATCCAAAAACCACATAAATCTATAGGGATTAATTGTTTATATTTATTTTATTATTCACTTAATTCAACACTTAATTAATAGAAGATCTAATAGCTTTCATTTGACCCCAAACTTTACCAACGGATAGATTTTACCCTAAAACAGTGCCATATAAATTTTCATGATTTTTGGATTAATCTGGAATTTATTAAAATTGCCCAAAGTTGCATTTATTAATTAATATGCTGATTTTTAGTTCCTCCAGAAGCTGTCCAAAACTTATATATAATATTTTTATTAAAAACTACATACTTTAGAGAGCATACACAATTATTTTGATGATTTTCAGTTCAACAGAAATATTCCTATGAAAATAACAAATAGCAGTACTATTCCCTAAAAATCAAAATGGAAAAGTCCTTTTTAAATCCCCCGGGAAAATAGAAAAGGGATTCAGCCTGAGGCGGCCCACGAGCGAACAGGCGGCCCAACTCGGCCTGCCCGCGCGGTGCCCTGGCCATTTTGCGAAAAACCCCTCGAATTAAATGGATCTCAGCCCGTAGTCTAAATCTTACTATTCATATTAGTCTTACACTTTACAGATAACCCCCTACACTTCTATTTCTTATCACCCGAGGTTCCTCTCGCACACAGAGAGGCGCTGACCGGCGGCCCATCGGCTCTGACCGGCGCTAGCTCGCCGCCGGCGAGGTCTCCGGCCAAACCGACAGCACCAACGCGCTCCCCAGACCCTAACGCATCCGTTGAGGTAGGTAGTGGGGCTACAGGGACCTAGGGTCCTGCCCAGCTGCGAGCATGGCGGCCCGGCCGCGGCGGCACGGCCGCGGCGGCACGGCCGCGGCGGCACGCCGTGCTCCGGCGAGGTCGCGATGGTAGCGTTCATGAATAGGAGTGCAATCGGTTCAGGAGCTCACCGAGGGTCAGTTAGGCTAGTAGGTCAAGCTTGAGGCGTTACCGAGACATGAGCGTGACGGCGGCAGTGGCTGCAGCGACGTTCCCGGCGGCGTGCTTCTCGTTCCGATGATCCTACGTGACGAAACGGACAACCGTTGCCAACATGAGCCCCAGCATGGACCATAGAGTCACAAGCGGGAGACCGAGGGAGGAGAGACTCACCACAGCAAGCTAGTCACGTGAGGGATGGCTGCGGCGGCGCTCCGGTCACCCGCGAAGACGGCGACGAACGTTCCGGCGCGTACGGGCTACTACAGCTTGCACGACTGGATGCAATCGAAGCGCAAGGAAGCTAGTTAGCTAGCTGCAAGATGGAGAGGGTCATGATGGCTCGGTGACGGCGAATTTTGCCGGGCACCGAGACTAGCACGACGGCGACCGAGAGGGGAGGAAGAGCAACAGAGGGGCGACAGAGCGTTTTTAAGGCGAGCAAGGAGGGGGCAGTGGCGATTCGGAGCGGCGTGAGATCCCCTACTAGCTCGGCTATGGCGTGGAGCATGCGGCCGACCGGCACGGGTGGCGCGGCGTGCGCACGCCGCGGTCGGGCTGCCGCCGCTTTGCACAAACAGGGAGAAAGGCAGGGCACTGTAGCCCATTTACTGCCCATATTTCGGTTTTTGATCAATCCCTCAAGATTTTGTGCACCAACATGAAAAGGTGTAAATACAAAAGTTGTAGTGTTCCAAATTCTGAACAACTTTGATTTTGGGACCAAGTTCAGATTTTGAAAATTTTTGAAGATATTTAAAAGGGGGTAAAACTAATATTTGAATTTTATTTCTAATTCCATTAAATTCTCCAATTTATTCTCAACAACATGAAAATATTCCAAAATAAAAGTTGTTCTATTAATTGAGGTTGACAACTTCCATTAAGGTAGTTTAGTTAGATTCTCAGTAGTTTTCAAATTAGCATTTCAAATTTGAATTTCAAAGTAGTAATTAGGGTTTAATTTGAATTTCTATTAAAGAACTTCAAAAAAACCCAAAATAAAAGTTATTCAATTTTAAAAAATCTACAACTTTTGTTGAGACACCATCTCCTGATTCTAAGTAGTTTTTGAGTTAGGGTTTTAGGGTCCGATTAGGGCTTAATTCAGATTTTTCTTTCGATTTATTTTTAATCACCAATTGGGGATTCAATTGCAACATCAATAACATTCATAAATAAGTCACTCTAAAGTCCCTAAGCACAATCATATGCAGGTACTTAAAAATAAACATGATGACATGGCATAATTAATTAGCCGTAATACCGGAGTATTACAGCCCTTCCCCCTTAAAGAAATCTCGTCCCGAGATTTGATACATGATCAAGGCTTAAGTCTAAGTAATGGAAAATAAACCGTGTCAAGTAAGTCTAGTCCAAACTCGACCATAAAATAACCAGAGGAGTTTATACATTCTACAGCCAGAAGCTTTACATTTACAAGGTAGCAAAGAATTCGGGGAAGTTTTCGGCGAGGTAGTCTTCAGATTCCCAGGTGGCTTCATCTTCTGAATGTTCGCTCCATTGAATCTTGTACCATCTGGCAGTGGTTCTTTGAGTGACGCGATCTTTTCGATCCAAGACCCGGACGGGATACTCAGAGTAGGTTAGGTCAGGTTGGAGCTCTATCCCTTCAACATCAATGACCTGATCTGGCACTCGAAGACACTTCTTGAGTTGCGATACATGGAATACATTGTGCACAGCTGAGAGATGATCTGGCAATCTCAACTTATAGGCTACTTTCCCATGACGGGCCACGATTTGAAATGGTCCGATGTATCGAGGAGCTAATTTGCCTTTAATTCCGAACCGACTAATTTCCTTCATGGGTGAGACCTTAAGATAGACATAATCTCCTGTCTTGAATACCAAGGGGCGGCGTCTTTGATCGGCGTAACTTTTCTGTCGCGATTGTGCAATCTTCAGATTATTTTGTATCTGCCGGACCTTTTCTTCAGTTTCTTCCACCAAGTCAACTCCAAAGAACCATCTTTCCCCAGGCTCAGACCAATTTAGGGGCATCCGACACCTACGACCATACACAGCCTCGAATGGTGCCATTTTGATGCTTTCTTGATAATTGTTATTATACGAGAATTCTGCCAGTGCCAAACACTCATCCCATGAATCTGTGTAATTGAGTGCACATGCCCTCAACATGTCCTCCAACACTTGGTTGACTCTCTCAGTCTGTCCGTCGGTCTGAGGATGGTATGCAGTACTATGCAGAAGTTTTGTTCCGAGTGACTTATGGAAATCCCTCCAAAAATTGGAAATGAATTGAGAACCTCGATCTGAAACAATGGTCTTAGGCACACCATGAAGCTTCATCAGATTTTGGATATACAGCTTCGCATAGTTAACTGCAGTGTAAATAGTCTTGACGGGGATGAAGTGAGCTTGCTTAGTGAGGCGATCAACAACAACCCAGATTGAGTCAAAACCCCTGGATGTTTTTGGCAAACCCACGATGAAATCCATGCTAATGTCTTCCCATTTCTATGCAGGAATAGGCAATGGTTGCAGTTCTCCACCAGGCTTCATGTGTACAGCTTTTACTTTCTGACAGGTGTCACACCTTGCTACATTTCTAGCGATCTCTACTTTCATCTTGGTCCACCAGAACTTTTGTCTCAAATCTTGGTACATCTTATTGCTCCTAGGGTGAATGGAGAATCTGGTCAAATGTGCTTCATCGAGGATCTTTTGGCGCAACTCAGGTGCCTTTGGGACTACTAAACGATCCTTGAACCATACGACACCTTCGTCGTCAACCCTGAAACAATCTGCCGTACCGGCTTGGACTTTCTCCTTGATATGCTTGATGCCCTGGCTTCCTTTCTGAGCTGCGATGATCTCTTCACGGATGGTGGTCTCAATACTAATATGGTTCAAACTGCCATGTTCAATTATTTCTACCCCTAACTTCTCTAGTTCATAGCATAAAGAAAGGTCTCGGGGCTTCACTGTCAAACAGTTGCAATGAATCTTCCGACTAAGTGCATCGGCAACCACATTCGCCTTACCAGGGTGGTAATGCACTTCAATGTCATAATCCTTGATCAACTCGAGTCTTCTTCGCTATCTCATGTTCAACTCCTCTTGGGTAAATATATACTTTAGGTTCTTGTGATCGTGTAAATCTTGCAAGTACTGCCAAGCAAATAATGACGCCAAATCTTCAATGCATGGACAACGGTGGCCAATTCTAGATCATGAGTAGGATAATTCTCTTCATGGCGCTTAAGTTGTCGCGACACATAAGCAATGACTCGGCCCCCTTGCATAAAGACACATCCCAGACCGGTTCCCAAAGCATCGCAGTACACATCAAATGGCTTTTCAATGTCTGGCTGAGCTAGGACTGGTGCAGTGGTCGACAATTTCTTCAAGGTCTGAAATGCCTGCTCACACTCAGGTGACCAGACGAACTTGACCTCGTTCTTCAATAGGCTGGTAATGGGCTCGCATATTTTGGAGAAATCCGGAATAAAACGACGGTAATACCCCGCCATTCCCATAAAACTACGGACTTGATGCACGGTGGTTGGTGGTTTCCAATTCAAGATTTCTTCCACCTTGCTTAGGTCAACCAATACACCTTCAGCCGATAGGATATGTCCAATAAACGGAACTCTATCTAGCCAAAACTCGCATTTGCTAAACTTGGCATATAATTGATGTTCTCTTAAACGAGTCAAGACCACACGAAGATGTTTGGCATGATCTTCAGGGGTCTTGGAATAGACAAGGATGTCGTCGATGAACACGACCACAAACTTATCGAGCTCGGGCATGAAGACGGAATTCATGAGATACATGAAGTAGGCAGGGGCATTGATTAGGCCGAAAGACATAGCCAGATACTCGTAGAGACCATATCTGGTGGTGGAGGCTTTTTTGGGAATATCTTCAGGATGGATCTTGATTTGGTGGTATCCAGATCTGAGGTCAATTTTAGAAAATACCTTGGCCCCAGCAAGTTGGTCAAAGAGTAGGTCTATGCGAGGCAAAGGGTACTTGTTTTTTATGGTGACCTCATTGAGTAGACGGTAATCGACACAAAGTCTGAGGGAATTGTCCTTCTTTTTAACAAAAATAGCAGGACAACCTCAGGGAGATGAACTAGTCCTGATGAAACCCTTATCCAACAGATCCTGCAACTGAACCTTCAACTCTGCCAATTCCTTGGGTGGCATTCTATAGGCTCTACGGGAAATAGGTGCTATTCCAGGCTTCAGCTCAATGGCAAATTCTACATCCCGGTCAGGAGGTAAACCAGGCAATTCGTCACGGAATACATCCAGGAATTCACAGACTACGGGAATGTTCTGCACCTCTTTAACTACGGTTGCACATACCCTACCAACTGCTCTTTGAGGTATTGGAAGTTGGATAAGAAGTTGAGTTTGACTATTAGGCAACTTGAACCTGATGGTTCTATTTAGCACATCTATGAGAGCCTTGTGCTGATACATCCAATTCATGCCTAATATCACATCTATATCCTGATCCTTCAGCACTATCATTGAGGTCGGGAATATATGCCCGCCAAGTTCTATGGGCACCCGATGTACTACCTCTTTAGTACTAATGCGCCCTCCAAGCGACTGAATAAGAAAATTTTCCTCTATCTGTCCATTCAGAATTTCATGCTTGACAACAAATGTACGATTGATAAATGAATGCGATGCACCAGAATCAAAAAGCATGATAGCAAGATGACTTGCGACAAGGAACCTACCTAGCATGACGGGTTCATCCTCAGGAATGTCTCCATCTTGTGTGTAGTAGACCTGTCCTGCTTTTTTCACAACCTTTCCCTTCTGGGCCTGCTGGTGGTGGCCATGGTGCTGAGTCTGCTACTGCTGTCCACCAGGAGTCTTCTGCGCATTCTGATTGTATTGCTTGGGAAATGGGAAGTTGCCAGACTAATGTCCCATCTTGCCATAATTGTAGCAGGGTTGGTTGTAGGTTGTTTGAGGAGTGGTTACACGAACGCCAGGGGCATTCGGCTGGGTGGCACTTTGTTGGTTGGAAGTGTGAGAAGTAGCAGCAGTTCGAACTACGACCTGCCGATGGGGATATTGGGGACGTGACTGGTGAGTGGGATGGTAGATGATTTTCTGGCGCTTCTGATGGCCAGAGGGTCCAGCTGATCCAGACTTCTTCTTTTTCTTCTCTTCTTGATGCTTGCGGTTGCTTTCTTCAAAAGCTATCGCGATGTTGACTGCTTCATGATAAGTGCAATGGAGATTGTTGGCCAAGCTTCTTTGAATCTTGTAGTTCAAGCCTCTGACAAAGCAGTCCTTCCTCTTTTGGTCAGTATTGGTATGCTCAGGGGCATACTGCGACAGATGGTTAAACTGGCTGACATACTGCATGACTGTGGATTCATTCTGTTGCAGAGCTAAGAATTGATCCAACTTCATTTTCATCACCCCCGCAGGGATGTAATGTGCACGGAAAGCCTCACGAAACTCTGCCCAAGTAAGTTGGTGTCCATCAGGCTGGGCAGACAGGAGGTTTGCAAACCAAGCGCTTGCAGGGCCTCGGAGTTGCTGCGCCGCGAACAACGGTTTCTGGGTCTCAGTGCAGCGAATCAATCCAAACTTCTGCTCCATGGTACGGAGCCAGTCATCTGCTTCCAGTGGCTCATCTGCTTTGGTAAACACTGGTGGACGAGTGTCTGTAAAGTCCACATAAGTTGTTTCCTCGTCATGGTGGCGACCACGGCGCCCACCACGGTCATCTCGGTTCTGAGCAAGCAGCGCTGTAGCGTTGGCTAAGGCTGCAATGGCATTTGCCAGAGTAGGTGGAATCGGTGGTGCCTCTAGAATGGCCCCGTCCTCAGAAGTACCAGCACCAGTCGAGCGGGTGTGAACAGGCATCTGTGCATAATTAAGCCAAATCAAGTCTTAGACTACTTTATCGAGTCTTAATACAGTACACATCATTACAATAACCAGGGTACACAACCGACACTCGACATAGTTCCCAACCATAGCTAAGGTTTTCATGGCAACACTGACATTACAATGCCCAAAAGAGTGCGAATAACTGACATTACTAGTCCTACTGCTAGTCTAGTCATCGTCACCCATGGTCCCGTCAGAGACGACACCGTTCTCGTCAACCTCCGCGACGTGCTCCTCGACGTCCTCGTCGGCGTCCTCCTCGACGACCACCTGGAGAGGCTCAATATCCTCGTCAACGTCCTCCATGTCCTGATCCTCAGGACCAACAACCACCCCATCCTCGGGGTCCTTAACTCGTGGCTGCAGGATCGGGTTAAGCTCATTGTTGAGCCTATGCACCTCCTCGTGAAGTGTATCATTGTAGTCCTCAATTTGCTCCACGTAGATCTCAAGCTCGTGTAGCCTCGCCCTGGTCACGTCCTCACGTGCCCAGGTAGCGCCCCTCTGCTCGATCAGACGAGCCATGGAAGTCCGCAGTCGGTCGATCGTCGCCACGTCTTGGTAGTGGTCCCGACGAGCGGCGGCAAAGTCCTCAGTCATCCTCCTCATCTCCTCCCTCATCCTCTCTATCTCCTCCTGCAACTCAGCTCGGCGGCGGCGGGGGCGACAACTGCCAGAAGCCTCCCCGTCGCGCGGCGCCAGCTGGTGATGCGGCACACCCCTGGGTCCCGTCATCTTGCGCGCGGTCTGCTTGCAGCGTGCCATGCTGGAGAAGATATGTTGGGATTAGTGAGGATATAATATAGGCTAACAAGAATAGGTTTGATAGATCCTAACCCATAAACCATTTTAAGGAGGAACTTATTTATCATGTGAATCAATTATGATGCATGAATCGTACTTACGAAATTTTAAAATCAATGCAAAATAAATAACTGCATAAATAATTTTAACATAGTGCTAATAATAATGCTATTCCACTGACTACCATATCTATAATACGGATTAAGACAAGAGTAAGCAATTTGGGCAAAAATAGCAAATTAAAGTTTATGATCCAAAATATTTTGAAGTTTTGCAAACTAATACCGTAATGATTTAGCAATGGAATTGCTCTGATACTAGCTGTAACAGAACTGCCTAAATCACATGGCCCATAGACACCTGTCATTGTCACTAATGACTTCTGACAGTCGGGCCCGTGTCCCAAATGATCTAGAAGGTCCTGCCGGGCTACATTAGCGCACGTTTTCCTCCGACAAGATCCCATTGCGAAGCCATTACAGATTTACAACATTTCATAACAAATTACATCAGAGTAAAAGCACAGAAAGATTATAGAGTACTTATATTACAAACCATTTGTCCAGATAAAATTAAGGTGTAGTTATTACAGACCATAAATAAAAGTAGATAGCAGTGGAACGACGATACAACATAATTAGATACTTAATAACCAGAACCCTGCCCAAGGATTCACCTTACTCCTCCTCACTTCCTTCCTGGACCACTATCACACAACAGGGGGCGAGACAGTCCTTCGACGGTTGTATCCTTGCAACATGGGTTTACAAACCCTGAGTACTGGGGTACTCCGCAAAACTTACCCGACTAAGAAAAAGAGTGAGACTCAGGCATGCAGGCTGAGGGGAGTCAAGGTAAGGCTCGAGCAAGAGTCAAAGGGTTTTGCAGAAAAGCATTACTATCCTATTTCAATATTTTACCTCAAATCTAAATTTTAATCTTAGTACACAATTGCAAATTCAATGTCATATTTCAGCATACTTTCACATTCTTAAATCATTCTCAAAACACTTAGTTCCGATCCACTTTTCAGTTGTAGGTCAAAGGATCAAGCCTCCATATCCGAGGAGCAGCGATGATTCGAATCGATTAGTACCCAGCTGGGGATCCCTATCCACACTGTATATGTAGCACTTAAGCTTGCATATACCAACCCCGGCTACCACGGCTTTTCTACCCCTGAACCGGTCCTGCGCCACTCGAGACCACAGTACTCCTCTCCTTTCCAGGCACGCTGGCCACGAGGGTACACGCTGCTCTCGCCATCTCTCCACTGCCAGTGCGTGGTTGTCGGTTCAAGTAGTAGAGCCACCGGAGTTAGGGCTTTCCGTAGTATGTGGCTAGTTGCAAAGTCTTGACCACAGCAGGCCTACAATGAACGGTCCCTAATTCTTTTTCCACCGGCGATATTGCATTGGGACTCTAACCCAAATACAAGTGTCCCAACGGTTTTCAAATCCCTTTCCCGCTGATGGTCAAGCATTGGGACTCTAACCCAAATTCACAACCAACGAACGGAAAAATCCCTTTCCGTCGGTAACGACGCATTGGGACTGCTACCTAAGTGCACAATTTCCCGAATGGTCTCATATCCTTTTTTTTATTTTTCATGATTCATAAATATCCCATTCCCATAGGTCAAAAATAGCCTTCTTATGCAAATCTAATTGATTAAGCAGGGCTAAGCATTTTTGAACATTTTTAATTTTTAAACAGGTTTCGAGGGTATTAGATATCAAGGCAGGTGATGCAACAATATAGGTGACAAATAACTCCTAACAACCTACTGCAATAATAGACTCAAGTTATAAATATTTTATAAAACACAAGGCGGGGCTGAATGCACCGGGGCTTGCCTTGGATTGTGAAAAGTGTCAGATCGGGCTCGGTTCCGCAGATGTCGAATCTCTGGACGACTTCGGGAGTCAACTCTTCAGCAGTGGCCTCGACTTTGACTTCCTCGGTGACGGGCACTACACGTATGCAATGATGCATGCTTAGCATGGTATGAAGATAATGAATGCAATGCTCAGAAGTAAACCATTTAGTCCTTGAGTACAACTTTCCTTCACGGTAAAATTGTAAACGTTTTACAGAAAGCAAAACGGTGTTTTCATACTTTGTTTTTATTGACCATTTTAACAGTCATAGAAAGCCGCTGCATAGCTTTACTATAACTAACAAGTGACATCAGTACTTTTTTCAAGGATCACTATGGTGAAAGATCCATCAACCCAATCAATCCAAAAACCACAGAAATCTATAGGGATTAATTGTTTATATTTATTTTATTATTCACTTAATTCAACACTTAATTAATAGAAGATCTAACAGCTTTCATTTGACCCCAAACTTTACCAACGGATAGATTTTACCCTAAAACAGTGCCATATAAATTTTCATAATTTTTGGATTAATCTGAAATTTATTAAAATTGCCCAAAGTTGCATTTATTAATTAATATGCTGATTTTTAGTTCCTGCAGAAGCTGTCCAAAACTTATATTTAATATTTTTATTAAAAACTACATACTTTAGAGAGCATACACAATTATTTTGATGATTTTCAGTTCAACAGAAATATTCCTATGAAAATAACAAATAGCAGTACTATTCCGTAAAAATCAAAATGGAAAAGTCCTTTTTAAATGCCCCGGGAAAATAGAAAAGGGATTCAGCCCGAGCCAGCCCACGAGCGAACAGGCGGCCCAACTCGGCCTGCCCGCGCGGTGCCCTGGCCATTTTGCGAAAAACCCCTCGAATTAAATGGATCTCAGCCCGCAGTCCAAATCTTACTATTCATATTAGTCTTACACTTTACAGATAACCCCCTACACTTCTATTTCTTCTCACCCGAGGTTCCTCTCGCACACAGAGAGGCGCTGACCGGCGGCCCGCCGGCTCTGACCGGCGCTAGCTCGCCGCCGGCGAGGTCTCCGGCCAAACCGACAGCACCAACACACTCCCCAGACCCTAACGCATCCATTGAGGTAGGTAGTGGGGCTACGGGGACCTAGGGTTCTGCCCAGCCGCGAGCATGGCGGCCCGGCCGCGGCGGCACGCCGTACTCCGGCGAGGTCGTGACGGTAGCGTTCATGAATAGGAGTGCAATCGGTTCAGGAGCTCACCGAGGGTCAGTCAGGCTAGTAGGTCGAGCTTGAGGCGGTACGGAGACGTGAGCGTGATGGCGGCAGTGGCTGCAGCGACGTTCCCGGCGGCGTGCTTCTCGTTCCAATGACCCTACGGGACGAAACGGACAACCGTCGCCAACATGAGCCCCAGCATGGACCATAGAGTCACAAACGGGAGACCAAGGGAGGAGAGGCTCACCACAGCAAGCTAGTCGCGTCAGGGATGGCTGCGGCGGAGCTCCGGTCACCAGCGAAGACGGCAACGAATGTTCCGGCACGTACGGGCCACTACGGCTAGCACGACTGGATGCAATCGAAGCGCAAGGAAGCTAGTTAGCTAGCTGCAAGATGGAGAGGGTGATGATGGCTCGGTGACGGCGAATTTTGCCGGGCACCGAGACTAGCACGACGGCGACCGAGAGGGGAGGAAGAGCGACAGAGGGGCAGCAGGGCGTTTTTAAGGCGAGCAAGGAGGGGGCAGTGGCGATTCGGAGCGGCGCGAGGTCCCCTACAAGCTCGGCTATGGCGTGGAGCACGCGGCCGGCCAGCACGGGCGGCACGGCATGCGCACGCCACGGTTGGGTTGCCACCGCTGTGCACGAAGAGGGAGAGGGGCAGGGCACTGTAGCCCATTTACTGCCCGTATTTCGGTTTTTGATCAATCCCTCAAGATTTTGTGCACCAACTTGAAAAAGTGTAAATACAAAAGTTGTAGTGTTCCAAATTCTGAACAACTTTGATTTTGGGACCAAGTTCAGATTTTGAAAAATTTTGAAGATATTTAAAAGGGGGTAAAACTAATATTTAAATTTTATTTCTAATTCCATTAAATTCTCCAATTTATCCTCAACAACATGAAAATCTTCCAAAATAAAAGTTGTTCTATTAATTGAGCTTGACAACTTCCATTAAGGCAGTTTAATCAGATTCTCAGTAGCATTTCAAATTTGAATTTCAAAGTAGTAATTAGGGTTTAATTTGAATTTCTATTAAAGAACTTCAAAAACACCCAAAATAAAAGTTGTTCCATTTTAAAAGATCTACAACTTTTGTTGAGACACCATCTCCTGATTCTATGTAGTTTTTGAGTTAGGGTTTTAGGGTCCGATTAGAGCTTAATTCAGATTTTTCTTTCGATTTATTTTTAATCACCAATTGGGGATTCAATTGCAACATCAATAACATTTATAAATAAGTCACTCTAAAGTCCCTAAGCACAATCATATGCAGGTACTTAAAATAAACATGATGACATAGCATAATTAATTAGCCGTAATACCCGGGGTATTACAAGGTTGAAGTAGAGCATTAATAGTGGAAGCTGTCAGCATCTTACTCAGCGTGCATGTTCACAGAACTTTCACTTGTAGAATTTTGGGAATTAACAAATTTGCTTGAAGTGTTGTCCTGTTAGCAATACCAAGGTAGAGATCAAGTGGATGGGCTCTGCTGGTGGAAAAACACCAACAGAACCGAATCTATTTCTTTATTTATTCTTCTCTAGCCTTAGGCACATTGAACAAGACAAAGTTGATGTTACATAATTTGTTTTACTTATGACATGAGTGGTACGATCAGACGATTAAGCATTAATGTTGCATTTAAGTTCATATGGCAGAAAAGATTTAAATTGCTTAACCAATAGAATGGTTGTCTATCTCCGCATAATATATAAATTTTCACATGAGTATGACTATCATCACATTTGGTTAAGATCGAGATCAAAAGAATTATGCCATAAACAATCTTAAAGGACAAAGCATGTTGAGCTAATTAGGTTAATCAATTAAAGATGTAACTCTAACATATTTGTGTCTTTATTTATCTGCATTCCAAGATCAAGAGGAAAATAGTGACCACTTACCTTAAGATATTACCTTCATTATTAGAGCGTGATGGCACTAATTAATGAAGGGTAGATGACTGGTGGTCCTTTCCTTCTCTTGCATCTTGAGTTGTTCATGAGCATCTTGTCTCCTTTGTTGCTTATGCTCTTTGCCATCTTTTGCTTATTTGATCTTATGACACCTTATCACTTTATTCATTATTATGCCTACAACAGATTAGAACACATACTCGAAGGGATGTACAACTTTGGAACATAGGTTGTTTGTCCAGAATTTTATCATGTTCCATCTACGCTACTAAAAAGATAGGGTTGATATTATGTTAGCATAGATCATGTTCTATACCGGCATGACTTGAGTCCAAGTAACTTGCAGCAGAAAATAAAGTGAATGAATCATTAATACTCACAGTTCTTCCATCCATAATGAATGAGCTATGTCTTCCTCTGCAAAGTTATTGAAGTTCAGCATGTGCCCTGTCTCATCTCTGATTTGAATTTATCTCGTGACTTACCCAAATTAAATTAGAAGTTTTCTGCAAGGGTTAGTCCAACAAAATATCCAATGTCTACTACAGCATACGAGCGGCTCAAAAATCAACCTAGACACCACGTCCAATTTGACTTAGGAAGGCATTTTAACCTAAGCACCACGATTAATTCAAAAAGCCTTTGAAAGTAAAATCATCACACCTCTTGGTTCGGAAATCAAACTAAACACCTTGTCCAATTATGATTCCAGAAAACAGTTTAAACTAAGCACCATGTCTAATTTAAAAGGTGTATGAAATTTCTCCAAACCTTAAGTATACTATAGCGAACAAAGGTAACATGAAAGTTTATAGAAAGTTAAGCAAACAGAGATGAAAGAGCATGATCATTGATTAATAATTTGAACATGGATTGATAAGGTAGAGACAACCAATATTAGCAACCTAATATTTTCTAAATAAGCCCATTCCCCCAACCTTGAATTTTGCAAGGCAATGTTAAGTTTGGATGGATTAATGTTGCATGATAATTGGTTGGACATACCTAATGATGTCATCCTTCTGCTTCAAGCCCGGAATGGTTAGTGACAAAAACATCTGAGGGAATATTTTTATAATTATAATTCTATGCTCAATTCTCAAGGGTATTACATCAAAAGGTACAAGCTCACGTTATTTTTCAAGAGTGGTTATTTTAAGACACAAAGTCGTTCTTGGGAGACCTTCTAATTATTACACTTTTAGTTAATAAATTTATATTAAAAACCTTTGAAAGTAAGATTAAACACTCCTAAACTTGGCACCATACTTCATTTAAGAGATGTATGAAATTATTCCAGCCATAAACTATAGTAAGTAAAGGTAGCATGAAAGCATTACAAGGATTTATTCAAATAGAGATAAAATAATATGATCATAGTGAGTATATATATATTCTTTTTAATATGCAAGTGGTATGGATGTATGTAAGAACTAAACATGCTATGGATTTGATATGAGGGAATATAAACTAAATGGTGTGAATGCATGGATTAAAATAAATATGCAATCAGATGCAAGAATTAAAAGATAACTACTCAAAAGTTTAAAGTCCATGAGCAAGACTTTCTCACCTTTTTTATCATACTTACCATGACTTGTGTGTAGCACAACCACTATATTCGTCATTTGAGATGTGATTTGAATTGTTGTGACGACGCCCTTCTTCTCCTATCTACACAAGGTTAGAAAGAAATATATATGTGTGCAAACCTGTGAGATGGCAGGGTTCCATTATTGATGAATCTTGAATGTTCAGGCACCCTGGGCTCTTCAATGTATCTTCTTGTCTTGTGAAAACTTGTCGGAAGGTCAAAACGGCTTCTGTTGTCCTGTCTTATTCCATAACTTAACAGAACAGGGGTAATCATACTAAATCTAGTAATACACTAAATTAGCAGACACCAAGATCACTATAAAACTCTTATGCCAATTGCTTCCCCAGCAACGGTGCCAAAAATGCTTGTTGGCATTTATTAAGTGCAAATAGAATATGAAAGATTCCGCAAGCGCACAGAATACCATTGTAGCATTTTACCGGGAGTATTGCAGGTATCATTATTTATATTTTACCACAGGGAAGCAATGGCTAAAGAATTTGATAGTTGACGATCATGTATCTACTAACTTAATACACCACCTAGACTATAGTGGGGGTAAACGATAAATGATAGGAGTTATGCTTAAAGGATATAGACACACAGGAGAATTCTATGATAAAAGAGTAGATAGCTAAAGTGAGAGGACAACGGGAGAGTTCATGGTTCCTAAATACTTCTCTATTACTAGGGTTCTATAATAACTGATTCATGGTAGATAAAGCAATCACATAATAACACTTCAGGACATCAGAACACTAGCCACGGAACGGGATGAGAATGGGACTATGAAGTTCTGACTACGGTCCTACAATCATCAACCTACATGAGATGGAATACGTCGGCCATCAAGGCTGTCACCTCCTGGGGCTACCACAACTATTCGTAAGGTTGAGTGCAATCTCAGGTAACCTCTAGTCTAGACACCATGCCTACACTATTAATTACTACTCTAATCCTATATGAAAACTAGAGCACTCGATGCGAGCAGAGATCCTATGCCAAAGTATAACAACTATACTAACCAATCAAATTCAAGGCATAAAGTAAATAGAGAAGTTAAATATATTAAAGCATAAGTCTTACAAAGATGAGATACAAAGATGTACCAGACCCCTGAAGACTTCTCCAGAACCGAAGGGCAGCTCCGCTCTCCCTAACTCTCAACTAGAACTAATCTACTACATTGAAAAGTCTAGCCCTAATTCTCTAGAGTTGAGAGGTTATCCATTTGAGGGACGCCTCTACAACTCCATAATGGTGCACTTGACTCAGGGGGTCCTGGGTTCCTTATATGGGGGCGCCTGGCCTCCCCTCCACCTTGGGCAAGTGATATGGTACTAAGCCTTTCCACCATGTGCGCATAGACTTTAATGGGCCAAATTCTGATTTATGCCCAATTAATCCTACAGCCTTTAATTAATCCCGCAGCTCAGGTTCTAGAATCTTCTAGTGTTTGTAAAATCCATATCTCTTTATTCAGGACTCCAAAAATAGCAAACCATAGGTCCGTTTCAATCGTCTCGACGAGCTCTATGCAATGGTGAACTCTAATTCCTCAGTTAAGATACTTTTAATTGGTGAAAAAATTGAATATCCCTTCATACCCTGCAAAACAAGTGAGAACACCAAAACTTGTGGAACTTGTTAGAATCAAACCCTATAACTATGTTGTGGATTGTTTTATGCCCTTGATTCATGTTTAGTTGATGGGCAAAAATGAGCAATAACTACCGTCAACAATGTCATGAGCATCATATCATCATTTCATGTGTATGAGTAAGGTGATTTTCAATGCATTGCTAGCTACAATATATATATATATATATATATATATATGCAAATAGAGTTACAAATAGAGAATTGAAGCAAAAATGATTTGAAACATTTTTGGAGTGTCAATCTAGCTTAGAAGGTCAAACTAAACCTTTTTCATGTTTAAAGTATCTTGTGATTGGATCTCTAGCTAGGGTTTGCTTTAGAATTCAACCTAGGGTCATTTAGAGTGAATGTGACAATTTAATTTGAAAGTGCAATTTAAATCATTCAAATGCCTTTGAACTTTAAATAAAGTTTGTAGTAAACTTAATTTGGGACAACTGTTATTTAGGGTCCAAGACATGAAAATGGCTTTTACATGCTCAATTGGATACCACAAGGCAGATTAGGGTTTGGAAGCTAGCCCTGAAATTTTGGCTAAGTGCTGAATTTCAGTTTCAAAGTGCCTGTCTTTATTGAACTGTAATTCCCAAACCAAGCTGATCTAGCCCAAGATGCCCTACTAGAATTTGGAGTCCCCCTGTAGTACTTTAATTGGTATTAGAGAACCTTGCCCTAAAACCCAATGATTTAGGAGAAAACCATGGCTGAAAATCGAGTTTCAGTCATTTCCCTCTGTACTGAATCGAGCAGAGCTCATTGAGGACAGGTGTCGAGCACCTATGCGCGTTATCGTGTCGATCGGGTAGATCGACACCGCTGCGTCGTTGTGTCAACATTTGCCGAGCCTCACCGCCCTCCAACTCATCGAAGTCGACGCTGGAAGACCCCAGAACCCTATCCCGTTCTGTTCTCCTCGCCTTCGTCGTCGTTCTTTCTCCCTCTGCTTCCTCCAGTGAAGAAAACGAGCGTTTCAATGGCGTCGCCATCGAGCTGCTTGTTCCCGGCTAGCCGTTGTCCAAACCACCGCGCCAATAGCCTCTACTCAACCTCTTCTACCTCCCTGACATAGTTGTCGAGGTAGCCGAGCCGTAGCACGTTTGTTCTTCGAGTTCACCGCCATCAGTTCGTCACCGGAGCTCCGCCGCCGCGGCGTTCGCCGTGGCCAGGAGGTTGTGAGCGCCCTCGTTTCTCTTTGCTTTGCGTTTCGAGCTTCTATGATGTTCAATTTGGTGAAATGAAGTCGTGTTAGGGTTTGCCGGGTTGTGCTCGCTGGAACACGGGCTTGCCGTCGCGCGCACTGCCGCTGTCCGCCATGGATGCAGCTAACCATGTTCCAAAGCTCTGTAGTTCGATTCCCTGTAACCCTAGGGTCACCAAAGCACCAGGAAGCTAGCCATGGAGTCGTTTTGATCTGGGGCGTCCGGAGCTAGCCGGCGTGGCTGCGACCAGCGCCGCCACCCGCCATGGCCGCCATCGAGCAAGCTTCGGCGAGCCACTTCCTAATCAGATAGGTCTAGCGATGCATCTCGACGTCAGGAACATGGTGGTGAGGTCCGTTTGGCCGGAGACCTCGCCGGCATCGAGATTCCGCCGGTCAAAGGTTGCGGCCTCCTCTGAGAGTATGACGCGTGGGGTCAGTTTGACCTTGGGGCCCGATGCTCAGCCCCTACTTCTCTCTGTTTGGTGCGTTGCTGGGTACCCGTAGCAATTAGGGTTGCGGTTTGAATATGGAAAATGATTTCTATTTTGTTTTCAGGATTGATTACGTACTTGTAAAATTTATAAGTTTAGTTTTACTGAACCAAATGAAGTGAGACAAATTTTGTTAGCTTCCTAGTGACTTGTACTATGCAGGAAAAATATGAAACCCTAGTCTTGGTATAGTGTTTTTGTGAGTTACAAATTAATTTGTAATTCGGCCTTTAATTTGGGAAATCCATAACTAATTCTAGGAGTGTGCTAAAAATGTGATTCCACTTCTAGTAATCTTGTTTTGGTGAGTAGAATCTGGGAAAAATGTTGATCAGGCATTTCCTCTATTTATTAGTAGGGTTGTTGTTCAAGCCCTATTGTAACACCCGAAAAATTGCATTCTTTTAAATAGTGGGAATTTATTTAATTATGCAATTAGTTGATCATTCCAATATAGGAAAATAATAATTTTTTACAAATATAAAATCAAACCTAGGTCATTCACATGTTTGTTGCATTCATGCTGGAGCACCATTTTTGATGTGATGCTTGGATTTTATTTCAACTCTCAAATATTCAAAAATCCCTTTTGAGAGTCTATTTAAAAAAAATCAATTGAAAATAGCAAAACCCTCTCTTTCTCTGATCTGGCCGAGGGCCATTCTTTTTCCTTGCTGTGCAGCCGGCACAGCATCATCCTTCTCTCTGCCGTGGGCCAAAGGCAGCACGCAGGTCAGCCCAGCAGAGCTGAGGCCGCGTGCGCCCCTCCTTCCTCCTTTGCAGCTGACGAGCGGGACCCACGGGTCAGCCCCTTCCTTCTCCACCTCCCTCGCCGCGCGAACAGAGACGCCGCTGCCGTGTTCATCCGCCGCGGCCGAGCACACGTGCGCGAAGCGTCCCTGTGCCGTGACTGCCAGCCCGACCCCAGCGCTCGGTGCTACCGACCTGTGGGACCCACAGGACATCCCCTCCCCTTCCCTCTACGCCGCGCCGAGAAGTCCGAAGCAGAGAAGAAACGGCCGAAGCCGATTTCACCGCTCGCCGTGTTTGTTTCAATCTCCGAGATTGTCGTCACACCTCGGGAGTACTTAAGCAGCGCCACACCCCCTCGTAGCCGTCACCCAATCCTAGCCGCCTCTTCTCGCCGCCACTGCCGAGCTCCCGCGAGAACCGAGCAGCCGCCGCCACGAGCAATTAGCTCGATTCGCCACCAATTTCCTCCCGGTAAGCCTTTGAGGAGCTTCGCTGTGATCTTGTGAAGTTCCCGAGCACTTTCCCCCTTCGATTTGTGCACTAACACGCTTCCGCCGCCGTTGTAGAGAGCCACCGTCCGCCGGATCACGCCGCGAGCTATCTCCGAGTCGATTTCCGACCTTCCCAGCACCCTAGGTGAGCTTGCGATGCTCTGCTCTTTCTCCCGGTACCCTTCCCGATCTACCGGTACCCTTCCCGACCTATTTCATGCACCGAAGGCCGAGTTCACCTTCTCCGGCGATGCGCCGGCCATGGCGCCGCCGTGGCCTCTCTGTTTTCCGGCCGGAGCGCCGACGAGCCCTTCCCCGATCTGTTCTGCACCGTCTGATCTGGGATCAACGGCCCAAAATAGAAGATACCCCTTCGGTCGCCTTTTTGCAAAAGAGACCCCGACGTTTTTAATGTTCAAACCCGCACTCCCTCGCGCCTCCAGCCGGTTACGTTTTGTCCTGTCAAAAGCGTATTTCCTCTCAGTATTCGGTAAAATACGTTTTCCAGTTTAAAAGGCGCATTTCAATTCGGTGTAGATGAAAATGTGTTTTCATATTTGAAATCAAAATTGTTTCATTTGTAATTTCCACGTTTTAGCCCCGATTTGAACGATTCAAATTGCGTTAGATTCGTAATTTCATAATCTATCTGATGGTACCACTGTTTCATATATTTTCAACTTTTAAAATTCAAGATTATATTTAATCTATTATTATTCTATTATAAATCTTGTAAAATTCATATCTTCCTCGTTTTAAATCCGATTTGCGCAAACTTTATATCGATGTGATCGTAGCGACATGTAGATTTGTTTTATAACCTTTTTAATTTATTTTCTCTCTGTTGGTGTACTGTTCTAATGAAAACTCTTGTTTGTATGCATGATTGCCCCTGTATGCGTGTGTGTTGTTATGATGGATCGAGTATAGACGGTGAGCTTTACGTGGGTGATCAAGATCAGTACTTCGACAACCCGGATCACCATGAGTTTGCTGATCAAGGCAAGTATTAGTATGGATCATCCTTGTTGTCCTATTCACCAAATAAATAATTGCATTTGCATGTGTCTTCCTTGTTAACCATAGTTATTTCCTAGTTTTGTTATCCTGTTCCTTGCAACCTATGGGATTATGCATATGGTAATTGATGCTAGTGCGTTATTGATATCATGATCATGTAAACTGATTAACTGAATATGCAATAAGGATTAAAAGATGCCTTTTTAGCAACATGGAACTAGGGGATTGGAGCATAGTTTTGTGATGCACCATATCCTTCCCCCTTGGTAATGATCTGTCAGCAAAAGCTAGGACTTACAGTGCAACTATGAGGGCTACATGGCTCTGGTTTTAGTCAAGTATAGGTCCTTTTTCTAGCTTGTTAGAGGTTACTGAAAGGCGTGATGGGGCCTGACGACTCGGGTATAGTGCGGCTCCTGTCCGAGTGTGTATAACCTGCGTGACCTTGTGCCACGACGAAGGGGGGCTCTACATCTGCTTGCCGGGTCCCTAGCGGCCCTAACTTGTTAGACGAAGTATTTGAAAGACTTCATAGTGAAACCCTGCTCACTCACCTTGGTAGTGTTATGGGAGTAATTAACCCGAGCAAATGGGAATCACGGCTCATAGTGAAAGTGTACAACCTCTGCAGAGTGTAAAACTGGTATACTAGCCGCGCTCACGGTCACGAGTGGCCCGGAAAATTCACGGAGTAGTTATTTTTCGGGGTGATGTTTACTTGTTGCTAGTCTATTTATTGCTACTCATTAATTGTGTTTACTATGATCATGAGAATGGGCTTATTAACTTGTTACTACCCAACTGCATAAAAGAGGATTAATTAAAAGCAACCTGCTGTTAAACCGTGTCAACCCTTTTGAGCCTCATGAACCCATGCTAGTCTTGTTGAGTACGACATGTACTTACGCTTGTTTATTTTTCATTACTTGGTTAAAAATCCCGGATGGGTAACAGATGGTGATAGTGATGAGGACTACCCAGAGGACTACTAGACTTGTGCTTCACCAGTCGACGTCCCTGTGCTATGGAGCTACCGCGAGAGTTATCTTTATTTTCCGCTGTGTAATGACTTTGATATTATTCGCTATGTATTAAACATTGGTTATGATATAATTTATGCAATTTGTTGGCTTATGTGTGTGACTGATCTCTGGGCGCACATAAGATTATGCATCCCATTTTATCCTTAAAATTGGGTGTGACACCTATTTAGGGTTTGATTGTTTGGAAATTCATTATGAAATGAATACAAGTGATCTGGGTATGAATATTTTTCTGTGATGTTGTTAAGTGAGAAGGGACAACAAAAAAATATGAAATCTGTTGTTTGATACATTTCACTGTAATAACTATTTTCCACTCAATTTTAGCCTGCCGTCTTGTTATTTTTACATGGGATGTTCTTTAAGTCCAAATGATCTAAAATTTGGACAGTGAGCTATTGCAAAGTTGTTCTGTCTACTCTATTTTTATGGGAATTTTCTAGGAACCTGATCTGGTAGGTCTAGTTATAAGTGAAGCTAATAGTTGTGTGGTTAAGCACTGGTTTGGGGTAAATGAACACCATTTGCATGTTGTTTGGTTCATTCAGCAATGGTGTTTCCTGATACATTCATGAGTATGTGCTTGTGCTGGAGTTAAGCTTGAATGCATGGAGAAAAGTTGCTAGGATAGATCATAGAAGCTTGCTTTGCTTGTTGTATGAAGCTAGAGATTTCTCTCCACCGGAGAAAAAAATATGCACGTAATTAGTAAAAGAAAATGATTCATACATGTGTATTTGCACCTCATGGAAGCATGCATATGCATTATCGAATACTTTAGAAATTGTTATGCACTCAAATATTCATTGCATGAGCATGCATACAAGATCGCTGGAGGAAGTGACTCTAACGGAAGTGAACCCGACCGAGGAGGAGATCCCTCAGGAGGCCCTAGCTACCGAACCAGGAGCCAAAGACAACGCTGACTTGCCTGAGTGCCCGGACCATCAGCCCTTGACCTTTCTGAAAGGCAAGCCCTGGTGCATTCTTACTTCCTATGCTTTCGAAATGAATTGACTTGAGTGTAGTGATTGCTACATTACGTGTAGGAATTGCTTGAAAACGTAGTTGCATTATATTGGGCAACTATATATCCTTCACCTAAATAGGTTGAGGATCGTCTTCTTTGCTTAGACCTGCTTAGAACCAATAGATATGGTGATGCTGAAAGGTCCTGGTTTGGTTTTGCTAATTGAGTGACAATTTAGGTGGACTAATATGTGTTTAAGTGTTGATTACACAGGTGGAGGTGGAAATGGCTTGGAGATGATGCTTAGCTCACACATATGGTATGAAGGAGCTAAATGCATGAGACATGACATGGAGTCATGTGGCTAGGTGGAGAAGATCAAGACATGACTTGACGTCGATGGACCGGTTGCAAGTGTGAAGGGCAAGCTAGTGGGCTTGGTGCCGATGGACCAACGCAACGGTGAAGAGCAAGTGAAGTCGAGGATCGATGAACCAAAAGCCATGTGATGATATGAAGTGGATCATATCATTGTTGAGGTGTTAGTGCATGTGTTGCACCGGCATTGATAGTGTCGGAGACGGTGATGAAGACGGTGATTGGAATGGAAAGCACAAGGCAAAGGTATAACCTAGGCATTTCCATTTCACCGATCTAAGGTTGAGTAGAGAAGTGCTTGACCGGATTTAGGATAGATGGCCATACTATCAAGAGGGGCAAACTTGTTTGCATATCGGTCATCTAGTGCCACTTGAGCGATCTAACTTGCATGCATTGATAGGATCGAGTGGCGTGGAAAGAAAGAGTGGAAAACCCTTTGAAAAATGTTTGTGAAAATGCTAACTCACATGCACAAGGTAGTGGAACACTTTGGAGTTGGCACATTTGCAAAAGGGTGGAAGTTTCGAGCTCGTGGGAAACTTGTTTGGATCTTGGATGGATAAACTGCTTTTATTCTTTGCGTTTTAGATCAAGCGATCATGTGGGTTGTGTATCCCTCTGAATAAGCTTTCTAAAATGTCCAAGATCATCGAAATCGGAGTTCGGAGCTAAGAGATATCGCCGTTTTACCGAACGGGGGCAGGCGTCGGACCCTGGAAAACTATAGTCCGACGCTAAGCGTCGGACCAGTCCGACGGTTCAGTCCGACGCCCTAAAAACAGCCGTTCGAAGGGGCTAAAGCGTCGGACCTTTGAGGTATAGTCCGACGCCCACCCTGGGATAGTCCAACGCTCCAGTCCGACGCTATTTTGCTCTCGGGAAAACTCTCTGTAGACCGTCGGACCCTAAACAATGGTCCGACGCTCAGGTCCGACGCACGGTCTGACGCTCCCAGAGAGCCGTTAGAGCGCGGTAACGGTTGGATTCAAACGGCTAGTGACACGTGGTGCAAATCCAAGGCGTCGGAGCATGAACATTAGTCCGACGGTAGCGCGTGCAACGGTTCGACGCTCGGTCCGACGGCCGGTTTGAGTTGGTAACGGCTCCTTTGGCTTGAGGGCTATTTATAGGAGTGTGTGGCCGGCTGTGAGAGGGGTCTTGCACCTTGGGAATGTGTTTCCCTTGCTTGTGCTTGGCTTAGTGCTCTCCAACTCACTTGTGCTCATACAATTCACATCGGAGAAGTTAGTGATCGATCGCTAGTGCATTGCATTGCGAGATTACCTCGAGTGGCACTAGGTAATCGAGTTGCAAGCCGGTGGTTCTTGTTACTCTTGGAGGTTGCCACCTCCTAGATGGCTTGGTGGCTTGTGTCTCTGTGAAGCAAGCAAGAAGATTGTGCTTGGCTCCGGAGAAGCTTTGTGAGGGGTTGGAGCTCACCCCGCGGGAGATCGCGAAGAGCATCGCTAGTAGAGCGAGACGTGAAGAGCGACAAGTGGTCCAGCCGAGTCAAGTGCTAGAGCTTGTGGTAAGCACTCCATGTGGGAGAGTGTGACTTGCGGGTCACCACTAGCAAGAGGACCGGCGGCAACCTTGGAGCTTGTCTCAACGGAGGACGTGGCTTGTGGCGACAAGTGAACCTCCGGGAAATAAATCACCGCGTCAACATCTTCCCATCCTTCGCGGTGGTTTTCTCCCTTCTACACAAGTTATTTATTTTATGCATTACTTTAAAAACCCACACAACCTAAAAATCCCAACCAATTAAAATTTTTCATTTATTTATTATGAAAACCCATTTTTCTTGTGCAAGCATATAGGTTTCATTATGAATTTGGTAAATAAAGGAGTATAGCTTGCATTTTAATTCCATTCACATAGAATAATAGCTTATGCATCACAATTGGGATTTATTGCAATTTATGTTTGTATTTACTCAATATTTAAAAAGGGTAATATATGTATATAAATACACTTAAGTGAAAATAGAAAAGGAAAAAGAAAAGAGAAGAGAGAAAGAAAGGAAGCCAGCCTATCGGCCCAGCTGCGGCCCAACCGAGCAAGCGCGCACGCGCGACCGTTTCACCCACTCCCCCGCTGCCGCTGACCGCCCGGCCCTGCCTGTCAGCCGCTCTCGCTACTGTTCTTCTTCTCACCTCGCGAAAGACGGTGGCCGACAGAGTCACGCAAATGGCGTGACCGACAGCGCCACGCATGGCAGAGCCCTGACCCCGCTGTCCCTCGCCTGTCCCCTGCCTTGCTCGCCAAGAAGCCGCGCGCACTGGGAAACCCTAGCTCGGGAGCACCGATGGTCTCCACGTGCCCCCTTCGCCGCTAATCATCGTCCGCCGCCATACCATGCCCTGGCCGTCTATAAAAGGAGTCGCCCCGAAGCCCTAGACCTCGTCCCACTCGCCGCCGCCGCGCTGCGGCACAACCACTACACCACACCGCACAATAGAGGGAGAGGGAGAAGGGAGAAGGGCGGAGCAGAGGAGGAGAAGCTGCCGGAGCGCCGCCGCCGCGGAGCACGCCGGAGCTGGACACGGAGGAGAAGCCCGAGCTGCGGACGAGGAGCGGCACGGCACTGCGATCACTCTGCACAGCATCACCTCGTCACTGCACCGCCATCCTTACCTCACCAGCCCCACGGTGAGCCACCGAGCACCTCATCCAACCTCGCCGTGCTACGGTCATGGCGCTCGGCATCATGAGCGTGTAGGCCGCGGGCTGTTTTCGGCCCCTGAACACTTCGCACAACACGCGCACAAGACCGGCCATCAAACCACTGGACATCGGCTATGGACGTCAGGCCACTTCCGACGGGCATCGCCGTCACATGTGCTCGGAGCACCGCCACCTCGACGGCGTTCCCGCGCGCACAAGCCGTGAAACGGCCGACGCGACCCGCTAGCGTGACCACCAACTCACCGACCACCTCGGACAAGCTTAGTTGCGGAAGATCGAACCTCCATAGCCTGGAACACCGAGAGGTGCGTTCTCGGGGAAACGTGATCGCCGCCGACACGTTCCGCCTCACCTAAAATCCGTTCCGAGTACCCTCAATCGCCTCGCGCTGCGGAGAAAGGCCAACGAGGTTCACCAAGTCTGCCTCGGCACCGCCGCGTAGATAGCCGAGCCCCGAATCATGTCTGTCGCCTTGGCTACGTGCGCCTCCACCTCGTCGGAGAACCGCCGTATGCCGTGGGAGAGAAGGAGGCCCACGACATCATTTCACTAATGACAGCCAACCCTCGGGAGGGCGGCACCCTCGGCGCCCAAAATTCCGATTCGCCCGAGCCTCCCCGGGAGAGCTCGGGAGAGCGGCACCCTCGGTGCCCAAATGTCCGATTCGCCCGAGCCTCCCCGGGAGAGCTCGGGAGAGCGGCACCCTCGGCGCCCAAATGTCCGATTCGCCCGAGCCTCCCGGGGAGAGCTCGGGATAGCGGCACCCTCGGTGCCCCGAATCTCCGATTCGCCCGAGCTACGCCGAGCTCCGCCGAGCCCCGCGGAGCTACGCCGAGCTCCGCCGAACTACGCCGAGCTACGCCGAACTACGCCGAGCTCCGCCGAACTACGCCGAGCTACGCCGACGCCGGCGACTCTCTGGGAACCAGCATCGAACACCTGGTGGGCGACCATCGGGTCTGTGTTCTGATGAGGCGCCACATGCCCCACTACTGGACCCGCGCGCCACGTGGACCAATCCTGAGCTGCCCCTGATTAATCGACCATTTTCCATTTTCAGAAAATAGGATAATCTTCGGAAATTCATAACTTATTCATACGATGTCCAAAAATTGCGCACCATATATCAAAATTCTCAGAAAAATGAGATCTACAATCTAAAACTATGTTTGTGTGCATTTGGCTCTTTATTTTATTGGATTTTTTGAAATACTCTATAGGAGTCGCTGACGCGACTATTTCGTGTTCGATTTCAGAGCCGGAGGAGGATCTGACTAAGGAAGACGACCACGAGTACCTTCAGGAGCTAGGAGACGACTACGAAGGTGCCACGTCCCACCAAATCCTTAGATCCTATTTACGCATTGCAAATGACATTGTTGCTATTGCTTTATGATTATGTATGGATTGGTTGCATGGTAGTATATTTGAATTCCCTGCCTTGATAAGACTATACCCTGCTATCCGCTGCTAGGTTAGCTGCTGCTTAATTTACTGTTACTCTTCCACTACTTACTACTTGCTATATGCTATGTGGTGGAATTGGGACGGTGTATAACTGATTATAACCACTGGGAGAGAGTGCTGCGTGTGTCTTGGGTGCGTGGTAAGGGTTGATGTCGACCAAGTGGGATGTGAGACAATCCCATGGGGCAAGTCGTGCTGGGGGTGCAACCTGGGCATCCCCAAGCGAGATACCTGTGGCGGGTAAAGTTGTTGAGGAGGTTCCGGGTGGGATAGCCTTGGTGGTTTGAAGCCCGTGGACGGAGGTGCTGTGATGGCACGGGGAGAGTATCCCCTAAGTGAAGATGCCTGCTTGGTCAAACCTAGGACGGACTAGTTTCAGGTTCATGGGAATCCTTTTCTACTCACTCGCTTCTGATGGGCGGGAGACGGCTGGACTACTTGGTAGGACGGTGCCACTACTGCTAGGTTGAGAGGTGATAAGGGTGGGCGGAGATGGTCGATGGGTTCCCATTCCGTTCTAGATGCGCAGTACCACTGGATGGGCCCGGTACTGTGTCTCCCAGTCTCAGCATAACGGTGTAGGATCCGGAATATCCCAGGGCTGAGTGGTAGGGTGGCATCGACCTAGGCAAGCAAGCACCCGGAATTCTGCCTAGGTGTTGCGCAACACCTATGATGGCTAATCTTGTGGGTAGTGAAACCTCTGCAGAGTGTACGGTTGATCGATCGATACATATGCCAACTCGTTGGCTATGGACCTTTCCTGTGAAGCTTCTACTAGTGTAGTGAGTGTTCTCTTCTCCCCATGGATGACATTTTTTCGGCAGTGTACCCGTTGTGGTAGTGTGCCGCTGAGATAGGCCCGAGAGGGAGTTGGGCCTGTCGAATGAGAGCGAGGTGTGGGTAAGTGAGATGTGGTGATGGGAAAAGAGATGATGGTGTTAACTGGAGATAAAACTTGACTAATTAAACATTGATTACAGCTGCATAGGAAACCTCAGCCTATAGGTCTGCTTGTATAGCCTTGCATCCACTTTCCACAAAGCAAATGCTGCATAGGTGGGCTCTGTGGCCAGTACATATCGTACTGATAAATTTGCTGTCAGGTGACGAGAATGAGTACGACTTCGAGGAAGACGATGGCGAAGAATAGGGTCATGTGCTACACTCAAGTTGGCCGTGAAGGATGAAACGTTTCCGCATCTTCTAAAGCTTCTCTGAATGTTGATTCCGCCAGTGTGGCGATGTAATAAGTGTTTATGTAAGACTTAATTACCGTTGTATAGATCCTGGTGTCAACTAAGCTATGGGTAATTTCATGGATTGTCCAAAGTAATCTGTTGAATTACAATTCGAGCCTGTGGATTTCCCTTCACGGAAATCGAGGTTGTTTCAGTTGGTATCAGAGCCATACTTGACTGTAGGACGAGACCCATAGAAAATGGACGTTAGAATAAGAAGCCAGACTCTCTTTCGGTTATATTACCGACCTTGCATTCAATTTTTATGCAATAGCTTATCTAATACAAGGACCTGCTAATCCGTTTCTTAAAAAATTCGCAGATGACCAGCCTTGGACCACCACTTCGTCCACTGCACGACGGCACTATTGAGATCCCGATCAACGGAAGGAACCACGGCGGATTGGCCATGGTACTACGCCAGGTATTGGAGGAGCTCGGAGCACCGTCTGACCAGATCCAGTACTTCAGCCGAGGGAAGCTTGTCGAGGCTGAGAGGTTTCAAGGACCTGTCACTACCAGAGTTGAGACACCCGTCAGCCTGACCCTTCTAGGGATGCCGGTCTTTACTGACTACACTGCTGGAGAGACTGTGGAGGACGGAGTACAGTCCGTCTCCCGCAAGGTACTACGCGCAGTTGTGTACACAGCATACGAGTACCTTAAGGGGACCCACTTCCATCTACTACCTCAGGCCTTGGAGCTGCACCCTGACCCCATCCAGCGGATTCTGTACACCAGCCAGATCGTTCAGGCCGAGACTGACCCTTGCCTACGCACAGTGGCACACCACCTCCAGGAGCAGGACGAGTTCATCAGCTCATTGGAGCAAAGGAGGCAGCGTGACCGAGCACGCATGGCAGAGGTCGAGGATAGTTTGTAGAAAGGGACTCAGACCCTGGAGACCTTGAGCAGAGCAGTCACTGACTTGCAGCTGGAGATGCAGCGCCGTGATGAGTTACACCGAGCCGAGATCGCCGACTTGCGAGACAAGATCGGGGATTTTGGGCTACGCAATGACTACCTGAACAGCAGAGTATTGGGATTACAGAGGAGGCTGGACGACAAGGAGAGAGCGCTTGCTGAGAGGGAGCAGAGACAGAGGAGTCGAGATGAGCATGTTGCGCTCCAGGATCAGGGAGTTGGAGAAGCAGTTGGAGAAAGCCGAGGAGAAGTCCACCTGCAACCAAGGGATTCCGATCGACCACGTGAAGATGGTGGAGTTCTTAAAGGACAAGCTACGGAGGACAGAGACAGCTTGGAAGCAGTCCGATGCCAAGAGAGCTTTTGAGGTCCGGAAGGTGCAGAGTTCGCTTCCCCCACTGGAGATGGTGAAGCCCCGGGAGGGAGACTTCCGCGTGCCACCAACTACGCTCAACATGGGAGCATGTCCGTCTCTGAGGATGCAGGAGATTGAGGCCACCCCAGAGCTAGCTGTAGCACTCAACTACGTCAAGCTCCTAACCATGACCGATGACGAGATCGAGGCAGAGGACAGCCGCATCCCCGACGCCATACTCGACCTTATGTACCAGTAGCTTATGGGACCCTGCGTGGCCCTTAGATTAGTGATACCATGAGTTGTCCTATCATTGGCTATCTGCGCATAGCACGACCTTCTTAGCAGCTAGGAACATCCTTTATGTAATAATAACCATGTGATGAGTGACATTTGGATCTTATGCTTCTTATGGTTCTCTATGCTTCTTTGGTTGAGTGTAGGATAGCATGAAAAATGTTTTAATTCATTTAAATCATTGAAAACATCTAACTCCTACTTAAACCACTGCAAGATTATTACTGCACTGAGCACGTACCTAATAATTTCAGATGTCGATGAGACGTTCCGCGCGTCTGGAGAACCGCCAGCCCTCCCCCGCACCTGCGCCAGGACGCGGGCGTGGTCGCAACCATGGACGCCCAGCTGGCAGACGTGCTGGAGTTAATCTAGAAGAAGAGCTGCGCCGGGCAGAGGATGCACCGCCGGTGAACGATCCGCCACCACAGGGCGAGAACGCGCCTCCGCCACCGCCACCGCCGCCGCCACCGACGTTGGCGGAAGTGATGGCACAGCAGACCCAGCTGCTGAATGCCATTGCTACTGGGATGAACAGGCACCACGGGCCACCCCAGAATGACTTCCAAAGGAAAATGGAGGGTTTCCTGAAGCTGAGGCCACCTACCTTCGACGGGACCGACAGCGATCCCCTCGCTGCCGACGATTGGCTTAAAGAGATGGAGAAGAAGCTGGACCTGACCACTTGCTCCGATGAGGAGTGTGTTGGGATTGCTAGCCACCAGCTGACCGGTGCTGCACAAGCATGGTGGGACAACTACACCAGCGCTCACGAGGACCCAGCCCGCATTGACTGGGATGAGTTCACCGAGGCTTTCCGTGACCACCACATTCCTGAGGGAGTCATGGAGGCCAAGGAGAACGAGTTTCGCAACATCTCCCAGGGAGCTGACCGGATCCACGAGTACACCACCCGCTTCAACTGTTTGCTCCGCTACGCACCTGCGTCTTGCGTGAGTTCCGAGAAGGAAAAGATGTACTACTACAGGAAGGGACTTCAGACCAAGATCAGGTTGGCTCTGTCAGGGAACAAGAGCTACACTCTGCGTGAGCTGATTGACCGCTGTATTGAGATCGAGAAGGATCGCATGGAAGCACGTCTGGAGTTCGAGGCCCAGAACAAGGGAAAGAAGCGCCGCTCTGAGGGACCCGCTCGCACTGCTCCACCCCAGAGACAGCGAACAGGTGCACTCCCGCCTTTTCGAACTCGCCAGGGACCTTCTTCAGGAATGAGCCGTGGTGGTGGTACCAACAGCAGCAACTATCACCGCCCCGCTCAGACCTACCCTGCGCCGACTCGAGCTGTGCAGAACACACCCGCCCCCGCTACCAACACGCCAAGGACAAGCAATTGGAAGGCTCCTGCGACAGCTACAGCAGGCAGTGCACCCTTCACTTGCTTCGGATGCGGAAAGCCTGGACACCGTGTGGCTGTGTGCCCCGACCTCAACCGTGCACTAGCAGCTACACAGGGCACACCGAACCGGGGATCTGCTGCCCGAGGAAGACTAACCACATGACCGCTGAGGAAGCTGAAGCTGCACCTGATGCTGTGTACGGTACGTTCCTAGTTCAGGGTAACATGGCTACAGTTCTGTTCGATTCGGGAGCTACATGTTCATACATTTCATCTGCATATGCACGTAAGCATAACATACCTGTAACCCCGAGAGCAAACCCCATCCTAACTAGCTCGCCCTTAGGAACCTTCAGAAGCGTTCACATATGTAGGGGAGTGATAATCACAATCGAGGGACTTGACTTTCGAGCTGACCTAACCCTACTACCCTCCAATAGCTTAGATGTCATTTTAGGCATGGACTGGCTAACCAAACACCGGGGAGTGATATCTTGTTCACCTAGATATGTTCAGGTAACCCACCCTTGGGGAACAGCCGTCCGATGTACACCTCAAACCGGGAGAGTCCAAGCCCTCCTATGTGCTCTGAAGACTAAGGCAGATAAAATGGAGCTAACATTCAGAGATGTGCTAGTAGTCTGTGAATTCAATGACATATTTCCAGAGGAGTTGCCAGGAATGCCACCAGATAGAGATGTGGAGTTTGTTATAGAGCTGATGCCAGGAACTGCACTGATTGCCAAAAGACCCTACAGAATGTCGGCTGATGAGTTGAAGGAACTCAAGAAGCAGCTGGGAGAATTACTGGAGAAGGGCTTCATTAGGCCTAGTGCCTCGCCCTGGGGATCTCCCGTTTTGTTTGTCAAGAAGAAGGATGGCACGATGAGGATGTGCATTGACTACCGGAATCTGAATGCGGTTACAGTCAAGAATAAGTACCCATTGCCCCGCATCGATGATCTGTTAGATCAATTGAGTAAGGCCAATTACTTCTCAAAGATCGATCTCCGATCAGGGTGCCATCAGATGAAGATCAGGGAAGAGGATATCCCGAAGACTGCATTTGTCACTAGATATGGACAGTATGAGTGCACAGTAGTCTCATTTGGACTCACTAATGCTCCGGCATACTTCATGAACATGATGAACAAGATCTTCATGAATGAGCTAGACAAGTTTGTAGTGGTATTCATTGATGATATATTGGTTTATTCAGCCACAAAAGAGGAACATGAACATCATCTGAGGACCGTTTTGGAGAGGTTGTCTCGCAACCAGCTATACGCCAAATTCTCCAAGTGCGAATTCTGGCTTGAGGAAGTTGTTTTCCTTGGTCACGTACTGTCAGGAGAAGGAGTTGCAGTGGACCCAGCCAAGATTGAAGCTGTGAAAGAGTGGGAACAACCCCGTAATGTGTCAGAAATCAGAAGCTTTTTGGGACTTGCAGGATACTACCGCAGATTTGTTGAGAATTTCTCCAAGATTGCAAGACCCATGACCAACTTGCTGAAGAAAGAGAACAAGTTTATATGGACTCCTGAATGTGAGAAGAGTTTCCAGACCTTGAAGGAGAAGCTCACTACTACACCTGTACTAGCCCTACCCGACATTCACAAAGATTTTGTTGTATATTGTGATGCCTCTCGGCAAGGTTTGGGCTGTGTACTAATGCAAGAAGGAAGGGTGATAGTTTATGCCTCAAGACAGTTGAAAGAACATGAGCAGCGATACCCGACTCATGACCTAGAACTTGCAGCCGTGGTACATGCACTCAAGATTTGGAGACACTATCTAATAAGCAACAAGTGTGACATCTACACTGACCACAAGAGCCTGAAGTACTTCTTCACACAAGAAGATCTGAATATGAGGCAGCGCAGATGGCTAGAACTCATCAAAGACTATGATCTTGAGATCCATTACCACCCAGGGAAGGCTAATGTTGTCGCTGATGCACTTAGCCGCAAAAGCTACTGCCATACCCTCATCACCAACTCTATGCCGCCTGAGCTCAGGAGAGAGTTCGACGCGTTCCAGCTCGAGGTAGTCCCCTATGGCATGCTAAATGAGCTTCGCGTCAAGTACAATCTCACCTCACGGATTCGTGAAGCACAAAAGAACTGTCCTGAGATAGACTATATTCGTGGTTTGATGAAACTGGGGAGAGGCTCCGAATACCGAGAAGATGAGCAGGGAACTGTATGGTACAAAGATAGAATCTGTGTACCTGTTTACACCAAAATTTGGTAAATTTGCCCCAGAAAGGAAAGAGCTGGCCGATGGTATAGAAGCAAAGAAATACACAAAATTTTGGGCTGGGAGCCGATAGCCGATACTAAAGGGAGATAGCTGATACCAGAGGAAGATAGCTAATTTCGGAAGCAGACTCCGTCCAGCGGAAGGAAGGAAATAGCCGATTGCACGGTGAATCGGTTATCGGGCGAAGGTGACAGGAGGCGTGCAGCGTCGGTATTGGTGACGTCATCCAGAGTCCGCGCCGCCAAGATGCGATCACGGTTGGAGTCCGTTATGAAAGGGAAGATGGGACTCCAAGTTACCTTAGATATAGGATAGTTTGTTGGTTTCCTTATCTATTAATAAGTTGTAATTCGACTAGGACTCTAGCTACGCTCAGGGTATAAATATAAGCCCTCAGCCATTGTAAGAAACAACAACATCAATACAACACAACTTTCGGCTCCGGCCAAACAAACCCTAGAGTCAGTCGAGTCCGACGAGTTACTTCATCCAGGCTGGGTGTCATCCGGTGGACGCAGGCTTGCTTGTAAGTATCGTCAACCCTCTGTTAAACTATGTCTTTTTAGCGTCATCCGGTGGACGTGGAAGCATGGCGGACCAGGGGCCTTGCTAAGCTCTGTTTCTTTGGCATCATCCGGTGGACGTGGGAAGCACAGTGAGTCAAGGATGATTCACGCTAGTTTACCCGATCAATCTGTGTTAACCGTCATCCGGTGGACGAGATACAGATTAGGACGGTTTTCACGCGCGGATTAGTTATCGATTCGTGTTTGTTTGCTTGATTAATCTTTTAGTTAATGTCATCCACTGGACAGGCTATAGATTGAGACAGTTTACATGCATGGATTAGTTATCGGCTCTAGTTAAATTTGGCAGTTTAGCTGGATTCATTAAGTTACCGATGTTGCTTATGTTTATTGTTTATTATTTAAAGCAATCATCAATTTGCCCGTCTTGATCCATATGCGTCGGCTTATATCTAATAGATCTATATGTTCAACGAATTATGTTTGCCATTCATTTTATATTGATAAGATAGAATGTTTTGCATCAGTCGGTTGTATTTTGGATCTAGATTAGAAATGGGTCGCACTCAAGTAATAAAATAAACATTGTCTAGATTCAAGGGTTAACGGATCTAAGTTGCAACTTCATCATGACTGCCTCGATCCGCTCGATCTCCACTGTTGCAAGATTATGATTTAGATCTATTAGCCGGAGAGTTGAAACATTGTTTGCTTTATAGGCTTGTATGTTGCTCGTATACACTAAATCGGCTGAAATAGCCGATTTCTTCTTGTTTTAGATTGAGACATCTTATGATCATGTTAGCTTGCTGTGACTACATCTTTTATAATATACTTCCATCTAATGCAAGTATATATCATTGAATTCATGTCTGAATCGGTTAACTTGAGTTATAATGCATGTTTCGCTACAATCGGTTCATAACATGACGGAATCGGTTTTCTAGTCGATCTCCCATTACATCGGCTCTTCGAGCCATACAATTAGAACTACCTGGACATACCGGTTAGTTCCGCCCTGTGATTACTAATTACGTCTTGTTTCCTTGTCAATTGCAGGTCAAATTGACTGGCACGCTTGGGTGTTACTGACACTCTCAGACCGGGTCCGAAGCTAGCTGGATCTGCGAGAGCTTTACTGCCTCAAGGGTCGTTTCCGGCTTCGCTGATGTGTTGGGATTGGGAAACCACTTTTTGCGCCAACACACTTTTTGGCACGCCCGGTGGGACTTTTCATTGAAGACCATGGCAAAAGGAAAGGCTACGGCGGACGGCCCCTCCAGGGATGACGGTGTCCTCAGGGTCAGGGTCGAAGACCTCAGTGAGGAGGACGCGGCAGTGCTGAACAAGATTGTTGAAGAATTCGCTAATGCCTGCCTGCTTTCATTCAGCAAGCAGCGTGATGGCTCTGTAGTGAAGAAGAATGCATTCCCGAGATGGATCATGGATGGCCATTCTAATAAATCTGAAGAGGAGTGCAAGGCCGACCTCAAGCAGATGCTGGAAGAAGCGACCTGGGAGGCCACCTATTCAGCAGTCGGCCATCACCATAAATCCTTCCTGCAGACATTCTATAACATCATGAAGACTGTTCTCAAATGGCAGGATTGGGAGTCTCTGGGTCCGGTTTACTTCAACATACCCGCAGAGGATGAAGATCCAAAAGCAGCGGCAGGGACCTCCAATTCCTCACCGCAACAGCCGAGCCAGTTGAAAATGCCAGGGCAGGGTGCCACTGCGGCCGGTTCGGCTCAAAAAATAGCAGCTTCTCTAAGATTATATAAAGATCATACTCCGGAGGAGCTCACCGCTTTCATGCAGGCCACTGGACAGTTGGTGAACTCGATGAACTCATCAGCAGTGAACTCGACAGCTGGAAATACGCCGGCGGCAGACGTGGCCAACCCAACTCCTGGATACCATGAAGGGATCACATATCAAGACCTTCAGGCAGCGCCGCATCCGGGGTACGCCCAGACACCCAACAATCAGCTACTGGAGCAGATGAGTGCCATGCTCCGTGATACGTTCGGTTTACAGCCGAAGACCGGGACTGGAATCAAATACAGGCGCCCTTACCCCGAGTGGTACGACCGAGTGACATTGCCGCCTAGGTATCGCTTACCCGACTTCTCCAAGTTCAGTGGGTAGGACGACATCACCACCATGGAGCACATCAGCCGTTACCTGACCCAGCTCGGCGAAGCTTCATATGAGGTAGCTCACAGGGTCCGGCTCTTTCCGCTATCATTGACAGGGTCGGCGTTTAGCTGGTTTGCATCTATGGAGCCTGGCTCGATTCAAGGCTGGGAAGATCTGGAGACTAAATTCCATAATTACTTCTTCTCCGGCACTAGGGAGAAAGACATCACAGATCTCACCAACATGCGCCAAAAGCCGAATGAACTTGGATCGGCTTTCATCAAGCGGTTCAGGGAGATCAGGAACATGTGTTACTCTTTGAACCTGAACGACAAGCAGCTCGCCAAGATAGTGGTCAATGGGTTGCTCCCACACGTCCAAGAGAAGCTTGTGGGCACCAACTTCAACAGCATCAGTGAGGTGATGCAGACGGTGGCCGCATTAGAACAGCAGGCCCAGAGTTTCAAGAAGGAATCAAAATACAAGCAGGCCTACGTTTGTGATTCCGACTCAGAGGATGGAGAGAATGAAGAAGTGGCTGCTGTTGAGCTTAAATGGGGAACAAAGCCCATGGCCGTACCGAAGGGTTGGAGCGCGGAAGATCAATACGATTTTGACACGCGCAAGCTGGACAAACTCTTCGACCTATTAGTCAGTGCAGGCCACATCACCTTCCCAGCTGATTACGTCAAGCCATCTCCTGAAGATTTGCGGGGAAAACCATTCTGCCAGTACCACGGCCTCACCTCACACTCCACAAACAATTGCCGCAATTTCAAAGCAGCAATCCAGAATGCTATTAAGCGCGGTTTGTTGAAATTTGAGGCTCCTCCCAAGGGGGAAGATGAAGATCGACAAATTCCCATTCCCGAAAGGGCAGAACATGGTCCAGATCACAAATCCTCTGACTAAAGTAAAGGTATTAACCTCCGAACGGGCCAGGAAGAACTCCTCAGTTGATACCGATGCACAAATCACAGCTGAGGAGCTGGCGCTGATCAAAGGAAGGAGGGAACAGAATCAGAGGCAGCCGGAGCAGGGAGAATCCAGTGGCACCAAGAGCAGGAGGCCCACACACCAGCACCTTCTGAACAAGTGGCGGCGACAGAAAGAGAAAGATCATCAGAGGCGGCTGCAGCGCGAAGAAGAGGAGTACCGCAGGTGGCTCCGCGAAGAAGAAGAGGCGCGCTATCATGAAGAAATGACCCGCCACCGGGGAGGTGAGGAGCATCATTGGCATTGCTCATTCTTTCGACATTGTTGGAATGAAGGCCTGAGACTGCCAACGCTGCGCAACTGCCCAGAATGTAGCGATCAGTACCGAGAGTACAGGCAGTCCCAGGTCAACCGCCGGTCTGTGCATCAGAGGCTGGGGAGCCCCCATAGCCCGCGGGATCGGCGTGAAAAAAGGGACTCGCACGATCGGCTTGATGAAGCGGTAGTTGAACGCCGACAGCCGGTTTGGCAAGAGAATCAGTGGTGCCCAGGGGATCTAACTAGGAGCCAAAGGCGCCGGGTGCAGCGGCTCAGAAACAGAGAGCTCCAAGCTGAGGGACGTGCCAAACAGGTATGGCGCGAGAAGCCTCCACAAAATAATGGAAAGGCTGTAACCGATGCACAGATGGTGTTCGTGCTGCCTGCAGAGTTCAGAGCCAAGAAGTATGATACCGAGTCCGACTCAGACGATTTGGGATTAGAAGACGGAGTGGCCAAGTTAGTGCTCGCACAGCAAGCTACTTTTGATAAGCCAGCCAAGAATCGATATTTGAAGGCCCTCTATCTCAAAGGTTATGTCGACGGCATGCCCATGACGAAGATGTTGGTGGACGGTGGTGCCACTGTCAATCTCATGCCCTACACTACATTCCGCAAGCTAGGCAAGGGTCCCGATGATCTAATAGAAACTGATCTGATGCTCAAGGATTTCGGGGGCAATTCTTCCAACACTCGGGGGGCAATCAACGTCGAGCTAACAATGGGGAAGAAGACACTGCTTACCACCTTTTTCGTGATCGACAGTAAAGGTGCCCACAGCTTGCTACTCGGACGCGACTGGATTCATGCCAACTGCTGCGTGCCATCGACCATGCATCAGTGCCTCATTCAGTGGCATGGCGATGAGGTCGAAGTGATCCCGGCCGACGACTCGGTCAGCGTGGCGACGGCAGATGCCACATACTGGGAAGCTGGGGATCATGACTGTTTCTCTGGCAAGACTTGGGAAGGAGGCTCCATCAAGGTCAGTGATGAGAGTCAACAGCCGATCAGGGCAATCGGCTCTGAGTCTTTTTATTAAATGGAGAATCCGATTGACGGCACAGAGGGTAAGTTGGGGCAAGGATTCACGTCGGCCGACAAGCTCGAAGAAGTGGATGTTGGACCCGGCGACAGACCAAGGCCGACGTTTATTGCCGCCAATTTAGACCCAGAGTTCAGGCAGGAGCTGGTTCAACTATTGAAAGAGTACAAAGATTGTTTCTCCTGGGAATATTATGAAATGCCTGGATTGGACAAATCTATTGTTGAGCACAGGCTACCTATCAAGTCAGGGTTTCGGCCACACAAGCAGCCTCCACGTCGTTTTAGAGAGGATGCTCTACCCGACATTAAGGCCGAAATCACGAGGTTGTTAGAAGCCAAGTTCATTCGAGCTTGCCGATATGCCGAGTGGATATCGAACATCGTCCCTGTGTATAAGAAAAATGGTAAATTGCGAGTCTGTATTGATTTCAGGGATTTAAATAGAGCTTCACCGAATCAGAGCTAGTGTGGAAAGTCATTATATCTATTGGTACCAAAGATAGCCGATTCGGTAAATGGTCGCCAAACTGGGAAGGCCCGTATCGCCTGGTGGAATGCTCTCTGGGTAATGCTTATATCCTTGAAGACTTGGAAGGGCAGAGACTCGCCAGAACCATCAACGGGAAGCATCTGAAGAAATACTACCCTAGCATTCCAGTTGGGGGATAATAACCGATTCATGTGAATCCGGCTCTAATAGCCGATGCCGTGCAAACGGGTCGCCTTCAGGACAAAAATGGCCGACGTCGTAGTAACGAGTCGTCCTTAGCACAAAAATGAAATACCCTCGATGGGACGTAACAGCCGATGCGATAAGCGTCGCCTTTAGAGTAAAAAATAAAAACAAAATATACAGCCTTGCAGATTGGATTGTTTCGGGCATAACGAGTTCAGAAGTATCATATACATCAAAATGCCTAATACAGTCTAGTTTGGATTATTGACGCCATCCCGGAGGGAGACGAAGCGCAGCCATCAATGGTCGCACACCGATCGGCTTTTTGGGTCAGGCTATTTAGCCGATCCTATTGTGAGTACCCACAAGCCGATTCGTAGTGAATCTAGCTGAGGGGTTAATTCTAATGGAAAGCAGAACGAAGCCGATGCTAAGAAGCAGGCCCGAAAGCCGATTCGTATGTAGAACGGATCAGGCTGAGTAATCGATTCTAAGGTACAATGCAAGCCTGAGAGCCGATTCGCATGCAGCAAAAAGTCGTCAACATCTTTATCGGCCTAGAATGAAGGGACGTACATACAGATGCGAAGAAATAATGGCGAATAAGACCTTTGAGAAGGACACACACGGCGTCTCAAGATCCTGCATCAGCTATGCCTTGGGGGCTTGGACTCGCCGCATGCACACGTTGCACGACATCAAGCGATCCATCACAAAGACGGACAAGACGAGTGACTTTCATTGGCTCCTACATCTTCAACGATGGTATGCACAACTCTACTCTCACGGTTTCAAAGTTTATAGTTGGAAATATTTAAAGGCAAAACTTTGAAATCTTAAGGGTAATTCCACTCTACAAATATGTGATATAAATGTTTTAGTTTGTCCATTGTTGAAATGATTAATAGATGCTCTGTTTCATGTCTCACCCGTGTCTAGTTTATAATTTTGATTTCTTTAAGGTTTGAGTTTCTTGGTCTGATACTTGTCTTGAAGTCTTGAGAACCTGTGGGTTGCGTAAAGTTTGAACTTTGTCTAAAAGTGGCTGTACAATGTGAATGGAAATGGAATTTGCTATGACATTATTCTGAGAGATACTTGAAATCCGGAGAGTTTTATAAAATGATTAATAAAGATTAATTGATTTCATATTGAGCCTTGTCAAATTATTGTGACCACTAGTGAGATTATAGTCATGCTCCTAAGATCAAGATTCACGTACACGTTATAAATTAATAAAATTTCTTGATGAGCCATGGACATTCTCTCTTTGATTAAGATAAGATATGAGGCTATTCTATAAACTCAGAAATAAAAATGACGGACACGTGTCCGCCAGAACTGAGAAGAGAAAAATAAAAAAATGACGATCGCGTGATCGCCAAAGGCCCAATAGCCTTATAGTTTAGAATGATCAAAGAGAGTGACATATGCATAGGGAAAATAAAAATACAAAAAATATTCACTTGCACTTCTTGATCTAAGTATATGACTTTTATCTCCTTAAGGTTCGGTTTTTTTTTGACTTTGCAATATTATGTGATACAATTTATAAAAAGATAATAATAAAACTCCGGAAGAAAAGTGTTCAAGGGATAACAGATAAGCAGTTCTATAGCTGTTCTATTTTGCAGTTGCTTGAGGACTTAGTGAAAAGTAAAAGCCCCATGGTTGAAAAGATAGATGGATGAGTAAAGTACCATTTTATTCAAATTTAAAAGAAATCTTGGTTATAAATATGATACTCTTGAGATGTAATCGACATTGTAGCGTCTTCTGATCAACAATATCTGAGAATGGATAAAACTATAATATTTATACACATATGCATTTACTACTAATCTATTTCCACATGTATTGGAGGATTATTGTTTTACAGGACTTGCATACAGAGGTGTGGAAATATGGTGAGAACATGCTTATATTTCAAGGGTTAAAGGAAGAAGACCTAGATGCACTATGGCTGCTAGTGAGTTTCTCGGCACAAGGAAGACCATCGGATCATAGTTCGAAGCATGAAGAAATCATACTCCGAACTAGGGGGGCCTGTGTTTACACCAAAATTTGGTAAATTTGCTCCAGAAAGGAAAGAGCTGGCCGATGGTATAGAAGCAAAGAAATACACAAAATTTTGGGCTGGGAGCCGATAGCCGATACTAAAGGGAGATAGCCGATACCAGAGGAAGATAGTCGATTTCGGAAGCAGACTCCGTCCAGCGGAAGGAAGGAAATAGCCGATTGCACGGTGAATCGGTTATCGGGCGAAGGTGACAGGAGGCGTGCAGCGTCGGTATTGGTGACGTCATCCAGAGTCCGCGCCGCCAAGATGCGATCACGGTTGGAGTCCGTTATGAAAGGGAAGATGGGACTCCAAGTTACCTTAGATATAGGATAGTTTGTTGGTTTCCTTATCTATTAATAAGTTGTAATTCGACTAGGACTCTAGCTACGCTCAGGGTACAAATATAAGCCCTCAGCCATTGTAAGAAACAACAACATCAATACAACACAACTTTCGGCTCCGGCCAAACAAACCCTAGAGTCAGTCGAGTCCGGCGAGTTACTTCATCCAGGCTGAGTGTCATCCGGTGGACGCAGGCTTGCTTGTAAGTATCGTCAACCCTCTGTTAAACTATGTCTTTTTAGCGTCATCCGGTGGACGTGGAAGCATGGCGGACCAGGGGCCTTGCTAAGCTCTGTTTCTTTGGCGTCATCCCGTGGACATGGGAAGCACAGTGAGTCAAGGATGATTCACGCTGGTTTACCCGATCAATCTGTGTTAACCGTCATCCGGTGGACGAGATACAGATTAGGACGGTTTTCACGCGCGGATTAGTTATCGATTCGTGTTTGTTTGCTTGATTAATCTATTAGTTAATGTCATCCGGTGGACAGGCTATAGATTGAGACAGTTTGCATGCATGGATTAGTTATCGGCTCTAGTTAAATTTGGCAGTTTAGCTGGATTCATTGAGTTACCGATGTTGCTTATGTTTATTGTTTATTATTTAAAGCAATCATCAATTTGCCCGTCTTGATCCATATGCGTCGGCTTATATCTAATAGATCTATATGTTCAACGAATTATGTTTGCCATTCGTTTTATATTGATAAGATAGAATGTTTTGCATTAGCCGGTTGTATTTTGGATCTACATTAGATATGGGTCGCACTCAAGTAATAAAATAAACATTGTCTAGATTCAAGGGTTAACGGATCTAAGTTGCAACTTCATCATGACTGCCTCGATCCGCTCGATCTCCACTGTTGCAAGATTGTGATTTAGATCTATTAGCCGGAGAGTTGAAACATTGTTTGCTTTATAGGCTTGTATGTTGCTCGTATACACTAAATCGGCTGAAATAGCCGATTTCTTCTTGTTTTAGATTGAGACATCTTATGATCATGTTAGCTTGCTGTGACTACATCTTTTATAATATACTTCCATCTAATGCAAGTATATATCATTGAATTCATGTCTGAATCGGTTAACTTGAGTTATAATGCATGTTTCGCTACAATCGGTTCATAACATGACGGAATCGGTTTTCTAGTCGATCTCCCATTACATCGGCTCTTCGAGCCATACAATTGGAACTACCTGGACATACCGGTTAGTTCCGCCCTGTGATTACTGATTACGTCTTGTTTCCTTGTCAATTGCAGGTCAAATTGACTGGCACGCTTGGGTGTTACTGACACTCTCAGACCGGGTCCGAAGCTAGCTGGATCTGCGAGAGCTTTACTGCCTCAAGGGTCGTTTTCGGCTTCGCTGGTGTGTTGGGCTTGGGGAACCACTTTTTGCGCCAACAGTACCGACGGATTCAGCGATACGAGAAGAGATCCTGTCAGAAGGGCATGACTCCAAATATTGCATTCACCCACGGTCAGCCAAGATGTACCATGATCTAAGGAAGCACTTCTGGTGGGAGAATATGAAGACAGACATTGCAGGGCATGTAGCCCGATGTGATACATGCAATAGAATCAAGGCTGAGCATCAGAGACCAGCAGGGTTGCTATAACCAGTTGAGATACCAGAATGGAAGTGGGAATGCATATCCATGGACTTTATAATAGGACTGCCCCGATCCGAGCATGGGTATGATTCTATATGGGTAATAGTGGACCGTCTAACCAAAGTTGCACATTTTATACCGGTCAAAAGGAAGTATAGAGCTGAAAAGCTGGCAGATCTGTACGTATCAAACATTTTGAAGTTACATGGGGCGCCTCTGAGTATTATATCTGACCGAGGCTCACAGTTCGTATCACAGTTCTGGAAATCCTTGCACAAGTCCATCGGGACCAAGCTCGACTATAGCACCGCATACCACCCGCAAACGATGGGCAAACAGAAAGAGTGAACCAGATTCTCGAGGACATGTTACGTGCTTGCGTATTGAGGTACAAGGAAGGATGGGAGAGCTGTCTACCCCACGCCGAATTCTCATACAACAACAGTTATCAGACAAGCATTAAGATGTCTCCATTTGAAGCGTTGTATGGAAGACCGTGCAGAACCCCGCTAAGGTGGTCAGAACCAGGTGAAAGGACATTCTTCGGTCCTGCTAAGATTGTGGAAGCAGAAGAAGGTGTTGCCCAAGTAAGAGAGAATTTGAGGATTGCACAAAGTAGGCAAAAGAGCTATGCAGATAGAAGACGTAGAGAGCTTGAGTTCAAGGTTGGGGATTATGTCTACCTCAAGGTATCTCCGCTTCGTGGCACCGTCAGATTCCACGTAAAAGGGAAATTGGCACCAAGATATGTTGGGCCATACAAGATCTGTAAAAGGGTTGGAAAGCTTACTTACAAGCTGGAACTACCGGAGGAATTATCTGGAGTACACCCCATGTTCCATGTCTCGCAATTAAGAAAGTGTCTGAAGCTTCCCGAGGAGCAAGTTCCTACGGATGCATTAGACCTACAAGACACACTTGAATACAAGGAACATCCGATCAAGATCTTGGCACGGGATACCAAGGAGACGCGAAACAAGACTATTCCGATGTGTAAGGTACAGTGGAGCAATCACACTGAAAGAGAAGCTACGTGGGAGAAAGAATCGGACTTGCGGATTATGTTTCCTTACCTCTTCGATGGGTACGTTATCTCTGAATCTCGAGGTCGAGATCCTAATGAGGGGGGAGGACTGTAACAACCCTAAAAACCCACACAACCTAAAAATCCCAACCAATTAAAATTTTTCATTTATTTATTATGAAAACCCATTTTTCTTGTGCAAGCATATAGGTTTCATTATGAATTTGGTAAATAAAGGAGTATAGCTTGCATTTTAATTCCATTCACATAGAATAATAGCTTATGCATCACAATTGGGATTTATTGCAATTTATGTTTGTATTTACTCAATATTTAAAAAGGGTAATATATGTATAAAAATACACTTAAGTGAAAATAGAAAAGGAAAAAGAAAAGAGAAGAGAGGAAGAAAGGAAGCCAGCCTATCGGCCCAGCTGCGGCCCAACCGAGCAAGCGCGCGCGCGTGACCGTTTCACCCACTCCCCCGCAGCCACTGACCGCCCGGCCCCGCCTGTCAGCCGCTCTCGCTACTGTTCTTCTTCTCACCTCGCGAAAGACGGTGGCCGACAGAGTCACGCAAATGGCGTGACCGACAGCGCCACGCATGGCAGAGCCCTGACCCCGCTGTCCCTCGCCTGTCCCCTGCCTTGCTCGCCAAGAAGCCGCGCGCACTGGGAAACCCTATCTCAGGAGCACCGATGGTCTCCACGTGCCCCCTTCGCCGCTAATCATCGTCCGCCGCCATGCCATGCCCTGGCCGTCTATAAAAGGAGTCGCCCCGAAGCCCTAGACCTCGTCCCACTCGCCGCCGTCGCGCTGCGGCACAACCACTACACCACACCGCACAATAGAGGGAGAGGGAGAAGGGAGAAGGGCGGAGCAGAGGAGGAGAAGCTGCCGGAGCGCCGCCGCCGCGGAGCACGCCGGAGCCGGACACGGAGGAGAAGCCCGAGCTGCGGACGAGGAGCGGCACGGCACTGCGATCACTCTGCACAGCATCACCTCGTCACTGCACCGCCATCCTTACCTCACCAGCCCCACGGTGAGCCACCGAGCACCTCATCCAACCTCGCCGTGCTACGGTCATGGCGCTCGGCATCACGAGCGTGTAGGCCGCGGGCTGTTTCCGGCCCCTGAACACTTCGCACAACACGCACACAAGACCGGCCATCAAACCACTGGACATCGGCTATGGACGTCAGGCCACTTCCGACGGGCATCGCCGTCACATGTGCTCGGAGCACCGCCACCTCGACGGCGTTCCCGCGCGCACAAGCCATGAAACGGCCGACGCGACCCGCTAGCGTGACCACCAACTCACCGACCACCTCGGACAAGCTTAGTTGCGGAAGATCGAACCTCCAGAGCCCGGAACACCGAGAGGTGCGTTCTCGGGGAAACGTGATCGCCGCCGACACGTTCCGCCTCACCTAAAATCCGTTCCGAGTACCCTCAATCGCCTCGCACTGCGGAGAAAGGCCGACGAGGTTCGCCAAGTCTGCCTCGGCACCGCCGCGTAGATAGCCGAGCCCCGAATCATGTCTGTCGCCTTGGCTACGTGCGCCTCCACCTCGTCGGAGAACCGCCGTATGCCGTGGGAGAGAAGGAGGCCCACGACATCATTTCACTAATGACAACCAACCCTCGGGAGGGCGGCACCCTCGGCGCCCAAAATTCCGATTCGCCCGAGCCTCCCCGGGAGAGCTCGGGAGAGCGGCACCCTCGGCGCCCAAATGTCCGATTCGCCCGAGCCTCCCGGGGAGAGCTCGGGAGAGCGGCACCCTCGGTGCCCCGAATCTCCGATTCGCCCGACTACGCCGAGCTACGCCGAGCTCCGCCGAGCCCCGCCGAGCTACGCCGAGCTCCGCCGAGCCCCGCCGAGCTCCGCCGAACTACGCCGAGCTACGCCGACGCCGGCGACTCTCTGGGAATCAGCATCGAACACCTGGTGGGCGACCATCGGGTCTGTGTTCTGATGAGGCGCCACATGCCCCACTACTGGACCCGCGCGCCACGTGGACCAATCCCGAGCTGCCTCTGATTAATCGACCATTTTACATTTTCAGAAAATAGGATAATCTTCAGAAATTCATAACTTATTCATACGATGTCCAAAAATTGCGCACCATATATCAAAATTCTCAGAAAAATGAGATCTACAATCTAATACTATGCTTGTGTGCATTTGGCTCTTTATTTTATTGGATTTTTCTGAAATACTCTATAGGAGTCGCTGACGCGACTATTTCGTGTTCGATTTCAGAGCCGGAGGAGGATCTGACTAAGGAAGACGACCACGAGTACCTTCAGGAGCTAGGAGATGACTACGAAGGTGCCACGTCCCACCAAATCCTTAGATCCTATTTACGCATTGCAAATGACATTGTTGCTATTGCTTTATGATTATGTATGGATTGGTTGCATGGTAGTATATTTGAATTCCCTGCCTTGATAAGACTATACCCTGCTATCCGCTGCTAGGTTAGCTGCTGCTTAATTTACTGTTACTCTTCCACTACTTACTACTTGCTATATGCTATGTGGTGGAATTGGGACGGTGTATAACTGATTATAACCACTGGGAGAGAGTGCTGCGTGCATCTTGGGTGCGTGGTAAGGGTTGATGTCGACCAAGTGGGATGTGAGACAAGCCCATGGGGCAAGTCGTGCTGGGGGTGCAACCTGGGCATCCCCAAGCGAGATACCTGTGGCGAGTAAAGTTGTTGAGGAGGTTCCGGGTGGGATAGCGTTGGTGGTTTGAAGCCCGTGGACGGAGGTGCTGTGATGGCACGGGGAGAGTATCCCCTAAGTGAAGATGCCTGCTTGGTCAAACCTAGGACGGACTAGTTTCAGGTTCATGGGAATCCTTTTCTACTCACTCGCTTCTAATGGGCGGGAGACGGCTGGACTACTTGGTAGGACGGTGCCACTACTGCTAGGTTGAGAGGTGATAAGGGTGGGCGGAGACGGTCGATGGGTTCCCATTTCGTTCTAGATGCGCAGTACCACTGGATGGGCCCGGTACTGTGTCTCCCAGTCTCAGAATAACGGTGTAGGATCCGGAATATCCCAGGGCTGAGTGGTAGGGTGGCATCGACCTAGGCAAGCAAGCACCCGGAATTCTGCCTAGGTGTTGCGCAACACCTATGATGGCTAATCTTGTGGGTAGTGAAACCTCTGCAGAGTGTACGGTTGATCGATCGATACATATGCCAACTCGTTGGCTATGGACCTTTCCTGTGAAGCTTCTACTAGTGTAGTGAGTGTTCTCTTCTCCCCCTGGATGACATTTTTCCGGCAGTGTACCCGTTGTGGTAGTGTGCCGCTGAGATAGGCCCGAGAGGGAGTTGGGCCTGTCGAATGAGAGCGAGGTGTGGGTAAGTGAGATGTGGTGATGGGAAAAGGGATGATGGTGTTAACTGGAGATAAAACTTGACTAATTAAACATTGATTACAGCTGCATAGGAAACCTCAGCCTATAGGTCTGCTTGTATAGCCTTGCATTCACTTTCCACAAAGCAAATGCTACATAGGTGGGCTCCGTGGCCAGTACATATCGTACTGATAAATTTGCTGTCAGGTGACGAGAATGAGTACGACTTCGAGGAAGACGATGGCGAAGAATAGGGTCACGTGCTACACTCAAGTTGGCCGTGAAGGATGAAACGTTTCCGCATCTTCTAAAGCTTCTCTGAATGTTGATTCCGCCAGTGTGGCGATGTAATAAGTGTTTATGTAAGACTTAATTACCGTTGTATGGATCCTGGTGTCAACTGAGCTATGGGTAATTTCATGGATTGTCCCAAGCAATCTGTTGAATTACAATTCGAGCCTGTGGATTTCCCTTCGCGGAAATCGAGGTCGTTTCACTTGTGTAGTTGTAGTTGCTCTTGTGAGACCGGTTAGCTTGTGTAGCTTGCCACTCACGTTCTTAGCTTGTGTAGCTTAGAACTAGTGTCTTGATTAGTTTGTACAACTATTCAAGTTACGCTTCTTGATTAGGATTGTGTATCCTTGTCATTGAGCACGTAGTGAGCTTAGGTGCTTAGTGCGCTTTTGCTTGCTAGTTGGTAGGAGTTTCCCCCGTGCTTAAAGTACTAGTGCTTAGGTTTGTGTGACCTTGTGCTAGAACGGTTTAGGGAAGGTCAAGCTAGGCTTGCACCTTTGTTTTTGCTAGGATCTTTTACAAGGTGCATAGAGTTATAGTTAGAAGGGTGAATTGTTGCTAGAACCGAATAGGTTTCATTCCGCTGTGATTAGTTGTTAAAAAGGACTATTCACCCGCCCTCTAGTCCGCCATCTCGACCCTACACGTGGTATCGGAGCTTGGTCTCTCAATTGCGGTCTTAATCGACCCGAGAGAATGGCGACTTATGGGATAGATGTTGAGTGTCCATACACATTTGACGGCACACACTTTGCACGTTGGAGAAATTGGATGGAATGTAATATTAAATTTATTTCTCCTCAAATGTGGTGGATCGTAGATGTAGGCTTTTCCCATGCGATTGATGAGGACAATCCTACCGAAGCGCAAGGGAAATGCTTACAACTCGGTTACCTTGCAATTGACATGTTTCATAGATCTTTGGATTATAGCATTTTTGGACAAATCATGAAGTTTGAGACCGCCCATGAGATTTGGGCATTTCTCAATAAAAAGTATGGCAAAGACTCCAAAGATGAAGATGAAGCCAAAGAGCAAAAACTTGGTGACGGAGTTGAGAAAGTTGAGCACATCCACAACTCGGTGATTGTGGAGGAGTGCTTCTCCTCAAGGTCAAGTGAGAAAGATGATGATTCTACCTCAAACTCACTTGACAATGACTATGAGAGTGATGCATCCACAAGCTCTTCATCCTCATCGCATTGCTACACATCACTCGGTAATGGAAAGGTATCTATTGGTAATGTGGTTATTGATTGTGATGATCCAAATTTTGAGCTTGTGTGCAAACTCTTTAATGCTTTAGAAAATGAGATGAACAAAACAAAAAATTTGACTAATGAAAACTCATTTCTAAAGAACACATGTGAACAACAAAAGCATCTACTTTATGTCATGAGTTATTCACATGAGGAGCTAAAATTGACTCATGAGGAGCTTTGTGTTGCTCATGAAAATTTGGTAAAAGACCGTGATTTTCTCACTAAGGAGATTTCTAATGAAAATTTTAAAACTAGTAAGAGCTCATCACTTGGGTCAAATGATCAATCATATGTTGCTAACCCTTGTGATGTAGGCATGAAGAATGTATCCACCTCTTGTGATGATTTACTTTCTATGCCTTATTCTTTACATTTAGATGCTTGTTCTTCTTCCTTGTCTTGTGAGACTAACCTTTTTAAGGAGAACAATGAGCTTAAACAATAAGTGAAGAACTTGAGCACCAAGATAGCAAGGTGGAACAACTCAAGTGCCGCCCGTAACCATATGTTGAAGAACACAAGAATGGTGGGCGACATGAGTGGTCTTGGCTTCAATTCAAGCAGAGTCAACACACAAAGAAGTCAAGACACAAGTGGCATTCACTTCAACAAGAGCAAGATCAAAAGCAAAAGATGGGGCAAGAGAACTTATGAGAGAGAGATGAAGAAGCTAGAGCAAGAAAGGCTTGCTCATTTCATGTGCTTCACATGCCATGAGATGGGTCACTTAGCTTCAACATGCCCCAACAAGCTCAAGTTGAAGAAGGAAGAAAAGAGGCACACACGGTCACAAAGCCTATACAAGAGGTTTGTGAAGCCTCAAGTCAACACACCCCAAGCTCAAGTCAATAAGAAGACAAGAAGGCGTAGTGGAAGAGGAAGGCATCCAACTCATATTTATGATGCCAAGTTGATGATGAGCAAGTTTCAAGAGAAGAACAAGATGGCTCACATCAAGTGCTTCAAATGTGAAGATATGGGTCACTTTGCCTCAAAGTGTCTCAACAAGCTTGAGAAGAAGGCTCAAGCAACCCAAGAGAGGCGAGGCAATGAGAAGCACAACATGAGCAAGAAAGAGAAGGTTCAAGCAAGGCAAAAGTGCTACTCATGCCGGGAAAGGGGACACATGGCTCATTCATGTCCCCTAGGTAACACTCCTAAGCCTATTTCAATTCATGCAAATAATTTGCTTAGGAAGGATGACAATGGTACCTCATCGGTTGCTATTGCTAAATATCCCGCTATCCATACTAAGGCTATGCCAAAGTATGTTACTCCTAACTTGAGAGGACCCAAACTAGTTTGGGTACCATCAAAAAGTGGATGAATGTGTGTAGGTACCATGGCATTGGAGGCTTGATTCAATTGGCATTCATATTGATCATCATATAATGAGTCAAGTCATGAAGCCTAGTGCATATCCAAACCAATGCCAAGTCAAAAGAAGTGAAGTCCAAGTGCTTAATTCATACAAGTGCAAAAGATCAAGTTGTGGGTGATCAATCGATTAAATATTTGATGACTTGCAAACCATTGAGTTGAAGCTTGCAAATGGATGATCATGAACTATCAAGGTACAGCAGTTTTCAGCATGTAGCAATGTGGAGAAAATTGGTGGCTGCCAGTTCATACTTGGTCAAATGAAGCTCAAATTTTTGTGGCTGCTAGTAGACTCATAGAAGGTCATCTCCACAAAATTTCATGGCAGTTGTACATGTACATTGAGAGATATAGCATATTCTTTAAAAGGTACAGAATCTGTCCACAAGAGAGAATTATTGGAAATATTTGGTATCTCTTGCATTGAAAGGCTCTCAAGTTAGAATTATGATTACTAGTGGTTGAGAATCTCATTTGTTTGGTTTTGGATCATGAAGATTGGTGCTCAAGTGAAGATCAAGACCAAGAAATGAAGAAGAAAGAAAAGGACTTAAAGAAGGAATTCAAGTTGATCATCATGTTAAGTCCTTAGATCAATCAAGCAAAGGCAATTCAAGTGAGTATTAAAGATATTTTTTTGGAGAGAGGTCACTTCTCCCAATCATCGGGGCGTGCCGCCTTATGTAGGTAAACCAAGTGGGATGATGCTTGGATGGCTAATACGGAAGTGGTGATCCGAAGAATCATTGAATATGCTTAGTTGAAGCAAATCAAAAGGGTTGATCTAGAGAGCAAGAAACAACCAAATGAGAAGAATTCATATATATACATGTGGTATTTATGCTTATTCAAGTGGTATTTTCTCATGCAAGCTTGATCAAGAAAAGATGCAAGTTAACCACAATTTGAAGCTAGCACTTGACCATATGGGTGAAGAATGAAATTCATGATGATGATTGGTCTTCACCAAGCTCTTCAGATGGACTTCACCATTACTATTATTAGAGATTGATTGAAAATGATTATCCTCTACTCCGAGATAGCAAATGTATCATTGTATGGCATATGCATCCATATTATGCTAAGGACATATTTAGAGCATATAGTCATACATAGATGAGCATTCATGAAAAATAAAATGATTTTAAGTTCATATGATGCTACTATTGCTTGTATGTCTTGTTTGATCTAGTGGCTAAATATGACTTGTTCATGAGCATGTGAACCTAGTGTTTGAACTAGTTAAATGAGCAAAAAGGGTCTAATTCAACATAGGCAAGATAACTCCTAGTGGCGTGAAGAAGGTTGTCTTTGGTTCAAACCGAGTTAGATTACTTGTGCAAGTTTGCTAGTTTGAACTAATCAAGAAAGAAGCTCATGGAAACAATCTAAGTTCAACAAGCACAAGACAACAATGAAAATGGATATCAAGTTAATCTTTCAAGTGGTATCTAGACTCCATCATCACTAGTAGCATGCACATGATCCAACAAGTGGTATCACTATTCTTTATGTGGTATTACTACACATGGTGTATGTCTACAAATGGTTGAACTTCAAGTGGTACTATGATCTTCATGATGGCATCCATGCAAGTGGTATAAGTCCAACCCCATTGGTACTCACAAGTGGTGTCTAAATCAAGCATACAAGAGGTATCCAACAATATGTGCAAGTGATCCTCAACTTTAAGTGATCATCAGGATGAAGACTTCCAACAGGGTGTCCATCAAAAATGCAAGTGTCTACCCTCAACATACCAACCACACACCTTTGTCACAATAGAGAGCATACCTTTTATGGAAATTGATGACAAAGGGGGAGAAGTTGGACAAAGATATGAAATTGTGTGTGTGTTGGGAGAAATATGGAAGCAATGATCAAGGGGGAGAGATGACAAGTCCAAGATGGATGGAAGTACGCAATGAACCATCATGAAGGGCCGATGATGGGAGAGCGATAGGCCAACAAGAAGGATGATCCACAATATTGAAGATTACAAAGGGATCAAAATTCTTGGATAAGAGAGGCACACAAGTAGGGGGAGCAAGCTCATGGACATGGTTAATTGCATTTGAAATGTGCATATTCATATGCTTGCATGCATTTGCACTTAGTTTCCTACACGTGGTATCTTACTTGTGTGGTGTATGCTAGTATAGGTTTGAATGATGATTTGGTAACTAGCATGCATAGGTTGTTAGCTAGACTTGTATTTTCAAGTATTTACTAGAACCTTGCTTATAATGTTGATCTTATGGGGTATCTAGTATTTTTTGCTTGTCTAGCTAAACATGATGCTAAGGATGGACTTAATGATGCAACTTCAATTGGCTTCAAGCAATTGGTATCGAGCAATTGGTATCACGCTACAAAGGTTTATTCTATGCCCCTTAGCATCACTTAGTAGTGCTGGCACTCCCACAAATTCCATATTTATGCATGTGTGAAAATTTGAAACCAAACCATTTGAGCACACATGTAGGGGGAGTTAACACTACCAAGTCGGGTTTTATGGAGCTTATCCAAGTCTAAAGATTTGAGCTTAAAGATGAATAAGTAACATAAAATCCAAACCCAAGTTAGTAATCTACACTTGTGTGAAGAGCTAACTTGGTTAATGTGCTTAATTTCCATATCTTTGTAGAGTTGTCATCAATTACCAAAAAGGGGAGAGATTGAAAGGTTCTTGTTTGGTTTTGCTAATTGAGTGACAATTTAGGTGGACTAATATGTGTTTAAGTGTTGATTACACAGGTGATTAGTCCACAGGTACATGTGTGTGAGCATTTATGCCATGGAGGTGGAAATGGCTAGGAGATGATGCTTAGCTCACACATATGGTATGAAGGAGCTAAACGCATGAGACATGACATGGAGTCATGTGGCTAGGTGGAGAAGATCAAGACATGACTTGGCGTCGATGGACTGGTTGCAAGTGTGAAGGGCAAGCTAGTGGGCTTGGCGCCGATGGACCAACGCAAGGGTGAAGAGCAAGTGAAGTCGAGGATCGATGAACCAAAAGCCACGTGATGATATGAAGTGGATCATATCATTGTTGAGGTCTTAGTGCATGTGTTGCACCGGCATCGATAGTGTCGGAGACGGTGATGAAGACGGTGATTGGAATGGAAAGCGCAAGGCAAAGGTATAACCTAGGGCATTTCCATTTCACCGGTCTAAGGTTGAGTAGAGAAGTGCTTGACTGGATTTAGGATAGATGGCCGTACTATCAAAAGGGGCAAACTTATTTGCATATCGGTCATCTAGTGCCACTCGAGCGATCTAACTTGCATGCATTGATAGGATCGAGTGGCGTGAAAAGAAAGAGTGGAAAACCCTTTGAAAAATATTTGTGAAAATGCTAACTCACATGCGCAAGGTAGTGGAACACTTTGGAGTTGGCACATTTGCAAAAGGGTGGAAGTTTCGAGCTCGTGGGAAACTTGTTTGGATCTTGGATGGATAAACTGCTTTTATCCTTTGAGTTTTGGATCAAGAGATCATGTGGGTTGTGTAGCCCTCTGAATAAGCTTTCCAAAATGTCCAAGATCATTGAAATCGGAGTTCGGAGCTAAGAGATATCGGCGTTTTACCGAACGGGGGCAGGCGTCGGACCCTGGAAAACTATAGTCCGACGCTAAGCGTCGGACCAGTCCGACGGTTCAGTCCGATGCCCTGAAAATAGCCGTTCGAAGGGGCTAAAGCGTTAGACCTTTGAGGTATAGTCCGACGCCCACCCCGGGATAGTCTGACGCTCCAGTCCGACGCTATTTTGCTCTCGGGAAAACTCTCTGTAGACCGTCGGACCCTAAACAATGGTCCGACGCTCAGGTCCGACGCATGGTCCGACGCTCCTAGAGAGCCGTTAGAGCGCGGTAATGGTTGGATTCAAACGGCTAGTGACACGTAGCGCAAATCCAAGGCGTCGGACCATGAACATTAGTCCGACGGTAGCGCGTGCAACGGTCCGACGTTCGGTCCGACGGCCAGTTTGAGTTGGTAACGGCTCCTTTGGCTTGAGGGCTATTTATAGGAGTGTGTGGCCAGCTGTGAGAGGGGTCTTGCACCTTGGGAATGTGTTTTCCCTTGCTTGTGCTTGGCTTAGTGCTCTCCAACTCACTTGTGCTCATACAATTCACATCGGAGAAGTGAGTGATCGATCGCTAGTGCATTGCATTGCGAGATTACTTCGAGTGGCACTAGGTGATCAAGTTGCAAGCCGGTGGTTCTTGTTACTCTTGGAGGTTGCCACCTCCTAGACGGCTTGGTGGCTTGTGGCTCCGTGAAGCAAGCAAGAAGATTGTGCTTGGCTTTAGAGAAACTTTGTGAGGGGTTGGAGCTCACCCCGTGGGAGATCGCGAAGAGCATCGCTAGTAGAGCGAGACGTGAAGAGCGACAAGTGGTCCGGCCAAGTCAAGTGCTAGAGCTTGTGGTAAGCACTCCATGTGGGAGAGTGTGACTTGCGGGTCACCACTAGCAACAGGACCAGCGGCAACCTTGGAGCTTGTCTCAACGGAGGACGTAGCTTGTGGCGACAAGTGAACCTCCGGGAAATAAATCACCGCGTCAACATCTTCCCATCCTTCACGGTGGTTTTCTCCCTTCTACACAAGTTATTTATTTTGTGCATTACTTTACTTGTGTAGTTGTAGTTGCTCTTGTGAGGCCGGTTAGCTTGTGTAGCTTGCCACTCACGTTCTTAGCTTGTGTAGCTTAGAACTAGTGTCTTGATTAGTTTGTACAACTAATCAAGTTGCGCTTCTTGATTAGGATTGTGTATCCTTGTCATTGAGCACGTAGTGAGCTTAGGTGCTTAGTGCGCTTTTGCTTGCTAGTTGGTAGGAGTTTCCCCCGTGCTTAAAGTACTAGTGCTTAGGTTTGTGTGACCTTGCGCTAGAATGGTTTAGAGAAGGTAAAGCTAGGCTTGCACCTTTGTTTTTGCTAGGATCTTTTACAAGGTGCATAGAGTTATAGTTAGAAGGGTGAATTGTTGCTAGAACCAAATAGGTTTCATTCCGCTGCGATTAGTTGTTAAAAAGGACTATTCACCCCCTCCTCTAGTCCGCCATCTCGACCCTACAGATGCCAGTCACCAAAATAAGAAAGTAAGAAGCACGGTTGGCTATATTTGCTATCGTAAAATAACCATGTGAGCTGAGGGAGGAAATGAGATTGGGCTGGGACGATGATGTGGACACAACAAGACATGGAGGTCTTGGTTGTGCGCCAATCAAGTGAATTAGGGACATAGCCCTATTGGAGTTCAGTCGAGATTGAAAGACGCCATCACTTAGCTGGCCGGATAAGTCGTTCCGACCGCGAAGCCGAGTAGCTCTATTCGGGCCAGGCGTTGGTGCGCTAAGTAGGTATACTGGAACGTGTAGGGTGTTCAGGAGCTAGTAAGGACCATGGGCAGGTTGGAGTCTGATCGTCCTGGCCACTAGTCAGTCCCCCAGTATACGTGGCTTCCATCAAACCCACGGAGGAACCTGAATAGTACCAAAAGTGACCTAAGGGACCCTGATCAGGTCTGCCTAGGTTTGTGATTGGCATTGGACGCCAGCTGGTTTGTAATCGATTCGAATCGTCATCTCTCCTGGATAGTGAGAAACTTGACTGATCTTCCCTCATAGTAGAAATGGATAAGCTTGAACATGAACATGGTTATCAAAGTAAGTGCCAAATTGCTATGGTTCTATTATATTGATTGCTTAGAATTAATCAAGAGATCAGGTGTTAAATTAAAAGTAGGGAATTATGAATACTAAAAGCTTGGTAGTAATAACATATGACATCTTAAACCAAAATAGCTTTTTACGCAAATGAGTCAGCCAACTCCACTAAATAGCTTTGCATATTCCTTGAGAGTCTTTTCTTTGGTAAGACGGGTAAGTCTTGCGGAGTACAATTGTGTACTCAGGGTTCATCCCAAATTGTTGCAGATGGCCAGGTGTTTTATGGTTATTGCAAGAATTGTTTCACCCCGGCCGTGGACGAGGACTGAAGTGTGGGCAGCTTTGTCTTCGTGTTTAATAGTTGCCTTATCTAGCAGTTTGATCCTAAACATGGCACTGTATATTAAATAAAAATGGTTGTGTAAGATTTGGTTTGTAAAACTACTTTGCTTCCGCTAAGGTTTGAAAACTATGATGTAAATCATCTCTGCGTACTCCGTACTTTGAAGTTATGTAATATGGATGTATGTTGTTGAACCCTGTACGATCTTGGTTGTGTTACCATTTGGTTTGAAATCCTTCGAGATTTCACGGACTACCGGGTTTATATGGGCTCAAATGTGGATTTTTAGTTGTTTCGACGGCTATCGCCGCACTTGTGCTATTATAAATTGGTCGGTTCTGTCACAATCTTGGGGAGTGATCTTCATATACATCTCATGAGCATTGACTTTTCCTAAGATTTGAGTGGAAGTTGCATTTGAGAGATCCCCTTGATGAAGCACGGTCACAATGTGACCATACTGGTCAATAGGGAGAGCATTGAGGATTCTCCTTGCAACTTCAACCGAAGTGATTTGAGTGAGCCCAAGGCCATTGACTTCCTCTACAATAATATTCAATCGATAATACATGTCATTAGTATTTTCATTAGGAAGCATTTTGAAAGAATTGAGCTTATGTATGATAAGATAATATCGTTCCTCATGCTCATTCTTTGTTCCCTCATGGAGCGCATAAATATCCGACCATAGTGCATGGACGTTTTTGTGGTTCCTCACACGATTAAACACCTCTTTGCTAAGGCCTCTAAAGATGATGTTTCGAGCCTTAGCATTCCACTTCTCGTGTTCTTCCTCAATGGGTGTGAGGGTAGCGCCGGCTTTGGGAGTGGGGTAACCTTGCGTGGCGGCTTTGTGAACACAAGGTCCACCGCCTCAAGGTAAGCCTCCATACGAATTTTCCAATCAGGAAAATTGTTACCGTCAAAGACGGGAGGGGGGCCATCGTGACCCCCGGACATCCTTCTCTTGGTGATTAAGACAAATTAGTAAGCATAAGGCTTTGATACCAATTGAAAGGATCGAGGATGCCCAAGAGGGAGGTGAATTGGGCAACGAGTAAATTTTTTGAAATACAATTCAACCTATCGCCATTTTCCCAATCTCACCCCACAAGTGCTTGTGTATGTTCCAAGCCTAAAACAAGTTATGCAACTTAGAGCCAAGTCCTATAACAAGTGTACTACTCTAGGAATGTAAAGAACACAAAGTAAATGCGGGAATGTAAAAGGGATAGAGAATGCAAGCCGAGTTTTTTCCGAAGTATCAGGAGAGTCGGTACTCCCCACTAGTCCTCGTTGGAGCACCTGCTCAAGGGTGTAGCTCCCCCTTGATCCTCGCAAGGACCAAGTCCTCTCTATGGGCTGATCCTTTGCCTCTCCGGCGCGGTGGATCGCCCACAACCACTCACAAGCTTGGCTTGGGCCGCCCATAAGCTCTCCAAGCGGTCACCAAGCCTTCGATCGCCACCAAGCTGTATGGGTGATGCTGATCACTAAGAGTAATAAGCCCGAAGCTCTCACTTGACCCAAATAAGGCCAAAGAGATGGATGGATGCACACAAGTCACTCTCGATCAACTCTAGGGAAGAAGCTTACTCGAATTCGCAATTCACTCAACCTCCTTAGGGCTCTTGCAATCTCACAAGATCTTAAGGTGTGTTCAACTGTTTGAAGTGGCAAGAGACCTCCCATGGACGAGCACAAGGGAGTATAAATACCTCCACACAAGCCCATGGACCGTTAGGCACAAAACCCTCTGTTTTCGGGTACACCGGACGCTCTTAAGTTAACACCAGACGCGTCCGGTGGTTGTCCGGTGCCCTCTCCAACGGCTACTGTACCTACTGAATTTTGAACACACCGGACGCGTCCGGTGCTAAAAATCCCTCTATGGAACCTCTCTGCATGGACACCGGAGCTCGCTGGCTTTGTCCGGTGCAGCGTCCGGTGGTTGTCCGGTGCTAAGCCCTAACCCAGGGTATAGCACCGGACGCCCGCACAGTAATCTGGTGGTTCCAGACTGTCGTCCGCTGCTCTCTGAGACTGCACCGGACGCTCTGGCCCACGTCCGGTGCAGCTTTTTGGCCCAAAACTTCGCCGAATCGACTAACTTTCCAAAACGAAGTTTGTTTCAAATAGTTCACCAAACCTCTCTACACTCACTAACCTAGGTTTGACAAGTGTGCACCACACTACCATCTCCTAGCCAAGTCTAGCTCAAGACCTAAACTATTTTAAGTGCATCCCTACACCAAACGGACACTTAGAACTAGCCTATCTCCGTCTTGTCTTCGTCCTTTGAAAACCGAAACGAAATCCATCGCTAGGGGCTTGAACCTACATGATTTTATGACCTAACCTCTAAGTTATCCTGCAAAACACACGTTAGTCATAATAACCGACTTGTTATCATTAATCACCGAAACCACTAGGGCCTAGATGCTTTAGCCGCACCGGCGAGCCGCGAGCAGAACTGCGGTGGAGCGGAGAGCGGAAGTGCGGCGGCTAGTGGGGCGAGCGATACGGCGGCCGGCGGGCAGAAACGCAGAACGGCGGTGGGAATTGCGGCGGGAGGGCGATGCGACTATGCCAGATATGGCAGCAGGACTGCGAGAGATCGCTCGCTCGATGTCGATGCGAGATGGCACGAAATTTGGGTCTTTAATAGGAGTCTGGGAGACTAGGACTGGGCTTCACGGCCAAACAAAAAGGCCCAGCAAGGAGGCACCGACGCTCTTCCTTGCCTCGTACATTGTCAGGACGCTGGCTCGCTGCTCTGCCTCACGTCGCGCTCTGTCGGATGCCGGAGATAGAGAAGTGGGTGTCTGGAGGTCTGGTGTTATGACACCGGTAGCTGGGGCGGCCGCCCCACCCCGCCGCTAGGGTGGCTACGATATGAATATATGATGAATATAATACGCTGCAAGTGTTGAGTTCACAGGAACCAAACATACTATGGACGGTAAAGATGGCAAACTTATGAGCATTACTGTGGCAATCTACGGGTGGATCAGTAAGCATCGGAGTGTGTTCCTAAATTACGTTGTGAATTTTGATGATGTGCCATGGCCCATGGGAACGGCAATGGAGCAAAGGAACGGCAACAGTCCCAGTGCCATGGCTAAAGTGCGGCAGCTCCGCACCTGTGTGGCGGTGAAAATCGTTCTGTGGTGGAAACGGCTTTTGGTCGCAAACGAGTTTTGGTTTTAGTCCCGGTATTTTATTATGTTCGGGACTAAAGATCTTTAGTTCCAATTGGTAACATCAATCGAGACTAAAGATTAAATATTAGTCCCGGTTCATATTAGTAACCGAGACTAAAGGTCTAGACCCTTTAGTCCCGGTTCGTAACACCAATCCGGACTAAAGGTAGACCCATTAGTCCTGGTTGGTGTTACGAACCGGAATTAAAGGGTCATCTGCGGGTTAATTCAAAAGACAAAACATCCTGTACATAGTCACATGTGCTGTGTAGGTAGGGTGGTTAAGCACACGCAATACTATGCATGAGGTTTTGGATTCGAATCTTGTGAGGTGCAAATTATTTTTTACTTTGCTAAGACTTTTACTCTTGGTGATTTAACCAGGTCCCTTCCTAACCGGGATTAAAAGATAGTTATGTACTAGTGGAATAAGGAAGATTTTGTTGTGATGCTCTCGTGGTTGCCTTGTTCCACTCGTCAACCCAGCGACAGCAAGAAAATGGGTGGCGACGACACAGCTGTATTGTGGTCGGTGAAGGCTGAGAACGAAACGCATGCTCCTTCCTCTAAAAATAAATGTACTTCTATATTTTAAATTTTATCACAAAATAAGTACACTATTAGTACACTCACTCCGTCTAGCATTTGAAAAAAATCCCACAAAAATTATCGTCTTAGATCCGATAACTATATATTAATTAAGATAGGATAAAGTTATGGGACCCACTCATTAAAAGCACCGCATTCCATGGATAAGCATCATGGCCATATGTAAAAACCAACAAAAGACCCTACATGCAGACACATGGATACACGCTACTACAGGATACGGTTTTTTTCGTCGAGTGCCTAAGGCACTCGGCAAAGACCTTAATGCACTCGGTAAAGATTTTGCCGAGTGTCGCACTCGGCAAAATACCGGTCGGCAAAGGTTTTCTGTCAAGTGCTAAATATCGGGCACTCGGAGTTAGCACTCGGCAAAAAAATATCAACCGTTAACTTTGACGGCTTCTTTGTCGAGTGCCGACAGAGATGGCACTCGGTAAAGATTTTTTTTTTTTTTGAAAATTTCTTTGCCGAGTGTCTATCCGTTGCACTCGACAAAGAAAATGGTTCATTTGTTTTTTTAAAAAACTTTATGCCGAGCGCTACTGCCGTGGCACTCGGCAAAGAAATTTTTATTTTTTAAAAAAAAAACTTCTTTGCCGAGTGCCATGGCCCTGGTGCTCGGCAAATCTGGAAAACCAGCTTTGTGGTGCCCAGGTTTGCCGAGTGCCTGGCAAAGGCCTTTATGCCGAGTGCTACACTCGGTAAAGAGGTCAGAAATGTTGTTTTTTTATTTTTGCTTTCCATCAAAACAAAGAAACACATCACATATATCATATACATCATCACACATAGCACATAATATATCACATTCATCATCCATAATTGTTGGTATAAGATAACTCAAACAAATAAACAGTAGGATTATCTGTAATCGGACAGATACCGATGTAGCACTTCACCCGGGAGTATTTCACGTATCGTTATTTATATTTTACCATAGGGAAAACGTGATGACTAGAATCTAGAGTTAACCCCTGAGCTGCTATTAAGGACGGAGAAAATAGGTGATATAGGAGATTATTAAGATTTCTAGTTTTAATCCTCACAAGATATGATATGATTGTTCTAAAAGGGGTATTACTATAAGAATACACCAGCAAAGGGTAAATTCCTTAGTAATAGAAACCTACGGTCCTACTGACGGGAGATGGACTGTGTAAGACTCAACAAGGCTAGGTCACTCTCGCCATCTACCACCGATCCAGACAGTATAGGGCATTTACGAGTAAATATAATCTAAGCACCACGCTTAAACTATAAATAACTACTTCAATCAAGGAGCAACCAAGACCAAAGTACTCAAAAGAATCGTAAACCTCAAAAACAATAATAGCAACGTTACTCACTTGGATTAGAAGTTAAACTCCGAAGAAATCTTCAGAAAGAAGTCCCAAAGAAGGGACTTGAATCCGCGGGTACAAGTCGAAGAGCCATCACCGACAGGCTAGCAACTCCCCCAACTATATCCAGCTCTATTACCACACTACTTCTGGAACAAGAATAGCCCTAATCTGGAAAGACTACAATGCTAATCTTCTACTTGATGCTTAGCTCTAGATCCTATCTTAGGTTTCTACTCTATTAGAGATATGTCGGTGGAATTCTGAAACCCTGGATTGATTTCTCTGAATCATATGAAACCCTGGGGGGTCTGGGGGTCCTTATATAGGCCGGTGGGATGAACCGTAGCCCTTGGATCAAACCAACTTCGACGGACGGTGTAGATTGCGTAAAATTTCGGGATGTGGGTCCACGTCGAAGCGGAGGCGAGACGGCCTCTCTGACAGGTCGGTCGACCTAGTCAGAGGGTCGGCCGACCCTCTCTCTCTGACTTGCGGGCCCTGCTTCGGCAGGTGTGTCTCTGGTGTTCTCTAAAATATTCTTGATCTCATGTCGCGGCGTAATTCGGTATTTTTCTCTGCGGTGTGGGTCCTCTTTGGTTCTTTTCCTGTATAGTCCCTGGAAAACACAGATTCACCAAAATTCGTGGAATTCTGTTAGTTTAAACTCTATTCTAAGTGTTGGCTCTCATTTATATCCCTTTTCATGATTGGTTGACGGGTAAAATCATACAATAACTACCGTCAACAAGTTCCTCCACACTAGATCTTTGCTCGTCCCGAGTAAAGGAATGGAATTAAGCAATTTTAACTTTAGGACTATACATCAGCATTTCACCATTTCTAGTCATACACTGTACTGCGGGATTCATTGTGTCTTCCATGAAACTTTGAGCGGTTGAAGAATAGAACAGTCAGAAACTGATCACCTTCCTCTATCAATCAAGGAGTTGGAGGTTCTTGAATATTTTTGAAAATAAAGCATAACTTACCTTCTCCTTCTTTGTAGTACTCTCATGTCACTCATATGTGATGGTGCTGATCCTTACCAAGGTATAGATAATGTTGCCTTCATCTGTTGCCTACTTCTAAAGCTTATGTGGAGCTGAAGTAGAGGTAAAATAAAAACATATTTGTATTGCATATATTTAAAGTCAAAATAAGGATCTAAAGAGAAAGATGTCATACTTTTAGATCACTATAGCACAACCAATCTGTAGAGTCAGAAAAAGGGTCGCTATAAGCCGCTATAGCGGCAGATCATTGGACGCTATAACGTTATAGCGACCGATGTATAGGTCGCCGTAAGTGGCGTCGCTATATGTCTATAGCGTCCAATCGGGTCTATAGCGACCGATAGATGGACGCAAAATTAATAGCGACCGATGCTCTGTCACATGGTTTAGCGACCGATGATTTGAGGGTATAAAACTTTGTAGCGACCAATAATCCGTCCCTATTAACTGGCACAATTATCATAATTTTAATTTCATATTGACCAGATTTCATGCCTAAAAAACATCCAACATATCACATTATTCATCGACTACATACATGTGTAATGCATAGCAGCCCACAACACTCATCAAACCATTTAAGATAAGTTATCTCAAGTTTTCATTGAAGCCAACATTTAGCAATACATCAAGTTTGCTTGCACAATCCATAACAGGTCATCATTACAAAAGGAGAAGCATACATACTCCCTCCGTCCCATAAAGACTGTCGTTTTAGACTTTTAAGAAACTACGTTTGACTGTTCGTCTTATTCAAAAATTTTATACAAAATACAAAATCAATAAATAATTATTAAAGCATCTCTAATGATATAACAAATTATAAAAACATAAATGATATTTATATAAAATTTTTAAATAAGACGAATAGTCAAATGTGATGTCTGAAAAGTCTAAAACGACAGTCTTTCTGGGATAGAGGGAGTACAATCTAGCTAGGTCAAATGGCAGGTACAAGTCATTTGTTTGCTTGCACAATCTAACTAGATTCACTAAGAATGCCTCATCTCCGTCTTATCAAAAGAAAAATGTCATATGTTGGCTTCCTCCAAGTCCTCCCTCAACCTGTAACATCAAGGCATAGGAAAATTTCAATAGCGTGCTGGCAGCTGGAATACATTGTTTGAAGCACATAACAGAAATAATCACAGAAGGTAAAATTTCTCATTTTCAATATATGTGCAAAATATCAAACTTTTATTTGAAAAAAAAAAAGATTAAGTGTTTAGTTCATGCTTTCCTTCTCAAAATAGTGCTCCCTGGGGTGCTGATCGAACTGAGCTCAGAGTAGCACAGTAGCTTTGTAAAACAAAGAACAAAGTTGGTTAATAAGTAGATAAATAGAATTGTCTAAACATATGAGCTCAAAGTTGTGGAAGCAGGATCTTAGGCCGAATTTGTTTGATGTCTGTCATCAGCAAAGTCTTTACACATACTAATACAGTTGAGCCACAGAACATATTTCCACCAACCACAAATACGTAATAGCTATTAGTGTGTTCAACTGTTCAGCAGCATATATAAGACTGGAGGCAAAGATCATTATACAGCAAATGAACTATAATTTTTTGCTTATCTCTTCATATTGTTTTCAGGCGACTATGTGAGTTTGACTATAGTTTAACCCTGCTGGTTAGACATTAATATTTTTTTCTCAAACACATAGGAGACCTGTGCATCAAGAAGGGGTAACAAACCCCAAGGTGCTACAGATAAAGGCCTGTAGCCCGCTGTTTTACAAAAACAGGAGTGCTATCTCACTAAAATTAAAAACAAAAAACGCCAAGGGAATACATGATATGTATATGTTCAAGCTAACATCCATGCTACTGATGTACTTTTCTAGGCCCTTACTGACAAATGGATGTGATGGGGGACCAAAGGAGGCTTGCCAACCTAGAAGTGGTCATCTTTTTTGCCACCGGCATGCCTCTCTGAAATTACTAATTTCATCATTTTTTTTGGCTGAAATTAGTTTGTTTATTTTCATAATACTGTTCTAATGGAATTAGCCATGAGGTAAGAAAAAGGCAGAAATCACATATAGACTGCCCACCTGATCGAGTTCTTAGCCTTTTTTTCCCCCTGCTGCAAGTGTAGAGCTCTTCTCTCCCCCTGCTGCAAGTCCAGAGCTCTTCTCTCCCCCTGCTGCAAGTTTTGATGTATACTTCATCTCGTCAAGGAGGACGTCCTAGCTTTTTACCCTACAAGTGTTGTAGCTTTCAGTACAAACAATCTGCAGAAAATACCTATGTAAGATGGTGAAAAAAGATAACTATACCAATTCATGTCTAGAACGAGCAAAGCTCTTGGTCCCTGATGTATGATATATGACCAACTTAGCACGATTCGCTTTGGCAATTTCTTTGCGAACCTAAGTGCCAAATTATTAGATTGTGCAAAAATAGATGTATACAAGTTTAACAAGCATATAATAACAGTTTAATGTCAACAAGCCTTACTTCAAATTCAGGAGACATCCAATGAGTTATGAGATACTCCCAATCACTGTCATTAAGTCACCATACTTTTTCTTCAGTTGCTCATTTGTGATTTTATCATCAAAATATTGTCTCTTCAATTCTGCCTTGAAATCCTTCCATTTCTTTCCAGCAGTAAGTAAAACCCAATTCATACCAGCATCTAGAATACCATATTTTGCCTGATTTTTCCATGGGAAAATGCATAATTAGTTTCAATATAGGCCACTGAAGTTTCAAAACAACATTGTTTTGTAGCAGATAACAGCCATTGCACATACAAAGTACAAAGTGCACACTTATTTTTAACACCAATTGGAGTTTTTTAGCAGATAACACCATAAATTAAGATTACAGCTAACATTGAATGCATAACACCATAAATTACCTTTATCTCCTTCCAAAGTGGACTCTTAATAGTATCAAAATCAACAAGCCTCCAATCGGAATACTGAACCGATATCTTCCTCGCCAAACAACCAATAACACTAGCAAGCTCCCTAGAAGTTGACTCTACAGGCTGATCACGGTCATTAAGAATTACTTACTTTTGGCATATCAGGTGTCCTATCAAATACTTCTTTCATTTTGGTGATACCCCTCCCTTCCCTTTTCTTGTGTGGACTATTCTGAACTGTAACAAGAAAATTTAAACATGAGAAACAACTAGAATGGCAAGTTATTATTATGCTGGAAGATATAACAAGGTATAATACCATCGTTGGCACATAAAAATTCCCCAGTTGGTTCACAATCCAGATTGTCTTCATCAATCTCCTCATGTGCATTCTTAACAGGATCTCTCGGTGGCCTTGGGCGCAAATTACGGGCTTCCGTTTCAGGAACAACTGTGTGAGTTCTCTGCAAATAACACGGTGGCATAATTAAGTACTTGTCATGAAATATGCAATCAACAAAATTCTTACTGAACCTTTTTTCTTTTCTTAGGTTGACCATTCAGCTCTTCTGTCAATCTATGGATTTGAAGTTCTTTTATCTTTGCATGAATATCTGCAACTCTTTCATTCCTCTTCTGTAAATATGGGTTGGGTGTGGCACAAGTATCGTTTCTTCTAGCGCTTGCCATTTTTCCTCCTGAAAGATGGGAAACAAATCAGCAAGCACTGGGAAACAATTAAATTATTGCAGCAACATTATTTAAGCAATACTTACTTTCTAGACCCATTTTTAGGTTTTTTTATCAACAAGTATACCATCTATGTCAGTTCTAACAAAAGGGATAGCCCCATTTATAATATCCACAGTTACAGTGCCACTTAGATCAGTCAATATGAAATAAAAAACATATCATAAGGACGGAAATAGTCACATACTTCCTAAGCAAGAAAAAAAAGAGTGCAACACAGCAAGGGAAACGGACACCTACCGTTACAAACAAGTAATTCCTGCCAAGAGTACGTTCAAATGCCTTCCGAAGGTGTCCAGCTACGCGTGGAGCAGCTGCAATTACAATATGGTGAGGTCAGGATGCTGCATATATTACTAATCAGACATATCTCTTAAATATCTACATATACATATTTCCATCCACAGCAAAGTATCCTAAAAATTGATCTTGAATTGTTTACATGTACTTCATTCCAAGTTCCAAGTGAAAGGCTGAGATAAGCACAAATTGCAGGTTGTCTGTTACTGCTCTTCAGAACATTTCCAGAGTATTATCAAAAATAATCAAATGAAAACCTAAAGATCTAGGCATCAGAAGATTGAATCAAATCATCATTGTACGTTTCTTGGGTAATTGGGTATTATTTTCTTAGAGTTATATAATCTAAAGTTAAGTTCTGAACTCTGAATTTAAGGACAGTACATTCTCTATGTCAGGTATTTTTCTATAATTTTTTAGTTGCTAATAACGCTATTTATATTTGTCGATATTATGTATGGTACTGTATTTGCCTTTGCCACCACCAGTTGCCTTTGCAAGCTTTCAGTTCCTGTTCCGTGGAGGCTCCCAGCATATGTGACCTTGGCTACAGCGCTAGAGAGAAGGGAGAGTTTCTACTTGTGCGTTACTTGCGCTAATGGATTAATGGCCTGTGCCAGTACTACGAACACGGGAAAATTAGATCAGTACCATTAAAAGATCACATCTTTAGAAAACTACCATTGAAAGACTGAACTGCAGAAAAGTACCATTGAAAGGTTTCTCCGGTACAGCCTTTTACCATCCCCGTTAACTTCACGTTAGCTGAAGGGAAAAATAAAAAAGAAACCGAACTCAAAACCAACGCACGCAGCAGGAAGGGTCTCGGACAACCTCCAGCGTCGCTCTTTCCCTCGGCGGCGCTACTCCCCTCGGCGACGACGGCAGCAGCGCTCCTCCCCTCGGCGACGACGGCAACGGTGGTGACTTCACAGGCCTATCCTCCATGGTGCGCCTCTCTCCTTCCGTGGTTTCCTTGTTCTCCATTCTTGTTGTGCTCTTCTCATGGTCTGAACCCTAGGTATTGAGGGTTCTGTAGTGCTGTGACGAGGGATTGGGGATTTGATTGAAGATGGACACTACTGAAATTCCAGAAGGGTAACCTCCTTGGACACATTCTACATTCTTCCAATTTGTATCTATTTTGTTGGTATTTTTGTGTGCACATGGGTATGTGAACGTACTGAATGAGGACCCATTTTTTTGTGAATTGGGTCTTACTGTTTCCCTTCTGTTCCATGTGTTTCAGGCTGCATATCACAGGATTGATCCAAAGAATGCTTGTAGAATAGAGGTCATTGTGAACTCTTACTTCAGTATTATACATGGTAAAAAGGTCTACAATAGGGGCAGAGATGTAAGTTGGGTTGTTGATTCAGAAAAATATTCAGTCATTGATCTAGAGAAGGATATTGCTTCGCACTTTACATGGGACAGCAACCAGCAGGCAAATTTCTGGGTTGTAAAAGGGATGCATTGGACAGGCAAGTTAATTTCAGATGGTCAGCTTCGCAGCTTGCCGAGGGCATCTCAATTGGTGAAATTTATGATGATAGTGGGCAATCGTGTGGAGGGGGATGAGATGCCTGCTGCAGTAAACATTGATTGTGAGGACATGCCTAATGAAGTGCCAGTTGTTGAGAAAAAGATGGAATTTAAGGGATTTAAATGGGCAGAAGTACCACAATATGGAGAAACCATAGCTGGGCCACCAATGCCTGAAGAAGAGGAGAAGGTGCACTTCATGACTGCTGGGTGTGACCCTGATGGGCATGAGCCAACCGGAGTAGATGAAGAGTGGAGATACTTCAAACCAGTTGATAATGCAGTTAATGATGCACAGCCACCAGAAAATACTGAAGTAGAGGTGCAGAAAAGAAAGAGGGCAAGGCCTGTTCTAGAATTTGATTCGGAATGTGTTCATGATGATGAGGCTGCTATGATAGATGATTATGCTGCTCCTTTCACAACACATGACAAAGAGAATCCGATCATTAATGAAGGAGATACATTTGCAGACAAGGATGAGTTCATCATGACCTTGAGGACATATGCCATAAATAATGAGTTTGGTACTAGGGTTGAACATAGTGACAAAGAGAGGTACAGAGCAAGGTGTGCTGATGCAAACTGCGATTGGAGAATTTTTGCAAAGAGACTTCATGGTGGCGACACATTCATGGTTATTATTCTTTCTTAATAGCTTATAATCTAATATTCATTGTATAATGATACTTTTTTCTGCTAGGTGTAGCTTATAATCTAATATTCGTTTTAGGATGATACAATTTTTGCAAGGTGTAGCTTATAATCAAATTTATTTGCAGGTGGTCAAACTCTCAAAACTGGATGATCACACTTGTCCTAGTTCAGAAAGTATAAAAGGCCAGCAAGCTTCTACAGCATGGATATCTCAAAAGGCAAAACAAATTATTAAAGAAGATCCCACTCTTAGCGCAAAGAAGTTACAAAGAAGATTGGAAAAGCATTACAATTTTGAGTTGTCATATTTTAAAGTGTGGTCTGGGAAGAAATCAGCAATGGATGATATTCATGGCACTTGGGAAGAGAGCTTCACAATGTTATGGAGATTCAAAGCAGCTCTAGAAGAAACTTGTCCAGGCAGCATTGTTGAGATTGATTGCAAGAAGATCAAAGGAAAAATACATTTCTCAAGGATGTTTGTGTGCATTAAAGCATGTGTTGATGGTTTTTTGGCAGGGTGCCGGCCATATCTTGGTGTCGATTCTACTCACTTGACTGGAAAGTATAATGGACAATTGGCTGCAGCAACTGCAATTGATGGACACAACTGGATGTATCCAGTTGCGTACGGGATTTTTGATAAGGAAACAAATGCCAACTGGGCATGGTTCATGGCAAACCTGAAGAAAGCAATTGGTACTCCACCTGGGTTGACAATCCATACTAATGCGTGCAAAGGATTAGCATATGGTGTCAACAAAGTCTTCAAAGGTGATGTAGAGCATCGTGAGTGCTTTAGGCACCTAATGGCTAATTTTAGAAAGAAATTCAGAGGTGAGATGTTGAAATACATGTGGCCTCTTGCATGGGCATGTACAGCTAGAAGGCATGATGTATTGTTGGAGAAAATTGGAACTGCATGTCCTAAAGCAATTACCTTTTTAGACAACCATCACAAGCTGATATGGGGTAGATCTAAATTCTCCAAAGAATGCAAAGTTGATTATGTTAACAATAACATATCTGAATGTTTCAATAATTGGATTAAGGATTATAAAGATCTTCCAGTTGTTGATCTGATGGATAAGATCAGAGAGAAGATCATGGAGAAAATCTACACAAGGCAAGAGATAGCTAGCAGGCTTCAAGGGCACATCCTCCCTAGTGTGATACATGAGTTGAACATGAAAAGTCGAGGGCTGCACTATGATATCAACAAAAGTGGTCCAATGTCAGCTGAAATTTTAGGAACAACGAAGGAAGGGAAAACTTGGAAGTATGCAGTTGACCTTACGAAAAGAGAATGTGGTTGTGGGCAATGGGAGGTGTCTGGAAAACCATGCACTCATGCTATATACTTATTTGGAAAAGTGAGGCAACTAAACATTGAGGACTTTGTACATGATTACTATTCTATGCAGAGATTCAAGATGGCTTACCAATTTCAGATTGCCCCTATGAATGACAAGTCTCAATGGCCAAAGGTTAATCTTGATTTTGAAATGATTCCTCCACCACTACAAAGGGCTGCTGGTAGACCAAGGAAACAAAGAATAAAAGCTAGAGGAGAGCCAGGAAAAAGAGGACCATACCAATGCAAAAGGTGTTTTCAATTTGGACATATAGAGAAGGGTTGCAATGCTACTCAAGCTGAATTAGAACAAGAACTTCCACCACCTCGTCCAAAAAAAAGGAAAACACAAAGGTAATGTAATATTTTGTTTCTTTTTACATGCTCAGGATGTTGTTTTACCAACCCAAGTTTCCGATCGTAGGATAAACAACTCTGAATCTGTTGGAGGCTACACAACTGATGCTGGGACATCCAAAGCAGCTGCTGAACCCTTTCCAACGCCTCATTCAAGCCCGGGTGTAACAACTAGAAGGATGTCATCCATTTCTCCAACTAGCCCAGGTGTAACAACTAGAAGGATGGCTGCAATCTCACCTGGTGGAATCAATCGGAGGCTCATCATTGAGTAGATGAATTAGCTATATTAGTACTATAGTCTGTGAACTGTGGTCTTATATATATGTGATATATATGTGTGTAGTTTCTGGACAAACTTTGCTGAAACTTCTGGAGAAACCATGCTGAAATTTCGATGTGATATTTCTGGAGAAACCATGTTGAAATTTCTGTTATATAGATGTCTATTGTTATATCCTGTGGGGTTGAGCAAGACTACAGCATATATGTTGTAGTCATCAGGTCTGAAAATGGATGCATGCTGTACTGTGTTTGCTGAAATGAACCACGTGTAAAAGGCTGCTGAAATGAATCTTTCAATGGAGTTAACGTTGAGTTCACGGATGTGCTAGAATGCTATAACAGAGAAAGCTTTCAATGGTATTTTTCTATAGTTAAATCTTTCAGTGGTATTTTTCTATACATCCAATCTTTTAATGGTACTGATCTAATTTTCCCTACCAACACAGGAAGGCAGTCACAAACAACAAGCGAGACATCAGATGTGGATCGATTGATATCCATTGGGGGCAATGGAACCAAAGCAACTATACTAAAATGGATTAGCCGGTGCTCCATTGCTTGCCATATCCATCAGCGGAGCAGACCTGGTTCGCTACATGGTTGATCCTCGGATCCACCCCCATCTTTATTGTGCGCAGCCTGGGAAGGGGACCAATACCAAGATGGGACAGGAGGGTAAGCAAGCAGCGGACGGGATGCCAGGGTCGAGAACCAGTACCTGCTCATGGGGCACGCCAGTTGGATCTCGTGGGCGGCGGGAGCGACGACGGCAGCTGCGATGACAGAGGTGAGGAAGACGGCCGCGGCGGCGGGGACGACGGCGAGGACTGCAGCCGGACGGCGAGGACGGAGGGCGCGGCACTGGGGACGCGTCCGCAACGGCGAGGTTGGCGGGCGCCGTGCCAGGGACGGTGGCCGCTGAAGGCGCCCTCCGGCCGCGAGCTCGTGACGAGAGGGAGAGGGAGAGGGTGTGCGGTGTACGTGCAGTGTGGCGGCGTGAAGGGTGTGGGCGGCGGCTAAGATGGGCCTCCTTTTTCTACCATAAGGCCTCTTTGGAATGGAGGAAAAATATAGAAAAATTTAAAGGATTCAAATTCTATAGGAAAAATTCCTATGAAGCCCTTTGGAATAAAGGAATTTTTCCTACCAATTCCTTTGAAATTCCTATGGATTGGGCCATTCTAAAGGAATTTTGGAAGGAAACTAAACATGAGGTCCAACCTCATTGTTTTGTTTCCTATGGATTTCCTATTGCTTCCAAAGGTATATTCATTCATGTAGGATTTAAAGTGGTGTAGCAATTGATTCCTATACATTTCCTATTCCTATTATTTGCAAATCCTTTGTGCCAAAGGGGGCCTAAATGGTTTAGGGTTTTGGTTGACACTGCCTTCTGGGGCCCGTCAATTTCAGTGCGCGCGAATGGGCTGGGCTCAGCGTGCCAAAATGAAAATGGGCTATAGCGACCAATCGCTGGACTCTGAGACGTGTGTTTAGTGACAGATAGTTTGACCCAGCTCTGTAGCGACCGATGTTCTGTGGATACATGTAAATATAGCGACCGATCGTCTGTCGCCAGGTTATAGCGTCCGATAGTTTGACGTTCTTATTAAGTTTTAGCGACTGTTGTCAGACGGTATAGATTGGCTGTGGTATAGTGGATCAAGATGTGCATGTGTGTGGAATATATGGTGGCTATCTACACTCCTTTTGAGAATTTTCTCTCTTTATCTTCTGCAGGACAATATTGGCTATCTTTCTTTTCTTTTCTTTCTCTCTCTTTTTTTCTTCTCTTTTTTTCAGGCGGGCATCTGAGTACCCATTGTTTTGGCATTCCAGACACTTGCCCATTTTTACCTCTCAGGCGGGCATCTTTGTACCCATTGTTTTTTCTCTTCTCACACTTTTGCATAGCCACATGCTTTTTCTCTGCATACTTTTGAGAAATGATAACAAGAACTTTGAAGCATTTATTCTTTTTGTGCTTCCTCCAATATCAGAGTGAAACATTTTTGGGTGGAAAGGCATGTTGTTGCGTATTTCCAGTGTAGGAATAGCAGATATATGTGGAGTGTATGTGATCTTGATCTTAAGAGCATGATAAATTTCTCAACAAGGGTTACTCGGTTTCACAAAACTCAAAGCAGTAGCAAGTATAAATGTAAAGGGTTGATTCTACCCTATTTTTGGCTCTGATAGGTAAATGCTTTTACTACAAAGGAGAAGCATAGCTATTGGTTTTTAAGTTTTTCAAATAAAATTCTCTAATAACTAGATATTAAGAATCAAGTTTTCATTATTCTTACTATCTCATATTCCACAACAACTTAAGCAACATGGGGTCCCTATTTTAAGTTCCCAACAGCAACAAGACTTCAAGGAAAAGTGTTGTGTGTCTATCCTTAAGTCAAGACTACTCAGGTTCATGTTTTAAAGTTGCTTAACCATAAAATTTTAATCCAATGCAAAATAGCGAGCGGCGTATGAGAAAATAGAAAGTTCAGGGTACGTACCTGATCGTGGATGAAGCTCGCGGCGAGGACGGCACTAGGGGTGGATCGGCCGACCAAGGGCAGGGGTCGGCCAACCCCTCCTGGTGGTCGTTCGTGCCTCGTCTCGTCGTGTGTGATCTGTGCGTCGTTTGCTTCTATTTTGGTGTACTTTCGTCTTCGGTGTTCGTCGTTCCATCATGTGCTCCTCCCCCACACTTGTTTCATAGTTTTCCTTTATGCACAGCAAAGTGGAGACAAGCACAAATATATCCAAGCGAGGTAATATTGACTCAAACTGACTTTTATTAATAGGGCACTTTTATTACACAAGACTTTCAAACTAAAACAAATTAAGCAAACTAAATCGAGCTAATCGAGCTAAAACGAACTAAACGAACTAAGGGGCTGCCCCATGGATACATAACTCTAATACTTCCTAGAATTGGCCTGGGAGAAAAGCTCAAATTTAATCTCTAACTCCTTTTGCTTTCCGTCCTTCAGATCAATCCTAAAATTGGTATCAGCTATAGTTTAGCAAGGAGCCTATATTGATTCTTCATGATCTCCATCTCATGTCTCACCTGGGCCATCTGCTGCTGAAGCACTGCTGTTGACACTTGTTATCATCTAAATTTTATTATCAATTATCCCTGCATTAAACATGAATATCCAGTAGAATAGGGTTATTACTGACAGATTTCACGAATTTTGGTGAATTGTCTATTTCCTAGGGGGATTTTCCAGAAAAGCTTAAAAGAAGGATTAAAGAGCATAATTACCACGAAACTTGGATGCGAAGAAATATCATCACGAAGACCCTGGAAGAGTTCAGAACACACCCGAAGCAACTGGAGCCCAAACCCCACAGGGTGGGGCCGGCCGGCGCCCCCCCTAGGGTTTCCTCCCCGTCGCCTTCTGGAGTCTTCTACCACCGCCTATTAGGAGTCATCTGGGCTCTTGGTTAAGTTGGTTTGATCTAACGGCGTGCGTGCATCCCACCGGCCTATAAATAGAGGGCCAGACCCCCCCCTGGAGGAGAGCCAAATCAAGAGATGAAGACCCTGAAGCATTAGATAGATATCCACTAGATCTAGGCTAGCAATCAAGAGAGAGATTAGAGAGATAGAGTAGATGAGTAGAGATTCGGAGGAGTCCCGGCTTGTCGGAGCTTCTTCGTAGTTGTGTTCGTCTGGATTCAGCTCCCTCGCCCAGAGTTGCGTTCTGAGGTACTTTTGTATTCAACATCCTGATTCAAGTAAGCATTTGTTTTTATTCGTTCTTAAGTTTACAACTCTATTTGAGTGTTTTGATCTTGGTAGCTCCTTGGTTGAAGTAGTAGTTTGTAGTGTAGACGTGGTGTCTGAGCTATAATTACTTGTGAATGTCTCCTGATTGGCCGGATAGTGATAGATCGCGTAGGTGACAGCTGTGTTGAGTCCTCTGTAGTCTACTTCCCGTTGATAGGATCGATAGGTGTATAAGTGTCTGGTAGAAGGGAACTTTGATTTCGCCTCTTATTCATGTCACTGCCCGATTAGAATGATATTATTCAAAGTTTACCGGTTGTCGGATCTATATAATCATTTGTTATCTCCTCATTCTTGATATTCTCTGGATTGATTGTGTTATCGGGTTAAGAGCCAATAGACTTAGTCAGTATCACCTACTGTTCCTTTGGGTTCGATATTAAAACCGGGATTGTCTGGTGAAGTGCTACATCGGTGTTTTATCTGTGTGCTTGTGGATACCTTGATAATAATAATCTTTAATAGAGTGCAGTTAATTTATACCAACAACTGCCGTGGTGACCTCAGAACGCTTCCGTGGAGGTTGCTCTCCATGTGGTGCTTTCTTGGGTGGCATGAACTTGACCTTGGATGGCTCGGCACGGATTCCATTAAAGGTCGGGCGAAGTGGTGTACTTGGCACATGAGACATGCCCGTCCTTGTCGAGCTTCACTCTCGTCAGCGTCTCGTTCGGCTTCGGTGGCAGGAGCTTGACATCCTTCGGCAGCTTGACGATCGGTTCCTTCCGTGGTGCGTCTTTCAGGTAGAGGGTCTCCGGCGGTGATGGAAGGGCTGATCTAGTACAAGCACGAAATGATTGCTCATGCTTGCGAGGCTGGTTTGGTGGAGCAATGGCGAGAGGCCAGGGAGTTTTAGTAGGGATGATGGCTTGCGAGTCATTGGCGGGAACCTTGCTTGGATCCATCCCGTAGGGGATGATCTTTTTGTCGGCCATGGGAGTCTTTGAAGGAGAGCTCGTAGGCACGAGGAAGAGGATGGGTTGGATGAGATGAGATGGGAGGCTAGCAGGGGCTGGTTATATAGTCGTTCGGTGGGCGCTAGGGCTTCGAAATTCTCCCTAGGAGCTTACGGCGGTGGCGAATGACTTAACAAAAGCGAAAGTTGGAAAATATGCGAGAAGAGACCCAAAGGATCACGTCACGAAAATACGGCGGAGTTTGGAGGCGTAAGGGGGTCGGTCAACCTAGGAAGGTGGTCGGGCGACCTGCCCTTGTGCCCATTTAGCTCCGGACTTTTCGTGCAGCTTTCTCGCGATATTTAGTTTCCAAAATGTGGACTTTCCCGTGCGGGAAGGTAAAAGGAAGGCTTAGGCCCTAATACACTTGGTAAATTAATAAATTCAATAATATCTATTTCCTCTGGGCCTTTAATTGGTTCTAGAAAGAGTTTGAGGCGGTGACCATTTACCTTGAATAACGTACCTTCGTCTATCTGAAGTGTGACCGCTCCATGAGACGAAGTGTTGATCACCTTGAATGGTCCTTCCCATTTGCTTCGTAGCTTCCGTGACCGAATAACTTCACCCTGGAATTTAAAAGTAATACCTGATCTCCTGGTGCGAAGTCCTTCTTCTTCAACCTTTTGTCATGTCATCTCTTGGTTATCTCTTTGTAGATCTTGGAGTTATGATATGCTTTTTCACACCATTCGTCTAGTTCAGAGAGTTGCATTTTTCTTTTTATTCCTGCAGCATCCAGATTCATATTCCATCTCTTGATTGCCCAGTGAGCCTTGAACTCAAGCTCTACTGGCAAGTGACAGGTCTTTCCATAAATAAGCTGGTATGGTGACATTCCAATTGGTGTCTTGTAGGCTGTTCTGTAAGCCCACAGTGCTCTGGTAGTCTCTCCTTCCATGTGTTCCTATTTCATTGACCGTCTTCTGCAGAATATTCTTGATCTGCTTGTTTGATGTCTCTACTTGCCCACTTGTCTGAGGATGATATGGAGTGGCAAAGTTGTGGCGGACCCCTCTTTTTGCTAAATATAGTTGGAATCTCTTGTCGATGAAGTGGGATCCTGTTGACGGTGGATAACGTCAACTTTTATTAGAACTTTAGACATGAAAGGACACATGAATACACACTAGTATAAGGTTTTAACTGATAATTTCCACGAGTTTTGCATATTCTGTATTTTCCAAGGATTATTCCAGAAAAGCGTAAAAGAGGGATTAAAGTGCGTAAAAGACACGAAACTTAACCGCGAATGCAAATATCGTCATCAGGACCCTAGAAGTATCTAGAAGACACCTGAGCAACCTAGGCCCCGGACCCTTACAGGTAGGGGCCGGCCGGCAGTCCCCCTGCTAGGGTTTGACCCCCGCCTTCTGGAGTCTTCCTCCACTACCTATGAGGAGTCATCTTGGCCCTTGGTTAAGTCGGTTTGATCCTGCGGCGCACGTTTATCCCACCGGGCTATAAATAAAGGGACAAACCCCCTCCCTGGAGGCTTCTCCTATTCCTGAGCTTCAGTTCAATATCTCTAGTTAGGGTTAGATGTAACAATTAGGAGAGACTAGTTCTTCTAGATCTAGTCTTGTTTACAGATTAGAGAGATAGAGTAGGAGAGTAGAGATTCTGAAGGAGTTTCGGTCTGTCCGTGCTTCTTCATGGCTGTATTCTTCTGGATTCAGCTTCCTCGCTTGGAGCTGCGCTCTGAGGTACTTTTGTATTCAACATTCTAATTCAAGTAAGCAGTTGTTCTTATTTGTTCTTAAGTTTGCAACTCATATTGAGTGCTTTGATCTTTAAGACCCTATAGATTGAAGTAGTATTTCGTAATGTAGGCGTGGTGCCTAGGTTAGGTTTACTTGTGAATGTCCCCTGATTGGCTGGATAGTGGTAGTTCCCGTAGGTGACAGCTACATTGAGTCCTCTGTAGTCCACTTCCCGTTGATAGGATCGATAGGTGTATAAGTGCTTGGTAGGAGAGAACTCTGATTTCTGCTCTTATTCAGGTCACTGCCCAGTTAGAACGGTATTATACAAAGCTTACCGGTTGTTAGAAACTAGATAGTCAATAGCTATTTCCTCTTTCTTAATATTATCTAGCCTAATTGTTGGGTTAAGTCTATAGTCTTGGTCATTATTACCTACTATTCCCTATGGATACGATATTTAAAACCTCCGGGTAAAATGTTACATCGGTATTGTATCTGTGTGCTTGCGGATAATCTTATTTAATAGAGTGCAGTTAATTTATACCAACAGTTCCTCCGTCACTGATTACCATCCTTGGGGTACCAAATCTTGGAAATATTATTTCTTCAAACATCCTCTTTGAGCATCTGGAATCTGCAGCTTTGCATGGCATAGCTTCTACCCATTTTGAGATGTAGTCTACTGCCACCAAAATGTACTCACACTGCTTTGACTTTGTAAATGGTCCCATGTAGTCTATTCCCCAGACATCGAAGAGCTCTACTTGGAGGTTGTTGACGAGGGGCATGTCATCTCTTGAATTGATGTTTTCCATGTCATTGGCATGCGCCACATCTCCGGATAAAGCTTTTTGTGTCACCATACATGGTGGGCCAAAAGAATCCACTCTGCCAAATCTTTACATGTGTGCAAAATGCGCCATAATGTCCTCCATATGGTGATGAGTGGCATCTTTCAATGATCTTGATCCCCTCTTCCGCTGGTACATATATCTGGAGTAGTCCATCAGAACATATCCTGAAGAGGTATGGCGGGTCCCACATGTGTTGTCGACTCTCATAGATGAGCTTTCTTTTGTCCCCCCTGGTGGTACATATCCTGCAACCATAAAATTCACAATATTTGCATACCAGAGGTCGGATCGGGTGATCCGATAGTGCATGTCGTCCCTCATCGAGTCGTTGATGGGCATTTCCTGCATATTCTCAAAATGTATTCTAGACAAGTGATCTGCTACAGAATTTTCTACTACCTTTTTATCTTTTATTTCTAAGTCAAATTCTTGGAGTAGTAAAATCCATCTTATCAATCTAGGTTTAGCATCTTTCTTAGTGAGCAAGTATTTTAAAGCAGCATGATCAGTATAAACAATCACCTTAGCTTCAACTAAGTAAGATCTAAACTTGTCAATAGCAAAAACAACAGCCAGGAGTTCTTTTTCAGTTGTTGCATAATTAAGTTGTGCTCCTGTTAGAGTTTTGCTAGCATAAGCAATGGCATGATGCTTCTTATCTTTAGTTTGTCCCAAAACTGTCCCCACAACATAATCACTAGCATCATACATAATTTCAAAAGGTAAAGACCAATCAGGGAGTTAAATGATTGGTGCTGAGATGAGTGCTTGCTTAAGGGTGTTGAAAGATTTCATACAAGCATCATCAAAATCAAAGGGAGCATCCTTAACTAGCAAGTTTGTAAGAGGTCTAGCAATATGTGAAAAGTTTTGAATAAAGCGTCTATAAAAGCCAGCATGACCAAGAAAACTTCTAATCCCTTTAACATTAATAGGTGGAGGTAGTTGTTCAATTACTTCAATTTTAGCTCTGTCTACCTCTATCCCTCTTCCAGACACTAGGTGTCCTAGCACTATTCCTTCTCTATCCATAAAATGACATTTTTCCCAATTAAGGACTAAGTGCTTTTCTTCACATCTTTGCAAAACCTTGTCTAAATTTTCAAGACAATCATCAAATGTTTTTCCATAAACAGAAAAGTCATCCATGAAAACTTCCATGATTTCTTCAATCATATCAGAATTATGCATCTTTGAAAAGAGGCTGGTGCATTACAGAATCTAAAGGACATCCTACGGTATGCATAAGTTCTATAGGGACAGGTAAATGTGGTTTTGCTCTGATCATCAGGGTGGATAGGAATTTGATGATATCCAAAATATCCATCAAGGAAGCAAAAGAAAGAGTGGTTTGCCAATCGCTCTAACATCTCATCGATGAAGGGCAAAGGAAAGTGTGCTTTCCTTGTTGCCTTCTGTAATCTATGCACATCCGCCATCCAGTGATGGTTCTCTGAGGGATTAACTCATTTTTGTCATTCTTGACAACCGTCATACCTCCCTTTTTAGGTACAACTTGGACTGAGCTTACCCACTCACTATGCGGCACAGGATAAATAATCCCGGCATGCAATAGTTTCAAGACCTCTTTCTTCACAACCTCTCTCATTGCATTGTTAAACCTACGCTGGGGCTTCCTAGATGGTATGATATTAGGATCAGTTGGAATGCGATGGGTGCAAAGAATAGGACTAATTCCTTTCAGATCTTGGAGTGAATAGCCTAAAGCTAATCGATGCTTTTCCAAGACAGTGATCAAGCTAATAGTCTCTGCCTGGGAGAGTTTATCACTAATGATCACTGGAGATTGCATGTCTCCATCTAGGAAAGCATATCTAAGACCGGCTGGCAATGGCTTGAACTCAATAGGAGGTTTAGGTGGCACTAGGAATTCATCAAGGGTAAAGGTTCTGAATTTTTGGCTTCTTCCTCAATGAAGAACTCCTCATCTTCTTCAAGATGGGATCCTCTCAGAAAATCAAGGGCTGCCACCGTGATTTCACTAATTGGATCAGGCTCAGAACATGGCTCAGTCTTAGCATTTAAGGAATGGGTGATGGACAAAGGGAATCTAAAGTTTGGTCCTAGTTGAACATTGATTGTTCCTGTTTGTCCTTCTTGAATAAGTCTCCCAATTGGTTGGCCTATCAACAGGTCGAACTCCCTGACGTCAAAGATATAAAAACTTAGATGTAGCATGGTGTTGTTTACCTGGATAGGGAGCACATATAAAATGCCTAAGCTTGAAATAATGTGCCCGGAAGAACTTTTCAAAAGCTTTGTTGTTGGGGTTAGTGGCATGTCTATCGATAAATCTTGAGCAAATGATGCGGACATGATATTAACACCCACAATTGGATTGTAGAAAGCTTCAAAAGGGCCTTTATGGATGTGGCATTTGATTAGGACAGAAGGTGAATCCAATCATATTACATCAGAGGAAATCTCTGATTCTTCTAGCCAATCATTGCAGATTATGGCTATAAGCTCTCTTGTAGTCTTTCTACAGAAGACTACTTCAGGAGGTTCTATAGGTTCTAGAGATGGTTTCTTGGGCTCCTGAGGCTTCTGAATCAAATGGAAGTGAGAGGTGTTTCCAAAATCGGAGAAAAGATCATTTTCTATATCTAGTATAAAGTCCAAAAGCAGAGTATCCTTGTTGACTTTAGTTGTTGTATGATTTTACCCAGTCAACTAATCATGAAATGGGATATAAATGAGAGCCAACACCTAGAATAGGGATTTAAACTGACAGAATTCCATGAGTTTTGGTGAATCTGTGTTTTCCTAGGGATTATACAGGAGAAGAACCAAAGAGGACCCACTCCGCAGAGAAAAATACCGAATTACGCCATGGCAAGAGATCAAGAATATTCTAGAGAACACCAGAGACACAACCGATGAAGCAGGGCCCACTTGGCAGAGACAGAGGGTCGGTCGACCCTCTGATATGGTCGGCCGACCCTGTCAGGAGTCCTTTCCGCGTGCGCTTCGACGTGGAACCACATCCCAAAATTTCACGCAATCTACACCGTCCGCCGAAGTCAGTTTGATCCAAGGGCTACGGTTCATCCCACTGGCCTATATAAGGACCCCCTAGACCCCCAGGGTTTCAGAGGATCCAGAGAGAAATCAATCTAGGGTTTTAGAATTCCACCGACATATCTCTAATAGAGTATAAACCCAAGATAGGATCTAGAGCCAAGCATCAAGTAGAAGATTAGCCTTGTAGTCTCTCCAGATTAGGGCTATTCTTGTTCCAAAAGTGGTGTGGTAGTTGAGGTGGAGATCGTTGGAGGAGTTGCCGGCCTGTCGATGACTGCTCTATGTTGACATCTACTAACGTTGCCAAATATAACTACATAACTTTTAATACTAGAGACGAGATTAGAGATGTATGGTAATTAATTTACTGGTCATTAGAAACTAGCCACTTATCTATCACCAACATTCTTAGACATGAACTAGGTTGTCATCCCTAATTGTATATGCTAAGAATAAATAAAGGGTTTATATATTATTCAATGTGACTAGGCAGAAATATATAAATATAAACCAAGAACAATTTTGCAAGCGGACAGATAATTATACCATTATAGTATTTTACCTAGAGTTCTACCAGGTTGTCGATTTATATTTATACCAGTGGGAAGGACTGGATAAACTATAATCTATTATATTGATAACAACTATATACAATGAATAAGCGGTGTTATCGATGTCGTTTACTCTACTCACAATAGGTAGATGTCACAAGATAATAATGATAAGTACAGGTGACAAATATGATCAAGCATCCTAAATAATGGATAAACATCCGAGCACTTTCTAGTTATAGTAATAGCTAGCCAATGGATAAACTAAGGAATTAATATCTAAGGTAATTCTATAACTACATCAATGAATAACTCTAATTAGTGCAACTACATCTAGCAATCATTGTTAGATTAGTCTTACATCATGATCACATGTAAAGGGCATCATCTAGGAACGATGTGAAACAGAGTCATCACCCAACTTCGCGACCGTGCCTGCTTGCCTACATACGGGGTGTGGACTATAGAGGACTCAACGTAGCCGTCACCGACGCGAACTACCACACGACCCAGCACATCAGGGTGCACTTGCAGATAAACAGAATATCTAGACACCACGTCCACATATTGTTCATCATCTACCCAATGATCATTTGGATAAATGCTACACGGGCAATTACATGAATTCAATATATAAGATCAAACCAACTATACTAGACATATAATCAAAGTAGACAATGACTATTGTAAACCAAGAACATATGAACTATTAAGAACAATAGTTCCCTAATCATAATGATCAATATAATAATAGAGAAAGAACTAGAAATATACCGAACTCTGCACTCCAGACAGACGCCGGTGCTCCAGATCCCGCTGAAGAACTAGAACTCCTCTACTTCTAATCTAACTAGACTAGAACTATGAACTAGAAGGCTCTTGATGAACTAGGAGGCTCTTGATGGCTTGACCGAAGACTTGATGCCTTCGATGAATGATGGGATGCCTCCAGGGGGGTCTGCCCCTTTATTTATGGCCCGATGGGATGAACGTGCGCCGTAGGATCAAACCGACTTAACCAAGGGCTAAGATGACTCCTCAAAGGCGGTGGAAGAAGACTCGAGAAGACAGAGGGTGAAACCCTAGGGGGCGCCGCCCGGCCCCCCTTGGCGCCGGCCGGCCCCACTTGTCAGGTGGTGGGGCCCTGGTTGCTTTGGGTGTTCTCTAGATGCTTCTAGAGTCCTGATGACGATGTTGTATTCGCGGTTAAGTTTCGTATCATTTATGCACTTTAATCCTTCTTTTTCGCTTTTCTGGAATAATCCCTGGAAAATACAGAATATGCAAAACTCAGTGAAAATTGTCAGTTAAAACCCTAGACTAGTATGTATTCATATACCCTTTTGTGTCTAAAGTTCTAATAAAAGTTAACGTTATCCACCGTCAACAACACCCCCAAGCTTACCTTTTTACCAGTCCCTTGGCAAATAAACTAAACCTAATTACCAAAGTATTTGGATTAGGAGTTGCTACAATGCTTTCATACTTTCCAAGTACACATGCTTCAAACAGAGATTCTCCTCCGGATTAGACAATAACTGCTCTAACCTTCAGACTTACCCATTTTACCTTTAATTATGGAGCTTTACAGCTTTCATGTAAGTCTTGAGCAATTGAAAAATAGAACAATCAAGTCAAGCACTATGTAGCAAATTCTTCACAGTACCAATATTCTGGAGTTTTTTTGTAAGTTTTCGAAAATAAAACTCAGAGCTTAATTGTATGACACCCTCAAGTCTCTCAATATATGTGGTATTTATAGATCTCACTTATGCATTAATGATGTCATTCCTCTCTGTAGCTAAGGATATATAGTGGAGCTCATAGGAGTAGTAATGACAAGGATAAGCATGCTTTCAATTCATATGTTATAAAGTCAAACAATGTATCCACAGAGAATCGAGGCATACACTCAAACCAAGATGTGCATGTGTATGGAATATGATAGATAGGTGTATATGTGGTATTTAGTGGCTAATTCTAATTCTACTTATACTCTTTTGAAACTAAATCTCTCTTTAGGACTCGCAGGAAAACATGGGCTATCTTTATTCTTTCTTCTTCTTCTCTCTCTCTTTCTTCTTCTTCTTCTTTTAATAGGGAGGTGGGCATCTAGTACCCATTGTTTTAATTACCAGGACACTTGTCCATCTTTTACTCCATTTTCTTTTCATACTTTTGCATAGCCACATGTATACAATAAATGATTCGGAGAGAAAATAATGGTAAAAACTTAGAGCATTTTTGGTGTTTTACTCCCAGTGTAGGAGAAAACATTTTCATGGTGAACATAGATGAAAGTGGAAATGGTTGCGATTACTCCCAGGGTAGGAATAATACATATGTGGCTGGAGTGTATAAGTGATCTTGGTTTTAAAAGCATGACAAGACTCTCATGAGGTATACAACAAAGGTTGACTGAACTCAATGCAAAACAAGCAGCATAAATGTGCAATGGTTTTCTGTCTAAATGTATCATATATGGTTTTGGTAGGAATTCACACTTTGTCATACAAGAACTCATCATGTAGATTTAAGTTTTCAAAATAAATATCCAGAACTTAGTAATGCTAGGGATAAGATAAATAGCAGCTCGACCTTCATGAATCATATAAATCAATCACCTAGACTTAGCTCAAGCATATGCCTCCACAAGTTTCAGGTTCAGAGTAAATTCTCAAGTCAAAACAGTAGTATCTAAAACTCGGGAGAATTTGAGGTTAAAAACTAGGCACTTGAAAGGAATGACAACAGAGCAACCATTCATCATTTTCAAGACAAAATTTTAGTGTTCATCAATTTTAATTGATTCTAGCCTAGATTGACTCCGAACACATTCTAATATATAGCTAAGTGTTTATTTGGGTTTTAATGATTATACATCTTTCTAATTATTTTTGATTGGACTCAAAAAGACCCTATGATTTGTGGATCTTCATGTGCCCACATATTTTTGGTATTTTTAGATTTTACTATGATACTACGGTGAATCTTCATGTGCTCACATATTTTTGGTATTTTATAACCATATAAAACAGACTCAATAATCGTTTAAGTATAATTACCTGATAACTAGGGGATGCTCCTCCCCCAAGTTAGATGTTTGCAATACTTGGCGTTGAATGATCTTCAGAGTGAGCTAGCCAGTAGTAGTCCTGGTGGGTGCCACTGATAGACTCTCTCCTTAGTCATAATATTGTTTCTGCATAATTATCCTCCAACAAGAAAACCAAAACTCGAGGCATAAATTTAACAAGGGGTTAGCGTTCAGCCAATGAGCAATTGATTATTCTCTAGATTGATTTTAATTAACAGATTCTAGCATGATTCTAACAGGATTATCTTTTTAGGGTTTTCTAATTTTCTTATGCAGCAATCAAATATGTATGTATGCTATACATTTTTATGCCACCACGGAAAATATTTATTCTCATGGGGCTTAGGATTTTCATAATGCAATAAAGTAAATATAGATGCTATTATCATTTAATAATTTTTTATGCCACCATAGTAAATATTCCTATAGGTTTTACCATAAGTTTATCCACATAGGGCTTTAGTTTTTATGATGCAGTAAATAAGCAGTAAATATTTTTTTGTTGTTTTATATTTAATGTGCAATAATGATTGTACTAATGAATGTGTTAAAGTAAAATTACTAATGAATGTTAACTTAATTAGATAACTACCATTCTAACTTTATGGCTAGGGTATGGAATTTAAAGTTTACCGACTGGACTTAGATAGAGGAGAGTACTTACTCAGCAAGTTCATCGTCTGAGGTTATCTTAGTCAGTTTCCCATTTTGCGGTGGTGTAGTAGGTGCTTCTTCTTTCTCCTTCCATCTTATTTCTGTATCTTCTGCTTCTCTCTTTTCTCGCTCCAGCTCTTCCTTGTTACACTCGCTCAGGTGTGCTTCTCTTGACTCTTTATCTCTTTTCATCCATTCTTCTAATTTTGCGTGGATCTCTTCCTTCTCTGCCTTAGCAATCTGATCCATCCTTTCAGCTTCCGCTTCCCAGTCACTCCAGCGTGGTGCTTGTACGGCTTCCTCTTGCTCCTTGTAACAGTCTTCATACTTCACAATCTTGCCAAGAAATTGCTCCCATCCACAGTGAGGCTGGACAGCCTGACGGCGGGCTTAGCGTCTTCTCCTGTTGCGTTGCTTTCTGACCTGCTCATGGTTAACAAGTGTTCTAAATTGACAGCGTACCTTTCCTGTGGGTAGGTTGAAGTGGATCTGTCCAGACCCGATGTAGATAATAGCATTGGCAGTGTAGAGGAACGGTCTTCCCAAAAGAATAGGTGATTTATCGTCTCCCTGCATGTCAAGGATTAGAAAATCTGCGGGTATTCTTACCATAACGTCCTTAACCACACCTTCAAGGAATCTTAGTGATTGGTCTGCCATCTGCAACTGAATATATGTTGGGTATAGAGGTAAATCATTAAATAAATCATCATATACCTTTTTGGACATTACGTTGACGCCTGATCCAGTGTCGCAGATGGTGTCGGCAAAAGTGATGTATCTGATTGTGCATTCAATGATTGGTACACCTGGGTCACCTTTCTTCGTTGGAAATAGTTAGGGGAGCATATGATCATTTTCTGTGTTGAGAGCAGTGATTAGTTGAGCAGTTTCTTCAGGTACATGCTGAGGCTTGTTCTTCCTCCATCTTCTATTGTTCTTCTTCTTGGGTACTAGTTGTTGCTCTTCTTGTTGATGGAATTGCTTCGGGACGGCAGGAGTCTTTAAGATGCGGTTCTTGAACGAGAATCTTTCTTTCTTGTCCTTGATGGTAGAGGACCATCTTGGCATGTTTCGCATAGATGATGGCTTTGGTTGTGCACAAGAATGGTCGTCCCAGGATAATGGGTGCCTTCTCATCTCCTCCTGTCTCTATGATCACGAAGTCAACTGGGACATATGATTGCCCCACTCTGATGACAGCTTCTTCTAGTACTCCCTAGGGGCAGCAAATGGACTGATCTGCAAGCTGCAAACGCATATCTGTGTACAACAAAGGATCACCTAATATTTTCTCATAAATTACTTTGGGCATAATGTTGACACTTGCACCGAAATCGCAGATAGCTTCTGAAAAAGCTGTGACATCCTATGGAGATAGGAATGATAGGTCTTCTAGGGTCTCCCATCTTCTCAGGTAGTGAGTGATCAATCCACTGTATATCTGCAGGCTCAATATGGTATTGGGTTGCATTGTGAATATCAACAAGGTTAGCAGTTTCTAAATCTTCGGCTGGCCCGGAATCTTACCTTTCTCAAATGGAGGGACAGCAGCAGCTAGCTGAGCTAATTGTGATTCTAACATTTTATTAAAGCTATGCTGATTCTTTATAGCAAAAGCGAAGGTATCCATTCTAGTATTAATGTTTTCTAAAACTTTATCATTAGAGGCTACCTTTCTAGACATTTGATCTAACAATTTAGATTGACCAGCAACTAGATCTCTTAAAGGTGGAAGATTGTAATTATTGTAATTATTACCTTAGTTGTTACCTTGGTAGTTTCCTTATCGAGGTTGCTGATTCCATCCTTCATTTGGTTGGTTCCATCCTTGACCTTGCTGAGGACGATAGTAGGTGTTATTGTTGATGAAGTTCACATCCTCTTGCAACGTAGGGAAGTTGACAGCTAAATGCCCGTAATCTCCGTATTCTTTATAGGTCATGCGAGAATCATTAATATGCATGACTTCCTTCTTCTCTATATCGAGCTTCTTCATGATGAGGACTAGCTTGGAAGTGACCATGTCAGTTCCCTTGAGATGATGGATGCCTTCTCCTCTCTTGCGAGGTTGAGTACGTTCTTCATTATAGCTTGGATTTGAGGCCATCTTCTCCACAAGTGCTTTAGTTTCTGGAAGCTTAAGTGATAGGAAAGCTCCTCCCGCTGCAGCATCTATGGACTCACGGGTGCTAGAGATAAGCCCGTGGTAGAAGGTCTGCATTAGTAGCCAGTCCTCTATCCCATGATGAGGACAGTCTTTAATATAATCTTGAAATCTTTCCTATGCTTCAGTGAATGATTCGTCATGTTGCTGTTCAAAGCTTAAAATTTTTCCACGCAGAGCATTCGTCTTACCTGCAGGAAAGAACTTTGATAGGAAAGCAGTTGAGCATCGGTCCCATGTAGTGTTCTTTTCTTTGTTGGCGTAGAACCACTGTTTTGCTTTCCCTAAAAGTGAAAATAGAAAAAGATGGAGTAAAATAGCATCTCTTGGTACTCCTCTAATCGTGAAGATGCTACAGATCTCTAGAAAGTGTTGTAAGTGTGCACTTGCATCTTCATGAGCTTTTCCACAAAATTGACTGGCTTGAACCATGGTGATAAGAGCAGGTTTGAGCTCGAATCTATTCTCCCCAATGTTGACTGCTGGTCCAGTCCGGATGTTTTCTGTTGTTGGGGCAGAGAACTCGCGCAGTGTCTTCTCGGCTATGTGTTCAAACACAGGAGTTAAATCTTCTCCCAAGCGTTCTTCTTCCAATGCTAGAGCTGGCTCCTCTGATGGACATGCTTGAGCAGCGATGGGTATTCTTGATAGTGACTCGAAATTGTCCCTCACCTTTACAATCTTCTTCCTTCTAAGGAGTTTTTCTAGATCATCAGTGAAGTTGTTTGGAAGAGAAAAACCATTCATTCATCTCCCTGCATAAGATAAGCAAATGATAAAAAACATGGGTGTGCCTGTTTGAGTTAGAGATCAATCGGTAAAACAATCTTATCCATTATGTATATATGTTATCAATATTTCCTAAGTCTAATGTGCCTTCTCCGGCAACGGTGCCAAAAATGCTTGTTGACATCTACTAACATCACCAAATATAACTACATAACTTTTAATACTAGAGACGAGATTAGAGATGTATGGTAATTAATTAACTTGTCATTAGCAACTAGCCACTTATCTATCACCAACATTCTTAGGCATGAACTAGGTTGTCATCCCTAATTATATATGCTAAGAATAAATAAAGGGTTCATATGTTATTCAATGTGACTAGGCAGAAATATATAAATATAAACTGAGAACAATTCTGCAAGCGGACAGATAATTATACCATTGTAGCATTTTACCTAGAGTTCTACCAGGTTGTCGATTTATATTTATACCACTGGGAAGGACTGGATAAACTATAATCTATTATATTGATAACAACTATATACAATGAGTAAGCGGTGTTATCGATGTCATTTACTCTACTCACAACAGGTAGAGGTCACAAGATAATAATGATAAGTACAGGTGATAAATATGATCAAGCATCATAAATAATTGATAAACATCAGAGCACTTTCTAGTCATAGTAATAGCTAGCCAATGGATAAACTAAGGAATTAATATCTAAGATAATTCTATAACTACGTCAATGAATAACTCTAATTAGTGCAACTACATCAAGCAATCATTGTTAGATTAGTCTTACATCATGATCACATGTAAATGGCATCATCTAGCAAGGATGTAAAACAGAGTCATCACCCAACTTCACGACCGTGCCTGCTTGCCTACATACGGGGGTGGACTACAGAGGACTTAACGTAGCTGTCACCTACGCGAACTACCACATGACCTGGCACATCAGGTTGCACTCGCAGATAAACAGAATATCTAGACACCATGTCCACGTATTGTTCATCATCTACCCAATGCTCGTTTGGATAAACGCTATACGAGCAATTACATGAATTCAATTAGATCAAACCAACTATACTAGACATATAATCAAAGTAGACAATGACTATTGTAATTAAGAACATATGAATTATTAAGAACAATAGTTCCCTGATCATAATAAGAATACAAAAATAGAGAAAGAACTATAACTATACCGAATTCCGTGCTCCAGACAGACGCCGGGGCTCCAGATCCCGCTGAAGAACTAGAACTCCTCTACTTCTAATCTAACTAGGCTAGAACTATGAACTAGAAGGCTCTTGATGAACTAGGAGGCTCTTGATGGCTTGACTGAAGACTTGATGCCTTTGATGAATGATGGGATGCCTCCAGGGGGTCTGCCCCTTTATTTATAGCCCGGTGGGATGAACGTGCGCCGTAGGATCAAACCGACTTAACCAAGGGTCGAGATGACTCCTCAAAGGCGGTGGAAGAAGACTCTAGAAGATAGAGGGCGAAACCCTAGGGGGGCGCCGCCCGGACCCCCTTGGCGCCGGTCGGCCCCACCTGTCAGGTGGTGGAGCCCCGGTTGCTTCGAGTGTTCTCTAGATGCTTCTAGGGTCCTGATGACGATGTTGCCTTCGCGGTTAAGTTGCGTGTCTTTTATGCACTTTAATCATTCTTTTATGTTTTTTTGGAATAATCCCTGGAAAATATAGAATGTGCAAAACTCGTGAAAGTTGTCAGTTAAAACCCTAGACTAGTGTGTATTCATATACCCTTTTGTGTCTAAAGTTCTAATAAAAGTTGGCGTTATCCACCGTCCACACTCTATGACTTGTACCCACGGATTCAAGTCCTTCTCTGGGACTTGTTTCTGAAGATTTCTTCGGAGTTCAACTTCTAATCCAAGTGAGTAATGTTGCTATTATTGTTCTTGAGGTTTACGATTCTTTTGAGTGCTTTGGTCTTGGTAGCTCCTTGATTGAAGTAGTTATTTATAGTTTAAGCGTGGTGCTTAGATTATATTCACTCAGTAAATGCCCTATACTTTTCGGATCGGTGGTAGATCGCGAGGGTGACCTAGCCTTGTTGAGTCTTACATAGTCCACCTCTCGTCAGTAGGATCAGTAGGTTTCCATTACTAAGGAATTTACCCTTTGTTGGTGTATTCCTATAGTAATACCCTTTCAGAATAATCATATCATATCTTGTGAGGATTAGAACTAGAAGCCTTAGCAATCTCCTATATCACATATTTTCTCCGTCCTTGATAGCAGCTCAGGGGTTAAGTTTAGATTCTAGTCATCCCGTTTTTCCTGTGGTAAAATATAAATAACGATACCTCGAATACTCCCGGGTGAAGTGTTACATCGGTATCTATCCGCTTGCAGATAATCCTAGTGTTTATTTGTTTGAGTTATCTTATACCAACAATCCTCCTTTTTCATAGGGTTGGAAATCGGGATAGCTAAGGATTGGGATGTTGATGGTAAAGGTTCTGGTTCAAGCTCAGCTACCATAAGCTCTTCTTATAACTTCTCCTCGGGTTGGTTATCTAAGATATTGTCCAGGATCTTGCGTGCTTCAGAATCTGAAACATGAGCAAAATATCCTCCGCAGAGTAGTTGATATGCTTCTTGGATCTTCTTCTCAGACCCAAAAAAAATGTTGAATGAGAATCGGGTCTGGAATGGATAGGTCTGGTCTAGATTTTATGAGTTCGTTAAAACGCTCTTAGGATGTGGCTAAAGATTCATTATCTTTCTGTTTGAAAGATAGGATCTTGGTTCTGAGGTTGACAACTTTGGAAAGGGGGTAGAATTCGAGACAAAAGTCAGAGCGAAGTTTTCCCCAATCTCCTCCTTCTTTCTCTACGATTCGGTCATACCAGGTTTTAGCTCTCCCTCTTAAAGAGAAAGGAAAAAGCTTCCACCTTAGGGTTTCATCAGACATGCCCTCTATATGGAGGCAGTCACAGGTTTGATCGAACTCTCGTAGGTGAAGATGAGGATTATCATCTCCCTCTCCTGAAAAGGATTGGCTTTGGACCATTTCAATCAGACACGAGCGTAGCTCATAGGTAGGAGTTTGGATAGGCTTTGAGGATTGCCTAAGCCTATGGCTTGTGCTCGTGGATGCAAAATATTTATAGATGGGTATGGTTTCAATGGCATCCATAAGGATGAAAACAAAAATAAGGACATAATAAAGGCAAAAGTATGAATACAAGGTTAAGATAGACTCTAGATGTTTCAACCATTTTCCTAGGCAATGTCGCCAGAAATGCTTGTTGGTATAAGATAACTCAAACAAATAAATACTAGGATTATCTGCAAGCGGACAGATACCGATGTAGCACTTCACCCGGGAGTATTTCATGTATCGTTATTTATATTTTACCATAGGGAAAACGTGATGACTAGAATCTAGAGTTAACCCCTGAGCTGCTATCAAGGACGGAGAAAATAGGTGATATAGGAGATTGCTAAGACTTCTAGTTTTAATCCTCACAAGATATGATATGATTGTTCTGAAATGGGTATTACTATAGGAATACACCAGCAAAGGGTAAATTCCTTAGTAATAGAAACCTACGGTCATACTGACGGGAGATGGACTGTGTAAGACTCAACAAGGCTAGGTCACTCTCGCCATCTACCACCGATCCGGACAGTATAGGGCATTTACGAGTAAGCACTCAAAAGAATCGTAAACCTCAAAAACAATAATAGCAACGTTAGAAGTTGAACTCCGAAGAAATCTTCAGAAAGAAGTCCCAAAGAAGGACTTGAATCCGCGGGTACAAGTCGAAGAGCCATCACCGACAGGCTGGCAATTCCCCCAACTATCTCCAGCTCTATTACCACACTACTTCTGGAACAAGAATAGCCCTAATCTGGAGAGACTACAAGGCTAATCTTCTACTTGATGCTTGGCTCTAGATCCTACCTTGGTTTTCTACTCTATTAGAGATATGTCCGTGGAATTCTGAAACCCTGGATTGATTTCTCTCTGGATCATATGAAACCCTAGGGGGATCCGGGGGTCCTTATATAGGCCGGTGCGATGAACCGTAGCCCTTGGATCAAACCGACTTCGGCGGACAGTGTACATTGCGTGAAATTTTGGGATGTGGGTCCACGTCGAAGCGGAGGCGAGACGGCCTCTCTAACAGGTCGACCGACCCTCCCTCTCTGACTTGCGGGCCCTGCTTCGGCAGGCGTGTCTCTGGTGTTCTCTAGAATATTCTTGATCTCCTACCACGGCGTAATTCGGTATTTTTCTCTGCGGTGTGGGTCCTCTTTGGTTCTTTTCCTGTATAGTCCCTGAAAAACACAGATTCACCAAAACTCGTGGAATTTTATCAGTTTAAACACTATCTAGGTGTTGGCTCTCATTTATATCCCTTTTCATGATTTGTTGATATTGATGGTCGTTAAGTACCAATTTTATACCGTCAACTAATGCTTGAAAATGGACAATAATAGCAACGTAGGTGTCGGTGCTAGTTTTAGCGGGGCTAACACCGGCTAGTAAATATTTGCTTTGCAGTTGAGGCTACGGATGGTGTGCAAGGGGGAACACGGGGATTATACTGGTTCAGGGCCAAGCAAGCCCTACGTCCAGTGGAGAGGAGAATCGTGTTGCCTTGCACCTGGGTGCTCGTAGTAGGGGGTTACAAGCTAGACGAGAGAGAGAAGTGTTCCCAGGTCTCTTGTGAGTGTCTAAGTGTTTACAAGTCGTTTGCTGTGGGTGTGTAGGTGTGGTGAGAACTTAGAACTTCTTCTTTCTAAAGCTGGCCTCTGCTCTCCCTTTTATAGCCGCAAAGGAGAGGCAAGGGCAGCGCTTACAATGCTACGTATGTTACAGCGACGAGTTGCTGTTCCCCATTTGACTATGGTCAGCTACCGTCTTTTCTCCGCGTCTCCGGGGTATGGCCGTCGTGGTTCGCACGATCTTGGTGAGTTCCAAGGCGGGAATAGTCATCGGATTACGGCGTACCGTAGGGTCACACCTATCGGCTATCCTTCCGCACGATGTGACATGAGGGTGAGTCGCCTCGGGGCGTTGTCTCCCGAGGCTCGGGACTCCTGAAGGCGTGATGGGATGGAGCAGGGGATATCTCCCGTGGTCATATTTCTGGTCTTTGAACAGTACTTCCTGAGGGTTAGGTGGGCCCGGATGGAAGCCGTGCTCGTCCTTTTGAGTGGACAGTGCAGTAGGCACCTTTCCCGTTCTTGCGTAGCCCGTCGTCAGGCGCTCGGACTGTCGCAGTTGGAGTTGATAGACCCCGGCGGAAAACGGGGCGGCGCACCGTAGACCATACCGTGGAGAGGACGGCCGTAGTAGGCCTATCAAATCCTCTGCCAGGGAAATACTGACAGATGGTATGGTCGTCAGGGGCGTGCGAAGCACAGTTGCGTCGAGAATCTCGCCTGATGGGACAGTGCCTATAAAGTGGTCAGGGAGGTCTCTTGTGGTCCAAGATTGCTCTGCTAACATCACCGGTGCCTTGGATGCCTTTGTGAGACTGCGCTCGTGGGGGATGGGAAAGCTCGGGCGAATCGGAGAATTGGCGCCGAGGGTGCCGCTCTCCCGAGCTCTCCTGGGGAGGCTCGGGCGAATCGGAGAATTGGCGCCGAGGGTGCCGCTCTCCCGAGCTCTCCTGGGGAGGCTCGGGCGAATCGGAGAATTGGCGCCGAGGGTGCCACTCTCCCGAGGGTTGGCTGTCATTGGTGCAATGACGTCGTGGGCCTCTGTAGACGCGGCCTTCGTGGGCTTCGGGCGCGGCCTTCGTGGGCTCCCACTGGCTTCGCTTGGGCCAGGCCATGTTGGGAATGAGCGTTTTTGCATCGAAGTTGGGTACCCCTAACTTTGGTACCCGACAGTAGCCCCCGAGCCTGTGGCGGAGTGAAGGCACTCCTCTACAGGTTCTTGCTGGTTCTTCCTGTCAAAAAAGATAAAGTGTGGGTTGTTTTTTCGGTGTGTGCGCGCGAGCGCACCCGCCGGGTGTAGCCCCCGAGGCTTTGGAGGGATGATATATCCCTTCAAAGGCTTAGAATCATGTTTGTTAATCCTCGTGTGTTTTTTGATTTATTTAGGTGGGTTGTTTCCTTGGAAGCGGAGCCCCCGAGCCTCCCATCATGTTAGGAGGTCGTTCGGTGGTCTTTCCGAGGTGCAGGGCAAGTTCCCGAGCCTCCGTTTCGTATCGGAGATCGGTCGGGTCCTTCCCTGTCTTTTTTTAATTCGGCCTTCACGCTCTTTTTTCGGGAAGAGGAAGGTTTGGTCCTGCTCGACTTCCCCGCTGGGGCACGAGTCGGCACTTCCGGCGAGCTACAAACGGGTTGGTCCAAGTGGAGGTCCGTGCCCCGTTCGTTAAGGGTCAGGCTAGTGGCCTGAGCACACTCCAATTATTTCCCGAGGGTCAGTTAGCGGATGTCGGGTCCCTTCGATGGGTCCCGAAGGCATGATGCCTCCCACGGAGGGATTCCACGTAACCGACTCGCTACTGGGACTTGGACACAGCGTGGGATGTCCCTTGTGACTGTTCCGGGCCTCGGGATACTGGCCGTTTTCGTGACCCATCCACTAGCTGTCCCTAACTCGGTTTCCCTGGGGCAACTGTTCGAGCCACGGAGGGCCAGTCTTCGATCCCCTGGGAACGTAACGGGCGCCCGAGCCCGGGGTTCCTTCGTTGGGAAGGAGAAAATGTAGGTGGAATCGAGGTGCGCGGTTGTAATGATTCGGCTCACTTTTTGAGGCGCGACGCCTGGTGGACGCGACGGTTCGGCTCAGTCGAGGCGGTTTGCGTGCGCGGTGATGGCGACGGCATGGGGATCGTGGCGGGCCCCACGCAGTTAATGCGGCGGATTCTCCGCATCCACCCACGATCCGCCGGCGGAGTTTATAAGAAAAATTTACTGTTTTTTCTTTCTACCCTAGCCATTCGCTCGCTCGACCGTTTGCTTTCTTACCTTCGTCGCCTGTTTCGAGAGAGATTGTTGCCGCGGCCGTCGTTCTTCCCGCAACCCTTTCCCCCTTCTCTTGCCATGGATTCCTCCTCCGCTGCTGTCGACGCCGCCGCCGATGTCGCTGCCACCGAAGCCGCCGCGACCGACCCCGTCGCCACCGATGCTGCCGCGACCGAAGCCGCGGTGACCGATGCCGTCGCCACCGATGCTGCCGCGGTCGCCGCCGCGACCGACGCAGTCGCCACTGATGCTGCTGCAGGCCGCTACCGGCGTCCTCAGGCTAGAGCCGTGGCCGAGGAACACTATGACGGAGGCGTAGCTGAAGCTGCCTCGTCCACCTGGGGTTGCTGCGTCCTCGTACCTGACGCGCAGCACCCGGAGTGGGTCGTGCCACCGCGCGACCACGAGGAGCCGAACCCCGGCGAGGGGTACGTGGTGAGCTTCGTTACTTACCACGAGTGCGGGCTCGGCTTGTCGCCGAGCCGCTTCTGCCGGGCCATCCTCTTCGAGAACGGGCTGGAGCTCCACAACCTCACTCCGAATTCCATCACGCAGGCGTCGATTTTCGCCGCCCTGTGTGAAGGATACCTCGGGGTGCCCCCGCACTGGAACCTGTGGCGCCGCATTTCCCGCGTCAACTAGTACACCAAGTGGGTCGACGCGAGGAAGCCGCGGGAGATCCAGCGCGCGGGGGGATGCGGCCTCGTGATCCGCTCTTCGTTGTACATCCCCTGTAAGGCCCCCTCCTCCAACAAGGGGTGGCACAACGGCTGGTTCTACCTCCGTAACGACGGGGGTCTCTTCCCCAAGTTCACGGGAAGGGTACTCATAGCCCCCCTTCCCCAATGGGAGTGGGGGTGCCCGTCGAAGGAATCGAAGCACCTGGACGCGTACTTCGGCGCGCTCAAGGAGTTGAACAGGAGGGGCCTTACCGGGGCCGGCGTGGCGGGGATCTTCCACATGCGGACGGTGTTACCTCTGATGGAGCGCCAGCCTGGCGCTTCATCAGATGGTGACCGGGTCGCGGCGGGAAGGTACTGCGATGCTGCCCCGTGACCTTGGCGAGGTGGAGGTCATGCGCTGAGTCGGCTATATGGTGGGGGGTTATCCCACCTGGGAGGAGGTGAACTGGGTGCCAATGCATCCCTGCGTGGGCTTCCCGGCGTTGGTAAGTGTTGTTCATTCGATCGGGCCGTTGGCTTCCCCGTCTTTCTTCTGACCTTTCTTCGTTCTTCGTAGGGCCTCTCGAGGACCGGGAAGGCTTCCCTTCTGCCCGTCCCGGAGGATAAAGAGCGGCGAACCTAGAACCGCCTCCGGGCCACGGAGGAGAAGGCGAGGAAGGACAAGGTGACCACCCGGAAGCAGAAGAGGGCAGTGTAAGGTGGAAGAGTCCTCCAAGCGCCGCCGTTGCCTGAGGGAGGCCGGGGAACCTGAGGTGGATACCCCACCGACGATGACGCCGACGACGATGACGAAGAAGAAGGTGATTTTTCTATTTTTGATCTAATGGAGTCTGACTGGCCGCTTGTGGCCACACAGCCCGCGGTGGGTGCTGACGAGCCTAGAAAGGCTCCGCTGTCAGCGTCCGCCGGCGGAAGTGCCGGGGTTCGTGATCCGAACCCTCGGGCAAACCTGCCGGAGACCGCGTCCAAGGACGTGGCCCCAGGCAGGGTGACATCAGGAGGCGGGGCTCCGCCCATCGCCAGCAGCGTGGTTCGGCCGGAGGGGCCGGGGACGGGCTCAGGCCCGGCGCCCGAGATGCCCTGAGGTTCCAGCAGGGGGACCGAGAGTCCCCTATTTCGGCGGATCCTCCCCGCCGACGCGTCGTTAGTCGGCGTGGCGACCGAAGGCGGGGGGAGTGCTGGGAAGACGCCGCCAGAGCCAGGGCCCACCGGCACCAAGACACCGGCGCTTAAGCTGGGGCCCTCCCAGGCTCAAGCTTCCCCGCCGAGGGGCGGTGACGTCGGGACGACCCCCGGCGCCCAGGCGGAGCCCTCGTCACTGGGTAGCACTGGCCCGGACGCCAGGCTGGCGCCAACTCCTCCGCCGTCGGCACAGCCCACACCATCCGTCGTCTCGTCGAGCATGGGCGCTGCGAAGAAGAGGAGGGTGATTCCGAAAACGAGGTAAGTATCTTTACCTGTAATTCCTTCTAGTGGGGGTCCTTTCATGAGCGCTCCTTTCTTCCTTCTCTGCTTCAGGAAACACTCGGGGGCGGACCTCCAGGTGTCGCACCTGAAGGTCCTGAAGGTGTGGGGCCATGACACGGCCGGGGGAATTCCCGGTCGGCGGGCGAGGAAGTCCGTCCCCCACGGGTCCGCCCGTGGCGTCCGAGGCTCCTCCCTCGGGGGAGGCTATCTCGGCGGCGGCCGCTGTCGTCGTGCCCGTGATCGACCTGGAGGCGGAGCCAGCGCAGGCTTCCGAGGCCTCGACCGTCGGTTCCGGAGACGCCTCGGGAGCGCCAGCCGCTGCCGCCCCCACGGAGCCTGCTGCCACGGGGTCATCGGCCGTGAACGTCCGCGCACGGGCTCCCTCCACCCATGAGGAAGGCCCCTGGGTGCTGGCCTTGAGGGGACCTCAGCCTCGGGAGCTGACCGCCTCCGGAATCGAGTGGGCGGACCGCGCGGACCCTCAGGCGCCGCCCGTCTTCTCGCTCCAGGACGACCTCGAGGCCCCTAAGTGGGACGCCGTTCAGGAGCTCGGGTTTAGCTCGGCGGCGGGGCTCCGCGCGATCGCCGACGTCCTCGAGAAGGACCTCCCGGCTCAGCTCCAGGTAAATCCCTGCAGTCTTGTAAAATTTTTCTACATGTGAGCATCGTTCTTACCGTTTCCGCTTCTTCCTTTTTTCCAGGACCTCATGCACACCTCCTGGGACAAGTCTTGCTTCCTTCATGGCGAGCTTGGGCTCAAAAGCAGCTCAATCTCAAAGGGAAAGCCCTCGCCCGCGCCCAGGGCGAGCTTGCCACCGCGACCTCCAAGCTTGCCGAAGTTAGTGTCGATAACACTATCCTGAAGGGGGAGGTTGCGGAGGCGCAGGGCCGAGCTGCTGCCTCGGCGACGCGAGTGCAGGAGTTGGAGAGCGCCCTGGCCGCAATGACGAGGGAGCGCGACGCCGCCCGAGAGCTCACCACCGAGAAGATTTCGGCCGTGGAGGCCTTGGCACTCGACCTGGATGAGACTCGGGAAGCGTTGCGCCTGGCGCTCGCCGCGGCGAACTTGGCTGGGAAGGAGGCACGGAAGGCTCGGGAAGAGGCTAACCGTAAGCGCGGCGTTGTATTTTTTCCATTCTGCTCGTCTCGGTTGCTCGCTGTATTTTTATTCATCTTCGTGCTATGTTCCCTCAGTTCTGCAGGGGTCTTATGATGGCTAGGTGGCCGAACACACGGACCTGCAGAGGGTTGCGCGGGCGCTGTGTGACTCCGTCGGCACCGGTGGAGAACCTTCCGAGATGTCACTCCGGAGCCGACTGGAGGCACTCCACGGCAGCATGAGCAGCCGCGTCAAGGAGGCCCTTCTGACGGGTGTCCAAAAGACACTAGCGGTCGTGAAGTCCCACTACGGGAATTTTGACGCTGGTCCTGTCAGCGAGGGCTTCCTTGAAGTCGACGACGCCGAGCTCCTGGCGCTGGAGGATTCGATGAAGGAGCCAGGAGAAGCGCTGGCGGGCCTCTTCCAAGCCGAGGTCGAGCTCCCTCCTCTGAACCTGCCGTGAAGAAGGAGCGGGTCACAGTGCCCATGTAGAAAGTGACCTTTCGTGAGTGGTTTGAAAGGAAACAAACAATATGGCCCTTCGTGGCCTCAACATTTATGTAAATATTTGCTGAATGTTTGTTTCGTTTTGTTTCGTGCTTTTTTGCTTAGGCATTTTTTCTTGCCGATCCTATGCCCGGGCCATCGAGCCTCGGGGGACGCTTTTCGGGTGTCGTAGCTTTAGTGGCATAGATGCAGCCGATGTCCTAGGAGCTTTGGCAGAAAGAATCCTTAGAAAAAAAAGCTTAGGTGTGTCCTCCCGAGCTTCCTCCCTTGGCCGAGCGTAGATCTTATAGGTTTTCTTCCGAGTGCGGGTTAGCCTTCGAACACGGAGTGGCGAGGGAAGATGCTGTGGCCCTGGAGCATAAGCGGTCTCCGACTCGACCGGCTCTATCCTCTGGGGCTTCCCTCATTCTTTGAATTCTATAAGTTCATGCTTGATTTCCGGAAGGAAGCATGTTTTAGGGAGAAACGACTTCGATGGATTTTGAATTTTTTTGCGTTTCCAAAATTTGTTGAACCTCGGGAGAGTCCGGGGGTTCCCCCCGTCCTAGCCCCCGAGGGAGGGTCGGCCTTTCCGTAGGTTAGGCCGAGCCTCGCTTTTACTGTGCGGTGAAATGAAGGGTCATTTCACTCCTGAGTGTAGGCTCGGATTGAAAATCTAAAATCATATAAAAAGAGTAGAAGTCGGGGCTTTTCATCGATTTCAAGATTTTCAAAATAGTACAATGCTTGGAATCTTAAGGATAGAAGCGACGTAGCTGTTCGATGTTCCAAGCGTTGCTGTAGACCTCGCCCTTCCCGTTCGCGAGCTTGTATGTGCCCGGGCGTAGCACCTCGGCGACGATGAACGGTCCTTCCCACGGCGGAGTGAGCTTGTGGCGCCCTTTGTTGTCCTGCCTGAGCCCTAGCACCAGATCGCCTACGCTGAAGGCTCGACCTCGGACGCGCCGAGCACTGGTACTTGCGTAGGGATTGCTGGTACTTGGCCGAGTGCAGCAGGGCCACGTTCCGAGCTTCGTCGGCTTGGTCCAGCGCATCTTCCCGAGACGTTTGATTGCCTTGTTCATCGTAGGCTCGGACCCTCGGGGCGCCGTATTCCTAGGTCCGTAGGGAGGACGGCCTCTGCACCGTACATCATGAAGAAGGGCGTGAAGCCCGTGACTCGACTTGGCGTAGTCCTTAGACTCCATATCACTGCCGGGAGCTCCGTCAGCCACCTCTTGCCGAATTTATTCAATCGGTTGAATATCCTTGGCTTAAGGCCTTGGAGAATCATGCCGTTGGCGCGTTCTACCTGGCCGTTCGTTCTCGGGTGGGCGACGGCTGCCCAGTCCACTCGTATGTGGTACTCAGTCGCAGAAAGCCAGAAATTTCTTTCCGGTGAATTGCGTGCCGTTGTCCGTGATAATGGAGTTCAGGGATGCCAAACCGGTGGATGATGTCGGTGAAGAACAACACCGCTTGAGCCGAGCTGATTTGGGCGATCGGCCGAGCCTCGATCCACTTCGAGAACTTGTCGATGGCGACAAGCAAGTGGGTGAAGCCCCCGGGCGCCTTCTGGAGGGGCCCGACAAGGTCTAGTCTCCAAACAGCGAACGGCCAAGTGAGCGGGATCATCTGGAGGGCTTGAGCCGGCAAGTGAGTCTGCCGAGCATAGTACTGGCACCCTTCGCAGGAGCGTACCACCTCAGTAGCATCGGCCACGGCGGTTGGCCAGTAGAAGCCTTGTCGAAAGGCGTTACCGACCAAGGTTCTCGGCACTGCGTGGTGACCGCAGGCTCCGGCGTGTATCTCTTCGAGCAGGCGTTTGCCCTGACTGAAAGGAATATAGCGCTAAAGCACGCCAGAGGGACTCCGCCGGTATAGGCTACCGTCGATCATAGCGAAAGACTTGGCTTTGCGAGCTAGTCGTCATGCTCTGGTCTTGTCCGGGGGCAAAATGCCTCGGACTAGCTAGCTGACCAGCAGCTCGCGCCAGTCTGGTTCGTCGTCGTCCATCTCGGCTTCAATCTCTATTGCCTCGACTTCGTCGCCGTCCTCACCCATGATCTCGGGTGACTCCCCTTTGACGGAAGGGTCAGCAGCCCCCGAGGGGCTTGCGTGGCTTGGGGGCGGTCCGGGTTCCCCCAGGGGGCTCGGGGGTCTTCTTTTTCCCCTCAGCCCCCGAGGGATCGGCATTGACCGAGGGCTTGTGGAGGTCATTGGCGAATACGCCCGTCGGGACCGTGGCCCTTTCGGACGCAACTTTTGCCAACTCATCGGCCTCCTCGTTGTACCGACGCGCAATGTGGTTGAGCTCGAGGCCGTCGAATTTTTCCTCGAGCAACCGCACCAGCATGCAGTAGGCGGCCATTCTGGGGTTCTGGCATGTCGACTCCTTCATGACCTGATCCACTACGAGCTGGGAGTCGCCTCGGACCTCGAGGCGTCGGATCCCGAGCTCGATGGCGATGTGGAGACCGTTGACCAGAGCCTCATATTCGGCCACGTTGTTGGAAGCCTGTGAAGTGTAGCCACAGTAGGTACTTGAGCCGGACCCCGAGGGGTGAGATGAAGACGATGCCTGCGCCAGCACCAGTCTTCATCATCGACCCGTCGAAGTTCATGACCCAATATTCCTCTTAGGCCGGGAGTGGCGGTAGTTGTGTCTCGGTCCACTCTGCCACGAAGTCCGCAAGCACCTGGGACTTGATGGCTTTGCGTGGCGCGTAGGTGATGCCGTCACCCATGAGCTCGACGGCCCACTTGGCGATCCTCCCTGTCGTTTCCCGATTTTGGATCACCTCCCCGAGGGGGAAGGACGACACCACGGTCACGGGATGGGATTCAAAGTAGTGTCGCAACTTGCATCGAGCAAGAACGATCGCGTACACTAGCTTCTGGATCTGAGGGTAGCGTGTCTTGGTCTCGTACAAGACTTCACTGATGAAGTAGACCGGTCGCTGTATCGGTAAGGCGTGTCCTTCTTCTTGCCGCTCTACGACGATCGCTGCACTCACAACCTGGTTGGTAGCCGCGATATATAGCAAGAAATTCTCCTCCTTCGTAGGAGGCACAAGAACCGGCGCTTTTGAAAGTAGAGTCTTAAGCCTTTCGAGGGCTTCCTGGGCTGCGGAGGTCCAGGTAAAGTGCTTGTTTTTCTTAAGCAACCGATACAAGGGAAGACCCTTTTCGCCGAGCCTTGAGATGAATCGACTCAAGGCCGCGAGACATCCCATGAGCTTCTGCACGCCCTTGAGGTTTCGAATCGGACCCATCTGTGTGATGGCCGATATCTTTTCCGGGTTGGCTTCGATGCCACGCTCGGAAACGATGAACCCGAGGAGCATGCCCTGTGGGACCCCGAAAACGCACTTCTCAGGGTTTAGCTTTATAGTTTTTCTTTTTAAGGCAGTCGAATGCCTTTTCTAGGTCGGCTACTAAATCACTCGCCTTCCTGGATTTTATCACTATATCATCTACGTAAGCCTCAACGGTTCGCCCGATGAGGTCCCCAAAAACTTTGAGCATGCAACGCTGGTAAGTTGCGCCCGCGTTTTTGAGGCCAAATGGCATGGTTACGTAACAATATGTGCCGAAAGGAGTAATGAAAGAGGTCGCTAATTCGTCGGACTCTTTCATGTGGATCTGATGGTAACCGGAATAAGCATCAAGAAAGCAAAGCCGCACACAGCCAGCAGTAGAATCTACTATTTGGTCAATGCGAGGTAATAGAAATGGATACTTAGGACAAGCTTTATTTAAACTAGTGTAATCGACACACATTCTCCATTTTCCATTTTTCTTTTTAACCAAAACAGGATTTGCTAACCATTCTGGATGGAAGACCTCCTTGATGAATTCGGCCGCCAAAAGCTTCTGCACCTCCTCCCCGATGGCCCGGCGCTTCTCCTCATCGAATCAGGCGCAGGCGCTGCTTCACCGGGTTGGACCCGGCCTGGATGTCCAAGGAGTGCTCGGCGACCTCCCTCGGGATGCCTGGCATATCCGAGGGACTCCATGCAAACATGTCGGCGTGTTTGCGGAGGAAGTCGACGAGCACTGCCTCCTATTTCGGGTCGAGGGTGGCGTTGATTTTCAGCGCCCTACCGTTGGGGGAGCTCGGGTCGAGTAGAACCTCCTTCACCCCCTCTGCAGACTTAAAGGTGCCCATGGCCTTCTTGGGGTCGGGGACCTCTTTTTCCAACCTGTCGAGGTCGGTCATGAGGGCCTCTGACTCCACCAGCGCGCCGGCGTACTCGTAGCACTCGACGTCACACTGGTACGCAGTGCTGGTAGGAGGCGCTGATGGTAATCACCCCTTTTGGTCCTGGCATCTTTAGCTTGAGGTAGGCGTAGTTCGGGACTGCCATGAACTTGGCGTAACATGGCCTCCCGAGGATGGCGTGGTAGGTGCCGTGGAAGCCTACCACTTCAAATGTCATGGGCTCCTTCCTGAAGTAGACGGGCAGATCGATCTGCCCGAGGGGTTACACGCTCTTTCCGAGCACTATCCCATGGAACGGGGATGTCGTGGCCCGGAGGAGCGAGCGACTGATCCCCATCAAGTCGAGGGTCTCAGCGTAGAGAATGTTGAGGCCGCTGCCTCTGTCCATGAGGACTTTGGAGAGCCTCGTGTTGCCGATGACGGGGTCGACAACAAGTGGGTAGCGTCTCGGTGAAGGGACGTAGTCCGGGTGGTCGTCCCGGCTGAAGGTGATAGCGTCGTGGGACCAGTCAAGGAAGCATGGTGTCGCTGGTCCGATGGAGTAGACCTCCCTGCGCTCGCGCTTTCGCTGCCGTGGCGTAGGGGCGGTCCCGGGCCCGCCGAAGATCATGAGGCATTTGTCGATGGGCGGGAACTCATCGTCCTTTCCGCCCTTGTCCTCCTGATCCCTGGCGGGTTTCTTGCCGGCGTCGTCCTTGAACTGGCTGCCAGCTGTAGTGCTTCTTGAGCATCACACACTGTCCGAGTGTGTGATGTACTGGACCCTGGTGATAGGGGCATGGCTTGCTGAGCATGTCATCGAAGCGGCCTCGAGGGGGTCGTTCCCTCTTGGGTTCGGTGGCCGCTACGAGGGAGTCAGTCGCGGAGTGGGGCCTTTCCCTTCCCCTTCTTCTTCTTGTTGTTCGGACCTTGGGAAGAGGTGCCCTCGGGAGCCTCCTCCTTCCGTTTGCCCTTGGGGTCGGAGAAGAGGGCTCCTACCGCCTCATCCCCTTGAGGTGAAGCTAGGTAGCGATCTTCATGAGCTCGGAGACACTAGTGGGTGTCCGGTGTCCGAGCTCATGAACAAGCTCTTTGCAGGAGGTTCCCGCGGCAAACGCTCCGACGACGTCGGAGTCGGCGACCTGGGGCAGCTCGTTGTACTGCTTGGAGAAGCGCCGGATGTAGTCCCGGAGGGACTCGCCTGGTTTCTGCTTGCAGCTGCGGAGGTCCCAGGAGTTACCAGGGCGTACGTACAGTGCCCTGAAAGTTTCCTATGAAGATCTTGACCAGATCGCTCCAGTCGAAGATCTTCCGCGGGGGAAGGTGTTCCAGCCAAGCTCTCGTAGAGTCGGCGAGGAACAGGGGGAGGTTGCGGATGATGATGAGGTCATCCTGTGCGCCGCCAAGCTAGCACGCAAGACGGTAGTCTGCTAACCAGAGTTCGGGGTTAGTTTCCCCCGAGTACTTGGCTATGTTGGCCGGTTGTCGGAATCAGGGACAGGGAACTTGGCCCTTTGGATGGCTTCGCTGAAGACGCGTGGACCTGAGGGCTCGGGTGAGGGTTCACGATCCTCGTCCGAGTCGTAGCACCCGCCCCGATGGACGCTGTAGCCGCGCGCGGCTCCGTCAGTCTTTCGCCGAATGCGGGCTTGTAGAATGGCTCGGACGTCGACGTCCTTGCCAAGCCGTTGGTGGACTGGCGGAGCCCTTGGAGTCTCGGGTCGAACCGAGGCTTCGCGCTCGTGGCGTGCTATGCCACCACACTGGTGACTTTCGGCGCCACGGTGTCGTGATGCTGAACTTTCCGCCTGGAGGACGGCTGCATCCTCCAGGAGGTCTTTGAGCTGATTCCTGAGCTGTCGTGCCTCCTCGGTGGAGGGCTCAGGTATGCTCCGGAGTAGCATGGCTACTTTCGCGAGCTTTCGGCTTGCCCGGGGGGTGGCCCCCGGTGTCTCGGCCCCGTCGTCAGCAACGATTCGGGCCTAGACATCTCGGGCTCGACGCCTGAGCTGCTCCTCCATCGGTTTGCAGCTCGCCGCGCTCCAGCGTAGCTCGCAGCTGGGTGAGGCGCAAGCGGTCCTCGTCCATCCATGCCTCAAGCTCCCGGAGCTGCTCTAGCTCCGGGGTTTGAGGTGCGGGGCGAGAGGTTCCTGCCCCCTGATCCAGCGGCGGTGCTGACCGTGCGGGCTGTGGGGCCGCTGGAGGGGGCGTGACTTGTTCGTGCTGGGGTTGCGACGGAGGGGGTATGTCGTCGTTGCCCCCCTGAGTGGACATCCTCCACCCACCCCTCATCAGGGTGCATCAAGTTGTAGCACTCCCGAGAGGGGTCAATGTAGGACTAGGTTTGAGCTGGAGATGACGCTTGGTGCGTTCTCCCCCGAGTCGTTGGTGTGGGCGGCGTAGTCCACATTTGCCCAGAATTCGTTATCATCAGTCGCTGTAGCTGCGATGAGAAGACGAGTTCTGGTCATAACGATTCCCCCCCTCCGAATGTTGTCGAGGGGTGAGGTTGACGGTGGTGTCTGTTTCCCCACCGTCATGTGTCCTGGTACTTTCCCCAGGGGATGGCGGTGAGGATGCCACGTGGTCTCCCACGAGGCTGTCCTGGCGCTCGAGGCGCTGGACTGGAGTGTCCGACAGCTCGTGCAATAATGCATGAACCGCACGAACGTGGGCGTCCATGGCGGTCTGGAGCCCAAAGAGGGATGACGGCGCCGTTCCCCTCCGCCGGTGAGGGACGGAGAGAAAAATCGGCTGGCGTCGCGTTTCCGCCCTCGCCCGTCCTTCGGGCAATAAGCGGATACGTGACCGCTGGTGCCGGAGATCCCGGGACCGCGGCCGGTGCAGTATTGGCTACCCCCGTTGGGGGTGCCTAGGTGGGCCGCATCTCCCGTGGCGAGAGGCTGGTTGGCGCCACTGCGCCTCCTCCTCCTGATCCGCCGAGAGCGGCGTGCAATGTTTCCCCCGTCCTTCGAGGCGGGTGGAAGCGTTGCTGGGGTCCCTTCTCCGGCCGCCTGCGGGGCCAGAGTTGGGACGACAATGACGCGGGGCCTCGATCGGGCGCAGGTTCATCTCGAGCCCTTGGCCAGTGGCCACGAACTCGAGAGTCCCGAACCGGAGCACCGCGCCAGCAGGGAGCGTGATGGAGCTGGCTGCCATCCGAAACCTACGTCAACGCGCAAAAGGCCCCTACCTGGTGCGCCAACTGTCGGTGCTAGTTTTAGCGGGGCTAACACCGGCTAGTAAATATTTGCTTTGCGGTTGAGGCTACGGATGGTGTGCAAGGGGGAACACGGGGATTATACTGGTTCAGGCCAAGCAAGCCCTACGTCCAGTGGAGAGGAGAGTCGTGTTGCCTTGCACCTGGGTGCTTGTAGTAGGGGGTTACAAGCTAGACGAGAGAGAGAAGTGTTCCCAGGTCTCTTGTGAGTGTCTAAGTGTTTACAAGTCGTTTGCTGTGGGTGTGTAGGTGTGGTGAGAACTTAGAACATCCTCTTTCTAAAGCTAGCTTCTGCTCTCCCTTTTATAGCCGCAAAGGAGAGGCAAGGGCAGCGCTTACAATGCTACGTATGTTACAGCGACGAGTTGCTGTTCCCCATTTGACTATGGTCAGCTACCGTCTTTTCTCTGCGTCTCCGGGGTATGGCCGTCGTGGTTCGCACGATCTTGGTGAGTTCCAAGGCGGGAACAGTCGTCGGATTACGGCGTGCCGTAGGGTCACACCTATCGGCTATCCTTCCGCACGATGTGACATGAGGGTGAGTCGCCTCGGGGCGTTGTCTCCCGAGGCTCGGGACTCCTGAAGGCGTGATGGGATGGAGCAGGGGATATCTCCCCTTGTCATATTTCCGGCCTTTGAACAGTACTTCCTGAGGGTTAGGTGGGCTCGGATGGAAGGCGTGCTCATCCTTTTGAGTGGACAGTGCAGTAGGCGCCTTTCTCGTTCTTGCGTAGCCCGTCGTCAGGCGCTCGGACTGTCGCAGTTGGAGTTGATAGACCCCGGCGGAAAACGGGACGGCGCACCGTAGACCATACCGTGGAGAGGACGGCCGTAGTGGGCCTATCAAATCCTCTGCCAGGGAAATCCTGACAGATGGTATGGTCGTCAGGGGCGTGCGAAGCACAGTTGCGTCGAGAATCTCGCCTGACAGGATAGTGCCTGTAAAGTGGTCAGGGAGGTCTCTTGTGGTCCAAGATTGCTCTGCTGACATCACCGGTGCCTTGGATGCCTTTGTGAGACTGCGCTCGAGGGGGATGGGGAAGCTTGGGCGAATCGGAGAATGGGCGCCGAGGGCGCCGCTCTCCCGAGCTCTCCTGGGGAGGCTCGGGCGAATCAGAGAATTGGCGTCGAGGGTGCCGCTCTCCCGAGCTCTCCTGGGGAGGCTCGGGCGAATCGGAGAATTGGCGCCGAGGGTGCCGCTCTCCCGAGGGTTGGCTGTCATTGGTGCAATGACGTCGTGGGCCTCTGTAGACGCAGCCTTCGTGGGCTTCGGGCGCGGCCTTCGTGGGCTCCCACTGGCTTCGCTTGGGCCAGGCCATGTTGGGAATGAGCGTTTTTGCATCGAAGTTGGGTACCCCTAACTTTGGTACCCGACAGTAGGGGTTATTACTGACAGATTCCACGAGTTTTGGTGAATTGTCTATTTTCCAGGAGATTATCCAGAAAAGCCTAAAAGAAGGATTAAAGTGCATAATTATCATGAAATTTGATCGCGAAGGAAACAAACGTCATCGGCAAGAATGAAACGTCTAGAATGCACACGAAGCAAGCGGGGCCCCACCGGACAGGTGGTGGGGTCGGCAGGCCCCAAGGGGGGGCCGGGCGGTGCCCCCCTAGGGTTTTGCCACCACCTTCTGGAGTCTTCTTCCACCACCTCCGAGGAGTCATCTCAGCCCTATGTTTAAGTCGGTTTGATCCAACTGCGCAATGTTCACCCCACCGGGCCATAAATAAAGGGGCAGACCCCCCTCCCAGGGCGCCAATTCATTCCTCCTGCTCATTTGTCAAGAGTAGACAGAAGTTAGGATTTCCAGAGATTAGAAGTAGAGCTCTAGTTCTTCAAGTTCATTAGTTTAAGTGTCTAGCAAGGTTCAAGTAGAGTTGGGCGCTACGCTCAGGATTCTAGATCTGTTTATCTGGAGATCGGTAATATTATCTTGTATCTCATTATGACTTTGCTCTATTTTAATATATTGCTACTTATTTAGTTCTTAGTTTATTCTAGTTGCATATTCGATATAGTTGTGATTGGTGATGATTATTGTCATATGATCGTAAAGCGCCTAATTTATTACTCGAGTGAGTTAGGTGGTATGTATTATGTAGACGCGGTGTCTAGATATATTACGTACCTACGGAGGCACCCTGACGTGCCGAGTTGTGTGGTAGTCCTCGTAGGTGACAGCTGCTGTTGGTTCCTCTGTAGTCCATCCCCCATAAGTAGGACGAGCAGAGCGCGGTCGCGAAGGAGGTGACCCTTGTGTCTTAATATCCTCATTAGATGATGCTCCTTATGATGTTTTCTGAGTTGGTTCTGCTATAAATGAAAATGTGTGATATAGCATAAGCTGTAAACTTTATATTTAGTAATTACATAGGTTTCTTTTACTTTAGCCGAATCTCGAGATTGTCTTACTACATTAGTGAGTCTCTATATTCTATCTCTGGAATACCATTTACTTTATTTACTCAGTTATCATTTATCATATTATCATTGACTTATTATCGCTAAAGCATTAGAGTTACTGGTCATTATAGGTCTGCACATTTATATTTTCAATCACTATAGTAGATTATCCTAATGAATAGAATGTCTGTTTATCCTTTTGGCATAAAACAAATCAATGATGCTCGGAATACTTACCGGGTGAAGTGCTACAATGGGATAATTATCTGTGCGCTTGCGGATATATTCTATAATGTTATATTTTTAGGTGGCAAGTGTAGATTATTTTACCAATGGTTTTTGGCATCATGATAGGGATGACAACTTAACGCGAAGTGATGTTAAAAATACCAACAAGCATTTCTGGCACCGTTGCCGGGGAATGGCAATTTTATTCATTAGGATAATTTATTGGAATTCGTTGATTTTCTTCGCCAGGATATTTTTTCTAGAATTTCATATAGAGGAGTTTTCATAGATAATATTATAGAAAAACATAAAAATAACTATAGACATAAATACTTATAGATGACCGTAACCTTTTGCTTTAGCAGACTTACCCGTATTTTGTCTTTGTTTAAATATTTTATATAGGGTAAGGGCAGGATTAGTTGTAGTACTTTAATTCTTATCAATCAGGAACAACCATAGGAAGAAGGGTCTTACATTATTTTGTGAAGCTATGGCTGAGAAAACTCTACATGAATTCTCTGCTCCAAGCACTGAGAATATTAGCGTTGGGCCAACTTTTAACCTTGAAGATCATGATTACGAGCTCAAGCCAAGCCTCATCAAAATGGTGCAAGCTAACACATTTAGTGGAAAGAAGGATGAAGATGCAAGTGTCCATCTGCAGAATTTCTTGGAGATTGGCAATACCATCGACATTAAAGGCATTCCTCAATATGTCGTGCTACTTCGTTTATTCCCTGTTCTCATTGGAGGGAAGAGCAAAGCAGTGGTTTTATCAGAATAAAGATCGAGTCAAGATATGGGAAGAATGTTCAAAAGCTTTCCTAGAAAAGTTTTTCCCAGTAAGCAGAACCAATGCTTTACGAGGAAAGATTTCAGAATTTTGTCAACAGAAGGGTGAACCTATTCCAGAAGCCTGGGAACGTTTTCAAAATTACATATTAGATTGTCCTCATCATGGAATGGAAAAATGGTTGCTCATGCAAACATTTTATCACGGATTAACTCAAAGGTCACTTGAGCAACTGGATGCCACTACTGAAGGATCATTTATGTCACTCACCCCTGGAAGAGCTGAAGATATTATGGCAAAGATAGCAGAAAATCAGAGTTGGACAAACAACACCCAAACATGCCATAAGAGTGAAGAAGTTCCAGAGGGAGTATGTGCACTTGTCAACCAAGATGGATGTACTGTTGAACTGGTTAGAGCAAAGGACAAATTATAAAAGAGATCGTCAAGCTATTCAAGATACATTCCATTCCCAGAATCAATGTGAAGAGTATTTAAGAATTGAGTCTGCTGAATCCCCAGAAGATATTAGTACAGTCATCAAGTCCACTTCTCAGAAGCAAGGATGGACTCAACCTTGGTCAACCAGTCAAGGTAAGTACCAGGGCAATTATAATTTTTCAAATCAGAGACAACCACCCTTGAGAGAATTAATATTAGAACAAGCTAGAATTAATGAAAGTATTTATAAGTGTTGGTATTTATTAATGCACACAGATTAATCCGCAAGCGCACGGATACTGTTGTAACTTTCAAGGTATCGATTTTCTACGGGGAACACGAAGTGAACTAGAAACAAATCAAGAACGTCTAAGGATATGCGAGATATATATTTTTGGTGGGTAGAGAGGGGTTATCTAAAGTCAACTAGCTGAAAAAGGATTAGACCTATTATACTAAACCTACTTTGGAGCAACACTACCTTTCTAACTCTCGAAAAGATGAGAAAGTGTTGACAATTCCTAACTGCAATCACCAAGGCTAAGGATATCCCCGGCAATGGCGCCAGAAAACTTGTTGACACTGGATATAGCACCCAGGGAAATCCGCAAGCGTACAGATGTCAAGGTAGTTTTCACCAAAGAGTATTCCTAGGTATCGAATTTCCACAGGGAACGTGAAGTAGACTAGTCAAGAACTAAGTGTATCCAAAGATAGGTGATAAACAGGGTAGAGAGGATCAGTGTGGTTTCTTTATCTAAGGCAAAACTAAGGAAGACTTTAATTGCCACTACGGGGCGAATGCGCGGTCCCAAAAGATTGGGATTACTCACATCCAGAAAAGCCCTACGCTAATAAAACCAGGCCGAATATGGTGGAATCCAGAGGATCTTAGGGCTGTCACCACCTAAGACCTACCACTACTATCTGTGGGCCTAGCCGCATTCACAGGTAAGATATAGCCTAAACACCTCGCTTAATCTATAGTTTTACTACTCTAATCATACATTACTAACTAGAGCACCTTAACCAGACGGTGAACAATAGTAAAGCAATAAAGTAATACTTAAGTAATGCGAAAGAATAAAGTTACCACACTGAAGAAGACTTTACTCCAAGAAGAGCTTCATCCTCTGAGCTACAAGTGGAGAGGCCATCGATAGGCCTAGCTCCTCCTCCAGCTTCTCCACACTCTCACCCTCTCTTCTACTCCTCACTAGGAGAGCATTAAGGCTACGACTCTCATGTGAAGAGTGTGTATCTAGTGGTTGTTCTCTTTACAAGTGAGGTTTTGGGTCCTATTTATAGTGCAGGGGAGCTCCAGGGGTACTTGTAGGCGCTCCGGAGGTTGGTGGCCCGAAGTAGTAGGGCGGGCGCCCGATCGATTTCACCGACTTGCGATCCAACGACCGTGGTTCCTCCCCAAAGGTGGTTGCAAGGTCAGTTGATGCCTGTTTTGCGGTTGTAGAGTCGGTTTGTGACCCATAGAGGATGACATGTGGGCCCATGGATCCTTGACACCTCCATCTTGCACCATTGGTTGAAAACCGACTTTGATTGATGCCTAGGATGGCTTCTAGGGACCTTCACATGAATTGTGGACATGGCAGACGATAGAGGCAGGGCGGGCACCCTATTTATAGGGCCACCGAACCATAGATCTTGCACCGACCCTGGATCGACGGAGGACAAACTTGATTCGGCATCTCCCACGGATTGCTGACCTGGAACGTGGCAGAGACAGGGCGGGTGCCCTACAACTTGGGCCAAATTGGCTCATCTTTGGTGAGTGCGTAGGCCTCTTAGTTAGCTTTCCAATGCCTTTTCATTTGTCTGATTCCGAGTCCGGATGCATCCTGGGTGCTCATTTTACCCGAGACTGCTCCTGCGGCCCGTTCTCCAATCTCCGGAAAGCGTAACCTTATCGTCAGACTACCGATTTGGGTGAACCAAAACTCCATTTCAAACTCCTTGACTTAGTGTAGTCACAAGAAGCATGGATGAAGCCTTTTCTCCTTATATATCACCGTTTTGTACTTACTTTGCACATACACTCATATAGCCATCGCAACTTGTGAAAATGTTTAGAATAAAAACCTATGACTATGGTTTGTATCATTTTTATGACCAAATTAGGCACTATTGATGGTATAAAATAGGGTGTTAAGGACCGTCAATAGAAAGAAGTAGCTAGGGAAGTCTGCCAAAAAGCTATACGAAACACCAACTCTGACGTGGTGGAATACGAAGACCGACAGAGCTGTCACCTCTGGGGCTACCACAACTAACCGTAAGAATTGGGTGCAAACTCAGGTAAACACTAGCCTAGACACCATGTCTACACCAATGAATACTACTCTAATCGTGTACATTAACTAGAGCACTCAATACGAGCAGAGTTCCCATAAGTAAAGTAAAGAAAGAACTGAATTTATAAAATAGAAAGCTTAGAATTACCGACTTGAAGAATTGAAGATGAATCGATGAAGAATTTTCTCCGTAGAGATACAAAGTTGAGGAAGATCCGACAGGCCGGATCCTCCTCAGATCTCTCTCCTCTCCTCTCTCTCGCTATTTTCTAATTACAACTAGATGAATTAGAACTAGAACTAGATGAACTAGAACTAGATCAACTAGAGGGACCTAACCCTAATTTATGTAGAGAATATGAAGCTCCAGGGTGTAGAATGCCTTCTGGAGGGGGCCTGGGGCGTCCGTATATAGGCCGAGGTGGAGTAGGGGGCAAGGAACTGTCACGTCATCGATCCGCGCTCATGTTATATGCACCGTCGGATCAAACTGACCTTAGATCGACGTCGGGATACTTTGCTTAGGTGCCAAGGAAGCAGTGGGAGGAAGTTTCCAGAAGCCGGAGGCAAGGCAGCATAGTAGAGGGCTGCCTGGCCCCACCCTAGGGCCGGCCGGCTGCTGCCCTGGGCCCAAACGGGCTCTACTTCACCGACGTGTCTTCTTCGGTCTCCCACGGTCCAATGGTGTATGTTGGGTCGCATATTTTGAGTCCAAACTCCGAATATAGCAAATGATATGTCCATTTCGATCGTCTCGACGAGCCCGTCGTAATGGTGTAGGCCAATTTCTTATTTGAGATACTTTTATTGATGGAAAATTAAATATACCTGCAAACATCGGGAGAAAGCAAAATTCGTGGAACTTGTTAGTATAAACCCTACAACTATTGTCTATAATTTATTTTATCTCTTTTTATTCAATAGTTGATGGTTATATTTAGTGTTTAACAAACATCAACAAGTTCCCCCACACTTGCTCTTTGCTCGTCCCGAGTAAAGGTTAAGATAAAGACATAGCTATTCAAGATATAGGACCTGCATGCTGATTATTCCAAAATATTTCTTGTACCTGCAGGGTATGTGGAGTGGCTAACATATCTCCTTGAGCGGTTAAAAAGTAGAACAGCTTTCGAAGCGAAGTCATCTTCCCGAATTCCTATCTCGGCAACTTGGAGTTTTTAAATTTTTTTCACAAGAAAAGACATAGATCACTTTATACTCCCTAAATGGTACTCTCTGTCATTCAATGGTGTATGATTTCTTACCAAGGCATAATATAGGATTGCATTCTTTTCCTCCCTACTTCTAAAAAGCTTATGTGGAGTTTTGGATAGGGAAATATATAGCATACTTACCTTGCATATGTTGTAAAGTCAACCCCTGGATCCAAGGAGGGAAATGTCATACTCTTAGATCAAGATGTGCATGTGCGTGGAATATAACCAAATTCTACTTTTGCTCCTTGTAGACAAATCTCTCTTTTTGAAACTTGAGGCTTATGTTGCAGGACAACATGGGCTAGCTCTTTCTTTTTTTTCTTTTTTTTCTTTTTTTCAGGCGGGCATCTGAGTACACATTGTTTTATTCATTCGGACACTTGTCCATTTTAACCTCTCAGGCGGGCATCTTTGTACCCATTGTTTTCTCTCATGTCTCACACTTTTGCCTAGCCTCATGCCTCTTCTCTGCAACATGATTCTTTTGAGAGATAATAAGAAGAACTTGGAGCATTTATTTGGATTAACCTATCAAGAATATTTTTGGTGTTCACTCCTAGTGTAGGAGTAAAACATTTTGGGGTGAATGGAAAGCATGTTTTTGCGTACTTCCAGTGTAGAAGTAGCATATGTATGTGGGTGTACGTGATCTTGATCTTGGGAGTATGATAAATCTCTCAACAAGGGTCAACAAGACTTAAAAAAACTCAACACAAAGCAAGTAGCATGTGTAAGGTTTCTATCCGGTAAGTATGGCTCTGGTAGAAATTTCTCACCATGGAGGAGTCTGTGATACTATGGTTTTTATAATTTTTATAAAAAGAAAATTCTCCAAGTACCTTGACCAGAATCGGTAGGATTTCTAAGCCAGAACTATATCACACTCCACAACAACTCAGTCAATATGATTTTCCTATATGATATTTTCCCACAAGCATAAGTATATGTATATGGAACATTCTTTATGCAAGGTTCTATCTCAAGTATGTCGTAAGCATGTCACCTTTCCAAGTTTTAATTTGAAAGTATAAGCAAGTGCATAACAAGTGCAAAACTTAGTAAGCATATGAATATGTTAGGAAAGATCAAACCGAGTTTCAGTAGTTTGTATGCAGACTCCTCCACTAGTTCATGATGTACTTCAGCGTATTCATGGTGCAGGTGTCACCTTCCCCCACACTTCTTCGAGACAATACCTGGCTTTTATTCATAGACAAAAAATGGTGAAAATAACAGGGACTCTTCTAGTGCGTAATACAGAGAGTCAAAACCTACTAAATTAATGAACCAGCCTAAACTAGAAAGAACTAAGAATAAGACTGTATATTATTATTATTATTATTATTATTATTATTATTATTATTATTATTATTATTATTATTATTATTATTATTTTAAATTGGATCACTAAATTACAAAAATTCAATCAAGTCTACTTCTTCTAAGTTTTCGGGTTCAAAAAATATTTTCAAACGTTGGCCATTTACCTTAAATATAGCACCAGAGTCATCTTGAATTGTGATGGCACCATGTGTTGATGTATCAATCACCTTGAATGGTCCTTCCCATTTGCTTCGAAGTTTTCCATGTACCAAAGAGCTTTACTCTAGAATTGAAGAGCAGAACCTTGTCCCCAGGCTTGAACTCCTTATGCTTGATTCTCTTATCATGCCACCGTTTGGTTCTCTCTTTGTAAATCTTGGAGTTGTGGTAAGCCTTCTCTCTCCATTCTTCAAGCTCAGATATTTGCATTTGGCGATTATTGCCAGCTAGATGGAGATCCATGTTCCATTTCTTGATTGCCCAATGAGCCCTAAATTCCAATTGTACAGGTAGATGGCATGTCTTTTCATATACAAGTTGATAGGGTGTCATGCCTATGGGTGTCTTGTATGCAGTTCGGTATGCCCAAAGTGCATCATTAAGCTTGTATTTCCATTTCATTCCCATCTCATCTACGGTCTTCTGTAGAATATTCTTGATTTGCTTATTTGATGTTTTAGCTTGACCACTTGTTTGGGGATGGTACGGTGTTGCAACATTATGCTTGACTCCATTTTCTGCCAAGAACTATCGGAACCTCTTATCAATGAAATGTGGTCCTCCATCGCTTATGACCAATCTAGGCATTCCAAAACGCGGGAATATGACTTCATTGAGCATCTTCTTGGAGTGCTTGGAATCGGCGGCTCAACATGGTAATGCTTCTACCCACTTGGACACATAGTCAACTGCCACCAAGATGTATTCAGCATCTCCAGACTTTGGGAGTGGTCCCATGAAGTCAATCCCCCAGCAATCAAACTAGTTCCACTTGGAGGTTATTCATGAGTGGCATAGCATCTCGAGTGTTGATGTTTCCATGCTTCTGACATCTGACACATCTTTTGACAAACTCCTTTGTATCTTGATACATTGTTGGCCTAGAAAAATCCACTTTGCCAAATCTTAGCATGTGTACGGAATGCTCCATAATGTCCTCCATAGGGTGATGAATGACATCTTTCTATGATCTTCACACCTTCAACTAGTTGGGACACACCTTCGTAGCAACCCATCGGCACAGATCCTATAAAGATATGGATCATCCCGCATGTGGACACGACTTTCATACTTGAGTTTCCTCTTATTTTCTCCTAGTGCTACATAACATGCAACCATATAATTCACAATATTTGCATACCAGGTATTGGAGTCCGTTACCGCGAGGAGTGTGTCGTCCCTTAGATAGTCATTAATAGGCAATTCATGAGTGTTTTTATATTGAAGCCTAGATAAGTGGTCGGCTACCGAATTTTCTACTCCTTTCTTATCTCTTATTTCTATATCAAACTCTTGGAGTAGAAGAATCCATCGAATTAACCGAGGCTTAGCATCTTTCTTAGTGAGGAGGTATTTCAAAGCAGCATGGTTCGTATAAATTATTACCTTCGCTCCCACTAAATAAGATCTAAACTTGTCTATTGCAAAGACAACAGCCAACAACTCTTTTTCTAGTGGTAACATAATTGAGTTGTGGCCCAGACAAAGTTTTGCTAGCATAGGATATAGCATAGTGCTTTTTATCCTTTGTTGGGCCTAGAACAGCACCAACAGCAAAGTCGCTAGCATCGCACATGATTTCAAAGGGAAGATTCCAATCAGGTGGTTGGATAACTGGAGCTGAAATGAGTGCCTTCTTGAGAATTTCAAAAGCTTCGTAACACTCATTGTCGAAAATGAAAGGTGCATCTTTGGCTAGAAGGCTAGTCAGGGGCCTAGCGAGTTGAGAAAAGTTTTTGATGAAACGCCTATAGAACCCTGCATGGCCTAGAAAGCTACGAATGCCTTTCACATTTGTGGGAGGGGGGAGTTGCTCAATGACTTCAATTTTTGCTTTGTCCACCTCTATCCCACATTTGGACACCTTGTGTCCTAACACTATTCCTTCTCGAACCATAAAATGACATTTTTTCTAATTCAGGACTAAGTGCTTTTCTTCACACCGTTGTAAGACTCTGTCTAAATTCTTAAGGCAATCATTGAAGGTTTTGCCATAGACAGTGAATTCATCCATGAACACCTCCATGATTTTCTCAATCATGTCTGAGAAAATGGACATCATGCACCGTTAGAAAGTAGCAGGAGCATTGCACAGTCCGAACGACATTCGTCGGTATGCATAAGTTCCATACGGGCATGTGAAAGTAGTCTTACTTTGGTCATCAGGGTGGATCAGGATTTGATGGTACCCAGAATACCCATCAAGGAAACAAAAGAAGGAATGGTTTGCAAGCCGTTCTAACATCTCATCTATAAACGGTAATGGAAAGTGATCTTCTTAGTGGCCTTATTTAGCTTCCGGTAATCAATGCACATCCGCCACCCAGTGACGGTTCGTTGAGGGATGAGTTCATTCTTCTCATTCCTTACGACCATCATTCCTCCTTTCTTTGGCACTACTTGGACAGGGCTTACGCACTCACTATGAGGTACAGGATAAATAATCCTAATGTGCAGGAGTTTGAGGACCTCTTTCTTAACAACGTCTCGCATAGCATTGTTAAGTCTCCGTTGTGGCTCCCTTGAAGATGTGGAATCATGCTCGATAGGGATGCGATGTGTGCAGAGAGCAGGGCTAATGCCCTTGAGGTCTTCAAGTGAGTAGCCTATTACCACTTTATGTTTTTCTAGGACAGTGACAAGTTTATAAGTTTTTTCTTGGGAAAGCTTGTCACTTATAATAACAGGGGTTTCTCGATTATTGTTCAGAAAAACATACTTTAAGCCAGAAGGAAGTGGTTTTAGCTCAATTGAAGGTTGTGGTGGCACTTTTGTTTCGTCTAATTCAATAGGCTCTGCAACTCTTTCTCTTCTTGAATAAAGTGTTCATCATCGAAAATTGGTTGGGTCATGTCTTCTAGAGATGCCATTAAGACCTCCTCAATTGGGTCTTGTTCGGGCTTGGGTTCTACTATTGCATTAGTTGAGCGTGCAAACGAGATGGCAATAGGAGAACTTCCTAATTTTAGGTTTAAGATACCTTGCTTTGGTCGCTCTTGAAAGAGTGCCCCAAAAGGCACACCAATCAAGAGGGATGTGTCCCAGATGTCATAGATATAAAAATCTAGACGATATTCAGAACATCTTATTCGCAAGGGGATAGACCTTATGACCCTATAACTTTCTAGAGTAACTACAGAAGGAATTCTTAGAAGCTTATGAGATGGGATCACGAACTCGTTGGGCATAGTTGTTCGGCCAAAGCCTTTGAAATAATATTCATCCCAACAGGTAGGACTATAGTGAGCCTCTATGGTGGTTCCCTTAAGTATGCAAGAGATGATGTCTGAGGGAGCAATAATTCGGGCTACCTCAGTGGATAAGTCCGATTCTGCCAACCACTCATGACTCATGATGGCCGACAATCCTTTAATGTGTTCTATAAGGAAAGGTTCATTATGTGGACCATCGTCATCCTCAGATGATACTGAATGTGCAGAGGCTTCACTTGAACAGGTAAATTCAAGGCTGTTTCTAAAATCTTCAAAAAGACCGTCCTCGATTTCAAAGGGGAACATGGAAGGATTGGGTTCATCATCTTCCAAAATGTGTTGTGTTTCCACAGTGAGAGGTTCTTTCGACAACTAAATTATCAGAAGGATTTGAAGGAATTTCAGATTCAGTTGTGTCTACCTCCTTTTGTTGGTCGGGGATTGGCTCGACTTTTTCTTCTTCTTCAGGAAATTCATCAAAAATGCCTGTGTAAGGGGTGTTTTCTAGAATTTTCTCTAAAATAGTTTTCCCTTCACTGATGGTTTTGTGCGAGAACGAACCTCCAGAAGATAAATCGAGATGTAGAGCAGGTTCCTTGCTAAGACCAAGTTGGAAGTGGCTAAGAAGCACATTGTCAGGCAAGGAAAGGGTTGGACCGGTATTGATAAGATTTATGAATCTAGCCCAGGCTGCTCCTATGGTCTCCTTCTCCTTTTGTTGAAAGGTAAGAATTTCTATTCGAAAGAGCGGCGATCTTGGAAGTTGGGAAGAAAGTAAGACAAAATTTTTCCCGAAGTTTTTCCCTAATTTCCATCTACACTTCTAACGTTATGATCATACCAATGTCTCGCCCTCTCAGAAAGAGAGAACGGAAACAAAATCCATTTCAAGGTCTCATGTGTCATGCCAGAAATAGTCAAGCAAGCAAATAATTGCTCAAATTCTCTAAGGTGAGTGTAGGATTTTCGTCTTCTAATCCAGAGAAGGGTTGCTCCCGAACCATGGCTATGAAACGAGGGACGAATTTGAAAGCCATCCATAAGAATAGGATGTGATGATGGTGGTGGCTCCAGTAATTCACCCTTTGGAGCGGAAAATTGGTAAATGGGTGTGGAATCCATGTGGTAAAGGTGGTGGTAAGAAAATAAAAGATACACGGACGAACATAGTTCGATCCTAGAACAGCTTCTGTTCCCCGGTAATGGCGCCAGAAAGCTTGTTGATATTTATTAACGCACACAGATTAATCCGCAAGCGCACGAATACTGTTGTAGCTTTCACCTAAGAGTATTCCAAGGTATCGATTTTCCACGGGAAACACGAAGTGAACTAGAAATAAATCAAGAACGTCCAAGGATAGGAGAGATATATATTTTTGGTGGATAGAGAGGGGTTATCTAAAATCAACTAGATGAAAAAGGATTAGACCTACTATACTAAACCTACTTTGGAGCAGCAGTACCTTTCCAACTCTCGAAAAGATGAGAAAGAAGTAGCTGGGGAAGGCTGCCAAAAAGTTCTACGAAACACCAACTCCGACGTGGTGGAATACGAAGACTGATAGAGCTGTCACCTCTGGGGCTACCACAACTAACCGTAAGAATTGGGCGCAAACTCAGGTAAACACTAGCCTAGACACCTACGTCTATACCAATGAATACTACTCTAATCATGTACATTAACTAGAGCACTCAATACGAGCGGAGTTCTCATAAGCAAAGTAAAGAAAGAACTGAATTTATTAAATAGAAAACTTAGAATTACCGACTAAAGAACTGAAGATGAATCGATGAAGAATTATCTTCGTAGAGGTACAAAGTTGAGGAAGATCCGACAGGCACAGGCTCCTCCTCAGATCTCTCTCCTCTCCTCTCTCCCTATTTTCTAATTACAACCAGATGAACTAGACCTAGAACTAGATGAACTAGAACTAGATCAACTAGAGGGACCTAACCCTAATTTATGTAGAGAATATGAAGCTCCAGGGTGTAGAATGCCTTCTAGAGGGGGCCTAGGGCGTCCTTATATAGGCCGAGGTGGAGTAGGGGGCAAGGAACCGCCACGTCATCGATCCGCGTCTCATGTTATATGCACCGTCGGATCAAACTAAGCTTAGATCGACGTCGGGATACTTTGCTTAGGTGCCAAGGAAGCGTCGGGAGGAAGTTTCCAGTAGGCCGGAGGCGAGGCGGCGCAGTAGAGGGCCACCCGGCCCCACCCTAGGGCCGGCCGGCACTTCCCTGGGACCAATCGAGCTCCGCTTCACCGACGTGTCTTGTTCGGTCTCCCGCAGTCCAATGGTATATGTTGGGTCACAGATTTTGAGTCTGAACTCCGAATATAGCAAATGATAGATCCGTTTCGATCGTCTCAACGAGCCCGTCGCAATGGTGTAGGCCAATTCTTTATTTGAGATACTTTTATTGATGGAAAAGTAAATATACCTGCAAACATTGGGAGAAAGCAAAATTCGTGGAACTTGTTAGTTTATCCTAGCTACAACTATTGTCTATAATTTATTTTATCTCTTTTTGTTCAATAGTTGATGGTTATATTTAGTGTTTAACAAACGTCAACAATAAGAAGCTTGCTTTTAATGATAAAATTTTAGAAGGAATTAATTCTAAATTAGATAATTTCTCTTCTGCTGTTAAAGAGCAAATATTATTTAATAAAAAGATAGAATTACAAATTGCACAATTGTCTTCTACTTTGTTTACCACTAACCCTGAACCAGTAAAAGGAATATCTACTAGAGGAGGTAAGTCTACACGTGATCCACCTTACCTAAAAGGGGCACGTAGACTACCACATTTAGTACAGGTAGAAGAAGAAATTGAGAAGGATAGCAGAGAAGAGGAAGTCGTACCACCAGAACATTCACCCCTAGTTGAATCACAAGATAAAGAATTAACTCAAGATTTTCATGACACAACCCTCCTACTGTTTCCACGCTAGAAGGAGAAGAGTTAAACCGGATGATCAATTTGGTAAGTTTGTAGAGGTAATTCAGAAATTATATGTCAATATTCCGTTGTTAGATGCCATGCAGGTACCAACATATGCAAAGTATCTTCGAACCATCCTCAACAACAAAGGACCATTACCTTCTACTGAAGTTGTCAACCTAACGGAGGAGTGTAGCGAGGCAATTCTAAGTTCTTCTCCTGCTAAGAAGAAGGATCTAGGATGTCCCACTATTGATTGCTCAATCGGAGACCAGATATTCGAGAATGCTTTATGTGATCTTGGAGCAAGTGTCAGCGTCATGCCCAAGATAGTCTTCGACAAACTCAACTATTCTATGCTCACATCAACTTCAATGTGTCTGCAATTAGCTGACCAATCAGTCCGCTATCCTGCAGGAATCGCAGAAGATATTCCGGTAAGAATCCGCAACTTTTTCGTTCCGGTAGATTTTGTAGTACTTGACATGAAGAAAGAGAGGAAGATACCCCTCATCCTCGGGCGATCATTCATAAACACTGTAAATGCAACCATCGATGTCGGAGCTGGAGAAATCACATTCACCATCAATGGGCAAGAAGAGCGGTTCGCATTCAAGCCAAGACTCGAACAATGCCAAACTTTGAAGTGTCATGAAGGACAAGAACCACAACATCTCCGACACCGGAGATAAATCATGAAAAATAATTCAACTGGACAAGTTCAGATCGGCGGACTTAAAAACCCCGAACCTTCGCTGGGAGGTAACTCGGTAGTTATCGGTAATTTAATTTTTGCATAAGATTTTGTATATTTACTTTTCCACACATTGCATCATTAAAAAGAAATAAAAAATAAGCATAGCATGATTAAAGCTTAAGCCCCATGTGATTACTACTAATAGAGCGTTAAACCCACGTTAGTGAAATTAACTGTGGTGGCAGAAAATTATAAAAAGACCATCATTAGAATTATAAATTTTCACAGATTCATAAAAGTAATTTAGTTTTTCATTCTTGTGTCATTATACTGGTATAAATACGGGAGAAATATGGGACCCACCATCATCACATCAAGTCAACTCAAGCATTGTCATCAACTACCACCTTTCACTACCATCCAACTCAATTATTCATACATGCACTATCCTCCATCCACTCTTTTCATCAGAGAGAGCACTCATTCACATGCATCTGAAGGTAGTGTCGACACCATTCAAGTGGAGGGCCAAAGGGCACCAGGTGGGGCCGACCGGCCCCACACCCACGCCGGCCGGCGCCCGTCTACCTCTTCTCTGCCTCCCACTTCTCTCACTCACTCATTCACTCACTTGCACTCCAGAGAGCACCTAGCTACTCTGCTTTGCTGCTCTAAACTTCAAACTCTCACAAACTTCCATTTCATTCAAGTTTAAGTAAGGAAAGGGGTAGAGAAGGAGATTAGCAAGAGCACTTAGTAGAGAGATTACTTCGATTCCTTCTCTTCACTTGTTCTTGTTGTTGTCACACCCAATTTTAAGGATAAAATTGAATGCATAATCTTATGTGTGCCCAAGGATCAGTCATACACATAAGCCAACAAATACAAGGTAATATCAAAAGACAATGCTTAAATACATAACGTAATATAATTAGAATATAACCTTAAGAAGCAAACAGCGGAAAGACACTCCGATCTTCGCGTGTAGACGCCAACTCCACTGGGACACAACTGACTAGGTTGACCACAAGTCCTAAACTTCTCCTGAGGTGTGGTAGGAATAGCAAGAGTAAGTCCATGTCGAACTCAGCAAATATAACATGGGGTTTATGAGGCTCAAGAAGGATAGACACGGGTTTAATAGCAGTTTGCTTTTAATTAATCATCTTTTATGCAATTGGATATCAACAAGTTGAATGGCCCATAATTCATGATCATAAGTAAACATAATTAATGAATAGCAACAATAATTTAGCAACAAGACAACATCACCCCAAAAGATAACTATTCCATAAGACATCCAAGGCTGCTCGTGACCGTGAGCTCGGCTAGTATACCAGTTTTACACTCTGTAGAGGTTGTGCACTTTCGCTATGAGCCGTGATTCCCATTTGCTCGGGGTAGCTAGCCCCATAACACTATCAAGGTGAGCGAGCAGGGTTTCACTATGAAGTCTTTCAAAGTACTTCTGTCTAACAAGTTAGGGCCGCTAGGAAGCCGACAAGCAGATGTAGAGCTCCCCTTCCTCATGGCACAAGGTCATGCAGGTTATACACTCGGACAGGAGCCGCACTATACCCGAGTCGTCAGGCCCTCATCACGCCTTTCGGTGACCTCTAACAAGCTAGAAAAAGTGCCCATACTTGACTAAAACCAGAGCCATGTAGCACTCATACTTGCACTGTAAGTCCCGGTGTCATACTTACAGATCATTACCAAAGGTGAAGGATGTAGAGCATCACAAAAACTATGCTCCAATCCCCTAGTTCCATGTTGCTAAAAAGACATCTTTTGATCTTATTGCATATTCAATTAATCAAGTTTACATGATCATGATTCCAGTAGCGCGCTAGCATCAATTACCCAATGCATAAATCCATAGGTGACAAGGTACAAGATAACAATTCTAGATAGCACTTATGGTTATCAAGGTAGACACATGCACATGAATGTAATTATTACGGTGAATAGGATGACAAAGAAGATCCCATGCTATAGTTGCCTTGACCAGCGAACTCCTGGTGACCCGGGTCTTCAAGTTACTGATCTTGATCACCAACGTAGTGCTCACCGTCTATACTCGATTCATTGCATCAACACACACACATCTAGGGCAATCATGCATAGCAAACAAGACTATTGATTAGAACAGTACACCAACAGTGAGAAAACAAATTAAAAAGTTTATAAAACTAATCTACACGTTGCTATGGTCACACAGAAGTGAAGATCATGGCTAGTCGGAGTTACGGTTGAAAACTTAAATCTACTAGGAAGATTTACTTTTTATAAAAGAAACAAAAGAAAACTGTAAAATTTTTATATATAAATACATTGTAATAAGTTTTCAGAGAATATTATTTATATTAAAATCATATTATATCAAGAAAAAAATAAAGATCAATTATAGTTATTAATAAAAGACCAAGGTTGAATTAATTTTATATACAGAAAACCAGTGGCTTTATGGATTTATAAAATAACATTTAGTTAAAACTCTTCAAACAGTTTTGAAATGTTCATAAAACATTTGTACTCGTCTCTATGATCGCATCAATATAAAGTTCACGAAAAATGGATTTAAAATACGAAAATTATGATTTTCCTAAGATTTGGTATAGAAAAATTATTAATATATTATTAATTCAAAATTTTAAATATGGGAAAAATTACTGTACAGTAGTAAAAACATATAGTGTATAAAAATACGAACATAACACAATTTTAATGGATCAAATCAGAGTTAAAATAAAGAAACGGTGGACTAAATACGAACTAGTGATGAACTTGTAAATATCTCTTCTTCTACCTTGGGTCATCTTCTTCCTTCAATCTGCAGAACGTGGCCATCCATGGGGACTGCTGCTGCTTCTTTCTTGCTGTTGGATCGCAGGGAGGGAAGGAGGGTGCTCGGCAGGCCGCTGGCTGCAGCATGGCGCCGAAGTGGCGACGCTGGATCGGCTGCAGGAACTCGTAGGGAGGGAGGGCACCTGTTGGCCTGCTGCTCGGTGGCGGGCTGCCCGCTACCTGATTTGCTGCTCACGTTCGCACAGCATGGAAGGCGCCAAGGGCAGGAGCGTGGGGCTGGGCTCGACGCAGCCGACCAGGGGGAGGCGGCGGCAACCGGTGGCGACGTCCCGGGGGGGTGCAGGTGGACGGGGTGCTGCGGCTCACCGGAAAAATAAGAACAAGAGCTGCTCCAATGGTGACATCGCCGGAAAACGCACCGGAGAAGAAAAAACAAAGGGGGAATGGTCAAACGGTGATGGATTCAACAAAACGAATATACCACGACGTAGGGAACGAAGAGAGCTACCTCGTGGTGGTGGTGGTGGTTTTTGCCGGAGACGGACGAGATGGCCGGAAAAGCTCGTCGGAGAGTTCACCGGAAATCCTAGTTTTTCCAAACTTCGACTTTAGATCTAGGAGGCTACGAACGACGGCTCCCAAAACGGGCCGTACTTTCGGAATCAGCGCGTCAAGGGCTTCGTGACCATATATATACTTGTAGGGTTTGATGACAGTAGAAAAACGAGATATTTTATTATTTTTCGGAATTATTAAATATTCCGAATTAAATAATTCCAGAAAAGTCCAGAATTAATATTTGGGCCCCGAAAAATATTCCGATGGCTCCGAAAATTATGGGAAAATTCTCGGAGACATTTTTGGAACATGATGAACTAAAATAAAGTATTTAGAGCTGATGAAAAGGTGTTTTTGAGCATCTAAAAATTAGATTTTACTCAAAGAAAATAGGAAAAGGGGCCGGAAAAGCCAAGAAAAATCCCCGAAAAGTTTTTAGAGATAATTTGATGAACGATGAGCACCAAAGAGTGATATTGGAGCTAAAGAAAATGTTATGATAAACTTCGATTGAAGGGATGGAGTTGAAAAACTACGGAATTTGATTATAGAAAGAGACAAAGATATGCCGTAGAGAAGATCGTTGTACTAAACGTATTTTAAAACTTTATTCACTCACATCATAAAATTATTTACAAAAGAATTTGAATAATTTTTAGTTTTGGCAAAGACCACTCAATCAAAATAAATCATATGTAAGGGCATGAGTGTACAAACATGTTGTTAAACCCTAGTTGAATTTTAACTTAATAATTTTTTTATTTCCCTATGCTTTCATGAACACAAAAATACAAAATCAAATCAATTTATCTCTATTTCAAAATTAGCAAAATTTGGGGTGTTACAGTTTTATTCTTGTGTTCTTGTTCGTTCTTGTCGTGTTCTTCGTGTTCTTCATTTGACAAGCAAGATGAGCAATAGAATGAAAGGAGCTATCCGATGCCTTGGAAGAGCACTTTCACGTCGTACAATAAGAAGTCAATCATCATCACAAGTGAACCCGCCACCCCTCTTCAGCCAAGTGAACTTCAAAGCTATCTTGCATATTGGGCATGGAAACTTCCCGTGAATACACCACACGCAGAATAAGCCATACGCCAGGAAGTCATGCAGGGAGTAGTGGTACCACACATGCATTGTGAAGTTCTTCTTTGTAGCTTGGTCGTATGTCAGTACCCCATTTTCCCAAGCAAGGATCAATTCATCAATGAGAGGCTCCATGAACACTCCCATCTTGTTCCCCGGGTGTCCAGGAATTATCAGCGATAAGAAAACTGTTCTTGGGTTGAAACATGACGCCGGGGGGAGATTGAGGGGATCACGAACACGGGCCAACAAGTGTACGGGGCCACCAGCAATCCATAGGGGTTGAACCCATCTGTTGCCTAGCGCTACACGTACGTTCCGAGTCTCCTCAGCTTTACGACGATGTATGGCATCGAAGTGTGTCCATGCATCGTCATCCGATGGGTGTACCATCTTGCCAGGACTTATCTTTTGCCTTGTTTGTGCCATGTCATCTGTTTCGCGGACTCCTCTGTCATATACAGCCTGTTGAATCCTCGGTATGACAGGAAGGTACCGTAGGACGTTAGCGGTGATACCAAGCTGCTCCTTCTTGCCATCACTAGTGTCGACCTCCAAACACCTAGAGGACTTGCACTTTGGACAGTGCGTTGCTTTCTCGTGATCTTTACTAAATAGGACGCACCCATTCAGACAAGCATGAATGTGCTCATACGGCATCTTAAGTGCACGAAGAAGTTTCTGTGACTCGTACAAGTTCTTTGAAAGCATGTGACCCTCCGAAAGCAGGGATCCAAAAACTGCTAACATACCATTGAAGTGGCCTCGACTCATGCTACACTGCGACTTGAATGACATTAGGCGTCCAATGGCATCCAGTTGCGAAACCATTGTCTTTTCATGAAGGGGCTTCTGGGCCGAATCCAGCATAGCATAATACGCCTTTGCGGATTCCTCTGGGTCATCCTCCAATCCTTCACCGAACCGTGCTTCGTGAAAGTCATCCATCCAGTCTGCTACCTCGGCATCTCCATCAAAAGCCTCAAGGCGTGGTCTCACCACCTCCTCTCTAATACGATCAGCTTCACCATCGTGGTTTCAGCAGGTATAGTTTGGCGTGAATCCATACTTGCAAAGATCTTCCCCCATGGTCTTTCTAGTCTTTCTTACACGGTTGTCACATTTGCAGGTAAGGACACGGCATCCGACTTGACCCTTGAGCAGCCTCGCTAAATGAATGCTCCAAGAAAACATTATTCTTAGTAATCCATTCTGGGGTAATACTTGGATGGCCCGTGTACATCCAATCACGGTTCTCCATACTCTGGCATATACATATAAAAGCGAGTAATATAACCATGGTGCATCTGCTCGGTGTGCCTACCATCTAATAGGTGAGGATAGGTCCTAATCCCACCCGTGAATACGTAGATGAGGTCAGTTTCCATGCTTCGCTCCTATCCGAGACAGAATTTTGGCAGCACCTCCCCGCTGTTCTCCTCGATACACGTCCTACAAGGGAGAGTGTGTATTCGGAGAACAACCGGAACGAACTATGCAAACTAACCTCATCTACGAATCTGTGGGCTGTCCAAAATACGTGGACAATCCGAAAGAGATGCGGTCGCAGATATGCAAAGATCTTCACACCTCCTATCATATGTCTTTCGAACGGGAGACGCCTAACTGGGCTACGTGACTACATAAAACATGCATGCAAAGAAGGAGGGGGTTATACCTAGGGTGGCGGTGGAGTCAGGCTAGAGGGACAGTGGTGTGTCAGGTGCAGTGGCGAGGCGATGCGGTGCAGGCAGACCAGCAGCGCCGACGAAGACGATCGTGGTCGCCTAGGTGCTTCGATTCCCCTCCGACAGGTCCTGTTATGCAAAAGAAGAAACACATCACATTAAGTTCAAAAATTTGGCAGAACCTCCCCTGTATGGGGAGGTCAAAAACCTGCAAGAAAAATACAGCACGACGGCCGACGTTCACATTTCGGACACGATGCCCCACACATCGACAATTCCGGCATGAAGACCGTCAACACATAAACGGCACCATAGCCCACATCCGGAGTCTTTACCTTCTTCTCTAGAGAGGGGAGCGGACGACGGCGTGGACAAAGAGAGTCGACGGTCCTTCTCCTCTCCCTTTCTTCTTCTTCTCCCTCCTTCCCCTCCTTCCCTTCTTCTTCTCCCTCCTTCCTCCTTCCCTTCTTCTTCCTCCTTCCCTTCTTCTTCTTCCTCCTTGCTCCCTCCTTTCTTCTTCCTGCTCCTCCTTCTTCTTCCTCCTCCCCTTCTTCCTCCCTCCTCTTCCTCCTCCTACCTACTCCTACCTACTGCCCGTGGGGGATGGCTGGCCAGGGAAGGCCGGGGGCGGCACGGCCACGGCCAGCCGGCGAGGACCGAGGCGCCGACGGTCGGGCGAGGGCACCGGCGCAGGTGGGGGTGGGAGGGCGGCCGCGGTGGCCGGGGGCGGGCAAGGTGGATGGGGGCGGTCGCGGCGGATAGGGGCGGGCACGGCGGGCAAGGCGGCCGGGGGCGGGCGCGGCGGCAACGGGAGGCGGCGGCGGATGGGGGCAGGCGCGGCGGCTGTGGGCCGCAGTGGCGCAGGGAGTCGGCCGCGGTGGCGTGGTGGCGCGGGGAGGCTGCCGCGGCCACGGCGGCGCGTGGGAGAGAGAAAGAGAGAGAGAGAGAGCCGAGAGAGTGAGAGGGGGCCGCGTGGCCCACTTCTTTTTTAATTTGGACGCATGCTTTGCCGAGTGCCAGATCTGGGGCACTCGGCAAATCACTGACTTTGCCGAGTGCCAACCCTAGGAACTAGGCAAACTATTTTTTTGTTTTTTCACCAAATTTTTTTTTGGAGGTTTAATACACCAACACAAACAACATGTTGAGGTTTGAGAGTTTTGATTGCATTTTGATATATTTCTTTAGTTTATTTTGTTTTCTTGAATTTTTTCGGAAAATGTTGGTTTGAACTGCGGGTGCATGAAATAATGAAACCATCTCAATTTTTTATCATAGCCTCTACATGCGATAACACGACATCTCGACAAGTTTCGTGATTTTCGGATTTCGTTTGAATTTTATATTATTTAAATACAATCCGATAACAAGCGGGTCGCCATGTTCCGTGAATAAGGCGTTCAAAAGTTTCGGTGAGTTCCTGGATACAGCCTGAAAAGACACCCTCCAACATAATATCATTTTTTGAACGACTACATTTCATTATTTCATGCACCTGCAGTTCAAACTTATATTTTCTTGAAAAATTCAAGAAAACAAAATAAACTAAAGAAATATATTAAAATGCAATCAAAAAGTCCCAAACTTCAACATATTGTTTGTGTTACTATAGCACACCTTCAAAAAAATTTGGGTGCAAAAAAACAAAAAAAATAGTTTGTCAAGTGTCTAGGGTTGGCACTCGGCAAAGTTACCAGTTTGCCGAGTGCTAAACGTCTGGCGCTCAGCAAAGATAACGGCGCCCGACGCCGTTGATACCAGGCAATTTTTTGTCGAGGACGTATCTTTGCCGAGTGTCTGACACTCGGCAAAGTGAGTGCCTGACTTTGCTGAGTGCCAAACTCTCGGCAAAGAAAACTTTGCCGAGTGTCCGAGATTTGCCGAGTACAGGCACTCAGCAAAGAAGGTCTTTACCGAGTGCACGATATTTGACACTCAGCAAACCTTCAGGCACTCGGTAAAGTACGCATTTCCTGTAGTGCGCCCTCTCATACGCTTCATCCTAATTCCCTAGTTTTGAATACTCTGGCTCTGTTCGCTAAACCTTAAAACCGTTTATTTTTCAGTCTTTCTACAATATTTTTCTCACAAGAAATCAGCATCAATACTTATTTTGAGCGGTTTTCCGCTTCAGTGAACAGCGCCTCTATCGCTACGACTAGTATTTGTCCTCAACCTTTTACAATTACCGAACAACTATCAGTCCTTTATAGGGGTATTTTTGCCATTTCACATCCACCTTGGTTTTCGCTTGGAAACGGAGGGAGTAAGATAACCAAGCTCACTGTTTACTTTCTATCCTCCCAAGGTGCAATAATTACGATTTTACATTAGTATATAGTTATTTACCTTGATATGAAATTTAATGCTACTAATTTATTATTTTGAGATAGAGGAAGTATATGAAACAGGTTAGGATAGAAATCAGACGACATCAGCGTTACAGGATGTAAAGGAGTTGAGTTGTAGGGGCACCATCTCCACATCACGCTACGAGAGCACCGTTCTCTGGGATCTCTATAACATATACCCTTCGTCCTAAAATAAAAACAGATCTCTTGTATATCACTTTTTTAAATTCCTGTTACTCTCATAAAACTCCATTAAAACTAGTGAGTATCATTGATTAGACTGCGTATGGAATTAATAAATTTATTTATTTAGATGTACAAATGTTAATATCTTTTCTATATTTCCAGTGATGGAGTTCTATCAAACAAACAATGAAACAACATTTAGCATTAGTACGGAGTAGTTAGTAGTAGTAGGGTGACCGACCCGCCGGCCTGCAATGGATGAGCACGGGTAAAATGGGAGCCGAATTGCATGTGCGCGCGTAGCCATGTTTCCAGAAAGAACCGGGACGTGGCGTCGTGGCGCCACCGACGCTCCATCGCCCTGTGCACACGTCCCGCCGCGTACGTGTACGAGCTGTTGCCGTCCCTGGCTTCCCGATCCACTCATGCATGCCCACGTGCCCCCTGCCGTGGCGCCCGGATCCTAATCCCTTCCCCGTCCTGCCGCCTATAAATCGCGGCGTCGGCCTTCACCTACTTCACCACATCTCGCAAACACGATCCATTCCAGCACACATAAGCACACTAAAGCAAGAATCTTGCTCTGAGAGGAAGAACCACCACCAGTACTTGCAAGCATGGAGTACGGTCACCAGGGGCAGCACGGCCACGGCGCCACGGGGCGTGTGGACCAGTACGGCAACCCTGTCGGCGGCGTCGAGCACGGCACCACCGGCACCGGCGGCATGGGGTACGGCACCACCGGCACCGGCATGGGTGGCGGGCAGGGGCAGTTCCAACCAGCCAGGGAGGAGCACAAGACCGGCGGCATCCTGCATCGCTTCCGGCAGCTCCAGCTCCAGCTCGGTAATTACTTGTTGGATGCTTTAATTTTTCTATTTTCTCTGAACTGCTGCTTCGTGCTGCTTAATCTTATATATAATATAACATGGATATCATCTGTGGTTTCTGTAATTAAAGTCTGAGGACGACGGAATGGGCGGAAGGAGGAAGAAGGGAATCAAGGAGAAGATCAAGGAGAAGCTGCCAGGAGGCAACAAGGATCAGCACGCTGGGGCGGCGACCGGCACCGGCACCGGCGCCTACAGGCAGCAGGGACACAGCGGTACCGGCGGGGCGACCTACGGCACCGGACACACCGGTACCGGCGGGACGACCTATGGCACCGAGGGCACTGGCGAGAAGAAAGGCATCATGGACAAGATCAAGGAGAAGCTGCCCGGACAGCACTAAGCGGCGTTGGCTTTTACTTTCTGGCGTGTGAAATTAAAGCCGTACTGTCACGGTGATGCACCGTATATGAGTCCATGAATAAGTGTCCCTAGTACTCTTGGTCACTACAAGTCTCCATGTGATGGGGACAGTTTACACTTCTGTTGTGTGTGTGTGTGGTGTGAGTTTGTACGTATGTATCTTGGGTCCGTGTAATGTTCATGCTGCATCGTTTTTGCTTCCTAAAAGTATATACAGTACAGTGTGTGTGGTTTTATTATTTGTGTATAGTTAATCTCGCAGCTACTAGGAATGCAAAATAGCAAAATATACATGCTCTTCTAAAATTCTAAAAATAAGAACACAATTTAATCTCACAGCAACTGGGAATAATGGCGCGGATCTAGGATGAGCATGAACTCAGGGCTAAAAAATTAGGACCCGGGCAGCCCCCACTCTGGATCCGCCCCAGCTGGGAATGCAATATATATATATATATATATATATATATATATATATATATATATATATATATATAGCAAAATATACTAGCTCTCTTCTAAAATTTCAAAAAGAACATAATTTTAGATTAAGTATTAAAATGACTAAATTTTCATAACAGTATGAAATACGACTAAGTAAATGTTACCTTCGTGAAAAAACTTATGATTCAAGTTCAAAATTTATCCCATCAGATGCAAACTTAATTACATTAGTACAGAAAAGATTAATACAGACGGTTCTACAGGTTTTTGAGCCGTCAGCGCTAAGGGTTTGTAGACGGTTATATATGAACCGTCAGTATAAATCGATTTATACTGAAGGTTTATATAAGAAACCGTCTGTATAATTTTTTTTCATAAATTGGTTTTTAAAAATAGCAAAACAAAAAAAAAATCGGAGAAGGGACCCACCGACTAGCAGTAAAAAAATTAAGTCGCAAGTCACGACATTTTTCGCAAAAAATTCACGCGTTACGTGGCCACAAGGGTTCGAACCCGTGACCTCCCCCTCATGTGAGGCACTCTAACCACTTCACCTAACACTCACATGTGTCATAGTTGTATTAGGTTCGTCACGTATTGTTACGTAGCCGATAGAATTGATTATTTGAGGCCTTAAACGAAGTCAAATAAAAATTTTGTCAACTAAAAAGTTGCATAACTTTTCAAGATCTACAATTTTTATGTTAAAAGTTTTTCCATTTAAGGTTTTTTTAAAAAGTCAAAATTTAAATTTCAAACTTTGACCATAATTTACATCAATAAGATGATTTCAAATGAAAATGTTTCAACTACAAAGTTTCACAACTTTTTGAGATCTACAACTTTCATGTAGACAGTTTTTACATTTGAAGTCATTTGAAAAAAAATAAATTTTTAAAATTGGCACCGATTTCTACAGGCGGTTTCTTAAGAGACCGCCAGTAGAAATCAATTTCTATAGGTGGTTCCTTAAGAAAACCGCCTGTAAAAATGCTCCTATTTCTACGGGTGGATTTCTTAAGGCCTGTAGAAATCGATTTCTACGCACGTTAATTAGACCTACATGTAAAAATAAATTCATGATGTCAACATAAAGTTTTTGTGTACCTAGTGTTATACATAGCTGCACGAGGTAATTACATGTGAGAAAAAGTCCTTTTATAAGAAATCCCCTAATAAATAAGAGTATAATCATTTTTTTTACAACTACTTCATTTTAGCAGCAGTAAGCTACAATCAATGTAACACACTGCAGAGATAATCATTGAATGTCTCGATACATGCAGAAATAATGTCTCGATACATGGTTATTATAGAAACAGAAACACACTGTTACACTGGAAGGCTGATGGGTGGGGAAGCTAAGCCTACATTTGCCAGAGTTGAGCTATTGTGTTGAGGCTTCTTTGCATGGCGTCTTCCTAAATGATTACTAAATTATTAGTGTGTAAGATTTAATTTATTCTCCAGTCGAACTATTTGTTGGCAATGAGAAAAGTGGTGTTGGTGAATGAAGTTTAATCTGTCACTGATTATATCCGCTGATTATAGCCGCCAGTGCTATTGTGCATGTAGGCTGTACCTACATGTTAATTTTATTGAATAATTGGTCAAGAATGTTGTCTGGCAACACATATTCAAAGGTGTTTTGGACTTGATCTGATTCCTATGGAATGAGATCACTCCTGAGAGAGAGAGAGAGAGAGAGAGAGAGAGAGGTTATTATAGTAGAGAACCAAATTGCTCGAGGGACTTGACAGTGAAAAATAGGTGTGCATCGTTTTCCATCTCGCCAGACAGAACAGTGTTTATCGATGCCAGTGTCATACCTCGATGCACGGTGTCTTGTCGCCAGCGCCATTCTGATGAGTCTAGGCAAAAGTTTTGATTAGTGGTGGCAGGTCCTTGGTCTTCCATACTCTGTCAAATAGAAAGTGCATGATGAGAGATGCTTCAGGACTATGTTCTTGGTTGAGCATTTCCCATCCTTAGATGGAGTCTATCTGAGGATGTCATTTTCACTTGGCACTGTATTGAGCCCTGTAATTGCCTGCACCGCTTGCGTATTAAAGATTTTAACTATATAGTTAACATTCAGGGATTTGGATGCCACAGCTAGGAGAGTATCATATCGTTAGGTTTACTATTTAGGGTTTAGGGATTCGAACTCAGTACCTGAGGGGTGCCTCCGGAGTGCTCTACCAGCCGGTCTAGGCAGTAATGCAAAGTATCCAACACAAGCTACCATCAGAATAGATTCAAGCAATGAAATGAACTGATTTTATTCATTACATAATAGACAGGCATATATTTAGTTGTATGAATGGATCAGCAGAATCTAAAAGTTTCACAAGCTTGCAAGTTTACTCAGATCTCAAACCTAAAACAATGAGTTAGACTGCAATTACTTTATTTAGTTACACCTAATGATTTCAAATAAACCCAAGATCTCTATCTTTGGCAACATATTGAAAGTTGGATACACAGATAAATCATTCACTTATACATAAGCACTGCATACCCAATTTTATATAGATTTTGAGAAAGTGTATCACAAAGTTAACACTTATACATAAACACTTCATACCGAATTCGTATAGATTTTGAGAAAGCCTATGACAAAGTTAGATGACTATTTTTGCTACAAACAGTGCATGTGAAAAGCTTTTTGGCCAAGTGAATCAAATGGGTTGAAACCTTCGTTATGGGTGGAAATGTAGCAATTAATGTAAATGATGAGATTGACCATTTTTCTAAATAAAGAAAGGCTTTTGTCAAAAAGATCCACTCTCTCTTTTTTTTGTTCAACATTGTTGCTGGCATGTTAACAATCCTTATTAGTAGAGCCAAAGGACAAATTAGTGGAGTGGTGTTACATCTATTAGATGGTGGCTTATCAATCATGCAATATGTTGATGACACAATTCTCTTTATATGGAAAATAATCTAGAGCAAGCCCAAAACATGAAGTTATTACTTTATGCTTCTGAGAAAGCATTAGGTCTTCAAAAAAATTTCATAAAAGTGAAGTGTACTACAAAGTAGAAAACCAATACACTGAGCTTTTTGATGTAAATCTAGAGATTTCACTATGATATATTCAGGAATTCCAATTCATTTTAGAAAGCTGAGGAATGTGGATTGGAAAAAGGTGGAAGAATGTTTCAAGAAGAGGTAGAGCAGGTAGAAAGGAAAACATCTATCAACATGGGGACATCTAACACTGATTAACTCAGTATTAACTATTAAGAAGTCTTTAACTGTACATGACGTCATTGAAACCAGTGGTGCTCCATCTCAGCCCCCCACTTCTCTCTCTTGTCCTTCCCTCTCCCTCATAAACGACAACCAGGGCGGCGCTTGAGCGCATGTGACACCCAGAATGCGTGCAACAATGGTAGCACCCGAGAGCGAACCGACGGTGCACTAATGTATACCTATGAGGAGGCAGCAGGCCAAGGTTGTCAACACCACATGGCCATGTCCGGGTGCGAGACCATGATGGCAACGACATTGCCGCTAAAGTCATGCTCCCTCTCCCTCTATTTCCTCCTCTACTCTCTCTCTCTCTCTCTCTCTCTCTCTCAACCTCTCTCTTGCATTTCCACATGGACCATCACGAGGATGGTAGTGGCTATGCAAATCTGATGAACCACGGTGAGGATTACAATGGCAGTTGTGCATATCTAGTGGTAGGATGCGGATCGACTGGCAGGGAGGAGTATTTTTATGGTTTTCGTATATTTATATATAGAAAGTAAATAATAAAGGTGGGGGACCAGGCCGGCCCAAGCACAGCCCTAGAGTAGAGTGGGGCCGACACGGGCCCGATGGTCATCATGCCGGACCATGCCTGGGATGAGCCAAAATACCAGTGGATGGGTCATGCTGAAGGGCCATCTATGTAATACCCTGGGTATTACGGCTAATTAATTTTGCCATGTCATCATGTTTAATTTAATCATCTACATATGATTGTGCTTAGGGCTTCTAAAGTGATCTAATTATGTTTAGGTTTGATAGTGTAATTAAACCTTTAATTGGGAATTAAAGATATTAGCAAAAGAAAAATTCCAATTAAGCTTTAAATTGACTCAAAAACCTAATTTAAAAACTATTTGGAATTTGATGAAAGTGCCTTAATAAAAGTTGTAGATCTGTTGAAATGAAACGACTTTTATTTTGGAAGATTTTGAAGTTATAATATAAAAATTTAAATTAAACTCGAATTACTATGTTGAAATTCAAGTTCAAAACTTCAAATTCAAAAATATTAGGAATTTGATAAAACCTCCATAATAAGAGTTGTATAGATCACTGAGTAGGACAACTTCTATTTTGACAATTTTTCAAGTTGTTAAAGAAATTTAAAAGTAATTTTAAAAATTCAGTTTGAAATTCAAAACCCTCTTTTACCCCCTTTACTGTAGTTTCAAAACCATATAGAATTTGGGTTTGGTTCAAAAACAAAAGTTGTCCAAAATTTTGAAACCTACAACTTTTGTGTTTTCACATTTTCAAGTTAGTACTCAGAATCTGGTGAATTGAGTCAAAAACCGAGAAGGGGGCACTGCATTGCTACAGTAACCCGCCCCCTCCCTCTCTGTTCGCGCACAGGAGCTGGCCACCGGGGCGCACGCACGCGCGCGGCGCCACCCGTGCCGGCCGGGATCCTGCCCCCGGTCGCAGCAGCGCGTGTTGGGGACCCCGCGCCGTCCTCTGCCGCTTCTGTCTCCTCCCTCGAACTGGCTTAAAGACGACGGCCACCCTCCCGTTTCCTTCCCCTCCCCGCTCGGCGCGCCGGTGATCACCTTCACTGCCCCGACCAAATTGGCCTCAACCCGTGCACCATTCTCCAATTGCTTGAGCATTCAACCTCCCTGCTTTCTTGCGCACCTAGTGCATCCATTTGGGCTTAGGTTCGTGCCCTGTGATCCGAGAACGCATGTCGGCGTCTCTGCAGAAGACCAGAGCGCCGCCGCAGGCCGTCTCTCACGCGACGAGCTCGCTGTGGTGAGCCTCTCCTCCTTCGGTATTTCGTTTGTGACTCTCTGTCTCATGCTCTAGCTCATGCTCGCGACGGTTTTTTCATTTCGTTCCCTAGGATCGCCGGAACGAGACTTCACCGTCGGGGCCGAGTCGCTGTGTCCGCCGCCGTAGTCAAGCTCGCCGTTCTACTCCGTCTCAGCCTCAGCCAGCCATCGGTCTACGGACCGTGGTGAGCTCCTGGTTCTCCCAAACCTTTTACCTAAGCGCTTTTGTACCCTTGCGGCTAGGATGGGATGGCCGCGCCGCCGCGTCCGCCATGGACGAGCTCGAGCTCGTCGGAGGCGCGTAGCTCCCTGGTTTAATGTGCTAGGTTGGCGGCTGGGTCTTAGGGTTCGTTGGGGTGCGCTCGGATTCGTCCCGGGGGTCGCTGGCGGCAAGCTCCGCGGCGAGCCGACGCGCGCGCGTGTGCGCGTGTGCGCGAGTGGGCGCCGGCCGTTGTAGGAGGAGGAACTGACAGGCGGGGCCCGCCTGTCAGCTGCCTCGACTTGGCACCTGGACGCGGGTCCGGCGCGGGAGCGGCCGAGTGGGCCGGCCTGCCTGACTTGGGCCGTCCCGGGCCAAAAGGCGTTTTCCATTTTCCCGTGGAATTTCAATTAGATTTCTATTTTAAATTACTATGAATAGTTCCTGTGTTTGTTATTTTTGTAGTATTATTTATATTGGTCTAAAAATCATGAAAATAATTGTGGGTACTCTCTAGAGCATGTAGTATTTTATAAAAATATTATATATAGGGTTTGGACATTTTCTGTGGGGACTAAAATTCAGCATATTAACTAATAAATGCAACGTTGAGCAATTTTAATAAATTCCAGAATTATCCAAAAATCATGAAAATTTATGTGGTACTATTTTAGGGTAAGATCTATCTGTTGGGTAAGTTTGAGCTCAATTGGAAACTATTAGGATACTTGTTTATTTGTTATGGGGTGTTTGATTAGTAGAATTAATTTAAGCGAATAATCCCTGTTGTTTGGTGTGGTTTTGGATTGATTGACTTCAAGGGTCTTTCACCATAGTGATCCTTGACAAAAGTATTAGGGTCACATGTTGGTTGTAGTAAAGCTGTGTAGCGGCTTTCTATGACCGTTAAAATGGTCAATAAAACAAAAGTAGGAAACATTGCTTTTACCGTCCGTAATGCATTTACAACTTTACCGTGAAGGAAAGTTGTACTCAAGATCTTAATGGTTTACTTTCAAGCATTTCATTTGTTGTCCTCATGCCATGCTAAGCATACATCATTGCATACGTGTAGTGCCCGTTCCCGAGGAGGTCCAGGTCGAGACTACTGCTGAGGAGGTCACTCCAGAAGTCATCCAAGGATTCGACATCTGCGGGACTGATCCCGACCCGACGCTGTACACGATTCAAGGCAAGCCCCGGTGCATTCAGCCCCTCCTTGTGTTTTACAAAATATTTATAACTTGAGTCTATTATTGCATTAGGTTGTTAGGAGTTGTTTGTCACCTATATTGATGCATTACCTGCCTTGATACATAATATCCCAGAAACCTGTTTAAAAATAAAAATGTTCGAAAATGCTTAGCCCTGCTTAATCAATTTAGATTTGCATGAAAAGGCTATTTTGACCCATGAAAATGTGACAATTATGAATCATGAGAAAAGGAAAAGGGGTATGAGTCCGTTCGAAAATTGTGTACTTGGGTAGCAGCCCCAATGCACCTTAACCGTCGGAAAGAGATTTTCCGTTCGTTGGTTGTAAATTTGGGTTAGAGTCCCAATGCTTGACCATAGGCGGAAAAGGAATTTGAAAACCGTTGGGACACTTGTATTTGGGTTAGTCCCAATGCAATGTCGTCAGTGGAAAAAGAATTAAGGACCGTTCATTGTAGGCCTGCTGTGATCGGGACTTTGCAACTAGCCACATACTACGGAAAGCCTCTGACTCCGGTGGCCCTACTGCTTGAACCGACAACCACGCACTGGGAGTGGAGAGATGGCGAGAGTAGCGTGTACCCTCGTGGCCGGCATGCCTGGAGAGGAGAGGAGTACTGTGCTCTCGGGTGGCGCAGGACCGGTTCAGGGGTAGGATAAGCCGTGGTAGGCGGGGTTGGCATATGCAAGTTTAAGTGTTACATATGCAGTGTGGATAGGAATCCCCAGCTGGGTACTAATCGATTCGAATCGTCGTTGCTCCTCGGATATGGAGACTTGATCCTTTGACCTGCAATTGAAAAGTGGTTCGAAACTAGGTGTTTTTGAGAATTATTAAGAATATGAAGGTATGATGATATATGGAAATGAATTTGGAATGATGGATATGATTAAAAATAAGATTGAGTTAAAATATTGAATCAGGATAGTAATGCTTTTCTGCAAAACTTTTGACTCTTGCTCAAGCCTTACCTTGACTCCCTTCAGCCTGCATTCCTGAGTCTCATTCCTTTTTCTTAGTCGGGTAAGTCTTGCGGAGTACCCCAGTACTCAGGGTTTGTTAACCCCATGTTGCAGGGACACAGCAGCCGGAGGTTTGTCTCGCCCCCTGCTGTGTAACAGTGGTACAGGAGGGATGTGAGGAGGAGTAATATCGAACCCGTGGGCAGGGTTCTTATCGTTAAATACTTAATATTGTTGTATCGTCATTCCACTGCTACTTATTTTATTTATGGTCTGTAATATTCGCACTTCAATCGTATTTGGACAAATGGTTTGTAATCTAAGTACCTTATAACCTTTCCGCGCTTTTACTCTGATGTAATTTGTTATGAAATGTTGTAATTCTGTAATGACTTCGCAATGGGGTCCTGTCGGAGGAAATCGGGCGCTAATGTAGCCCGGCAGAACCTTCTAGATCATTAGGGGACGCGGGTCCGGCTGTCTGAGGTCATTAGTGACAATGACAGGTGCCTGTGGGCCATGTGATTTAGGCAGGTTCTATCACAGCTGGTATCAGAGCATTCCTATTGCTAAATCATTACCGTATTACTTTTGTTAAAACTTCAAAGTGTTTTGGATCATAAACTTTAAATTGTTATTTTGGTCCAAATTGCTCTTTCTTGTCTAAGTCTGTATTATAGTTATGGTACCCAGTGGAATAGCACTATTACTAGCCTATGTTAAAGAAATTAAATATGCAGTTATTCATTTTTGCATTGATTTAAAAAGTTCGTACGTACGATTCATGCATCATGATTAAGTCATATTATAGATAACTTCCACCTTAAAACTGGTTACGGGTTAGGATTTATCAAACCTATTCTTGCTAGCCTGTATTATATCCTCGCTAATCCCAACTTATCTTCTCCAGCATAGCACGCTGCAAGCAGACTGCGCGCAAGATGACGGGACCTAGGGGTGTGCCGCGCCACCAGCTGGCGCCGCGCGACGGGGAGGCCTCTAGCAATCGTTGCCCCCGCCGCAGCCGCGCTGAGCTACAGGAGGAGATAGAGAGGATGAGGGAGGAGATGAGGAGGATGGTGGAGGACTTCGCCACCGCTCGTCGAGAGCACTACCAGGACGTAGCGACGATCGACCGACTACGGACCTCTGTGGCTCGTCTGATTGAGCAGAGGGATGCCACTTGGGCGCATGAGGACGCGACCAGGGCAAGACTGCACGAGCTGGAGATCTACGTAGAGAAGATCGAGGACTACAACGACACATTGCACGAGGAGGTGCATAGGCTCAACAATGAGCTTAACCCAATCCTGCAGCCACGTGTTGAGGACCCCGAGGATGGGGTGGTCGTTGGTCCTGAGGATCAGGACATAGAGGACGTGGAGGAGGAGATTGAGCCACTCCAGGTGATCGTCGAGGAGGACGCTGACGAGGACGTCGAGGAGCACGTGGCAGGAGGTTGACGAGGACGGTGTCGTCTCTGACGGGACCGTGGGAGGCGACGTCTAGATTAGCTATAGGACTAGCGATATCCGCATTCGCACTCTTTAGGGTATTGTAATGTCAGTGTTGCTATGAAAACCTTAGTATGGTTTGAGAACTTTATCGAGTGTTGGTTGTGTACTCTACCTATCGTATTGTATGGTGGGGTGTATTGTATTAAGACCTGATTAAGTAATCTGAGACTCAGTTTGGTTTAAATATGCACAGATGCCTGTTAACACCCGCTCAACTGGTGCTGGTACTTCGGAGGACGGGGCCATTCCGCAAGCACCGCCAATTCCACCCACCTTGGCTGATGCCATTACTGCCTTAGCCAATGCTACGGCACTGCTTGCGCAAAACCGGGATGACCGTGTTGGGCGCCGTGGCCGCCCCCATGATGAGGAAACAACTTATGTGGACTTCACAGACACCCGTCCACCGGTGTTTACCAAAGCGGATGAGCCGCTGGAAGCAGACGACTGGCTCCGTATCATGGAGCAAAAATTTGGATTGATTCGCTGCACGGAAACCCAGAAGCCGTTGTTTGCAGCACAGCAACTCCGTGGTCCCGCAAGCGCTTGGTTCGCAAACCTCCAGTCAGCACAGCCGGTGGGGCATCAACTTACTTGGGCGGAGTTTTGTGAGGCATTTCGTGCACATTACATCCCTGCGGGGGTGATAAAGATGAAATTGGATTCAATTCTTGGCACTGCAACAAAAGGAGTCTACAGTCATGCAGTATGTCAGTCAGTTCAATCACCTGTCGCAGTATGCCCCTGAGCATACTAACACCGATCAGAAGAAGAAGGACTGTTTTGTCAGGGGTTTGAACTTCAAGATTCAGCGAAGCCTGTCTCACAATCTCAACTGCACTTATCATGAGGCTATCAACAGTGCCATAGCTTTTGAAGAAAGTGATCGCAAGCACCAAGAAGAGAAGAAAAAGAAGAAGTCTGGGTCAGCGGGATCTTCTGGCCATCAAAAGCGCCATAAAATTATATACCATCCCACTCATCACACACGTCCCTAGTATCCTCATCAGCAGGTCGTAGTTCAAACTGCTGCTACTTCTCACACTTCTAACCAACAAAGCGCCACCCAGCCGAATGCCCCTGGCGTTCGCGTAACCACTCCTCAAGCAACTTACAACCAGCCTTGCTACAATTGTGGCAAGATGGGACATTGGTCCCGCAACTACCCTATTTCCCAAACAATACAATCAGAATGCACAGAAGGCTCCTGGTGGATAGCAGCAGCAGACTCAGCACCGTGGCCACCAGCAGCAGGCCCAGAAGGGAAAGGTTGTGAGAAAAGCAGGACAAGTCTACTACACGCAAGTTGGAGACATTCCTGAAGGTGAACCCGTCATGCTGGGTAGGTTCTCTGTCGCATGTCATCCTGCTATCATGCTTTTCGATTCCGGTGCATCGCATTCATTCATCAATCGTACATTTGTTGTCAAGCATGAAATTCCGATTGGGCAGATAGAGGAAAGTTTCCTTATACAGTCGCCCGGAGGGCGCATTAGTACTAAAGAGATAGTACATCGGGTGCCCATAGAACTTGGCGGGCATATACTCCCGACCTCAATGATAGTGCTGAAGGATCAGGATATAGATGTGATATTAGGCATGAATTGGATGTATCAGCACAGAGCTCTCATAGACGTGCTGAATAGAACCATCAGAGTAAACTTGCCTAATAGTCAAACTCAACTTCTTATCCAACTTCCCATACCTCAAAGAGCAGTTGGTAGGGTATGTGCAACCGCAGTTAAAGAGGTGCGGAACATTCCGGTAGTCTGTGAATTTCCGGATGTATTCCCTGACGAATTGCCTGGCTTACCCCCTGACCGTGATGTAGAATTTTCCATTGAGCTGAAGCCTGGAACGGCACCTATTTCCCATAGAGCGTATAGAATGCCGCCAAAGGAGTTGGCAGAGTTGAAGGTTCAGTTGCAGGAACTGTTGGATAAGGGTTTCATCAGGCCTAGTTCATCCCCTTGGGGTTGTCCTGCTATTTTTGTTAAAAAGAAGGACAGCTCCTTCAGACTCTGTATCGATTACCGTCTCCTCAATGAGGTCACTATCAAAAATAAGTACCCTTTGCCTCGCATAGATCTACTTTTTGACCAGCTTGCGGGGGCCAAGGTGTTCTCAAAAATTGACCTCAGATCGGGGTACCACCAAATAAAAATCCGTCCAGAAGATATTCCCAAAACAGCTTTCACTACCAGATATGGTCTTTACCAGTATCTGGTTATGTCTTTCGGCCTGACCAATGCCCCTTGCCTACTTCATGTACCTTATGAATTCAGTCTTCATGCCCGAACTCGACAAGTTTGTAGTCGTGTTCATCGACGACATACTGGTCTACTCCAAAAACCCGGAAGAGCATGCCAAACATCTTCGTGTAGTCCTAACTCGTTTGCGAGAACATCAACTGTATGCCAAGTTCAGCAAGTGCGAGTTTTGGCTGGACTAGAGTTCCGTTTCTTGGGCATATTCTGTCGGCCGAAGGTGTATCGGTTGACCCAAGCAAAGTGTAAGAGATCTTGAATTGGAAACCACCAACCACAGTACATCAAGTCCGTAGTTTTATGGGAATGACGGGATATTACCGCCGTTTTATTCCAGATTTTTCCAAAATATCTAAGCCTATTACCAACTTATTGAAGAACGAGGTCAAGTTTGCCTGGTCACCTGAGTGTGAGCAAGCATTTCAGACTTTGAAGGAATAATTAACCATTGCCCCAGTCCTAGCTCAACCGGACATTGAAAAGCCATTCGACGTATACTGCGACGCTTCTGGAACCGGCCTGGGTTGTGTCTTGATGCAAGAAGGCCGAGTCATTGCTTATGCGTCGCGACAACTTAAGCGTCATGAAGAGAATTACCCTACTCATGATCTAGAATTGGCCGCTGTGGTCCATGCACTGAAAATTTGGCGTCATTATTTGCTTGGCAGTACTTGCAAGATTTACACCGATCACAAGAGTCTAAAATATATATTTACCCAAGAAGAGTTGAACATGAGACAACGAAGATGGCTCGAGTTGATCAAGGATTATGACATTGAAGTGTATTATCACCCTAGGTAAAGCAAATGTGGTTGCCGATGCGCTCAGTCGCAAGATTCATTGCAGTTGTTTGGCAGTAAAGCCCCGAGACTTTTCTTTATGCTATGAACTAGAGAAGTTGGGGGTAGAAATAGTTGAACAGGGCAGTTTGAATCATATTAGTATTGAGACCACCATCCGTGATGAGATAATCGCAGCTCAAAAAGAAAGCAAAGGCATCAAGCATATTAAGGAGAAAGTCCAAGCTGGTACTGTAGATTGTTTCAGGATTGACGAAGAAGGGGTCGTATGGTTCAAGGGACTGGCTAGTAGTTCCAAAGGTACCCAAGTTGCGACAAAAGATTTTGGATGAAGCACATTTGACTAGGTTCTCCATCCATCCTGGGAGCAATAAAATGTACCAGGATTTGAGGCAAAAGTTCTGGTGGACCAAAATGAAAATAGAGATCGCTCGATATGTAGCGAAGTGTGACACTTGTCAGAAAGTGAAAGCTGCACACATGAAGCCCGGTGGAGAACTGCAACCACTACCTGTTCCTGCATGGAAATGGGAGGACATTAGCATGGATTTTATCAGTAGGTCTGCCAAAAACACCCAGGGTTTTGACTCAGTCTGGGTTGTGGTTGATTCGCCTCACTAAGCAAGCCCACTTCATCCCCGTCAAGACTATTTACACTGCAGTGAATTATGCAAAGCTGTACATCCAGAATTTGATGAAGCTTTCATGGTGTACCCAAGACCATTGTCTCATATCGAGGTTCTCAATTCATTTCCAACTTTTGGAGAGCTTTCCATAAGTCACTAGGAACAAAGCTTCTACATAGCATAGCATACCATCCGCAGACTGACGGACAGACTGAGAGAGTCAACCAGGTGTTGGAGGACATGTTGAGAGCATGTGCACTCAATTACACTGAATCTTGGGATGAGTGTTTGGCACTGGCAGAATTTTCGTACAATAACAGCTATCAAGAAAGCATCAAAATGGCACCGTTTGAGGCGGTGTATGGTCGTAGGTGTCGAACACCACTGAATTGGTCTGAGCCTGGGGAGAGATGGTGCTTCGGCGTTGACTTGGTGGAAGAGACCGAAGCAAAGGTTCGGCAAATACAAGATAACCTGAAGGTTGCACAGTCGCGACAGAAGAGTTACGCCGATCAAAGGCGTCGTCCCTTGGTGTTTATGACAGGAGATTATGTCTATCTCAAAGTCTCGCCCATGAAGGGAATTAATCGATTTGGAGTTAAAGGCAAATTAGCTCCTCGATACATTGGACCATTTCAAATCATAGCTCGTCATGGGAAAAGTAGCTTATAAGTTGAGGTTGCCAGATCATCTCTCAGCCGTACACAATGTCTTTCATGTATCACAACTCAAAAGGTGTCTTCGGGTACCAGATCAAGTCGTGGATGTTGAGGGAATAGAACTCCAACCCGACCTAACGTACTCTGAGTATCCTATCCGAGTCTTGGATCGGAAGGATCGCGTCACTCGGAGAACCACTACAAGATGGTACAAGATTCAATGGAGCGGACATTCCGAGGATGAAGCCACCTGGGAGTCTGAAAACTATCTTGCCGAAAACTTCCCCGAGTTCTTTGCTACATTGTAAATGTAAAGTTTCTGGTTGTAGTCGGTATAAACTTCCCTTATTATCTTATGGTAGAAACTAGAGTGGGTTTACTTGAGACATTTTCTTTTCCATTACTTAACCCTAAGGTTTATCGTCTATCAAATCTCGGGACGAGATTTATTTAAGGGGGAAGGGCTGTAATACCCTGGGTATTACGGCTAATTAATTTTGCCATATCATCATGTTTAATTTAATCATCTGCATATGATTGTGCTTAGGGCTTCTAAAGTGATCTAATTATGTGTAGGTTTGATAGTGTAATTAAACCTTTAATTGGGAATTAAAGATATTAGCAAAAGAAAAATTCCAATTAAGCTTTAAATTGACTCAAAAACCTAATTTAAAAACTATTTAGGAATTTGATGAAAGTGCCTTAATAAAAGTTGTAGATCTGTTGAAATGAAACAACTTTTATTTTGGAAGATTTTGAAGTTATAATATAAAAATTTAAATTAAACTCGAATTACTATGTTGAAATTCAAGTTCGAAACTTCAAATTCAAAAATATTAGGAATTTGACAAAACCTCCTTAATAAGAGTTGTATAGATCACTGAGTAGGACAACTTCTATTTTGACAATATTTCAAGTTGTTAAAGAAATTTAAAAGTAATTTTAAAAATTCAGTTTAAAATTCAAAACCCTCTTTTACCCCCTTTACTGTAGTTTCAAAACCATATAGAATTTGGGTTTGGTTCAAAAACAAAAGTTGTCCAAAATTTTGAAACCTACAACTTTTGTGTTTTCACATTTTCAGGTTAGTACTCGAAATCTGATGAATTGAGTCAAAAACCGAGAGGGGGGCACTGCATTGCTACAGTAACCCGCCCCCTCCCTCTCTGTTCGCGCACACGAGCTGGCCGCCGGGGCGCACGCGCGCGCGGCGCCGCCCGTGCCGGCCGGGATCCTGCCCCCGGTCGCAGCAGCGCGTGTAGGGGACCCCGCGCCGTCCTCTGCCGCTTCTGTCTCCTCCCTCGAACCGGCTTAAAGACGACGGCCACCCTCCCGTTTCCTTCCCCTCCCCGCTCGGCGCGCCGGTGATCACCTTCACTGCCCCGACCAAATTGGCCTCAACCCGTGCACCATTCTCCAATTGCTTGAGCATTCAACCTCCCTGCTTTCTTGCGCACCTAGTGCATCCATTTGGGTTTAGGTTCGTGCCCTGTGATCCGAGAACGCCTGTCGCCTGTCTCTGCAGAAGACCAGAGCGCCGCCGCAGGCCGTCTCTCACGCGACGAGCTCACTGTGGTGAGCCTCTCCTCCTTCGGTATTTCGTTTGTGACTCTCTGTCTCATGCTCTAGCTCATGCTCGCGACGGTTTTTTATTTCGTTCCCTAGGATCGCCGGAACGAGACTTCACCGTCGGGGCCCAGTCGCTGTGTCCGCCGCCGTAGTCAAGCTCGCCGTTCTACTCCATCTCAGCCTCAGCCAGCCGTCGGTCTAGGACCGTGGTGAGCTCCTGGTTCTCCCAAACCTTTTACCTAAGCGCTTTTGTACCCTTGCGGCTGGGATGGGATGGCCGCGCCGCCGCGTCCGCCATGGACGAGCTCGAGCTCGTCGGAGGCGCGTAGCTCCCTGGTTTAATGTGCTAGGTTGGCGGCTGGGTCTTAGGGTTCGTTGGGGTGCGCTCAGGTTTCGTCCTGGGGGTCGCCGGCGGCGAGCTCCGCGGCGAGCCGACGTGCGCGCGTGTGCGCGTGTGTGCGCGAGTGGCGCCGGCCGTTGTAGGAGGAGGAACTGACAGGCGGGGCCCGCCTGTCAGCGCCTCGACTTGGCACCTGGACGCGGGCCGGTGCGGGAGCGGCCGAGTGGGCCGGCCTGCCTGACTTGGGCCGTCCCGGGCCAAAAGACGTTTTCCATTTTCCCGTGGAATTTCAATTGGATTTCTATTTTAAATTACTATGAATAGTTCCTATATTTGTTATTTTTGTAGTATTATTTCTATTGGTCTAAAAATCATGAAAATAATTGTGGGTACTCTCTGGTGCATGTAGTATTTTATAAAAATATTATATATAGGGTTTGGACATTTTCCGTGGGGACTAAAAATCAGCATATTAACTAATAAATGCAACGTTGAGCAATTTTAATAAATTCCAGAATTATCCAAAAATCATGAAAATTTATGTGGTACTATTTTAGGGTAAGATCTATCTGTTGGGTAAGTTTGAGCTCAATTGGAAACTATTAGGACACTTGTTTATTTGTTATGGGGTGTTTGATTAGTAGAATTAATTTAAGCGAATAATCCCTGTTGTTTGGTGTGGTTTTGGATTGATTGACTTCAAGGGTCTTTCACCATAGTGATCCTTGACAAAAGTATTAGGGTCGCATGTTGGTTGTAGTAAAGCTGTGTAGCGGCTTTCTATGACCGTTAAAATGGTCAATAAAACAAAATTAGGAAACATTGCTTTTACCGTCCGTAATGCATTTACAACTTTACCGTGAAGGAAAGTTGTACTCAAGATCTTAATGGTTTACTTTCAAGCATTTCATTTATTGTCCTCATGCCATGCTAAGCATACATCATTGCATACGTGTTGTGCCCGTTCCCGAGGAGGTCCAGGTCGAGACTACTGCTGAGGAGGTCACTCCAGAAGTCATCCAAGGATTCGACATCTGCGGGACTGATCCCGACCCGACGCTGTACACGATTCAAGGCAAGCCCCGGTGCATTCAGCCCCTCCTTGTGTTTTACAAAATATTTATAACTTGAGTCTATTATTGCATTAGGTTGTTAGGAGTTGTTTGTCACCTATATTGATGCATTACCTGCCTTGATACATAATATCCCGGAAACCTGTTTAAAAATAAAAATGTTCGAAAATGCTTAGCCCTGCTTAATCAATTTAGATTTGCATGAAAAGGCTATTTTGACCGATGAAAATGTGACAATTATGAATCATGAGAAAAGGAAAAGGGGTATGAGTCCGTTCGGAAATTGTGTACTTGGGTAGCAGCCCCAATGCACCTTAACCGTCGGAAAGAGATTTTCCGTTCGTTGGTTGTAAATTTGGGTTAGAGTCCCAATGCTTGACCATCAGCGGAAAAGGAATTTGAAAACCGTTGGGACACTTGTATTTGGGTTAGTCCCAATGCAATGTCGTCGGTGGAAAAAGAATTAGGGACCATTCATTGTAGGCCTGCTGTGATCGGGACTTTGCAACTAGCCACATACTACGGAAAGCCTCTGACTCCAGTGGCTCTACTGCTTGAACCGACAACCACGCACTGGGAGTGGAGAGATGGCGAGAGTAGCGTGTACCCTCGTGGCCGGCGTGCCTGGAGAGGAGAGCAGTACTGTGCTCTCGGGTGGCGCAGGACCGGTTCAGGGGTAGGATAAGCCGTGGTAGGCGGGGTTGGCATATGCAAGTTTAAGTGCTACATATGCAGTGTGGATAGGAATCCCCAGCTGGGTACTAATCGATTCGAATCGTCGTTGCTCCTCGGATATGGAGACTTGATCCTTTGACCTGCAATTGAAAAGTGGTTCGAAACTAGGTGTTTTTGAGAATTATTAAGAATATGAAGGTATGATGATATATGGAAATGAATTTGGAATGATGGATATGATTAAAAATAAGATTGAGTTAAAATATTGAATCAGGATAGTAATGCTTTTCTGCAAAACTTTTGACTCTTGCTCAAGCCTTACCTTGACTCCCTTCAGCCTGCATTCCTGAGTCTCATTCCTTTTTCTTAGTCGGGTAAGTCTTACAGAGTACCCCAGTACTCAGGGTTTGTTAACCCCATGTTGCAGGGACACAGCAGCCGGAGGTTTGTCTCGCCCCCTGCTGTGTAACAGTGGTACAGGAGGGATGTGAGGAGGAGTAATATCGAACCCGTGGGCAGGGTTCTTATCGTTAAATACTTAATATTGTTGTATCGTCATTCCACTGCTACTTATTTTATTTATGGTCTGTAATATTCGCACTTCAATCGTATTTGGACAAATGGTTTGTAATCTAAGTACCTTATAACCTTTCCGCGCTTTTACTCTGATGTAATTTGTTATGAAATGTTATAATTCTGTAATGACTTCGCAATGGGGTCCTGTCGGAAGAAATCGGGCGCTAATGTAGCCCGGCAGAACCTTCTAGATCATTTGGGGACGCGGGTCCGGCTGTCAGAGGTCATTAGTGACAATGACAGGTGCCTGTGGGCCATGTGATTTAGGCGGTTCTGTCACAATCTATAGGTGGGGCGGAGTGATCCTATACATGGACATTCGGGCTGCCTCTGGCAAGACACGACACGGGCACGTTAGGGCATGAGCACGATAGGCATGACTGTAATATTGTGCCATGACGAGCCTCGTATTGTGCCAAGGTTTGAGCCCATGTACGACACTAGCTTGACTTACACGTGCCGTGTTGGCTCTCTAGGAACGCCAGGCATGTGCCTGTGCCGCCCCAGGACACGATCTCCATCACAACATAAACAATACCTCCCTCAACTTAGCACACGTTTCAACTATTACTACACATAAAACAAATTTTTAAGTTCTAATTTTCAGTTCCATCACAAAATCACAAGGGATAACAACACAACTAGCATGATTCAAACAAGGAGATGAAATAGTTCAAATAGAGCTGTTCGTGCAATAGCTGCCACATTAAAAACCTATCTAGGTAAAAACTCACACCTTGCCCAGATCAAGTTCTTAGTAAGTTCATACATTTGTTAGAGACCATTATTACAAGCTCATAGAGCACCTTCAAGGTCCTTGTCCTCAACTTAGTGATGTTGCTTGGCATAAACTAGCTCCCAATCATTCACACATGAGAGCATCTCCAATGTCTCCAAGTTAAAGCGCCTCTGCCGATCCTCTAAAATCCTACCAGAAAGACTAAAGGTAGACTTTAAAGATATTTTTGAGGTAGGAACTGTTATATATCTTTGGCTATGAGAGCAAGCATTGGATATGTCAGCTTGTGCTCCTACCGCCACCTCAAGATATCGAATTAATCTTCATTGTACTGATTGACAGTGTCAACGTTAAGGTACGAGGTAAGCTTAGTGGCACCAAGATTAGCACCAGCAGTAGTTGCTTACAGCAAAGCAGTAGCAGAACTCCTCCTAAATATAGAGGATGATTGGGAAACAAGTCCAGCACCTAAACCAGCAGAACCAGCACCAAAACTGGGAGAACTAACACCCCCATGGCTAGAAGAAGCATCTCCAAAAACCATACTCCATTTAGTCCTCCTGTTACTTGGACCAGAGGGTGCAATAGGGACTCTCGGTTCTCTAAGTGAGCTAAATTTTCATTGTACTTCTCGAACATAGAATTCAATTAAGCTCTAATATCAGCTAAGTATGTAAAATTTTCTCAGCTGAAATTTTCTCAACATGTAAAATTTTCTTAAGGGTGAAATGCCTCTTTCTTTGAGATTGATGGGTTAGTGTGTGCGCATCTAAGTTATTTTAGTTGGATCAAAATTTATAAGTATTAATTGTGTGAAACTCCTACAGGATTGGCTTTTAGCTTCTTACTTAGTTCATAGGACAAGTTTTTGTTTGCCCTCAAGTTCGTTTAGCTGCTTTGACAGCCAAGTCATATGGTTCTGTCATAGTGCATGTTTCATTTACCTTATCAATAGGACTGCAATGACGGTCATTTTTGTGTGGTCATATTTTGATGTCATGTATTCTTTTTGGACAATACTGCGCTATTTTCATTTGATCTTTTTTTTTTTTTTTGCTCTTGCTGCTTGAGGAAGTCAGACCTAACAATTATCCTTATACAAAATAATAGGGTTGCAGATGTCTCAGCTATATGATGAGAAGGATGATCCATCTACTTCAACACAAAAGACACTAGATATATTTTTTCGTTCATCAAACAGCAACTCAAATGTCGATGGAATAAATGTTCAGAGAATCATGATACGTCATGGCAGGATAACGATTCTATTAGTCTATCAACCATGGAAGAATTTTTAGTACCTGATGCTGGGACAGGTATTTCCACAGATGAACGGGATTTCCTCATACATGATGAGAGCTGTTTTATTCCTGAACAAAGGAGTTTAGGCGATTATTGTAATGGGGCTGTCCTAAGCAACCCATTAGGTGGAACAAGCTTTGTGTCTTCCAGTGCGAAGGTTTGTCTGAATTAAAATTTCCGTTATTTCACAGCTAACGAAAAGGGTGAACTTTTTGCCCATGTCTTCATAAGCAAATTCACAAGTGAAACTTACTTCCACAAGGTTACGCCCACTGAAGTTGAATGAGCCTGATCCCTTGATCAGTCCAATCATGGATCGATGGCTACATCTTTTTCCATTTGTGGATTTGAAGTTTGAACTACCTCCAGGCTTTGAGGAGGAGAGGTTAGAACATTCAGATTTTCACTTGGCTGAAACACTCCAGCAGGAAGAAGCAGTGGACGGTAGTGTCTTGGGATTCACTCAGATATGTTGATTTCTGCTGCTGTTAGGAACTAGGCCATCTTAGTCTCATCCATCTGGTGCCATCCTTCTGCTATATACTAAAAAATGTTTTGTTTTTTCCATTATATTTTGAAACTACTACACGATCCATGTTGGCATAGTAGTATAGGCTTTATTTTATTCTCCCGATATTACTCAGAGATGATATGGTTCAGCAGGCTGGTAGAAAGACCATGCTCTACTACACCCACACCCAAAAAGAAACTGAAGACTTCTAAAGAAGGAAAACATATTCCTATTGACGATTTCTTCACAAGTGTAATAAGAACTTGTAAGATAGGGCTTGCTGGCAACTTTATAATTAAGGGTATGCTACCCACTTAGCCAAGTGTTGTATGTGTAACTTTATTCTTGATGAGAATAATATGTAAATTCGTGCTGATGCATGTCAATTTTCAAATCAAATTGTGTTAAAGAAACTAGTTATCCGATATTTTCTAGGAAAAAAATGATTGTTTCATTCTCATTGGCATGACTTAGTGCTATCTACATGATTGGTTAGCTTCTTTGCAATATAAAATCTAACACTGGTATGTAATCTGTATGGATAGCATTATCAATAATATATATTTATATGAAATTTTCATATATATTTTATATTTCCAATAGGATGTTTGTAGAGGGCTTCGTTTTCTAGTGATTTTTATATAGAAACCATTTTCATCCAAAATCGTTTTAAAAAATATAGTTTTTCTAAGGTCGCGCCTTTGACGTCAGTCCAGATGGTGCAGCGCGTGCCGTGCCGATATATATGCCGCGACAGTGTGGGTTCGATTTAGAAACAAGGTTTTCTCACGTTAGTTTTAGAAATGATTTTGAAAAACGATAAAATAGAAAAAAAAAATCTCTGGCACATTTTGCCTTGTTGATGCAAGTGGCGTGATAGTGTGTTTTGGTGGTGCTAGGGAGTTTGGTGCGGGCAAACGGGTTGGTTCTGGAAATAAAATTTCGGTGGTGTTATTTTTAGGAAACAATTTTTTAAAACGTTTAATATAAATAAATTCCATGCGCTGCTCTGCTCGTGGTGGTTCCAGTTTCGCTGTCCTGCTGTCGCACGCTGGTCGGCAGGCACGCAGTATATGATTTGACGATGATCGATAATTTTTTTATTGGGGATGGTCGGGATGATATACGTATTACCGTATACGCACAAGCATCACCAATCTGAGATGGAGCTAATTAATACGAGTTCTGAGAGATCCCACTGGTACAGTGGTAGTAGTAGAAGTAGAGCTACACAAGAGCAAGCTGGTGAGGTTGCTAGCTAAAACCAGGCAGCACACAAGCAATCACTCTAGATGCAGGACATCATCAGCAATGCTCCGCCGGGCCGCCGGCTGTCGCCGCTGGTCATAATCAGCGCCTGCCTTGTCCTTGTCGGCTCCGGCGGATCGCTCCTCATCCGTGTCTACTTCGTCCAAGGAGGGCAGAGCCTGTGGGTTTCCACCATGATCCAGGTGTCCGGCTGGCCGCTCCTCCTCCCGCCCATATGCATATCTCACTGCTACTCCGTAGCCGCAGCGCCGCCGCCGCCGACCTCCTCCCGCCTCGTCTCGTTGGCCCCGTCGCCGTCCTGGGGGTTCTCTACGCGGCGGCGTGCTACGCGTACTCGCTGGGCTCGCAGGCCCTGCCCCTGTCCACGTCGTCTCTGCTCCAGGCGACGCAGCTCGCCTTCAACGCGCTCTGCGCGTTCGCGTTCGCCGGGATCCGCTTCACGCCCTTCTCCGTCAACGCGGTTGTCCTGCTCACCGTAGGCCCGGCGGTCCTCGGCCTCGGGGTCGGGCCGCCGTCCGACGAGAAAGGGTCGACGGCGGCGTACTGGGCAGGGTTCTCCGAGTGCATGGCCTCGGCCGCGCTCATGGGGCTCGTGCTGGCGCCGCCGGACTGGCCCCGGCGCCGGCGCCAGCGCCACCACCCCCTCGTACGCGACGGTGATGCAGGTGCAGGCCGTGATGGGTTAGGCCAGGCACGGTGCTGTGCCTGGTCGGCGGCATGGCCGTCACGAAGGAATTCCAGGCGATGCCAAGGGAGGCCGCAGCGTTCGGGCTCGGCGAGACCAGCTACTACGCGCTGCTCATCTCTGGAGCCGTCTCGTGGCAGTTGTTCAACCTGGGGATCATGGGGCTCATCGTCTGCTCCTCGTCGCTCCCCGCCGGCATCATGGTCGCGCTTGTCCTGCCGCTCTCGGAGGTCCTCGCCGTCATCTTCCTCCACGAGAGGTTCGACGGCGTGAAGGGCGTCGCCCTCATGCTCTGCCTCTGGGGCTTCGTTCTCCTACCTCTACGGTGAGAGCAGCACACTGAAGAAGGTGACAACAAAGAGAAGACAGGGCCCGGACTCCATCTGTTGCCCCTTGATCACCGCTTGTAATAACTTTTAAATTAATACTCCTATTTTGTCACACGGGGAGAATTGCTCAGAGGACAAAACGCAGTTCATGCATGTGGCAGTCAGACATGATCTGTTGTGGCTAAAATAGGTCCTGACTTTTAACAAAGACATATTGTCTGTTTAACCGGATAAGACATATCCCATTAAGCTCTCCAATTTAATTTCTTGTCAGAAACTAAGTCCAACAGCTGATGAGTTTCATCAATTGGAATCTACCAACAAAACATGCTCCTAACCTCTGTAGTTCATAATGCTAAAAAAAAAAACCTCTCTAGTTCATAGCTGATGGCCTTATCAACTAGTCGAGTTTTCAGTTGCTAGAAACCCCACTAAAATTGGGCCACCAAAGCCAACCACCTCTGCCCGTACTGTTGGGTTTTTTTTTGACACTGTGACTTTCATCCAAGGTGGGTTTATAGCGGAGGTTGGGTGCAGGGGATTTGCACCTAATTTTTTTTAGTTTTAGGAATCACCCGCTCTCGTTCCTAATCGTGCGTTGGGCACACTCTATTTCGTGGGATTTTTTTTCACGTTTTTGGTTGAAACGTGCGTAGCTAAATTACAAATAGTTCCGTGATCTTACAGGCGCTCAATCGCTGAAGTTCAGCTCAACATGGAGTACAAATCCTAGATTTGACAAATAAATGTACTTCCATTTTTTTTCTAAATTTACTACAAGAAAAATATTGTTATTCAACGATAGAAGATTAAGTTGCCTCCAATTAAGGTGCCGGTAAAAAGCACAAAACGAACCGAGTAACACTCCAAATCTTCGATTAAATGCTAGCTGCTACGTAATCGGATGTCACCACGAACCTAAGGTGACACTAACTATGAAATGAATGTAATGAAGATGGGGAATCGAGAGAATATACCGACATGAAGAATGAAGTGAAGTCCAATCGTCGAGAAGTGAAGCTAATCACCATGAGAAAATCAACTGTGAAGAAGAACACTAAGAAATCCAAATATTATCTACTCAATGGTGAAGAAGAGATGAACACCGGATTTTTTACTGAGTTTCACTTGATCGCCGTCAAGCTACTCTTCGTTATCACAACCTGTTTCCTTGGTGGATCACGAGCTAGGCATCACGCGCCAACTGTCACCGGGTGCTGTTCACTGACACAAGAGAAGTAGTCTTCTTGTGATGAGCTCAACTAGTCGGTTTTGGCACTCCACCGAGGTCTAAGTGTGGCCTTGAACAATCACTAATCAAGCTCACCGTCACCAAGCTCCTCCAAGGCATCTTGGGGCACGGTAATGTCCCAAGAGAACAAGAAATTTGTAGAGGATTACCACCAAGTGCTCTAAAATGTAACCCACACAAGGAATGACATTTGGATGCACTCAATCTCTAGTTGGATAGTCAACTATGCAAAGGAGATGTGTGGGAGGCTTAGACTTAGGCTCACAAATGAATAGGAGTGATCAAAGTGTGCAAGAGAGACTCCAAAAGCCAGTCACCAAGACTCAATTTATAGCGTAAACACGACCACTAGCAGTTAGCCCATAAAAACCAACTGTCACACCCCTCAAACAATCACCGGACGGATACTCTGGACGCTAGCAACCGTTACACCCCTTAAATAGGCACCAGACAGATGCTCTGGACGCTGGCCTCTGTAGCGTCTGGGCTAACCGCGAGCATCCGGTGCTTCTCAGTCAACGAACCATAGGCTACCACACATGCTAGCCATTTGAAAATGACCGCACCAACTGCTCCCTCAGGCTGTCTTCGGACGCTAGCACCGGACACAACCTCCAAACTAATGAATCCAGCGTCCGATGACCCTTAAAACAGACTAGAGAGGTTTTGAACCCTCTGGACACTGTCCGATGTCAACCTCTGGACAAACCACCAGCGTTCGACGGTTTGAAACTCAGTTTCGTGCTCGGGTGCAAGGAACTGGACGAGGAGAAAATGCTCCGGAGCTTAGCGTCCAGTGCTCTTCCCAGCGCCCGACGCTCATGGGCAGGCTAAAGTTAACCTCCTGACGGAGACCAATGGTCTGGGCCTTTTCTAGGGTTAGTGTTCGGAGCTCTTTCTTCATTGTTTTCATGACTTTCTCTTCACCCTTGCTCACATGTGACAACAGTCAAGTGTTTCACTCACTTATGCATGGTGTTTTAGATTTTTCAAACAATTTTTCAAGGGTTTGTTAGTGAAGTCTAGGTTCAAACGTCAATTCAAAAGAGAAATACAAATGAGAAGCATTTAGAAGAGAGCCAACTCCGTATTCCTCCCCTTTATAGTTGGCCATCTATCCTAAATGTGATCACACTCAATAAGTGTTTTGATCACTAAAAGGTAAAGCCCTATTGAGTATACCTTGGCCACTAGCTTATTTTTCTTTGCACCTTCTCACTTCATCACCACCATGATTGGTGTCGGTGCTAGTTTTGACGGACGCTAACACCGGCTAGTAACTTGTGCTTTGCGGTTGAGGTTTTGGATGGTGTGCAAGGAGGAACACGAGAGATTTATACTGGTTCAGGCCAAGAGGGCCCTACGTCCAGTGGAGAGGCGAGTCGTGTTGCCTTGCACCGGGGTGCTTGTAGTACGGGGTTACAAGCTGAGTCGAGAGAGGGAGAGTATCCCAAGTCTCTTGTGCGCGGAAGAGGATGCTTTCGTATGCGTATAGTTGTGTTGTGTGTATGTGGGTGTCGTGAACTTGGTGAATCTCTATCTGTGACTGGCCTCCGCCCTCCCTTTTATAGTTACAAGGGAGAAGCTAGAGTTACATGTGGTGACCTATGATGACGATACTCGGCATGGTGGGAGCAGAGGTGATTAGTGGCTATCGTCAGCCACGCCATCGTCTTGGCGCTTTGGCGATATGGCTTCGGTCATTCGACTGATCTTTCACTGTTCGATCGTTGAGTTCCAAGGTGGCACAGTGTATGGGACGTGGCTTGCTGCGTGGCGGTGCGTCACGGCGTCGTGTCTGGACCTGCACAGTGCAACGAGAAGACTGGTTGACTTTCAAAGATTGACTCCCGAGGCTCGGGAGCCTTCCTTGCCGTCGGGAGCGTGACGGGACGGGTCATTAGGGGTGTCCTCCCTCGGGCGTGTTTTCCTCTCATGTGCGGTACTTTCCCGAGGGGCGAACGGCCCTGTCGCTACATTGCCCATACTCCCGGGTCGGCGGGACAGCCGTCACCTCTGCTGTCCCTGCGAGAATCGTGCGTTATGGGCAGGAGCTGTCGCTGTCGTAGTTGGAGAATCTCTTCGTCAGCAAGGGGCGTTATCCGGTTGACTGTCCTTGGGACGGAGTGGAAAGAGTGGAACCGTCGCATCGGTCACCGGAGGAGGTATGGCAGTTGGTACGGAGTGTAGCCCCCCGAGTCTATGGGGGAGTGAAGATACTCCTCCACAGGTTTAAAACCTTTTCGCCTGTCAAAACAGTAAAGGGTAAGATAATTTTTCGGTGGGTGCGCGCGAGCGCACCCGCCGGGTGTAGCCCCCGAGGCTTTGGAGGGATGATATATCCCTTCAAAGGTTTAGAATCGTGTTTGTTAGTCCTCGGGTGTTTTTCGATTTATTTAGGGGAGTTGTTTCCTTGGAAGCGGAGCCCCCGAGCCTCCCATCGTGTTGGGAGGTCGCTCGGTGGTCTTTCCAAGGTGCAGGGCAAGCTCCCGAGCCTCCGTTTTCGTATCGGAGATCGGTCGGGTTCTTCCCTGTCTTTTTTAATTCGACCTTCACGCTCTTTTTTCGGGAAGAGGAAGGTTTGGTCCTGCTCGATTTTCCCGTTGGGGCACGAGTCGGCATTTCCGGTGAGCTACAAATGGGTTGGTCCAAGTGGAGGTCCGTGCCCCGTTCGTTGGGGGTCAGCTAGTGGCCTAAGCACACTCCAAATGTTTCCCGAGGGTCAGTTAGTGGATGTCGGGTCCCTTCGATGGGTCCCAAGGGCATGATGCCTCCCACGGAGGGATTCCACGTAACCAACTCGCTACTGGGACTTGGACACAGCATGGAATGTCCCTTGTGACGTTTCGGGCGTTGGGATACTGGCCGTTTTCGTGACCCATCCACTAGCTGTCCCTAACTCGGTTTCCCTAGGGCGACTGTTCGAGCCGCTGTTGTCCAGTCTTCGATCCCCTGGGAACGTAACGGGCGCCCGAGCCCGGAATTCCTTCGTCGGGAAGGAGAGAATATTGGCGGAATCGAGGTGTGCAGTTGTAATGATTCCGCTCACCTTTTGAGGCGCGAAGCCTGACGGACGCGACGGTTCAGCTCAGTCGAGGCGGTTTGCATGCGCGGCGCTGGCAGCGATGTGGGGATCGTGGCGGGTCCCACGTAGTTAATGCGGCGGATTCACTGCGGATCACGGCTCAGGTATATAAGGAAAGATCGTGGTTTCTTTTTCTTTTTACCTTAGCCATTCGCTCGCACGGCCGCTCGCCTTCTCGCTCCCGTTGCCTGTCTTCTCGCCTTCGCTTCCTCGCTAGAGCCATCATTGCCGCGGCCGTCGTTCTTCCCGCAGCCCTTTCCCCCTTCACTTGCCATGGATTCCTCCTCCGCTGCTGTCGACGCCGTCGCCGATGTCGCCGCCACCGACGCTGCCGCGGCCGCCGCCACCGACACTGCCGCGGCCGCCGCCGGCGTCCTCAGGCTGGAGCCGTGGCCAAGGAGCACCGTGACGGAGGCGCAGCTGGAGCACCTCGTCACTCTGGGGTTGCTGCGTCCTCGTACCGACGCGCAGCACCCGAAGTGGGCCGTGCCGCCGCGCGACCACGAGGAGCCGAACCCCGGTGAGGGGTACGTGGTGAGCTTCGTTGCTTACCACGAGCGTGGGCTTGGCTCGCCGCCAAGCCGCTTCTGCCGGGCCCTCCTCTTCGAGAACAGGGCTGGAGCTCCACAACCTCACCCCGAATTCCATCACACAGGCGTCGATTTTCGCCGCCCTGTGTGAAGGCTACTTTGGGGTGCCCCCGCACTAGAACCTGTGGCGCCGCATCTCCCGCGTCGACCTGGTACACCAAGTCAGTCAGCGCGAGGAAGCAGCGGGAGATCCAGCGTGCGGGGGGGTGCGGCTTCATGATCCGCTCTTCGTCGTACATCCCCTATAGGGCCCCCTCCTCCAACAAGGGCTGGCACAGTGGCTGGTTCTACCTTCGCAACGACGGGGGTCTCTTCCTCGAGTTCACTGGGAAGGGCGCTCATGGCTCCACTTCCCCAGTGGGAGTGGGGATGCCCGTCGAAGGAGTCCAAGCACCTGGCCGTCTATTTCGACTGCGCTTGATGAGTTGAACAGAAGGGGTCTTACAGGGGCCGGCGTGGCGGGGAACTTCCACATGCGGACGGTGCTACCTCTGATGGAGCGCCGCCTGGCGCTCCATCAGATGGTGACCGGGTCGCAGCGGGAGGGCACGGCGAGGCTGGCCCGTGACCTTGGCGAGGTGGAGGTCATGCGTCGCGTCGGCTACATGGTGGGGGGTCATCCCACCTGGGAGGAGGTGAACCGGGTGCCTATGCGTCCCTGCGCGGGCTTCCCAGGCGCTGGTGAGTGTCGTTCGTTTGATCGGGCCGCTGGTTTCCCCATCTTCTTCCTAACCTTTCTCCTTCATTCATCGTAGGGCCTCTCCAGGACCGGGAAGGCTTCCCTTCCTCCCTGTCCCGGAGGACCAAGAACGGCGAACCCAGAACCGCCTCCGGGCCAAGGCGGAGAAGGCGAAGAAGGACAAGGCGATCGCCCAGAAGCAGAAGAAGGCGCGGAAGGTGGAGGAGTCCTCCCAGCAGCCGCCGCCGCCTGAGGGAGGCCGGGGAGCCTGAGGTGGATACCCCCACCGATGACGACGACGACGACGACGACGACGATGAAGAAGAAGATGATTTTTCCATCTTTGATTTGATGGAGTCTGACCGGCCGCTTGCGGCCACACAGCCCGCGGTGGGCGCTGACGAGCATGGAAAGGCTTCGCTGTTAGTGTACCGCCGACGGAAGTGCCGGGGTTCGTGATCCAAACCCTCGGGCAAACCTGCCGAAGACCGCGTCCAAGGACGCGGCTCTTGGCAGGGCGACATTAGGAGGTGGGGCTCCGCCCTCCATCAACAGTGTGGTTCAGCCGGAGGGGCCGGGAACAGGCTCAGGACCGGCGCCCGAGATGCCCCGAGGCCCCAGTGGGGGGACCGAGGGTCCCCTGTTTCGGTGGACCCTCCCCACCGACGCGTTGCTGATCGCCCTGTTGGCCACAGGCGGGGGGGCCTGGAGGTGCCGCCACCCATGCCCCCGCCGAGGGGCGTCACCATCGAGACTCCCTCGGGCGAGCGGGCGGGCGAGCGGGCGGCGTCCGTGCCACGGAGCGGGGCCGAGCGCGGTGCCGAGGTGCTGGCCACTCCTCCACCGTCGGCGGGGGCCGGCTCGTCCGCCGAGCTTGCCGCTCCGACCGGCTCTGGGGCGGCGAGTAGGAAGAGGAGGGTGGTGCCAAAGACCACGTAAGTCGTTTTTCGTGTGATTTTTCCTGCCGGAGTTCTGTTTCAACGTAATGGCATTACCTTTTTCTTGTTGCCGCTGCAGTGCGCGGTCCGGGCTATCTCTCCGGGCCTCTCACCAGAAGGTGCTGAAGATCCAGGGAGATGACACGGCCGGGGAGGAGAGCCCGCGCCTCGGGCGAGGAGACTCACCCTCCCGTGGGTCTGACGTCGGCGTCGGAGGGACCTTCTACGGGGAGGGTGACTTCGTCCGAGGTTGCTACTGCCGCATCCTCGGCTACTGCAGGAGGCAGTTCCGTTGCCAGCCCCCGGGACTCCGGTCGTCAGTTCCGGAGGCGCCTCGCGCGAGCCGACCATTGACGTCGCCGTGCAACCGGTCGTCGCGGACTCAGCGACGGCGGACGCCACAGCGAGGGCTCCTCCTCTTCGCGAGGAGGGTCCTTGGGCGTTGGCGCTGACGGGCCCGCCCCCTCGGGAGCTGACGTCCTCTCGGATCGAGTGGGCGGATCGGGTGGACCCTCAGGGGCCGCCCGTCTTCTCACTTTGGGACGACCTCGAGGGCCCCGAGTGGGACGCCGTCCAGGAGCTGGGGTCCGGCTCGGCGGCGACCCTTCGCGCGGTCGCCGATGTCCTCGACACGGAGCTCTCGGATCAGCTTCGGGTGAGCCTCAGTTTCCTTGTGACTTCACCTGCGCGTAAGTACTTGACTTACCTGCTGTCGTCTTTTTCTTCCTTCTTAGGGCCTGATTCGCACCTCCCGGGACAAGTCCCGCTTCCTCCAGTGGTGGGCTTGGCCTTTGGAGGCAGCTTGACCTCAAGAAGAGGGCGCTTGACCGTGCCCAGAGCGAGCTCGCCGCCGTGACCTCCTGGTTTGCAGAAGTGAGTGTCAGCAACGCCCTACTGAAGGAGGAGGTTGCAGAGGCAGTGGGCCGGGTCGCCACCTCGACAAGGCGGTCGCAGGAGCTGGAGAGCGCCCTGGCCATGGCGACGAGGGAGCGCGACGCCACCCTGCAGCTCACCGCCGAGAAGACCTCCGCCGCCGCATCGCTGGCCGACGACCTGAAGGAGACTCAGGCGGCCCTCACTCAGGCGGTCGGCGAGGTTGACTTGGCGTGGGGCGAGGCGTCGAAGGCTCGGGAGGCAGCGCGGCTGGCTGAGGAGGAGACCGACGGTATGCGTTGTGTCGGGTTCTTTTTGCTTCGTTCGTCTTCGTTGCTTGCTGCCTGAAACCATGTCTATTTTCTTGTTTCGTACCTTTGCAGTTCTGCAGGCCGCTTACAATGGTGAGGTCCGCGACAACCAGGAGCTGCAGCGGGTGGCACGCGCCCTGTGTGACTCCGTCGGTAGCGGCGGCGAGCCCTCGGGGATGTCGCTCCGCAGCCGACTGGAGGCGCTTCACGGCAGTGTCCGCGACCACGTCAAGGAGGCCCTGCTAACCGGAGTCCAAAAGACGCTGGCGGTCGCCAAGTCTCACTATGAGAACTTTGACGCCGGCCCCGTCAGCGAGGGCTTCATTGAGGCGGATGACGAGGCACTCCTGGCGTTGGAGGACTCCATGAGGACGCCTGCAGAGGCGCTGGCGAGCCTTTTTGAGCCCGAGGTCGAGCTCCCTCCCCTGGACTTGCCGTGAGAAGAAGTCGGGCCATCGTGCCCTTGGTAAAAATTTGTCGTGAGTGGTCGTCAGGAAACAAACATGCGGCCCTGTGTGGCCCTAATATTTATGTAAATATTATTCTATGTCTGCTTTTTGTTCGTTCTCGGACGCTTTTCTCTTAAGTATTTTCCTCTATCGACTCTGTGCCCGGGCCATCGAACCTCGGGAGACTTTTCCGGGTGTCGTAGCTTTAGGGGCGTAGATGCAGCCGTAGTCTAAGAGTTCCGATGAGGGGGAAAACTTAAGAAGAAATCTTGGCCGAGATTTCCCGAGCCTCCTGCCCTTGCCGAACGTTGATCATATTAGTTCTCTTCTGAGCTCGAGTTAGTCTTCGGACGCGGAGTGGCGAGTGAGGATGCCGTAGCCCGGAGGCGTAGGCAGTCCCGCTGCTCGGCCGACTCTGTCCTCTGGGACTTCTTTTGCTCTTCTGAGCTTCATAAGTCTCGGTTTGATTTGGGTGGGAGATGTGCTCGGGAAAGGAAAAAATTTCAGTGAGTTTTGAAATTTTTAGGTTTTGAATTTTCGTTGCGGCTCGGGAGAGTCCGGGGGTTCCCCCGTCCTAGCCCCCGAGGGAGGGTCAGCCTTAAAGATAAGGCCGAGCCTCACTTTGTTATGCGCAGAACTTTACGAGTTCGCTTGTTCCCGAGGGTCGGCTCAGGTTAAAATCTTAAAATCAACGTAAAGAACGACGAAACGATTCCTTTTATTGATTTGATGATTTATATAATACAATCGATCAAGGTTCAGGGATAGAAGCGACGTAGCTGTTCGATATTCCAGGCGTTGCTGTAGACTTCGCCTTCTTAGTTCGCCAGCTTGTACGTCCCGGGCCGCAACACCTCGGCGATGATGAAAGGCCCTTCCCATGGCGGTGTCAGCTTGTGACGTCCCTGTTGTCCTGCCTGAGCCTCAATACCAGGTCGCCTATATTGAAGGCTCGGCCTCGGATGCACCAAGCGTGGTACCTGTGAAGGGACTGCTGGTATTTGGCCGAGTGCAGCAGGGCGACCGTCCCGTGCCTCGTCGACCTGGTCCAATGCGTTTTCCTGAGAGGTCTGGTTGCCTTGTTCGTCGTAGGCCCGGACCCTCGGGGCACCATACTCCAAGTCCGTGGGGAGAATGGCCTCGGCGCCATAGACCAAGAAGAAGGGCGTGAACCCCGTGGCTCGGCTCGGCGTAGTCCTCAGGCTCCATATCACCGCGGGAAGCTCGGTTAGCCACCTCTTGCCGAACTTGTTCAGCCTATTGAAGATCTTGGGCTTGAGGCCTTGGAGGATCATGCCATTGGCACGCTCCACCTGGCCATTTGTTCTCAGGTGGGCCACCGCCGACCAGTCCACTCGTATGTGGTGCTGGTCGCAGAACACCAGGAATTTCTTTCCTGTGAACTGTGTGCCGTTGTCGGTGATGATGGAGTTTGGGACGCTGAATCGGTGAATGATGTTGGTGAAGAATAGGACCGCCTGGGTTGAGGTGATCTGCGTGAGTGGCCGAGCTTCAATCGACTCGGAGAACTTGTCGATGGCGACAAGCAGGTGGGTGAAGCTCCCGGGCGCCTTTTGGAGGGGCCCGACAAGGTCCAGTCCCCACACGGCGAAAGGCCAGGTGAGAGGGATCCTCTAGAGGGCTTGGGCCGGGAGATGTGTCTACCGAGCATAGTACTGGCATCCTTCGCAGGAGCGTACTCCTCGGTGGCGTCTGCTATGGCTGTTGGCCAGTAGAAGCCTTGTCGGAAAGCATTGTCCGACGAGGGTCCTCGGTGCGGCATGATGCCCGCAGGCCCCAGCGTGTATTTCTTCGAAGCGTTTACCCTGACTGAAGGGGATACAGTGCTAGAGGATGCCCGAGGGACTTCGTCGGTAAAGTTCTCCATCTACCATTCTGTAGATCTTGGCTTTACGTGCCAGCCGCCGAGCTTTGATCTTGTCCGAGGGTAGGATCCCTCGGACAAGCCAATTGACTAGTGGCTCGCGCCAGTCTGGTTCGTCGTCGTCCATCTCGGCTTCGACTTCCGACGCCTCAGCGTCGACCTCCATCGCCTCAGCCTCGGCGTCGCTGCTATCCTTAGCCTCGGCCGGGGGTCGCCTTTCTCCCGAAGGGTTGGCAGCCCCCCCAGTGATTTCCGAGGTTCGGGACGGCTTCGGGCCCCTCGGGACGCTTGGGAGCTCGTTTCTCCTTGCTTACCGAGAGGTCGTTGTCGAATGTCAGTTTGTAGAGGTCGTTGGCAAACACCCCCGTCGGGACCGAAGTCCTTTCAGATGCGATTTTCGCTAACTCGTCGGCCTCCTCGTTATACCTACGCGCGATGTGGTTGAGCTTGAGGCCGTCGAATTTTTTCTCGAGCCGCCACACCAACTTGCAGTAGGCTGCCATCTTTGCGTCATGGCACGTCGACTCCTTCATCACCTGGTGCACCACGAGCTGAGAATCGCCTCATACCTCGAGGCGTCTGATGCCCAGCTCGATGGCGATGTGAAGTCCGTTGACGAGTGCCTCGTACTCTGCCACGTTGTTGGAAGCGATGAAATGCAGCCTCAGGAGGTACTTGAGTCGGACTCCGAGGGGTGAGATGAACACGATGCCTGCGCCGGCACCCGTCTTCATCAACGACCCATCGAAATACATGACCCAGTACTCGTCCCGGGAGAGCTGCGGTGGCAACTGTGTCTCGGTCCACTCTGCCACAAAATCTGCCAACACCTGGGACTTGATGGCCTTGCGTGGCGCGTAGGTGATGCCGTCGCCCATGAGCTTGATTGCCCATTTGGCGATTCTTCCCGTGGCCTCGCGACTCTGTATCACCTTCCCAAGGGGAAATGACGACACCACGGTCACAGGATGTGACTCGAAGTAGTGTCGTAACCTGCGCCGAGCGAGGACGATTACGTACACCAGCTTCTGGATCTGAGGGTAGCGCGTCTTGGTTTCGGACAAGACCTCGCTAATGAAGTAAACCGGCCGTTGCACCGGTAGGGCATGCCCTTCCTCTCGCCGTTCGACGACAATTGCTGCGCTCACAACCTGATTAGTGGCAACAACATATAACAAGAGGTTTTCTTCCTTCGTTGGCGGCACGAGGACCGGTGCTTTAGAAAGTAGAGCTTTCAGCCTTTCGAGGGCTTCCTGGGCCTCGGGGGTCCAGGTACAGTGCTCATTTTTCTTCAGCAACCGATACAGGGGAAGCCCCTTTTCACCAAGCCTAGAGATGAATTGGCTCAAGGCTGCAAGACACCCCATGAGCTTTTGCACACCCTTGAGGCTTCGGATCGGGCCCATCTGAGTGATGGCCGATATCTTTTTCGGGTTGGCTTCGATGCCACGCTCGGAAATGATGAACCCGAGGAGCATGCCCCGAGGGACCCCGAAAACGTACTTCTCGGGGTTTAGCTTTATATTTTTTCTCTTGAGGCAGTCGAATGCCCTTTCTAGGTCGGCTACTAAGTCACTGTCCTTCCTAGATTTTATCACTATACCGTCTACGTACGCCTCAACGGTCCGCCCGATGAGGTCCCCAAAAACTTTGAGCATGCAGCGCTAGTAAGTTGCGCCCGCGTTTTTGAGGCCAAATGGCATGGTTACGTAACAATATGTGCCGAAAGGAGTAATGAAAGAAGTCGCTAATTCGTCGGACTCTTTGATACGAATCTGATGGTAACCGGAATATGCATCAAGAAAGCAAAGTCGTTCGTAACCAGCAGTAGAATCAACTATTTGGTCAATGCGAGGTAATGGAAATGGATACTTAGGACATGCTTTATTTAGACTAGTGTAATCGACACACATTCTCCATTTTCCATTTTTCTTTTTAACCAAAACAGGATTTGCTAACCATTCTGGATGGAAGACCTCCTTGATGAATCCGGCTCCCAAAAGCTTCTGCACCTCCACCTCGATGGCCCGGCGCTTCTCCTCGTCGAATCGGCGCAGGCGCTGCTTCACCGGTTTGGACCCGGCCCGGATGTCCAAGGAGTGCTCGGCGACCTCCCTCGGGATGCCTGGCATGTTCGAGGGACTCCATGCAAACACGTCGGCGTGCTTGCGGAGAAGGTCGACGAGCACGGCTTCCTATTTGGGGTTGAGGGTGGTGCTAACTTTCAGCACCTTGCCGTCGGCGGAGCTCAGGTTGAGGGGAATCTCTTTCACTCCCTCGATGGGCTCAAAGGTGCCCGTGGTCTTCTTGGGGTCGGGGACCTCCTTCGCCATCTGCTCGAGGTCGGCGATGAGAGCCGACTCCTCCAGTGCGCTGCTGTACTTGCAACATTCGACGTCGCATTGGTACGCGTGCTGGTAGGATGTGCCGATGGTGATGACCCCCTTAGGCCCAGGCACCTTGAGCTTGAGGTAGGTGTAGTTCGGGACCGCCATGAACTTGGCGTAACACGGCCTCCCGAGGATGGCATGGTAGGTGCCGCGGAAGCCTACCACTTCAAAAGTTAGGACCTCCTTCCTGAAATTGTTAGGGGTTCCAAAGTAGACGGGCAGGTCGATCTGCCCGAGGGGTTGCACGCTCTTTCCGGGCACTATCCCATGGAATGGGGACGTCGTGGCCTGGAGGAGCGAGCGGCTGATTCCCATCGAATCGAGGGTATCAGCGTAGAGAAGGTTGAGGCCGCTACCTCCGTCCATGAGGACTTTGGTGAGCCTCGTGTTGCCGACGACGGGGTCGACAACGAGCGGGTAACGTCCTAGGCGACGGGACGTAGTCCGGGTGGTCATCCCGGCTGAATGTGATCGCGTCGAGCGACCAGTCGAGGAAGCGAGGTGTCGCTGGCCCGACGGAGTAGACCTCCCGGCGCTCGCGCTTTCGCTGGCGTGGCGTAGGGGTGGTCCCTGGCCCGCCAAAGATCATGAGGCACTTGTCGATGGGCGGGAAGTCGTCGTCTTTTCCGTCCTTGTCCTCCTGGTCCTTGGCGGGCTTTTTGCCGGCTTCGTCCTTGAACGCTTGCCGGCCGTAATGCTTTTTGAGCATTACGCATTGACCGAGCGTGTGCTGCACCGGACCTGTGTGGTACGGGCACGGCTTGGTCAGCATTTCGTCAAAACGGCCCCGAGGGGGCCGTGCTCCCTTGGGCTCGGTGGCTGCCACCAAGGGGTCGCTGCGTGGTGGGAGCTTTCCCTTCCCATTCTTCTTCTTGTTGGTCAGGGGCTCGGGAAGAGGTGCCCTCGGGGGCCTCCTCCTTCCGTTTGCCCTTAGGGTCGGAGAAAAGAGCTCCCACTGCCTCATCCCCTGAGGCGAAGCTGGTAGCGATCTTCATGAGCTCGGTGACGCTGGTCAGCGTCTGACGCCCTAGCTCGTGAACTAGCTCCTTGCAGGAAGTTCCTGCCGCGAATGCTCCGACGACGTCGGAGTCGGCAACCTGGGGCAGCTCGTTGTACTGCTTGGAGAAGTGCCGGATGTAGTCCCGGAGGGACTCGCCCGGTTTCTGCTTGCAACTGCGGAGGTCCCAGGAGTTACCAGGGTGCACGTACGTGCCCTGAAAGTTCCCTACGAAGATCTTGACCAGATCACTCCAGTCAAAGATCATCTGCGGGGGAAGGTGCTCCAGCCAAACTCTTGCAGAGTCGGCGAGGAACAGGGGGAGGTTGCGGATAATAATAAGGTCATCCTGCGCGCCGCCAAGCTGGCACGCAAGATGGTAATCTGCTAACCAAAGCTCGGGGTTTGTTTCCCCCGAGTATTTGGTTATGTTGGCCGGCTGTCAGAACCGGGGCGGGAACTTGGCCCTTCGGATGGGCTCGCTGAAGACGTGAGGTCCTGAGGGCTCGGGTGAGGGTTCGCGATCCTCGTCCGAGTCGTAGTGCCCGCCCCGATGGACGCTATAGCCGCGCGCGGCTCCGTCAGTCTTCCGCCGGCCGCGGGCTTGCAGAATGGCTCGGACGTCGACGTCCTTGCCAAGCCGTTGGTGGACTGACGGGGCCCTTAGAGCCTCGGGTCAAACCGAGGCTTCACGCTCGTGGCGTGCTATGCCGCCACGCTGGTGACTTTCAGCGCCACGGTGTCGCGATATTGAGCTTTCCGCCTGGAGGACGGCTGCATCCTCCAGGAGGTCCTTGAGTTGATCCCTGAGCTGTCGTGCTTCCTCGGTGGAGGGCTCAGGTATGCTCCGGAGCAGCATCGCTGCTTCCGCGAGCTTTCGGCTTGCCCGGGGGGCGGCCCTCGGTGTCTCGGCCCCGTCGTCAGCAACGATTCGGGCCTGAACATCTCGGGCTCGACGCCAAGCCACTCCTCCATCGTTCCGCTGCTCGTCGCGCTCCAGCGTAGCTCGCAGCTGGGTGAGGCGCAAGCGGTCCTCGTACATCCGCGCCTCAAACTCCCAAAGCTGCTCTAGCTCCGGGGTTTGAGGTACGGGGCGAGATGTTCCTGCCCCCTGATCCAGCAGCGGGGCTGACCATGCAGGCCGCAGGGCCGCTGGAGGGGGCGTGACTTGTTGGTGCTGGGGTTGCGATGGAGGGGGTACGTCGTCGTTGTCCCCCGAGTGGACGTCCTCCACCCGCCCCTCATCGGGGTGCATCAAGTTGTAGCACTCTCGAGCGGGGTCGATGTAGGACTGGTCCGAGTTGGAGATGACGCTCAGGGTATTCTCCCTCGAGTCGTCGGTGTGGGCGGCGAAGTCCACATTTGCCTAGAACTCGTCGTCATCATCGCTGTAGCTGCGACGAGACGACGAGGTCCGGCCATAACGGTCCCACCCCTCCGAGTGTTCTCGAGGGGTGAGGTTGATGGTGGTATCCGTCCCCCCCCCCCCGCCATGCATCCTGGCACTTTCCCCAGGGGATGATGGTGAGGATGCCACGTGGTCTCCCACGAGGCTATCCAGGCGCTCGAGGCGCTGGACTGGAGTGTCCGACAGTTCGTGCAATAATGCGCGAACTGCACGAACGTGGGCATCCATGGCGGTTTGGAGCCCAAAGAGGGACGATGGCGTTGTTCCCCTCCCCCGTGAGGGCGGAGAGAAAGTTCGGCCGGCGTCGTGTTTCCGCCCTCGGCCGTCCTTCGGGCAATAGGCGGATGCGTGGCCACTGGTGCCGGAGATCCCGGGACAGCGGCTGGTGCAGCATTGGCTCCCCCTGTTGGGGGTGCCTGGTTGGCCGCGTCTCCCGCAGCCAGAGGCTGATTGGCGCTGCTGCGCCTCCTCCTCCTGGTCCGTCGGGAGCGGCGCACAATGTTTCCCCCGTCCTCTGAGGCGGGTGGAAGCGTTGCGGGGTTTCCTTCTCCGGCCGCCTGCTGGGCCGGAGTTAGGACGATGAGGACGCGGGGCCCGGTCGGGCGCAGGTTCATCTCGAGCCCTTGGCCAGTGGCCACGAACTCGAGAGTCCCGAACCGGAGCACCGCGCCAGCGGGAAGCGTGGTGGAGCTGGCCGCCATCCGAAACCTACGTCAACACGCAAAAGGCCCCTACCTGGCGCGCCAACTGTCTGTGCTCGTTTTGGCGAGCGCTAACACCGGCTAGTAACTTATGCTTTGCGGTTGATGTTTCGGATGGTGTGCAAGGAGGAACACGGGAGATTTATACTGGTTCAGGCCAAGAGGGCTCTACGTCCAGTGGAGAGGTGAGTCGTGTTGCCTTGCACCGGGGTGCTTGTAGTAGGGGGTTACAAACTGAGTCGAGAGAGGGAGAGTATCCCAAGTCTCTTGTGCGCGGAAGAGGATGCTTTCGTATGCGTATAGTTGTGTTGTGTGTATGTGGGTGTCGTGAACTTGGTGAATCTCTATCTGTGACTGGCCTCTGCCCTCCCTTTTATAGTTACAAGGGAGAAGCTAGAGTTACATGTGGTGACCTATGATGACGATACTCGGCATGGTGGGAGCAGAGGTGATTAGTGGCTATCGTCAGCCACGCCATCGTCTTGGCGCTTCGGCGATATGGCTTCGGTCATTCGACTGATCTTCCACTGTTCGATCGTTGAGTTCCAAGGTGGCACAGTGTATGGGACGTGGCTTGCTGCGTGGCGGTGCATCACGGCGTCGTGTCTGGTCTTGCACAGTACAACGAGAAGACTGGTTGACTTTCAAAGATTGACTCCCGAGGCTCGGGAGCCTTCCTTGCCGTCGGAAGCGTGACGGGACGGGTCATTAGGGGTGTCCTCCCTCGGGCGTGTTTTCCTCTCATGTGCGGTACTTTCCCGAAGGGCGAACGGCCCTGTCGCTACATTGCCCATACTCCCGGGTCGGCGGGACAGCCGTCACCTCTCCTGTCCCCACGAGAATCGTGCGTTATGGGCAGGAGCTATCGCTGTCGTAGTTGGAGAATCTCTTCGTCAGCAAGGGGCGTCATCCGGTTGACTGTCCTTGGGACGGAGTGGAAAGAGTGGAACCGTTGCATCGGTCACCGGATGAGGTATGGCAGTTGGTATGGAGGACGTGCACGAGCGGGGTGCCGTCACCTTGCGGCGTTCAGTCAGTGGGGCCGCGCCTGTAAAGTGGTCAGAGGGGTCTCTTGCGGTCCAAGATTGCCCTGCTGACGTTGATTGTGCATTGGATGCCTTAGAGGGTTCGCGCTCGAGGGAGATGAGGAGGCTCGGGCGAATCGGAGATTTAACGCCCAAGGATGCCGCTGTCCCGAACCCCCTCATGGAGGCTCGGGCGAATCAGGAGATTTGGCGCTCGAGGGTGCCGCTGTCCCGAGCCCTCTTGTGAAGGCTCGGGCAAATCGTAGATTCGGCGCCCGAGGGTGCCGTCCGGCCTTACGTGAGGCCACTTTGGGCCTTCTCGTGCATATGCGTAGCCTTCGTGGGCTTCAGCTGGCCTTATTTGGGCCAGGTTGCGCTGATGTTGCTTGTTTTTGCGTTGAAAGTTCGGGTACCCCATACTTTGGTACCCGACAATTGGGCACTTGATAACCATAAACATCTATCTCCTCGGAACCTCTCTGGTCGCTCACCAGACGTAGCGACCCACACTGTCCGGTGTGGCGTCCGATCACCCTGAGCAGACAACCACACTGACCGGACGTAGGAATATAGTACTTCTGGTGTGTCCGGTGCGGCTTCTGGTCGACTTGACAAGCACCTCATTGTTGGACTGTACTGGCCGAACACATCCCTCAGCATCCAGTCAGAGGGAAATGGCTCAAACTTCTCTAAAACGAAAACTTTGCAAAACGAAGGTTGTTCCACTAGATCTCTGGACTATCCTGGAGCTTTCTAGTACTAAGTTTGGCATGTGTGCACCACACCTAAACCATTAGTCTCACCTAGGTCAAGCTACTACTTCCATACCCAAAGATAAAATAAAGTTCTAAACTAATCTAAATGTCTCTCAACTCCAAACGATACTTAGAACTAGACTATCCTTAATCTTGTCATCCATCAATAGAGGCATGAAAACCATTATAGCCCAAAGAACCGCCATTATTGTGATCTAATTTAATTTATCTCTACGAAATACATGTTAGTCACAATAATTTTACGTTGTCATTAATCACCGAAGTCCTATACAGGCCAAGATGCTTTCAGCACCGGCCACTACAACATCATGCGTGGCTGCGGAGCAACTCGAGCCAGAACGAGCGTTGAGGGCCACAATGAGAAAGCGCAGACAGTGTCTTACGACAAAAATCAGCGTATGGACAGTGGTTGAAGAGGAGGGCATGCAAAAAATCATTTCTCCCACCTTCTCTCTTCACAAACACGAGAAATTAATAAAATAATGATTGCAATGTATTACGGCAAAGAATCTAAATTTTATAATGGTACTAAGTCAATTTCTGTGTTGACGATGCCTAACAATAAATTACAGGTTTATCTAGTGTCCCTAAGCAAAATTTTCTTACAACAATTATTGGGCATGAATGCTAGAACAACACCAATGGTCAAAGTTGTAACTTAGCCACATGAACGTGCAACTGCAAGGACCAAAATCAGGTCTGTTCATGCACACACAGATTGAAACAAATTTGGAAATTGCACCGCATATAAAAATTTTGTCCATGGGCATTTGGTGAACGCACACCGCTACGCCAGCAAATCGCCGCGTTTGATTTATCCGTCACTCTTGCGATTGGTCGGCAATTGTGACGAGGAGCTGAACCAGCTCGAGTGGCCACGAGAGCATCACCATGTGGTCGGCTCCGGTGATCTCCGTCACCTCGACGCCGGGGCTCTGTGCCACCATGCAACGCTGGAACTCCGCAGGGAGGCCGCGGTCTTCCTCCACCACGACGAACACGCGCCTCGCCGACCCGTACCGCTCCTCCGTGAGCAGCTTCTCATCCCTCATCACCACCTCGTCTGGGTTGCCTGTGGTGAATGAGTTCGCCGGCTTGATCAACATCAGACCAAGAGTCAAGTCCTACGAGCAAAGAGAGTTTATTTTTCCTTTGGTTCCAAGAAAAGGTAAAAACAACAAGAACAAGGCTACATAGAGATTGTGCCCATTATTATGGCTTTTAATTAAGGTGCTCATATAATATATATGTTCCACAATCTCAAAATCAAGTGATTCTCAATCTCAAAAAAAATATAATATGTTCCAAACAGCAATGCTAATTTATTTATGTATTTTAATTATTAATAAGGCTACATGAAAAAAAAACAAGGATAGGGATATGGAGCGACAGAGGGTGAATAAAAAAAGCGCGCGACCCCAACCGACTCAGCGACTAAGCCCCACGCAGCCACGTTCCTACCCATGCGGCCATCGAGCAACCCTAGCCCCGCCCCATGCCCTACCAGAATGCATTATGACTAATGGGCAGCTAACCTGGACTCAAATTTTTTTTAAGAAAAATAAAAAATTCTATAACTCTTAAATGGTCTATCCATTTTCAATTTTATTTTTACCGGTGTGCATTACATGATGAGACCAGCAAAATAGATCTCGTTTGCATATGTTTCAAAGAATTATATTTTAGTAGTAATTTATGTGCTAAAATATGTGCTAAGAGATTTATTAAAGGAGTTACCATTATGTTATACTAAAATTGCTAAAACTAAAGTTTTTACGTATTAGGCACATTGTTTTTATCATCGGAATATAATAAAATTGTTACACTATGGTAGTAGCCATTTATTATAGTATTTTAAGAGCATATTATATGGATCGAGCTACTAGTGAGAGTTTGTTTATATATAGAAAAACAGTAATTCATATAGAAACAACACAAACTAGCTACCAACTAAGAGAATTTAACCTAAGAACAAGTTATTAAAGCAACCGTTACATAAGTTGCCAATCGAAGGAGCAAGGTATTATATAATCCATTGCAAAAGAGTCGAGAAATGCGAAGAGCTGCCAACCATGAGCAAAACACTATGAAAACAAAAGAAACAATTAAGCGAAAACTAAATATTTAAAAGCAGGAAATATTAAAAAAACAATTAATATGCACGATTTAGGTCGACATTTGAAACTTTCTAGCTTACTAAACAACTGAATAGAAAATTGAACTAAAACTGACAAATAGATGCTGAAAAACTAAGTAGACACAACAAAATGCTGAAACTAAAATTACCAGAAACATCCCAACTTGTGTGTGCCAAGTTTGATTTTAAAGCTTGTTACAATTTATATTGTGAGCAAGGGGCAAGGCCGTAAAATGGCAAATTCAGGAAATTATGACTTGCAAACATATGAAAATTAAAATACTAAAGTAGACACAATGAAAAACAAAAAAAATGAAACATATCATATGAAACTAAAATAACTAGAAACTAAATGATATTGGCAATTATAAAACTGAAATAACCAGAAAACAAAACTAAATCATAACCACCAAAAAAATTAAATGCAAAAAATGAAACTCATAACTCATTTAAATGAAAGTAAAAGAAAAAAATGAAAACAACAAAAAAGGGACTAAAAGAAACATTGAAACAAATAAATAAATAAATAAATATATATATATATAGACACACACACACACACACACAATAAAAGTATACAAATATTAAAATTCAAAGGATACTAAAACAATCAAATAAAACAAAAAAGTAAAAAAATAAAGTATTGCCGCACAAACAGAATACAGAAAAAAAAAAAAAGAGGAATCATGAATAGATATGTATGCATCATCGATAGAACATTCTGGTTCTGGAGAAGAATTTTCTACGATGAATCATTAACTGTTCTTTGAACACTCGAGCTACAAATACACGTATCGAATCTCTTTGATTCTCTGAACCACTCCATGGTACGAGTAGTATGTATATTGTTCCGCCGTGACCGTGATGGGCCAGGAGCGCGACGCGATCCCCGCGGACAATTAACTTCACGGTAAAACAGCAACGCTAAGTGTTACCTCTGGTGGGCTGAGATGGTAAAGCCTTTGGGCCATAAAGTTAGGTCCAAAGATAAATGGATTGCCCTTGATTTCTGGATTCTCTTGTTGGAGGTCCTTTGAGTCCATGAAGAAGTCCGGCCCAACAAATGCTAATAACTGAGAACAGTGTGAAAGAATAATTAAATAGCAGTCGGTGCCTTATTATTAATTAATACTAAACTAAGCCATTGAACATTCGCGTTAGATCACAGTAGAATAGAAAACAATCAATGATCACGTCACCTCGTCACTGGTGGCGGCCATAGGACGTCCGACGGCTGGCATGGACGCGGTCACGAACACGGCGGCGGCGACCTTGTCCGGGAACCTCTCCATGGCGAGCGCGACGCTGTAGCCACCGTGGCTGTGCGCGACGAGCACGACCTGCTCCCCGGCCGGCAGCGCGGCCACCGCGTCGAGCAGCGGCCGCGAGTACTCCTCGAAGGTGTGGACGTCGACGAGGCGCGCCGGGTGCGCGCCGCAGCCGGCCATGTCGAGCGCCGTGGCGCGGTGGCCGGCGCGCCGCAGCGCCGTTGCCACCTTGTACCAGCACCACGCGCCGTGGCACATCCCGTGCACCAGCATGAAGTGGTGCCGCCGCTGCTTGGCCTCCATAATTGGAGTGCGGGGTCCTTGGCTTGCAGGGCCCCGAGATGTAACTAGGTTTCGCAAAATGGAAGTCCTGAGTAAATTAAAAGGGTCTCCGATCCATCCAAATGATGAAAGATTGCTTGTTCCGAACGACACTGACAGTGTCCAAAGGATCCAGTTTCTATGCCAGTCGTTTTCACGCGATTGGTGTGCTAATTTAGGCATTGGTTGAGTGGTTATGCACGTCAAGTCAAACGAGTTGGATACTCTGCTGCTACTCAGCTTGGCATCGATCTAGGCTCTTTTTTATGAACTCCCTAATGCCTATGATTCCTCGCGGCAAATAGGGACCTCTAGCCCTCGCTGTTGCTTCTTCATTGGTGCGTCTCAAAGGTAGTTGTAGTGACCGATATATATCTATATTACTTCTGTACTCCCTCCACCTCCAATTGAAAGTCATTCTAAAAATTTTCCAAAAATTTTAAGCGTCAAAGTATCTCAACCTTGACAATTTTATATGATAAGATGATAATAATATCTACAATATCAACTAAGTATCATTAGATTTTTCTTAAATATATTTTTATAATACACTTATTTGGTATCATAAATTTTTTTATTTCTCTCTATAATTTTAACCAAACTTGAGATACTATCATTCTCTAAGATTTTTCAAATGACTTACATTTTAGAATGGATGGGGTATTCACTGTAGTAAATATTTATCTAAAAAATAAAATATTAAATAAATTAAAATAAATAGTTTAAAATGGAAAGATTTAGATCCCTTCATGTACTACAATTTTGGTTTCGATTGTTTCCCATCTGAGATCATTTGAATAATTCAAAAAATATAAATTTTAAAACTGTTAATCTTAAAAATAAGTCCTAAATGGTTTCAAATAAAAGGTTTTCAACTATAAAGCTATACATCTTGAAATATTATAACTTTGGTTTAGATCATAATACACCCAAGGTACTTTAAAAAACTAAAAAATGAATTTCAATATCTAAAAACATAAAACATGATTTATATATGCACAAAATAATTTCAAATGAAAAAAAAGTTAGTCAACTGCAAAGTTTGCCTAACCCATGCACCAGCATGAAGTGGTGGCGCCGCTGCTTGGCCTCCGAGGCGGCGGCCATTGGCGTGCGGGGTCCTTGGCTTGCACGGCGCAAACATAACTTGTTTCGCAAAATGAACGTTCTGACCAAATTTAAAGGGTCTCCGACGACCAAATTTAAATTTCCGGCTGTGCTGCGTGCCCGCAATGGAAGATGGCAAGAGGAGGAGGAATAAGATGACAAGTGGGACCCATACGTCAGTGACAGGAGATGGGCTTCAATGAAATATACGTATTCATACACACCTACAGCTGGGCCCAACTTGTTTTCATACATATTCAGTGGCATTCTTGTTTCAAACGAAGAATTGTAATGGTATCCTTCAAAATAGGTGAATAGTAATGGTATATTTTCAAAGTTCAAAAATTGTAATGGTATGAATCCAAATAACCTTAAATCTTAGAATAAATCGATGAAGCGCCATGCCAAGTTGTGGGTTTAAATCTAGGTGAGCAGGTTCCAATAAAAAAACCTAACCAACTAAGGTGTGAGTTTGGACCTAAAACTATCACCACCAAGTATGGGACTTCAAAAAAGGATGATGGACAAAAAAAAAAAATGGACGCAGACATTGTAAAACCGAAACAGTTGGCACTCATATTAAATTCAAAGTTAATTATAGTAAATTTAAAATACTGAGTTAATTGTGTTTTTATCAAAATTATTTCCATAGCGCTGAACTGGTCAATTACGAAGTTTGTCATAGAAGATCCAAACTCTTGTAGTCAGGGGCGGGCCCACCAGTTTTCAACAGTGATTGATCAAGCATTTATCGAAAAGAGAAGAAATTAAAGGAAAGGAATAGATCTAAGGGTGCGTTTGAATGGGAGGCAAGGTGGGATGGGACGGACCCGTCTCAGTTTTCAGGGGTGGGACGATCCTATCTACTGTTTGGTTGAGAAGGAACGGGATGACTCTGTTTTTTGTTTGGTTCGAAGACATAAAATGTGGGATGAGTGGCCTGACATGTGGGACCCATCTGTTAGTCTCTTACTATTTATTATTTCTTTCCTTTTTCCTCTCCTTTTTCCTACCAGAGAAACTCCTCGCAAAAAAATGGCCGATCGGCCTCACAGCACGGTGGCAGCGGGCGCACACGCATGCACGGAGGCGGGGCCGCGCGCTCACCCGCGCCGGTGCCGGGCCCATGCTCGGCTAGATCACACCTACGCAGAGGCGAGGCCGCGTGCTCGCCCGCACGCTCACCCGCAGCGGAGGGTGGCCCGAGCTCGGCTGGAGTACACCGGCGGCGGCGACAGACCAGAGCTTGTGGATCTGGGGGCGCGGATCTCACTCGGACCTGTGCGGAGGCTGCGGCAGCGGCGGGCCCGAGCTCGGTGGAGCACTCGTCGGGCGCTCGCCGGCAGAGCTTGACCGAGCGCTCGTCGGAGAAGACACGCCCCTGCTCGCCCTGTCTTGCTCGTCGGAGGAGGCGTGCCGGTGGTGGAACCGACCGGAGGAGCGCTACTCGCGAACTCGTCGGAGGCCGTGCCCGTCGCTGCTCGCCCGCCCTTGCGCGCCGTCCCATCTCGTCCCACCCCGTTCGCCCGATTCGGAGGGACAGGGGCGTCCTGGAGCAGAGAGGAATATTCCTCTCAAGGACCATCCCACCTCAAGCTGCCCTCAACCAAACACCTCAAAAGAGGGATTATCCCACCCCCCATCCTACTTCATCACACCAACCAAACACAAGTGTATGCAGGCATGTGCGGACGGGTGAGGCCGCGGGCTAGCTGGGATGGGATGGGGACGGAGTCCAGGTGTCACGGCGATTGTTGGTGCCTTGAAGCCTAAAACCATGGTTGTCTAGAATCCACGTTTGTTTTCACCTCCAGCGAACAAAGCCTTAGATCGTTGGCTTGTTATGTGAATATTTTTTTGGGTGCAAATTCTGATGTGGATAGAGAAAAAAAAATGACCGTGGGTGAGTAAAATTATGGCGGGATATAGTATAATTTGTTTATTATTAGTATAGATATAAATTTGTAAAATTATTTCAACCTCCCGCGTTCAGAAAAGAACAGAGTATAGGCTCGTGGGCATGTCCCATTCCAGCAGCTCCCTCCACCACTTCCTCCGCCACGTTTGCTTCCCTCCGGACCCGCACTTCCTCCCCACCGCGTTCAAGTCATGCCCGACACTGCCGGTGGCCCGAGCTCTCCACGCCGCCGCCGAGGTGACCGGCCTCGTGCGGGACCCCTTCGTCGCCTCCTCACTCCTGCACGCCTATCTCCGCCTCGGCACCACGGCCGACGCCCGCGCGGTGTTCGACGGAATGCCGCGCCCGCAGAGGACCGTGGTCGGCTGGAGCGCGCTGGTCGCGGCGCACGCGGCGCGCGGGGACGCCGAGGGCGCCTGGCGCCTGCTCGAGGAGATGCGGCGGGACGGCGGCGTGGAGCCGAACGTGATCACCTGGAACGGGCTCGTGTCTGGGCTCAACCGCAGCGGGCTTGCCCGGGACGCGGCCGTGGCGCTGGCGACGATGCACGGGGAAGGGCTCCTGCGTCCTGACGCCACGGGCGTCTCGTGCGCGCTCTCTGCTGTTGGGGACCTCGGTCTGGTCTCGGTGGGCGAACAGCTGCACGGATACGCGGTGAAGGCAGGTTGCAGGGTTGACGCCTGCGTGGTCACCGCCCTCATTGATATGTATGGAAAGTGCGCCCGGGCTGCGGAGATTGTTCAGGTGTTTGATGAGTCCAGCCACATGGATGTTGCTTCCTGCAATGCCCTCATCGCGGGGCTATCTCGGAACACGCAGGTCTCCGAGGCACTAAGGTTGTTCAGGGAGTTTGTTGGCCGGGGAGTCGAACTGAATGTCGTGTCCTGGACCTCGATTGTTGCTTGTTGCGTGCAGAACGGTAAGGATTTGGAAGCTGTGGAAGTTTTCAGGGAAATGCAGGCACAAGGGATTCAACCAAACTCTGTCACTATCCCTTGTGTGCTGCCGGCGTTTGCGAATGTTGCAGCTCTGACACATGGGAGGTCAGCGCACGGTTTTGCTCTCAGGAAGGGCTTTCTCGATGATGTTTATGTGAGCAGTGCGATGGTGGACATGTATGCAAAGTGCGGCAGGGTTAAGGATGCGAGAACAATATTTGACGCAATGCCATCTCGGAATGTGGTGTCATGGAATGCGATGATTGGTGGCTATGCTATGCATGGAGAGGCTGTGAATGCAGTTCAGTTGTTTCACTCAATGCTGATGAGCAAACAGAGGCCTGACATGGTCACCTTCACCTGCGTGCTTGCTGCTTGCACCCAAGCTGGCCTCACAGAGGAAGGGCGTCACTATTTCAAAGAAATGCATAATGAGTATGGTGTTTCTCCGAGAATGGAACATTATGCATGTATGGTTACTCTTCTAGGACGTGCTGGTAAGCTTGATGAGGCATACGATCTCATAAGTGATATGCCATTTGAGCCAGATGGTTGTATTTGGGGTTCATTATTAGGCTCTTGCCGGGTTCATCACAATGTGGATCTGGCTGAGGTTGCAGCAGAAAAGCTCTTTCGTCTTGAGCCAGAAAATGCTGGTAATTATGTCCTGCTCTCTAACATTTATGCTTCTAAGAAAATGTGGGATGGGGTTAATAGAGTTAGAGAGATGATGAAGGATGTAGGCTTGAAGAAGGAAAAGGGCTGTAGCTGGATTGAGATCAAGAACAAGGTGCATATGTTGTTGGCTGGTGATGATTCACACCCTATGATGGTTGCGATAATTGAGAAACTAAAGCAGCTTAATGTTCAGATGAGGAAGCTGGGCTTTGTACCAAGCACAGATTTTGTACTACATGATGTGGAGGAACAAGAGAAAGATGATATCATTGCTGTTCACAGTGAGAAGCTAGCTGTCGCTTTGGGACTCATAAGCACTAGCCCAGGAACAACCCTTCGGGTAATAAAGAACCTCCGAATTTGTGGTGACTGCCATGAGGCAATGAGATTTATATCATCTTTTGAGGGGAGGGAGATATCTGTTAGAGATACAAACAGGTTCCATCACTTTAGGGGTGGAAAATGTTCCTGTGGGGATTATTGGTGACCCTGCTTTTGCTTTCCTGCAATACTATTTGCACAACATGATGAGGTTGTCAATGGAACATTGCATTCATTTCTGGGCTTTTTCCATAACGTAATTGTTTCACTGTCAATTAGGCCTGACTGTATATGTCAAAAGGGAGAAGAAAATTCGATATTATACATTATGCACTGTAGAGGAGAAAAAACAAGACTAATGCATTATGCGACAACAGCTGTTGTGTACTGGCGAATATTTTTATCCCAATACATATTTGTTTCTATTGACGCGAAAAGTTGGACGCGCTCTAGATACACTTGCAAGCTGGCCGATCTTGAAAAAAGGTTGGGCCTGGAGGCCTTGCTTGGCTTTGACATGAGATTGGTCAAATCGATGGACCGAGGGCGTGCCAGTCAATTTGATCTGTAATTGATAAGGAGAGAATATTGATAGTAATTTAAGACAGTATGTTGATGTTACTCGGCTTTGGAAGCCAGTGAGTAAGGTTACCAACTAAATAGTCAATATTTAGCATGTTCATGGTTAAAAGAAGTCAAAGATAAAGAAATCGGCTACTTCTGGTGATAAATACATGAAGAATAGGAGCCAATAACTATAAAGCATGGCAGTCTTGTATTAGTTAACCGATCAAATCAGAAACAAGTTTAGTACCTGAAATTATCTGTAATTATGCGAAAGATCAGCACTGAGTACTGAGAAAATCAGCTAAAATAGCTGATTCTTGTTGTTTTGTCATAACAGGATTATAGCATGTGAACAATCGACCGTCTAATGCAAATGGATCTGTAAACAACCTAGATTTAACTGGTTATCATTGTGAGTGAGGTTCAAATGGATTGATACAGCTATGACAATGATAACAATTAAAGCTACGAAATCCATGGAAACGCTTGCATATAAACAGTTTTATGAAAACATGTTATGTATGTGCAGGTACAGGGAATAAGCTAAACAACCAATTTAAGCATAGCAAACAAACTAAGTGCATGCCTTAACCATGAACAAGATTACCAATTACTATTTCCAATCTAATGTCTCGCCAAGTGAGGTTTGAACATTGATACAACTATGGGAGGGTCATTAAATTAGATCCAATAACTAACTCATCAAAGTCAAAATATGCCTCTATATGCGTGCACGTTTGATCTAGATTGACATAAAATGGTCGATCTAACAGGACAAGTCGTCAACTGCAAAATTAAAGAGTGACCTAGCTCAAGAGACTGACTAATCAAATAAATATAAAACCGATCTACCTCTATCTTGATAAAATGGTTGATATTATTTATAATAAGATCGATAACCGGTGAATCTGCTCAAATCAGAAAGATACATCTTACTAAATTCTAGTAGATTCGATAATCGGTGAACTTGTAAATTTGATAACTATTGATATTGAGCTAGATAGCGAACTATTTAACACAAAATCCACAACTTTGATCTATACTATGACTCATAAGAAATCAAGCGGATTGATACTTACGAATAACGATACAGATCGACAACTAACTTGATTATACTAGTAAAAATTCGGATGGACTGATGCAACATTACAAGTATAACACAAGTCGTGAGGATACTCACAAATAAGCCAAAGGTCGGACAATGCTGATGCAGCCCTGCTGGTCGAAAAACTCGCCGAAATACATTGTACTCCTACTCCTAAACTTACCGACAGATGCGACATTACTTGTTTAATAGGAATGAATTAACAAACTTTCTCTGTGGTATATCTGCAGAATAGAAATTCATGGTCTGTCTTCTCGGCCAATAATGGTGTAGATATTGTGTACATTTTTACTGCTGCAAGACAGTTTGTACCCCGTAGAGTGAACTTAAGTATGTAGCTCAAGTCAATAGTAGCTCCCGAGTCTTTGGTTCCAGCAATGTGCCTCGCTTCTGAAGATTTTTGAGAAACCTGGATCCGAATGGACTAATCCGAGTTATGTGGTTCAGATTAACAAAGTTTTTACTGGATATGAATATTGCAATCTGTTTGTTTTCAATTTTATTTGTTGTTATATGTTGCTTTCTAATTGTCTGATTCATCTATTCATTTTCTGCATTTTTATGTAGAAAAAAGTCTACTTAGCCCCCTCAACTATTGGTAGTTGTTTATTTCACCCCCTCACCTATAAAACCAGGTATATTTTACCTCTCAAACTATTGAAAACCGTCTAAATAAACCCTTGAGACGGTTTGAAGATGGTTTTTCTAATGTGGCATATTCAAATTCTATATAACCCTCAACTATAAAACATGATATTATAGCCCGTAAAACATCTGATAACTCGTACATCTAGCTTCTCTTGATTTTGGTGCGATTCTTGATGATCTCTTTTGTGTCTGTTGACTGGACCAGATTTGGGGGCATTTATGAAAATGCAGAGGATCTGAATGAAACTGATTGAACACAGGTATCCTCTATTTCTTTTAGAGGAACAACAGAAGATCCGTACTTGTACTTGTAGCTTGTCTTGATTTTGGTGTGATTCTTGATGATCTCTTCGGTGGGATCTATGAAAGTAGAGAGGATCTCAATGGAACTGATTGAACAGGTATCCTCTGTTTCTTTCAAAGGAACAACAGGAGATCTGCAAACTCAGCAACAAAGGAAAGGAAAAAAAAAGATATCTAGATGTAACACAAACACAACACAAGATACAAAGACATAATTACATAATCGGGATAATCTCTCCTATGTGTTTAGCTCGTGCAGCGTACGAAAGCCTCGCCTCATCCTTGACCTTGGAAATGATGTCTTTCGCATAAGAGTGTAAACAGTAAAAACAACTCTGGGTTTCTTTCTTTCCACAACTCCCAAGCAACAAGTAGTGACAATGATCGGCCTCCTCTAGGGCCTGTTTGTTTTTAGTGCCTAAACAAGAGTCTTACCTTTAATCACATGGTGTTTGGTTTGTTAGGCTAAAAGGTACAAAAAGCCATTAAAGCTACTATTAAGACTAAAAACCCTTCTTACCTTGTTTTTCTCCTCTCGCACCCTCCCCCATAGCAGGTGCTCCCTCATCCACCTCAATGTGCAGCCTCCGACCCTAGTGTCCTCCTCCCACCCTGGCGGCCTCTCCACACGAGTTTGATCAGCTTGTCCAAAGTGCCACAAATTGGGCAATTTGCTATTTGGAGGTGATTGCCAAGATGATGATGTCTCTGATCCATGTGTCGTTTCCAAGCCTACTCTCTAGACTGTACATTCCTATACTTCGGCTCGCTAATGGCGAAAATTAATGGCTCTAGGTCTTTTGGCCATTTTCGATCAAGCCAGGTAGAGTACCTGTTGACACTTCTTAGCGCAACCACCAGAGACAGGGTGTTAGGCTCTCTCTGATAACGGCACCAGAAGTGGCCCAAAGGGTATTTCTTATGTCTATTGGATAATTCCGCAAGCGTACAGAATATACCGCTATAACACTTCACCCGGGAGTATTCCAAGGTATCTTTATTTATTTTTATCCCAAGGGAAAGCGGTTGCTAGGAATAATTAATAAAAAGAAAGAGAGATCCTTAAGTCTATACCAACTTAGTAGCAACTAGTGGTAGGGGGGTAAATCGATAGGTAGAGGAAAGGGTAATGACACCAACACACAACAAGTATTAAGATAACTAAAAGATAACTAGTAGAGTATAACTAGGTGGGAGGACAACAAGTGAGTATAAGACTCCTATGACACTTACTTTACTCTTGTGACTTACCCTATCAAATAGATGACTTATACTAAGATAGTACCTTACCACCGGTGTGCAGGGGGTAGTGTGAGACAGTAGAGGACAAAACCTCTACCCGAAGCGCCTACACTCTTATGGGAGCCTACCTTTTAAGAACTTGCCTAAAACACGTGGAGGGATACTAAGACTAGACAGGGCTGTCACCACCTGCGAGCACCCACAAACAATCCGTGCGACAAGCGGTAATCAAAGGCAAGATCTAGTCTAAGCACCATGCTTACACTAAGTCTCACTATTCTACCTGTGTACCAACAACTAGAACACCCTATGACAGGCGATGAACTAACACACGTTGAGTTGGGACAAGATCACTATCAAGTATAAAACAACTATGAAATAAGGCAAGACACAACAATACTATAAAGAATAGTAAAGACTAAGTAAGAATTTAGTGAAGTAAAGTAAAGATAATATTTATTGAAAAGGATAAAGTCTTACAGAAGGAAAGATATAAGAGCTATACCAGACTCTCCAGCAGACGACTCCGGAGACTCCGAGCGTAGCTCGACTCGACTCTAACTCCCACACTAGACTAATACTACTACTAAAGAGTAGAACTCTAGCTTGCTTCTTGAGTTGTATGGTGTATGGTGTGTCTTGAAGAGGAGTGGGCAGCCTCTATTTATAGTGGAGATTGGAGGGATGCCACGTCAGCGATCTGTGTGCTCCTCAACTCTCCACCCTTGGATCCACCGCCTTGTAACCGCCTCAAGATGGACGGCTTTGGCAATTTAAGCACATGGGAAGCATGCTTGGAGTCGGTGGAGGCCAACCGACCTGGCTGGGCACCAGGGGGGGGCGGCCGACCCCCCTATGACTGGTGGGCCCAGCCAGGGTCTTCTAGAAGGAGTCCCCACCAGTCAGGGAGTGTGCAGGTGGCTTGGGCCCACCATCAATGGTTCGGCCGACCCACCCCTGGTGGGCTGGGTCCACCAGCGTGGTCCCATCTGTCATAGACTCTTCCCATTTGTTGGTTCTATCTTGGTTGCTTCGTTTCATGCCTCAATCCGTGTGCCTTTGATCTCCACCGTTGAATGAAAGCACAGGTTGATCCGATGGATGAAATGATTTGGTTGGAGTGTCACATGGATCCTGCTACGTCACCAGAGCCAGGTGGGCCCCATGGCCAGTTCGGCCGACCCATGGGTGGGCCCACCCTTGGCTCTGATCTCCTCTATTTGATGTTGTATGCAATGTGTTGAAAGGTGGTGGCCTGGGACAACATATCATAGTTCGGCCGAACCATGTAATTAGCCCCTAGCTGCTCACTTTTGCACTGATTTGGTGTTCCCTGCAATCACAAGCTAAGAGTACATGTGGAACTAGTTATTGATAAAATATGCACATGATATGTTTATCTTCCCTTAAATCCGAGACCTGTTGACGGTGTTTGAATGTGAAAGTTTAGGGTATATCCACCATCAACAAGATCCCCCAAGCCTAACCTTTGCTCGTCCCGAGCAAATAATTAAACTTAGCCTCGGTGGATCAGGAGTTGCTACTATGTTCATATTTCAATAATACCATGTGTACAACTAAGTACTTCTCTTTTGAATGGAAAAATTGGCTATAGAAATTCACCCATTTTACCTTAGTCCTTTATGGGGCTAATGACTTTCCCTTTGCCTTAGGTGGTTGAGAGACAGAACAGTTTAACTTGAGCACTACTTTTCTCATTCTTTGCAAGTTTCATACTGGAGGTTTTAACAATGTTTTGCAAAAGAAAACTTAATGTTCCTCATATGGTTCTCTCATGTCGCTCGAATGGTGTATGATTCCTTACCAAGGCATAAAGTAAATGTTGCCTTCTAGTTATCATCCTACTTCTAAAAATGGCTTATGTGGAGCTTAAGGTAGGAATGAAAGAATATAGCATACTTACTTTGCATATGTTGTAGAGTCAAAGCTTGGATCCAAAGAGAGAAGTGTCATGCCCTTAGATCAAGATGTGCAAGTGTGGAATATAATGCTCCTCTATTTGAGTTGTATCTCTCCCTAATAAATTTTAGAGACATGGCCATCATTTTTCTTTTATTTATGAGCCTAGACTTACTCAAATATTTTTTTATTTTCTTTTCTATGGACTTTCTTGTGTCCATCTTTCTTTCTTTTTATATTCATTTTGCATAGCCCTTTTTGTCTCTACTACTATAATGGACTAAGAGAGATTTTCTATGACTTTAACACATGGAGCATTTATTTGGTGGAAATGAAAGGCATGTGGTTGCGTACTTCCAGTGTAGAAGCAGCATATATATGTGGCGTGTATGTGATCTTGATCTTGGGAGCATGATAAGACTCTCAATAAGGGTCAACAAGACTTGACAACACTCAATACATAGCAAATAGCTTATGTGGAAGGTTTTAGTCATGTATAACATATATGGCTGTGGTAGGAATTTATTACCATTGAGAAACAATAAGGTTTTGATTGGTTTAGAAATAAATCTCCAGTAATCATCCATGCTTAGAACAATATTATAGTAGCTCTTGTTTTACTATATCATATCTCACAACAACTTAGACTTAGTTCTTAGCACTTAGCATCCATAAAGTTTTCAGGTTCATGATGATTTAAATGAGCCAAGTAATCCATACTCAAAGAAATACTAAGATGTAAACTAGGCATTAAAGAAACATTAACAGAGCAACTATTCATCATTTCCATGAGGAAGTTAAACATTCATGAGACATATGGAAATAAGGAAATATTTTTGGTATTTTATCTTATGCATTTTTTTAATATGCAATAAATAATGTAAATAGCTAGGAGAGAATACTTACCTTGGTCGGGGAGAGGATCTCCTCCAAGCTTGTCCTTTTGCTCATTGTGGTGGCGGGTAGTATTGGAACTATCCCGCCCAGCGTTGTGCTTCTTCATCTTGGATAGCTTGCAATAGTTGAGCATTTTGTTGTGCCATATTCAGAGTTGCGTCTTGCTCAACTTGCATTGCGCCCATGTCACTGATGAGTTGGTCCATTTCCGATCCTAGGCTTCAACGACCCCTCGCCCGTGTGGACGGACGGGGAGTGCGCACTCTTGGAGTGTGCTGTTGAGGCTGTTCCGTGGACCTTGAAATGTCCATGGAACTTGCCTCATCGCCTTCTTCTTCATATCTCCCTGCACCTCGTGATGTTCCACCTTGCTCAAATTGAGCGGCTTGTGACATGCTCCTTGTCACCCTTCTTGGTCCTGCAACATTTTGGCCTTTTGCTTCTCGGTCCTAATTTATGGTTAGCGTGCGCAGCGCATATAACCGACGCCTCTCACAAGGGAGAGATATTTCGGCTGTATGGCCGGGATAAATTATTTTTATGTCACCATTTTTATCTCTTTTTAGGACTTGAGTGCTTATGAAGAAATCTTCGGTTACAACATCTCTAGAAGAAGTATTGTATTCAAAGTAATGTTTTCCATCTAGTAAGTCCATTGTTTCCGCGATGCGCGTGATAAAAGAAGTGAAGAATATGGGCTCGCTTCTATGGAAAATAACAAGCCAAAAGTGCACTAACATCTTAGCAGGTGAAACTTTTATTTTCTTTGTCATGGCATAGAGCAGTCATCATTATAAAGAACTTGCACATTAGAGCCAGGAAGAAAAGTTATAGCCATCCAATATCGGATCAAGCGCAAAGTAGGATTATGAATTTCATTGGTTTTACAGTCAGAGCAATCATTAGATCCTGTTATAACTTTTCAAAATTCAGCTTTATTAAATCTTCTTGTTGCATTAACAAGATCTAGATGACAGTCATTATCAAAACCAAGTGCCATGCTAAAAACTCCCCATGTTAAATTATGGTCTTGATTAAACATGCGGAAGTAGACATTATTTTTAGTGGCTTGTAAAGAACATAGAAATTCAATGGTGAGCTTTTCTATTCCAAGTTTTTGCACTTTCCAAAAACTTCCCCAACCGATTGTATTAAAAATAGTATTGAATTCCACGGTCATACCCGTGCTGTCCAAAAGGACAGGGTCGATGATGCCGGTATGTTCATACCCTCGTTGTCGGATGGAGGTGTACCTTTGGTACTCTTCTTGATTTAGCATGAGGCCGCTCTCGGGATCGAACGTCCTCTCGGAAGGCACTCTAAAGCTTCTTCTTGGTTGGGCTTCTCTTCCTTCATCTTCATCATGGCGGGGTCGTCGGGAGGAACTCCCTACGACTCTCTTGGCTTTCTTGAGTGCGGAGGAGAACTTCTTTATCCTGCAACAATGTGCTAACACAAGAACACACTATGACAACAGGGATTAGCATTAGCGTTAGCGTTAGCTATCCCTCTGTTAGTAGTCTTTGCAGGGTATGGTTACCTCCGCAAACAAGATTTTGAGAACAAAGATGAGAGTGAGACAAGCTTCTACTACTACAATATTTTTGGATTTTTGGTTGAGTGGCTAAACTTAAACTAAACTTGAGAAAGATCTTACTCAAATGGAGAGAAGAAGGGAGATTGTGTGCTCGGCAGAAATCAGCTGGTTTGGGTGTGAATTTGAGCACACATTAGAAGGGTATTTATAGGGGGAGAAGGGCTTGTGGCCAGGTCACTAGGACCAGTTCGGCCGACCCCCTGGCCAGATTTTTGTTGCTTTCTCCCTTGGACATGGAATCTAGGTGATTTCAAATTCAAATTTTCTGACAGGGCTTTATTGATGGGTCGGTCGAACCCTTTATGACAAGATCAGAGTTGCTTTTGCCTTTGGACAGGGAATCCATTTGAATTTGAATGCAACTCTGTAGAGAGGACCCAAATAGTGGGTCGGCCGAACCCAATTTTGCAGGCTCAGTGTTGCTTTTACCTTTGGACAGGGAATCTATTTGAATTCAAACTCCACTTTCTTGGGAGGAGCTAAAACAAGGTTCGGCCAAACCAGGTTTTGTCCCCTTTCAGCTCTAAACAGTGTTTCCAGGAAAGTAGAGACTAGTGGTGGACCAAAAGTTTTAAAATTTTCAGAGATTCCCTTGTCTAGTGTTTTGTGAAGGTAAAAAGTGTATGACAAAAGTGGGGACATGTTTAAAGTGATTCCCATGGACCATGGGAGCACTCATGCATGCCAAAGTGTCCACTTTTCAGAATTTGGATTGATGTGGGTGTTGGATTCTCCTTGAAGCATATGAGAATGGTCATGACAAAAGAATAATCGACCAAAATTCAAAAGGAGCTGGTGTTCAAATTTTGGGAGCATGATCAGGGCACCAGGCCAACACCACCTGAGGTGGGTGGGCCCCATGGTGGGGTCGGCCGACCCCACCTACGTGGTCCCACCACCTCATGTGTGAGCAGAAATGATCTTTTTCAAGTTTTATTCATCTACTTATTTTATTTTATCGAAATAAAATATTACCAAAATTAAATATGAAATGCAATGAAGAAAATTCAAAATTGAAATGCAAGAATTAAATATGGGATAAATACTGATTTACCTTACCAGTAAGGGCTCCATGTTTTAGGTCCGTAGAGCAGGACCTCTCCAGTTCGGGTTCATTCTTCGGGTGCTTCGATCGGTCCCGGAGATGGAGACCGTGATGATCGCATCTCTTTCTTCCGCCATTCCTTCTTGGTTAATTCTTGTGATTCGGCGGAGTCAGCCTTGTTTATCACCTCAGCCTTACTTACCAGTTTGGCCTTTTTGGACCTTGGCGGTTGATTCTTTCGGCGGGGTGCATATTGTGGCTTATTTCTCCACAGATTCTTCCTTGCCTGTTGCATCGATTTATAACCATTGAAAGGACATTTAATTCTCTTACGTGGGAGTTAGAAGTGGACTTGGTCGGATCCCACGTAAATGATGGCATTCACGGTGTTGAGGAATGGCCTTCCCAGGATGACGGGGACTTCGTCATCGGCCCCATGTCAAGAATGATGAAGTTGGCGGGAATGTACTCATCTTGAACTTTGACAAGAATGTCCCTTGCCAATCCCTCGGAGAACCGGATTGATTGATCGGCCATCTGCGATTTGACAAAAGTGGGGTACAAGGATCCCCCTAGCAAGTTCTCGTACATTACGTTGGACATGATGTTGACACCGGATCCAAGGTCGCAGAAGGCGTTGTTGAAGGTGTGTGGTCCGATCTCGCAGGTGATGGTAGGATGGCCTTGGTCACTCTTCTTGGCCGTGAATGGCGGATCAAGAAGACAACCCGGGTTTTGCCTAACTGGAGGCTTACCAAACCTCGTGGAAATTAACGTAACACCCTCAATTGGTTTCTCAGGTTTCCCTGGGATCTTACCTTGTTCGAATGATGGGACAGCTGCTGCTATTTGAGCTAATTGGGTTTCTAACATTTTATTAAAGCTCAATTGATTTTTCATAGCAGTGTTAAAGCTATCCATTTTCTCACTAAGGTTTTCAAGAATCTTATCATTAGCCATTATTTTCTTATTTATGCTATCATTAATTTTAGATTGGCCTAAGACAAGATCTTTAAGAGAAGGTTGATTACCATAAGAATTATTGAAATTATTACTGTAACCATTACCTTGATTTCCTTGGTAGAAGGGGCGCGAGTTCCATCCTCCTTGTTTCTAGGGTCGATACCCATTGTTGTTGCTGTTGTTGATGAAGCTCACTTCTTACTTCGTCTCGGGACAGTTGTTGCCCGAATGATCTTCTCCACCACATACCTCGCACCATGAATCAGCTTCAATTGCTCGTGCGGTGGCAGTGGTTCTAATGGCCTCTTGTTCCTTCTTGGAACTTTCCTCGATCTTTTTCATCAAGAGGTCCATTTTTGCTGAGAGCATGTCCACCTCATGAACGGAGTGCATACCCCTTTTCTTAGGCTGGAGGTGTTCCTCATTCCATCCTTGGTTAATAACCATTTTCTCAATGAGGTCCTTAGCATCCTTGACATTGTGTTGCAGGAATGCTCCTCCGGCTGCAGCATCAAGGTGACTACGGGCTAATCCGGTCAGCCCATGGTAGAAACCTTGGATTAGGAGCCATTCTTCAATCTCATGATGAGGACAGGCACGAATGTACTCCTGGAGACGTTCCCATGCTTCGGGAATCGTCTCGTCCACTTGTTGTTGGAAGCTTGAAATTTTGCCACGGAGAGCGCCTGTTTTGCCCATTGGGAAGAACTTCTTGAGAAAAGCGTTGGCACACTTCTCCCAGGTGGTGACTTCACTCTTGTTGGCATAGAACCATTGCTTTGTCTTCCCAAGCAGTGAGAATGGGAACAGACGAAGGCGGATGGCGTCAGCTGAGACATTCTTGATGGTGAAAGTCCCACACACCTCCAGAAAGTGCTGGAGATGGGCATTGGCATCTTCATGTGGCTTTCCAGAGAATGGATTATCTTGCACCATGTTGATGAGTGCAGGCTTGAGCTCAAAGGTAGCATCTCCAAAGTTGAGCTGCGGTCTGGTGGCAATGTTGTCAGCGGACGGCGCGGAGAACTCAGAGATGGTCTTTTGGGCCATAGCTTCCTTCACCATGTTGATGAGTGCAGGCTTGAGCTCAAAGGTAGCATCTCCAAAGTTGAGCTGCGGTCCGGTGGCAATGTTGTCAGCGGACGGCACGGAGAACTCAGAGATGGTCTTTTGGGCCATAGCTTCCTTGATTGATAATGCGGAGCCTCTTTCCTCGAACGAATTTAGGTTTGAGATGAACCTTTGAGGTGGAACTTGACGGCGTCTAGTTCTTCTCAACAATTGCTCGGGATCTTCAATATAATTTGACGGCAATTGGAAACCGCTCATACACTGTCTAACTTCACGATAACGAGAAACACAGACAGGGGTAAACCCCTAACACTAATCGATAACTAAATTGATAATAGACTCTGGATTCAATTTTTTTATTAATATTCCTAGACTGATGCTTTCCCCGGCAACGGTGCCAGAAATGCTTGTTGACACTTCTTAGCGCAACCACCAGAGACAGGGTGTTAGGCTATCTCTGATAACGGTGCCAGAAGTGCCCTGAGGATATTTCTTATGTGTTGACACCAGAAGTGGCAAACGGATATACCGCAAGCGTACGGTAGTCAATGTAGTATTTTCCACGGGGAACGTGAAGTGTTCTAACTAGACCCAAGGCTGTCCAGTGATGAGACAAAGGATCTATGATAGATAGGTAGAGAGGTTCCTATGTAGCAAACGATATTTGGTTTTGGTGTTCTAAGTATAAAGAGCTTAGTCAGCTCCTCCCTTCACAAGAGGCGACAGGCGAAATAGTAGGAGACAAAACCCTACCCGAGGCGGCTGTACTATTGTCTTGATGCCTTGCCGTTTTAATAACTTGTCTTACACACGTGGTGGAATACGAAGACCAGACAAGGCTGTCACCACTTGCTGGCTACCACAACAATCCGTGCGACAAGCAGCCTACACTGGCAAGATATAGTCTAGACACCGCGTCTACACTAAACTTACTACTCTAACCTTTGCGAAAGACTAGAGCAATTCACTAAGTAAAGCAATGTACGGGTGAAGACAGTATATACTTAAAATACCAGAACCAGAATATCAAATACTTAGAAGGACTCGGATGTAAGACTTACTTGAAGATTCGCATCCGCTGAGGTACACCTTGGAGAAGATTCCCGACAGGCCCGGGGCTTTCTCCTGAAGACTTCCCTCACTCTCTCCCAACTAGCACAACACTACAGCAGAGCTAAGCTACTACATAGTGTTTTCTCCTTTGAATCATGCTCTAAAGTGAAGGCCTATGGGGGTTATTTATAGGGGGAAGTGGAGTAGGGGCTACTCCATCGCCACGTCAGCGATCCGCGTGACCTCCAGCATGCACCGTTGGATCAACCGCCATATAACCGCCTTAGGATCAAGGGTGGAGGATTTCCAGCACATGTTTAACATGAGGAAGGCGGTGGAGTGCCAACCGAGCTGGCTAGGCCCAAGGAGGGGTTCGGCCGACCCCCCTATGGCAGGTGGGCCCAGCCAGGGCCTTCTAGAAGGTGTCCCCACCTTGCTGGCATGCTACTGAGCTTCGGGGCCCACAAATAGTGGTTCGGCCGAACCATCAAATGACAGGTGGGACCAGCCCAGGTCTTCTGGAGGGATGCTGAAGTTGGTGGGATGAAGTGGCAGATTGGGTCCCACAATGTGTGGTTCGGCCGATCCACCTTTGGTGAGGTGGGCTCACCAATGTGGTCCCCACTTGTCATAGAGTCCATCCTAGGTGTTGGTTACTTCGGGGCCCACCAAGTGTGGTTCGGCCGAACCACCTTTGGTGGAATCAAAGGCCCATCTTTTGCAGGTGTCTTTTCTATGCAATTCTAACCACAATGGTGGTGCTAACTTGCATTTGGGTGGTTCGGCCGAACCACTCATTGTGCCCATCTTTTGCACATCGTCTCCAGAAGCTGTGATATTGTTGAATGTGAAGTTGGTTTGTCATTTGGCCATATTTGGTTGGTTGCCCAACCATCATATAGAGCTTTCGGACACTGAAAAGTACCTGTTCTGAGTGCCTGCAGCCAAATAATGACAAGTACATGTGGAACCAAGTTATTTGTACCTAAGTCACTATGTGTTTGGTGGTTTCTTTTCAGAAAGAATGTCTTGTTGACGATTTTGATGCGGTAAAAATATGGTATAACTACCGTCAACCTTATCTATTGGATAATTCCGCAAGCGCACAGAATATACCGCTGTAGCACTTCACCCGGTAGTATTTCAAGGTATCGTTATTTATTTTTATCCCAAGGGAAAGCGATTGTTAGGAATAATTAATAAAAAGAAAGAGAGATACTTAAGTCTATACCAACTTAGTACCAACTAGTGGTAGGGGGGTAAATCGATAGGTAGAGGAAAGGGTAATGACACCAACACACCACAAGTATTAAGATAACTAAAAGATAACTAGTAGAGTATAGCTAGGTGGGAGGACAACGAGTGAGTATAAGACTCTTATGACACTTACTTTACTCTTGTGACTTACCCTATCAAATAGATGACTTATACTAAGATAGTACCTTAATACCGGTGTGCAGGGGGTAGTACGAGACAATATAGGACAAAACCTCTACCCGAAGCGCCTACACTCTTATGGGAGCCTACCTTTTAAGAACTTACATAAAACACGTGTAGGGATACTAAGACTAGACAGGGCTGTCACCACCTGCTAGCACCCACAAACAATCTGTTCGACAAGCGGTAATCAAAGGCAAGATCTAGTCTAAGCACCACGCTTACACTAAGTCTCACTATTCTACCTGCGTATCAACAACTAGAACACCCTATGACAGGCGATGAACTAACACACGTTGAGTTGGGACAAGATCACTATCAAGTATAAAACAACTATGAAATAAGACAAGACACAACAATACTATAAAGAATAGTAAAAACTAAGTAAGAACTTAGTGAAGTAAAGTAAAGATAATATATATTGAAAAGGATAAAATCTTATAGAAGGAAAGGTACAAGAGCTATACCAGACTCTCCAGCAGACGACTCCGGAGACTCCGAGCGTAGCTCGACTCGACTCTAACTCCCACACTAGACTAATACTACTACTAAAGAGTAGAACTCTAGCTTGCTTCTTGAGTTATATGGTGTATGGTGTGTCTTGAAGAGGAGTGGGCAGCCTCTATTTATAGTGGAGAGTGGAGGGATGCCACGTCAGCGATCCGTGTGCTTCTCAACTCTCCGCCCTTGGATCCACCGTCTTGTAACCGCCTCAAGATGGACGGCTTTGGCCATTTGAGCACATGGGAAGTATGCTTGGAGTCGGTGGAGGCCAACCGACCTGGCTGGACACCAGGGGTGTTCGGCCGACCCCCCTATGACTGGTGGGCCCAGCCAGGGTCTTCTCGAAGGAGTCCCCACCAGTCAGGGAGTGTGCAGGTGGCTTGGGCCCACCATCAATGGTTCGGTTGACCCACCCCTGGTGGGCTGGGCCCACCAGCGTGGTCCCCATCTGTCATATACTCTTCCCATATGTTGGTTCTGTCTTAGTTGCTTCGTTTCATGCCTCAATCCGTGTGCATTTGATCTCCACCGTTGAATGAAAGCACAGGTTGATCCGATGGATGAAATGACTTGGTTGGAGTGTCACACGGATCCTGCCACGTCACCAGAGCCAGGTGGGCCCCATGGCCAGTTCGGCCGACCAATGGGTGGGCCCACCCTTGGCTCTGATCTCCTCCATTTGATGTTGTATGCAATGTGTTGAAAGGTGGTGGTCTGGGGCAACATATCATGGTTCGGCCGAACCATGTAATTAGCCCCTAGCTGCTCACTTTTGCACTGATTTGGTGTTCCCTGCAATCACAAGCTAAGAGTACATGTGGAACTAGTTATTGATAAAATATGCACATGATATGTTTATCTTCCCTTGAATCCAAGGTCTGTTGACGGTATTTGAATGTGAAAGTTTAGGGTATATCCACCGTCAATAGTACCAAATTAGGACTATCACCATTTTGCAACATGATTGAAGTGGCCACATTGAACGATCTTATATCCGCATTAGTACAAGGGATCTCCGTTCCCTTCCCAAGGCTTATTGTCTGATTTCCATGGGTGCCAAAGCCATATGAGTCTTAGGTCATATGAGAACTTGTGCAAGTCAAGGATTCCTAGGCCATCTATTTTAGAAAGGATTGGTATTAGGAATCAAGTTCTTCGATTATACTAGTACTTTTGTAAGATCGTGACTGATTATTCCACCACATCCACATGTCAGACTTCACTTTTGCTCACTTTGTCTCAAAGAAATATCATCCTAAGTCTTAAATTATCTAGTTTATAGAAAATAGAGTATCGATTTAGAAGCTCTTTGCACCTGATTTCTTCCGATGCATTTACGCTATCTTTTAGCTATACTTTGCACTATCTTATTACTATATTTACAATCATTTCTTCATTGTATTTCTTTGACAGAGTGATATCATTTGGGGATATTGTAGATCTCAGAAAAATATGTGCCAAACTTTTTAGAAAAATGCATATTATTTTTATAGTTTGCAGATATCAGAGATATACATGTCAAATTGCTCACAAATTGTACACATATTTCAGGAAAAAAACATTCAAATTACACACAAAATGAGATAGGATCTACACTCCAACCTTATCCCTTCCCTTCCGTGCGAACGAGCACCACAAAGTGCCCACTGGCCTGCTCTGCGCCTCTGCCCCACGCCGCGCCGCGCCCGCTGGTCATGCTTCACTCCGTGCCGCACATGTCATGGCCATGCCCGTGAGCTCTGAGGCTCACTAGACGTGCCCCCCTCGCCTACTGCGCTACCTGGTGCCCGCGCGCACCCGCATGAGCCATTCTCGCCTCCGGCGGCCTAAAAATCGCGTGCCTACAGGACCTGAAACACTGACAACCTGTTTGGGCTATTTTTTTTTCCTCTCAAATGCCTTTTTCTAAAATAGTTTGATGGGTGAACCTATTTTTTTCTCTTCTCACAAAAAGATGAGTTAACATGAAGTTAAAAATATAGCTCATCGTAGCTCTCTCTATCTCTCATTTCTCTCTCCCAACCATTATAAACTTGTTAATGAAGCTATTTTGCTAAACATTCTCAAAATAGCTCAGCTTAAAAAAAAAGTTGCTCATCAAGATATTTTCCAAAAAACCAACTCCGCTTGTAAGGTTGAGCTGAGTCAAACGGGTCTGAGTTGTTATGTAGCAATTCTCAGTGTATATTTCTTTTGAAAGCATATTTCATTGCTTATATTATCCAACGGTACCATCATAAATATTAGTATTTTTGTGTATATTTATTTTAGTTTGAGATTATTTGAATGCTCAAAGTAAGAGTGACATTTTTTTTACCGAGGGTACGTACATAAGCGCGCGGAGTCGTGCATGGCAATCAACTCAGGGTAAGGCTGGAGTCGGCCACGATTGGGCTCCTCACGACGTGATCATGGTCACGGGACAGCCAGCTCAGGCTCCCCTCGGCGAGCTGCTGCTCGCCGCTGGCTCCGGCACCGGCAGCGCTCACAGTGACCGTGAACGTCTTCCTCTCGTTTACCTCGGTGAACTCCAGCTCCGCCGGCTCCACCTTGACCGTCAGGCCTTTCGGCGCTTCGATATTGGCCGTGTAGCTCGACTTCGCCGGCCCGACGTTCGTCACCGTCCGGTTCACGGCGAACGCCTCGGCTCGCAGCGGCACCAGTATCGCCGGGTAGTTCAGCTGCGCCCCGGTGATGGGTTCGACCTCACTGCAAGTCAAGCTGGTGTTCCCGGCGATGGCTTTCAGGGCCGCCTCACCGAGGAGCCTGCAGATGTAGCCGGCGTAGTCGTGGACGCCGAGGTCGTACACCAGGCCGGGGTCCACGGCCTTCGCCGGGGCGACGTGGCCGGCGCCGACGGAGTAGAAGCTCGCCTTCCGGTGCTCCTCGTCCATGATCCGGTTGCCGTCGTTGCCGACGGCGCTGGACGTGGTCATGATGGCGGACTTGATGGCGGCCGGGGACCAGTCCGGGTGCGCCTTCTTCACGAGCGCCACGACGCCGGTGACGTGCGGCGTCGCCATGGACGTGCCGGAGATGACGTTGAAGCTGCTCGACTCGGGGCCCCCGACGGGCACCTCCGACGGCCACGCGGCGAGGATGTTGAGCCCCGGCGCCATCACGTCGGGCTTCGGCACGCCGGGGCTGGCCACGCTGGGCCCGCGCGACGAGAACGCCGCCACGGTCGGCGCCGGCTTCACGCCGACGACCGTGCTGTTGAACACGATCGTCGCCGTGTGGTTGGCCGTCGTCGATGCGCCGCCCTTCGTGGCGTAGCCCATTATCTTGGCGCCGTCGGCCGCGGTCACCTGCGACATGGGGAGGCTGTAGAATTTCTCCACGACGATAGTGTACCCGAAGTCCGGCTCGTTGACGAACACGACGCCGGCGCCGCCGGCCTCGCGGACGGCCTCGATCGAGCTCATCGGCGGCACCGGTGTCTCCGTGTCGCACACGACCACCGTGCCGGTGATGTTGATGTCGAAGTAGTCGCAGAAGTTCATGCCGTCTGAGTAGTAGAGCGGATACTCCCTGGAGCTGAAGCGCTTGTCCTGAGTCAGCGACTCGCCTTCGAACACCTCGCCGTCGCCGAGCCGCACGCCGGCGCGGAAGCTCCGGTCCACGGACCCGGCGGCCACGGTCAGTATCCACGGCGCTTCGTTGGACAGCGTGGAGGGCAAGGGGCCGCTGTTGCCGCCGGCGCACACGACGAGGACGCCCTTGGCCACCGCCGCGAACGCGCCGATGGCGATGGGGTCCTTGTCCAGCGGCGCGGAGACGCCGCCGAGGGACACCGAGAGGACGTCGACGCCGTCCTTCACGGCGGCGTCCATGCCGGCCAGCAGGTCGGACTCGAAGCACCCTTGGGCGTCGCACACCTTGTACACGGCCACGTGCGCGCCGGGTGCCATCCCGGCAGCCGTGCCGCCGCCGCCACCGCCGCCAAGGCCGAAGGCCGAGACGCCTTCCACGAACCGGCCGGCCGCCGTGCCGGTGGTGTGCGTGCCGTGCCCGACTTCGTCGGTGGTGGTGTTGTCCACGACGAACGACGCCGCGCCGACGAGCTTGTTGTTGCACCGGACAGGAGGCTGGCAGGCGCCCTTCCACCTGGGTGGCGGCGGCGGCATGCCGTCGTCGCGGAACGAAGGGTGCAAGTCGTCGATGCCGGTGTCCAGGAACCCGATGATCGTGCCCTCGCCGTAGCCGGTCGCGTTCCAGACGCCGGCGTCGGGAGTCAGCCCGAGGAACCCCGGCGTGCGCGTCGTCATGAGCTGCACCCTGCGTTCCGGGAACGCGCGCACGAACCCTGGCTTGCTGGACACGGCCGCGAGCTCGTCGTCGGTGAGCCTAGCGGCGAAGCCCGAGAGCACGCTCGTGTACGAGTGGCGAATGCGGCGCGGGCGGCCGCCGCCGCCGCCGGAGCTCTGGAGGAAAGACTCGTGCCACCGGCGGTGCGCGGCGTCGTCGTCATCGTCTTCGTGGGTGTGCGCATCAGGCGGAGGCTCGACCAGGACGATGTAAGTTCGGGCGCTGCCGTGATGCCCGGCGCCGGCGCCGGTGCTGCTCCGCGGCGCCGCGCCGTGAGGGACATAGCCCAGCACGGGGCACGCCGCCGCGGCAACCATGACTAGGGCGTACGCAAGGTGCAAAATCGTGAAGCGAACCATGGTTTTTGCGAGCACGAGTTTGACATAGATAGCGTCTGGCGTCGCTGAAGCTTATATACTGTGTGGACTGACTGGATGAACGGTACGTTTTCTCCTGCTAGCTTCTTCATCTTGTGCTGCCGCGCGCATGACCACTACCATGCACGCATGCGTGATCCCAAGATACAAGGCGGCGCACCCGAGAAACCATCAACATGTCAAATGCATGGTGAGGGTGAGGTGAGTACGATGCCTTCTGGACAACTAGCACAACCGCATCCGTTCCGACCCCTTTGCCTTTGGGTTTGGTGTGCCTTGCATATTATGCGCCGCGTCTAAGGGCCTGGGTTTGTGGTTCTCACTTCTCAGTGACTATTGGCAATGGGAATTTTCATCTCAGTGCCTAGCAAGAGAGGAGAAAAATGTAGGTCATCACCAATTGTGTACATGAATTTTCTATGATCATTAGAAAAATGGGAAAAATAATTGAAATTAAAAATTTGGTCGGTGTGTAAACTGGACCAACGGACATAGTTGGATGGAGTAAAATGAAGCAATTGTTAATTTAGGGGGTTATTTGGATTTTGGACATTGGAAGACTCCAGGGGGGCAATTTGGACTTTTTTTTAAAAGGAAAAAGAAAAATAAAAAGAAAAAGAAGAATTTGCATTCATGTAGATGTTGTTGTATCGACTCGGTTTCTAGTTCTAGACGAGTTATGAAATTAAATGTCTATGAAATAATAGAATAAAAGTATGTTGATGAAATTCTTTTTAAATTAATGATGTACTCCATCTCTTACCGATTATCAATGAAAATTTTCTAGTTCTGAGCAAATATATAAAAAATGCACTAGCGTATACAACAATCAATTAGTATTAATTATTCTACGAAATATTTTGATAGTGTATTTATTGAACTTGATGGTAATATATTTTTATCTAAATATTTTTAGAATTATAGGGAAAATCGAATCTGGTGCTATGGCTGCCAAGTGATTAGGCATTTTAATGGCATTTTGGAAACATAATAAAACACACTAAATACATAGGAAAACTAGCAAGGCAAGTCTTAATCAAAGTAATTGCACCCTCGCATAAATAAACGCTTGCCTCACCACCTAGCAATTCTCTTGATATTATTTTATCTACTATTAGAGGCTGGATGCCCTCCCTCCTAAGTTTACCGTGGATTCCTAAACTTTTTAAGTGTTTTGCTCAGAGTGTGAATTAGATAGACGTAAAATGAACTGCTTGAAAAGTTAAAAGACCCAAATAATAACTTGTGAGAGTTTATAGATCTACACGAGAATGGAGGAAAATCTTGATGACCCATGATGCATTTCACATTTTGATCGGAATGGAACCAACAAGGCCGCTAAATAGTGTCCATACCTCGAAAAAAATCTATACAAGTTTTGACTTAGGATAAAAGTAAAGTAACCTATAATTTAGAATGGAGGAAACAACAAATAACTAATTAAGCAAGAAACTGGTCCATGAAATAGATATTAGAAGTCCTGGACAATATATAAATTGATTAGTTCACAGAAGAATTCCATGGTGTTAAAACAATATCAGGTAACCCAACAAATAGGGATGAAAACGGATGGGATACGAATGGATATCACATTTGTTTTCATATTTCTGGTCGGATTCGGATTCGAATATGGATAGTGTCAGCCATGCCGGATAGGATATGGTTAGATATCGACATCATAAATATATGATTTGAGTATTCGGATATGGATACGGTATCGGATATTGAATATCCAGACTCGGATACGGATAGACCTGAACACCTCTAAACGGATTCGGTCGAACGGACGGTCGGACAAATATCCGTACCATTTTCATCCATACGAACAAAGCTATATAGCATGATATATAGTAGTCCCTATGAGTTCAAATGCACTAGTAATATGGCTTAGGCCCTCTTTAAATCCCTTCCAACTTCCAATCCAACTAGTCACATCAATTTTTGGACACATGCATGGAGCATTAAATGTAGATGAAAAATGAAACTAATTTGACAGCTTGTTGTCTCACGAATCTTTTAAGCCTACTTGAGACATGATTGTACACTTATTGTAAAAAATAAAACGCTGCTACAGTGTTTTCAAATTCTAACTAAGTGGATTTAAACATACCCTTATACAGAAGAGAAAACTTTGGGTCCACATTGTAACCATGCCCTTTCTTCTCAGAGCAACACTCATGGGCATTCATAGTGCTCTATTCATTCCGCTCTAGCCGATGTTATCTTCACACATTTACCATGAAACCAATGGTCACACACAACACAACACAACACATCCAGAACCCGTTTGCATGATACCGGCAGCTACAACTTGCATAGATAGTTGGCTCAGTACCACAGCCTTCATCCTCATCCTCATTATCATTCTGTTCAGCAGCCAACCAATAACTCTTTGCATAAGAAAATTGGAAATTAGCATGTTCCTTTGAAAATTGGACATACCATCGTACCATTTTTCCTAGGCTGCATATGCGGTGATATTTTTTGTTAGCAATTAATGTTTCATAAACAATTTGCAGACAATTGAACAAAAGCAATCAATTAATGATTGATTATGAAGAAAGGGTTTCATGTATAGTTTTGATAAAAAATTGACATCAATGCAGGGCAAAACATAATCACTTAAATATGACAATAGTTTCAATAACATAGTCCTATGTTGTTTTCTAATTTATAGTGAGACAACAATCCATGGGAATGATGGAGCAGAAATGAATTATTGATCATAACCTTTTTTAAACCAAGCTGTTTCAACATAATCATATCAAAGGAAGTTACGTCGCTGTTTGTTGGCAGTGACTTGTGCCAATATAGTATCATACAGTGTCCCCTGTGTAGGGGTATGGTGCACTCTTACAGTGTCTGTGACAGAACCGCCCGAATTACCATGGCCCACGTGCACCTGTCGTAGTCCAACGACCTCCGACTGCTATGCACGGGAGCTTGATAATTTCGGAAGCTCTGTCGGATGTTCTCACGAACACCGATTACACCACAATGTCCCGTCAAGGATCATTTCACGGGAAAACCAACCATGTTACAACATTCATTCTTACATTTTAAAATACATCAAAGTAAAATATGGAAGTGTTACAACTAAAGTTTACAGATTCTAGTGATAGTCTTTATAAAACTACTTGTCGATGGAGACAAGATATGGTAGCTCTTACACTTATAAGTAATATAGATGACATCTTGCCCAAGGAAGTGCTGATAAGCACATGTCATCTACTGCATATGACAGCTCTTCGGGTGCCACTAGCTTGGCGATAGCCAAACCTGAACTGCTCCTGTATATAACCTGCAACAGGGGTTAACAAACCCTGAGTACATGGGGTACTCCGCAAGACTTACCCGACTAAAAAGTGGGGAGAAGACTTAGGAATGAAGGCTGAGGGGAATCAAGGAGAGACTTTAGCAAGAATCAAAGAGTTTTGCAGAAAACTCTCTATCTTGAATACTACTTTCAAATTTTAGCTCAAGATTATAACTTATACCTGAATCTAAGTTGATTCATATAAGTCATTCCAGTGCCATTCTAATTTCCATTCTTATCCCTAGTTTCGAACCACTCTTCGGTGTATGGTCAGTAGATCAAGTCTCCATTATCCGAGGAGCAACGACGATTCGAATCGATTAAACCCAGCTGGGGATCCCTATCCACACTGCATATGTAGCACCTAAACTTGCATATGTCAACCCCATCTACCACGGCTCCTCCAAACCTGAACCGGTCCTACGCCAGCCGAGAGCACAACACTCCTCCAATCCGGCCCTTGGCCACGAGGGTGCACGCTACTCTTGCCATCTCTCCACTTCCAGTGCGTGGTTGTCGGTTCAAGAACTAGATTTGCTGGAGCCAAGGCTTCCCGTAGTATGTGGCTAGTTGCAAGTCTTGATCTCAGCAGGCCTAAAACGAATGGTCCCTAATTCAATTTCATTCGAGACAGTCAGAGACACTACATTGAGACTCTTTTCTCAAATGCAAGTCTACTGACCTGTCAAGTTTGTCATCACTTTCCATAGTATATCATCATAGCACACAAAATAGCATTTTATAAAAGATTAACTAATCAAGTAGGGCTAAACATTTTCTAAACATTTTTCAATTTAAATCAGGTTTCAAGGATGATAATCAAGTCATGAAGGATGGTAATGCAACAAGTAGGTTGTCAACCAACTCCTAACAACCTAATGCAACAATTTAACTCAAAGTGAATAAACTTTGTAAAACACAAGGAGGGGTTAAATGCACCGGGGCTTGCCTGTTGCTTGGAGCAGATACAACTCTGAAGTCAATTACCGAGAAAGTTCCACGTCCACTAAGTGAAACCCTTACTCAGGACTGTAAGGTCCAAGTTGGCTAGAGGGGGGTGAATAGCCTAAATTAAAATTCTACAAAGTACTAGAACAAAGGATTAATACAACAAAATGCTATAAATGCAATGCTAAGGCAACAACTAAATTATGCAAGCCACCTACACAATTCTAGTTAACTCTAAACACTAAGCCACACCAAGCAACTAACTATAGCAAAGCAACTACACAAGACTAAACAAACAAGGAGCTAGCTACTTTGCACAATGCAAAGAGAGAAGCTTAGGTGGTTATACCTTTGCCTTGAGATGAAGCCAATCATCGGGATAAACACAATCACTCACTCGAAGGTGAGGAAATCAATATGAACACCAAGATATATTCCCTAGGTTCATGTGCTTGCTGGCACGCTACGTGCCCGTTGTGTCGACTTCAACCAGTGGTTTGGTGGCTAATCGTTATCACACACCAAGCCTACCCAAGGCACCACAAGAACCTACCACAGAGAAAGTAACTCAATGACACGAGCAATCCACTAGAGTTACCTTTAAGCTCTCCGCTCGGGGTAGGCACGAACCCCTCATAATCTCCGGTGTGAGCAAGCACAATCACCAAGCTTCTCCACACCTTCTTCTCCTCCAAGCCGTCTAGGGACACGGCAATGTCCTAAGAGAATAAGAACTCAGCAATGGCTTACTTTCAAGTGCTCTAGAATGCAAGTCACAAGCATGATGCACTTGAGGTTCACTCAATCTCACAAGGATGATCAAAGTATGAACAAGTGAGAGAGTGGGAGGCTAGAATGCAACCAAAGTGTATGTCAATGATCCAAGTGTGCAACAGCATCACCAAGTGACTAGGAAAGGAGTATAAATACCCCTAAGTGCAATCCTAGCCGTTACCCCCCACTTAAACAGCCGTTAGACACGTTTTTCTACCGTCGAACGCAACCGTCGGACTGATCTCGTCGGACCAAACACTTGAGTCTGACGCTCGGATTTCTGCCACGTGTTACTCGCATTCAACTACAACCACTGGATCTCAACGGCTAACTATTCGCACCACTCTTCTGATCGTCGGATAGAGCACCGTCGGACCAAAGTCCGCCAGCGTCCGACGCTTACAGAAACTACGCAAAGAGGGTAAACCACTATCGGACTCTGTCCGAGGCGCTGCATCGGACTAACAGGTAACGTCCGACACCCTGAACTCATCTCGCCGTGCATTGTGCCAGAGCGTGAACTCGCCACGCCAAGCTGTCGGACCGAGAGACAATTGTCCGATGCTCGCCCTTCTCAGACGGTCGGACTGTCCGACTCTCACAGTCCAGCGCTCTGCGTGCCACCATCGGACTCTCGTGCGTCCTTGCATCGGACTAACGACTCCCAGCATCCGAGAGCTCCTGAAATGCTCGGACGCAGTCCGACGCCCACCGTCGGACCAACCACAACGTCCGACACCTTTTGACAGTTAGCAACAGTGCCGAGGAACCGTCGGACGCTTACCACCAATGGTCCGACGCTCAGAAACCCCAGCATTCGACGCTCTATTTTCAGCTCTTTTCAAGTTAGTTTCTCACCCCTTGCTTCTATATGCTAACACTCAAGGTCTTCAACACTTGTGCGCAGTGTGTTAGCATTTTGCAAATATTTTTCAAGGGTTTCAAGCCAAAGTGTAGGTTGGGTTAGATCAATGCAATGAGATGCAACTTAGAGCACTTGAAGCAAATCCATAACTCAATTCTTCCCTTGATAGTCGGCTATCTATCCTAAATGTGATCACACCCACTAGGTGTCTTGATCACAAAAAACAAAGCCCTATATGATATACCTTAGCCTCTAGCTTTCCTTCGTTAAATCATTTTCTTTTCACCAATTTATCACTTGATCTCCATGTCGACGGAATGCCGACGATAGTCTACCGAGGGGTATGCCCAAGGTAGTAAATTGATCGGTGAAGGTGCGCCTGAGACGAGCAAGAGTTACGCTGGAAGCGTGAGACACGAGATTTATACAGGTTCAGGCCGCCGCGAGGCGTAATACCCTACGTCCTATGTGTTGCTGTATTGTATTGATAGTAGATGAGATAAGTTGAGGGGATCCCCTGCCCGCCTTTATAGTCCGGGGGGCAGGGTTACAAGTCGGTTTTACCATACATATTAGATTACAATCCTGACCGAACAAGGAAACTAATCGGCTAAATAATAGGAAAGCTATTTCCTTGTCCACCAAGTCTTCGGCAGATATACGTGATCTTCTAGAGAATGTGTAGACGACGCGTCCTTGGCAGTCCGGGCCTGATCGGATGACTCGATCCATGTATTGCCATGCGGGTATATGGGTCTATACCCCCACAGCTAGTCCCTGAGCACCTTGCATTCGTCAGGAGGTGCAAATCTTCGGAGTTGCTTGACCAGACGGATATAAGGAGCTCAGAAAAAATTTGGAAAATCCTTCTCTTTGGTGAAGTGTATCCACTTTTGGTTCCTCGAAAACAATACCTTCACCGTCAGGTGAAGTGTATCCACTTAGTCCCTGAGCCTGATAGTAGGTGACACAGGCACGTAGTGTCAGGGTCAAAGTATTTATTCTTTGTGATCATGTGAAGCATCGACGAAGTCCCCGAGTAGATCCAGTGCTCGAAAATGCTGACGTAGCGATAACGAAGTCCCTGAGCACCTCCTGTGCTCGAAAATGTTGGCGAAGCGACGATGCCTCTGAGCAGTTCGGTGCTCAGAAGTGCTGATGTAACGACGACGAAGTCCCCGAGCACCTCCTGTACACGAAAATGTTGGCGAAGCGATGAAACTTCCGAGTAGTTCAGTGATCAGAAGTGCTGATGTAGCGATGACGAAGTCCCCGAGCACCTCCTATGCTCGGAAATGTTGGTGAAGTGACAAAACCTCTGAGCAGTTCAGTGCTTGAAAGCGCTGACGTAGCGATGACGAAGTCCCCGAACACCTCCTATGCTCAGAAATGTTGGCGAACCGATGAAGCCTCTGAGCAGTTCGGTGCTCGGAAGTGCTGATGTAACGACGACGAAGTCCCTGAGCACCTCCTGTGCTCAGAAATGTTGGCGAAATGACGAAACCTCCGAGCAGTTCAGTGCTCGGAAGTGCTGACGTGGCGACGATGAGGTCCTCGAGCACCTCCTGTGCTCGGAAATGTTGCCGAAGCTACGAAACCTCCGAGTAGTTCAGTGATCGGAAGTGCTGACGTAGCAACGACGAAGTCCCCGAGCACCTCCTCTGCTCGGAAATGTTGGTGAAGCGACGAAACCTCCGAGCAGTTCAGTGCTCCGAAGCGCTGACGTAGCAATGACGAAGTCCCCGAGCACCTCCTATGCTCAGAAATACTGACAAAGCGACGAAGTCCCTGAGCAGATCCAGTGCTCGAAAGCGCTAAAGTAGCAATGACGAAGTCCCCAAGCACTTCCTGTGCTTGGAAATACTGACGAAACGGCAAAGCCCCCGAGTAGATCCAGTGCTCGGAAGCACTGAAGTAGCGATGACGAAGTCCCCGAGCACCTCCTGTGCTCGAAAATACCGACGAAGCGACGAAACCCCCGAGCAGATCTAGTGCTCGAAAACTCTTAAGCATCCTGTGAGCCCTATGCAGGAAGCCAAACCGTCATACTTCCCTTTTTAAAGACTTGGCCTCAGAGGAAACGATTCGTCTTCCCTATCGCACCGACGCTCAATAGCCATTCAAACAGCCGTTACTTCCAACCCTAGCTGCCGCCATCTAGGGTTAAGAAGATCCTTGATTCGAAGAAATCCACCGAAATCTCTTCAATTCAACCTTCCAGCAACCCAATCCTTCAAATAATTTGAAGAAATGGCGCCCAGGAAGAGCACGCGCGTACCCTCGAAGAAGCGGAAGGAGCCGCAGCTTAGAGAACTCTGCCTAGACAACGAGTGGCAACCATCCACCATGACGGAAAGGGCCATTTTGAAGTTGGTGGCGAAAGGGCTCTTGCCATATCATGCTACCGCCGGATGGAGGCCATCAGAAGGTGAGCCATACCCCATGCCCAACACTGTTGAAATAACCGTCTTTGCCGACTACTTCCTCCGCGGGTTTGGTGTTCCTTGCCATCACTTTCTTCGCAAACTCCTTGACTATTTCGAGATTTCACTGTGCCATTTGCATCCCAACTCCATCTTCGTAATCTCTATTTTCATTCACTTCTGCGAAGCCTTCGCCGGAATTCTTCCTCATTTTAATCTATTCCTTCACCTTTATATGCTTGTGAAATCAAGTGGCGGGGGATCCCGGATTGCCGGAAGAGTATACCTTAAGCTCCGGGATGGCATGTCCACCCATTATCTTTCTATCCCCCTCAACACTAGTCTTCGTGATTGGAACAAGAGGTGGTTCTATCAACTAAATCAAGACCCTCCTGTTCGGTGTGCCGTCGAACAGATACCAGAAAGAAAACCGAGCTGGTCGTCGAGACCCACATCCGATCAGATGGATCAAGTAAATGAATTATTGGAAATCCGAAAGGGCATGAATCTGAATGGAGTTGGAGTTGCTGCCAACTTCGTGAGGCGCCGAGTTCAACCCTGTAAAGATAGAATTCATCCTGCATATGAATGGGTTGGCAAAACTGACCCGACCAGAGAGGTCCCCGATCAGTGTCAGCCGAAGAGGCTATGATAAGGCTGAAGGAGCTGTTTGACAACAAAGCTTCTATCAATAACCGAGGACAGCAGAAAGTACTTCACATTGCAAATCCACCACTCGAGGTACGCCTTTGTAGATTTCTGTCTTTACATCCTCTGTCATAATGTTGATCCTTTGCATCTTATTTGATTTGTTGAAGATACATGGCCAGGACCGGAGAGCCTACTTCTTGGAGGTCCCCAGTGCGGAGTGGCCCGAAGGAGTTGACCCTCGACACCGCTACCAACCCGGTAGCGAAGACGAGGACTTCTCAGAGCCCTCCGAAGCAAAAGCCGATGACGAGGAGGAAGACCAGGAGACCCCCTCTCAACGAGAAGCTCGCAGCAAGCAGCCCATGCCTGATAAAGCTAGATCGTCGAGCAGAGTTCGGAGACCTGAGAAACCAGTAAAGCTGTCCGAGGAGCGAGCCCGTCGCCAGGCGGTGATCCCGAGCTCAAGTGATGACGACGGACCCCCTCCGAAACGTCAGAAAGGGGAGTTCCTGCCGACCAAGAAGCTTGGTGATGAGGAGGGGACTTCTGGTCCGAAAAGAAGCTTTGCACGAAAACATCGCCGCTCAGAACTGTGAGTACCCGTGTCTTCTTTGTTGCTGCCTTTTGCTGCTCGGTAAGCTTTGTTATATGAAGTCCGTATTATTATCCAGGGACCCTTCAGCCGAGCACGTCAAGAAGGTGGCCGGTGGAGAAACTGGTGGTGGTGCGTCAACTAGAGACGGTGGTGCCACAAGCTAGCCTTCCGACCAAGAGTCGCCGAAGACGCCACCAGACCAGCGGCAGAACTTGGACTCGCATGAGCAGGCGCCACCATCCGACCAGCCTCGCGAATTGACTCCACCGCCGCCGTCCCCACCCTCAATGTGGGGTACAGAACGGCAGTCTGAGGACGCTGGAAGAGGCCCTTCTTCAAGCCAGGACTCGCCCACTGGTTTCGACAAGGGAGTAGACACGCAAACCGGCGGCCCTTCTTTCGGGGAGCACCGGGGTCAGGCCAGGAGATCCCTGAGCAACCACCAGCAGGTGCTGCTTCTCCTGAGCATGACGTCAAAGAGATCACCCGTCAGGCTATGGGTGGGGCTCTGCCGGTGGTGCTCAGGACCTTCAGGCGGGTGTTGGCTCTTCTTAGCGTCAGCAGAAAAGTCCGCAAGCGCACGGAAGTACCGTTGTAGCCTTCACCCGAAAGTATTCAGGGTATCGTAATTTTCCAGAGGAATGGTCTTTGTACTTAGTCTCTTAAACTACTTTACTCAAAAGAGACAGAAGGGATAGCTTGGGTAAAGAGGTTCTTCTAAGGTCAAACGCATATAAGCGATGGAAACTTCCCCACTACTTGCTTGCTTCAGGCCCACTAACGCACCTGGTCTGCCAGCCGATACCAGTATTAGCGCTATTCTGCATCCGAACATGGGGGGATGCTGGTACGAGTGGACAGGGCTGTCACCACCTGCCACCTACCCCTCTGCCCATGGGCGTGCGCAACATACGAAGGTAGACTCTGACCTAGACACCACGTCTACGAAGGCGACTACTACTCTAGCGGCGTACAGGAACATCCATCTCTATCAGGAGTCCTCTTACTAGACCATCCGTCCAAAGGACGAACGATGATCCCACAAACAAGTAGCTTTATGGAAGTAACATGCTTAATGAATCAAACCAAAGTTGAACACGAACTTCTTACTTCAAGTAGCAAGACAATCGTAGAGGTACAAGTTGGATCGAGAGCCGACAAGCCCGGCACTTCGTTCACACGGAGGCAGAACTGCTTCGACTCCGCTCTTTCTCTAGCTCTTGTCCCTGTCTCACTCTCTATACTAAATTAGCTATAAGCTAATGGAATGGAGCTTGCTCTTCCTCTCTACATTGTGACCTCTTGTGTTGGTGAATCCCTTGATGAATAGGTGTAGAGAGGAGGCCTCCTTTTATAGTTTGAGAGGAGGGGGTTCTTTGCAAAAGGATCATCTTCACATGGAAGGACCCAAACCGACCTCCAATGGGCGGTTTCCACTTTCCATCTGTGTTGATCGTAGGTGGGACCGTCCTTGGGGAACCGCCCTACGACCACCAGAAGAAAACTGGGCCCGAGAGGCCCCACCAGGGGGCGGCCGCCCCCGGGACCGGTCGGTCCCCTGGTGGGCCCGTTTGGCCACCGCCTTCGCGTGGTTGGTTCTCCTCTGGGCCCAGACCTCTTCTATGGTTACGAATGGGCCTAGATTTGTAATAAAGGTGGGCTTCTTTGTTATTCTTGGTTGCGCATTCTCTGAATTCACATTTCTCCTTTACGCTTTCCCATTGGTGTTGTGCACTTCCACTTGTTTCACCATAAATCCTGCAAAAACGTAAACACTAGGGGTACAAGTGGAACTCTGTTAATAGCATATGTCTATGTGTTAAAGTATGATAGTTTCTCTCCCTTTAGGCATAAGTTGGCGGTTAAAAATGATCTATAAGGACCGCCAACAAGACCCCCAAGCTTAACCTTTGCTCGTCCCGAGCAAATAGCTAAGTATGGTTGTTGATCAGGAGTTGCTACAATGTTGATCATATTTTAAATGTACCAAGTTTATAACAATGTTTTCCACCGTAATTTGAATAAATCAGCATGCTATCCACCCTGCTATTATCTTAAAACAAATGGGGCTTTTTAGCCATCTCAAGTCTTGGGTGATTGCAAGACCGAACAGATTCATAGACATTGCTTATCATTCATCCCAAGATGAACCATCTTTCTGGAGGTTTTGAAAATTTTTGCAAAGAAATGTAAGTTCCTCAAATGATTCTCTCGATCGCTCAAAGTGTATGAATACCTCACCAAAGGCATTGTAATGTTGCCTTTCATATCCTACCACTAAGGCTTATGAGTGGAGTTTTGGGCAGGTATAAAGGTGGGCATACTTGCATCACATATATTGCTAAGTCAAAAACCGAACCACAAGGAGATACAAGTCATATACTTTGATTGAGATGTGCCAGTGTGTGGAGAATGAAGATGGTGGAATCCTAATTTCTAAATATTTTGGCACTCCATGCATCATGAATTTCTCCTATATTGGATGGAATGAAACTTTTTTGAGGGATATGGGCTATAAGATCATATATACAAACTATTATTTTTTTCTTCTTCTTTTTTTTTGAACGGGTACTTGGAACTTTTTTTTCCGTTTGTTTATTGCATGCCCCTTGGCATGGTTTTTGTTTTTTCTTTTAAGCATAACCCATATCTCTTGTTAGTATTTGAAGAACTTTGGCTGGAGAGATGTCATGATGGAATGCGAGGAGTAATTATATGGTGAAAAATGAATGCGCTGCTTCTCAGGGTAAGAGTCGGCATTTTTATTTGGTGGATAACAAATGCGCGGCTCTCAAGGTAAGAGTCGGTATTTTTATTTGGTTGAAGAGTGCGAAACTCTCAGGGTAAGAGTTGGCATATTTTTGGTGGATGAATGGGTGCATGTTGTGCGCAACTCTCGGGGTGAGAGTTGGCTTTATCTGGTGGGTGCATGTGAATCTCAATCATGGGTGCATGACCATAATCTCACTTAGGTCACAACAATTTGACCTAACTCAATGTTCCACAAGTAGTATATGACTAAAGGGTTTGCATAATTGAAACATATCATATGGCCTTGGTAGGTATTTCATAATCATTAAGGAACTTTTGTTTTTGAAAGTTTTCGAAAATAAAACTCCGGATGTCAAGTTTCGCTCAGAACAAAGTCATAGCACAGCCCATGTCACCATATCATATCAGGCAATAACTTAGACAAGATTAAGCATGTGCAACTCATTAGTCCAAGTTTTTAGGATGAGACATTTTTAAGCATGTGCAACCCATTAGTCCAAGTTTTTAGGATGAGATATTTTTAGCTGATAAACCCAAACCTTAGAGAAAGCTCGATTATAAAATGGGTACAGGTGAAACATAAGACAGAGTAACTGTTCATCATTTCAATAAGGGTAGAAACTAACGCATCTTAACACATATGAGAGAGGAGAACATATCTCACCTTTTTTAAGTTGGAGAATTTTAAAAAGAAATGTGAGATACAAGTTACCTTTGTGGGAGCCCTCCCCCAAGTTTGCTTTTGACTTACCAATGTGTTTCACCTGGGGGTGCCGCTAATTGGTGGTGCCTCAGCTTGATGTGCAGTTCGTGGCCTCTCTTGAGCGTGCTAGGAAGCTCCCCCCAAGTTTGTTTTTATGGTGGTATTGAGATAACAAGACAACAAAACTTGGGGTTGGAAGATAAATTACTCTTTTTCTTCAAGATTTTATTTATCATTATATTTTTCTTTTTTTCTTTTCAAGGTTCACCAAAGAAATACTTGTCTCTGCTGTCATCTAAAAACTTACCGTCATGGAGTTGATAAATTTCTGCAAGAGGTTAGTCCATAAGATTAACCAAAATCTATACTAGCATCTTTGGTTCCAAGATCAAACTAGACACCACGTCTAATTTGTCAAGGTAGGCTTAAGAATCTAAGCACCATGCTTACATTAAAAATCCTATAGAGGCATGATCTCACATCCCAGCTTCAAACTAAACACCGTGCTTAGTTAGAAAGATGTAAGACTAACACTTCCAAACCGAAACTTAATAGCATAGAGAAAGGAAATATGACAGGACAACCAAGAGTCATTCAACGGAGATAGATTTTTGAATAAAGGAACCTAGTCAGAAGTTTGCTCAGCCAATCTATTCAAACTCAAACAAGGCTAGGATAAGGGAGCAAAGAAAGGCATGCCTTGCTTCATCTCCAACATGAATTTCTTCCATTATTCATGATAACAACTCAAAGTTCATTAATCAAAATGCAACACCATGTCACAATTTTGATTAAAGAAGGCTAGTTTAACCTAAGCACCATGCTTAAATTAAAAAGCATATGGATGTACTATAAGTGTACTCATGTGAATACACCCAAACTCAGAGCATATGGCATGAACAGAGGAAGAGCATGATATTATATTTTCATGGAGACAAATATGAGTGAATGAGTTGGTCAACATTACCTTGGCATACCTGAATGTGTGTACCAATAGCATGTATGGATGAAGCATCAGAGTTGTCGCTGTGGTGGCTCGGTTTCCATCTCAGGTGACTACCAAGGCGTGGGTTGGAGTCCATCACTTTTAGTAGCATGTCGTCGTGTAGCAAGTCGTTTATTGGTAACTCCTGCATATTAGTGACTCGCATACACGACAAATGTAGGAGGAACAACTCATGCAAGCTTCTAACTAAAAGGAATATTGCGACCATGACTCCCCTTTGTTGTGTCTTTTTTTAGAATCTTTAAATGAAGTGTGATCCAAGATATGCATGGAGTCATGGTTGGTCAAAGGAGTGAGAGAGCTGTTGCACAAACCACCGTTGAAGATGAAGGAGGTTTATGGAAGTCATGTGTCCTGTCCTGGTTGCGTGATGAGTCACTCGGTGTTGTGCAACGTGCAGGGGAGATCTCGAAGGTGTGTTAGGTATGCTTGAGAGATCTCCCCCACACTTATTCTTGTACCTGCTTTATTTTGATAAAAACAAAATAAAACAAGTGCAACAACAACAAGTAAGGACTCTATTGGCTATAAGACCAGAGAGCAAAAAAGATTTTATTATTATTTCTTTATTAGTTTTATTGAAAACTTGTTCACTCAACTTTTTATAAATAAGGCCAAGATAAAGATGCAGATAAAGATGTGCCTTGGTTTATCTCCATATCAGATTACTTTCATTAATTATGTCAACAACTCAAAGTTCATTGATCAAATTTCAACACCATATCAAATTTTGATCAAAGAAGGCCATTTTAACGTAAGCACCGTGCTTAATTGAAAAAAAGACCTATGGACGTACCTTATAAGACTACACCCAAATCAGAGTTTATAACATAAGTAAAGTGTAACACCCCAAATTTTGCTACTTTTGAAATATAGGTAAAATTATTTAATTTGGTATTTTTGAGCTCATGAAAACATAGGGAAATTAAAAATTTTCATTAAGTTAAAATCCAGCTAGATTTTAGCAACATGGTTGTGCATTCATGCTCTTGCATACGATTTATTTTGGTTGAGTGATCTTTGCCAAAACTCAAAATGATTAAAAATAATTTAATGATATGAGTGAGTAAAGTTTTCAAAACGAGTTTAGTAAACGATCTTTTCTGCGTGTCTCTGTGTCTATCTTCAATCAAATTCCTTGATTTCCAACTCAATCCATTCAATTGGAGTTCATTAGAACTTTTACTTCAGGTCCAAATCACTCTTTCGTACTCATTATTCATCAACTTATCTCTAAAAACTTCCCGAAAAATTTTTCGGCTTTTTCTGGACCTTTTTCCTATTTTTCTGCAAGCAAAATCTAATTTTTAAATGCTCTAAAATATCTTTTCATCATCTCCAAATCCTTTATTTGGGTTCTTCATGTTCCAAAATGTCTCCGGAATTTTTCTATAATTTTCGGAGCCTCCGGGATATTTTTCAAGGCCCAAATACTAATTCTACACTTTTCTGAAATTATTTTATTCATGAAATTAATTAATTCTGAAAATAATAAAGTCTCTCATGTTTCCACCAGCCCACAAAGCCCATGTGCAATAATCCTAATAAATTTCTTAAGCCCATGCATTATTTACTAATAGGCTTTAATAATTAATTAGGCCCATTAATAAAGGTGGAGGGTATCACACCAATTAGTACCTAATTAATGTTGAGGTGAGAAGTTCTTCTCCATATATATATATATATATATATATATATATATATATATATATATATATATATATATATATATATATATAGGGAAATTATTTCCTACTCTCAGGGAGTAGTTACTCCCATGTTTATATCTTAAGATTTTGGGTATGTATGATCAAACAAAGTATATGTATGCGAAGTATATGATCATACTAGACCATCTATGGTAGTATATTTGTCAAGTATGCATGCATACATCGAGTATGTGGTCATACTTATTTTATATACTACAGTAAGTAGCATTTTCGTAATATATTAAAAAGTATGAGTTTCCTTAAAATTTTTTCGCGTAGGAAGATTTCGAGCACCATAATATGAGTATGTAAACATACTCAGAGTGATAAACAAGTATGAACACATACGCAAGGTGGTTTTTTAAAGATGGGAGTAACTACTACCGGGAGTATAGAAAATGCACACATATATATATATATATATATATATATATATATATATATATATATATATATATATATATATATATATATATATATATATATATATATATATATCGGCTCACCCATTTTTGGATCTACACGCTCGACATTTGACATTGCCCTCGCTAAGCCGCCGTCCAAGATCGTGGCAAGGAGAACCGCATCTGCTGTTACGGCCGTCGTTGCCCCGACGCCGTTCGCGACCCCCTTGCCGAGGCTGCATCAAGGTTACGAAGTCCTTTCCCCAATTCCCCTCGATCTCTGTCTTACTCACGTCATCGCCGGTCTATCGTAGAAACTTGATGCTATTTGAACTTGTCCGATCCATTCATCTTCAACAGAAACAGCCGGCGGCACAGGTCGATTCACACCTGCTAACGGAGCTGTCTGCGCTCTAATCTTTCAAGCCGTCGTTGGTCAGTACGTACCTGCCCAGCGGCGAGAACGTATATTTCTTCTTTGCAGACCGATTAATTAAAGGTCCCAATCTCCTGTCCCTTATTTTATTCGTCAAAATACATTGTTGATCTCATGCTAACATCATCCATACCTAGAAACTCTAATTCCTTTTTCTTCTTTCCTAATATTTCGTCTGCCAAATACCGTGCAAGCACACACTGATTCTACTTTAGCTTGCATGCAGTTAGCAACTTTGGCCGCCAGCTCTTCCTGTTAGAAATCAAGCACGTCTTTGTATTTCCTATGTACGTATCTACTCTTTTAGTCCTCAGTTTCCCTTGCTAACCTCTGATCTCTAATTTAAAAACAGTACAGTTGTTACACTTCGGTATTTTATAAGAAAATATTAATATGATTTGATTGCTACCATTAATGTATTTTTAAATTATAACTCATTCAGCTAAACCCATGTACCCACGTTATATGTAGTTAATTATTGCATGCTCTCAGGTATCAATTTCTTTTAGAAGCTAAAGATTGAAAATGACTTAAATAAATATGAAACACACTTAGACTAATTTAACTCAACCTTTTAAAATTAATATTCCTTATTTTGCTTTGTGTATGATTGTTCGGATGTTTGTGTGGTGATGTTGTGATCGAGTTCAGACGGTGAGCATTACGTTGGTGATCAAGAATACTATGTTGAGGATCCAAGTTCTCAGGGTCACTTTGATCGAGGCAAGTATAGCATGGACCATCCTTGCTACCTATTCACCTTAATCATTAAATTCATGATGCATGTGTCTACTTTGGCAACCATAGTGTTTATTCTTAACTTTTGATGACTTGATTCTTATTACCTATGAGATTGCATTTGAATAGTGATGCTAGTGCTTTGATGGGTCATGATCTTATAAACTTGAATAATTAATTATGAAATAAATATTAAAAGATACTTTTTAATAACATGGACTAAGAACTTATCTGTAAGTATGACACCGGGACTTACAGCGCAATCATGAAGGTCTTATGGCTCTGGTTTTAGTCAAGTATGGAGTTACTTTCTATTATGCTATTAATCTTAAAAAGTTCCTTGCCGAGCTGGTTGTTTTGCGGCTCCTATCTTTGTGTGTACTGCTGCGCATGTGTGCCACTGGAAGGAGAGCTCTACCACCCCTTGCTTTGCACCCGGATTGATTAGTAGCATGTTAGCGAGGCTTTTGAAAGACTTCATAGTGAACCCCGCCGATCTACCTTGGTAGTGGATCGAGAGGCTGATCACCTTGAGAAAAAGGGTAAATCACGACTCATGGTGAAAGTGTGCAACCTCTGCAGAGTGTAAAACTGATATATCAGCCGCGCTCACGGTCACGAGCGGCCTTAGACGTCTTACATGAATTGAAACAATTGAATAGTGATTAATTAATTCTGTAAGGTTTCTATTGATGTTTATTCCATATTAATTATCATGTTTATGTGATCATGCAACCTTAATCCTTGATATATTCTATTGCTGCTACTCAATTGATAAAATGTGATCAATTAAAAGCAACCGCTCTCAAACCTGTGTCTTGCCTTGTTTGAGCCTCATGAACCCGTGCTATTCTTGTTGAGTACGACATGTACTTACGCTTGTTTTATTTTTTTTATATTTGGATAAAAATTCCGGATGGGTAACAGATGACTATGGTTATGAAGACTTCCCTGAGGATTACTTGAATTGTGTTCACCAGTCAACTATTCCCTGTGGATTGGAGTTTTCGCGAGAGAGTGATCTATGTTATTCCGTTGCTATTTATGTAAAGATTCTGTGAAATTATTCATTATATATTAAACCTTGTGATGGTACTATGTAATTTGTCGCTTATGTGTGTGATTGATCTCTGGGCGCACATAAGTTGGTTCATTCAATTTTATCCTTAAAATTGGGTGTGACACAAAGGAAGCATGGATTTGTATGATCAAATGAAGACAATTATAAGAAATTGGTGAACATTTATTTACCTTCGCATACCTGAGTATATGTACCGGCAACATATATGTATGAGGCGTTGAAATTGTTGTTGCAGCTAGCATGATGGTTCTGCTCAGGTGATCTCCGAAGCTAGGCCACACACACATCAATGAGCATGGGCCATGGGCCTTGATGATACTAACAAAAGTTCAGTAGAGGGTGATTCCCAATCTTTTTTCTTCTGGTCCTCTTTCTTTTCTTTTTTTAGTCTCCCTCATCTCTCTTCTTTTTTTTTCTTTCATTCATTTTTTTCTTCTCTCTTTTTTTATATCATCTATCTCTCTTTTTTTCAATATATATATATATATATATATATATATTAACTCTCTCTTTTTTTTTTGCAAGGCGAGGCTGACATCTTCATCATCATTTTTTTGAATGATCCTTTGGTGTGCATGGAACTTGGGTTTCTCACCGTCCTCCCCACACTAGGACTTTTGCATAAAAGTTAAGTGCAGAGTTAGAGCCTTCTTACGAGTGTGTTCCATTACCTAGGAGTGCATCAAGTTTTTGTAGTTGATGTCGTTCCATGTCGTCAAGCATCATATGACTCGAGTTCATCTTAATCTTTCCTGAAATGGTTAGCGACATACCCGAAGGTGCATACTAACTTGACAACATGCCCTCACCATTTAAAGAAGATATATATATTTTTGAAAATAACAATAGTAATAATAATAATAAAATATATATATTTTTTTAAGGATAATCCGAGGTATCCCCCAGCAGTGCTTAAGCTATGGTCTTAAGCTTGACCGTGGAAACTTCTTCTTGCAGCAATCAATGGTGGTGTAGTTCCCAGCTTTACCACCAATCATAGACATTAATATTCAAGCTGTAAGGTACGCATCATCGTACTACTACGGGATTTGCAATGTTTATGACAAACATAAGCATTCACAACCATTCTCTCAAAAAGTTGAACAACTAGAATCAAGAGATGGTTGCGAGATCCTCGTAGAAGCAGGTGGTCCGAAGCGAAACAAACTCTGGAGACCTTGAGCATGAAACGTGAGGGACCTCAAAGCCAAGCTTGTTAGCGGGCCCCTTCTTGGCTCTAGAGTTGTTGCTTCGGGCATGTCCGTGGCACGGAAGTTTTTATTCTCAAAAGATATATCATGGAGGATGATCACTTAACCTTGACCATTATCGAGAACAATGTTCTTGATGGCCAGAGGGACATGCATCTTGTTCGAGCACGGGCGCAGGAGAAGGATCGCATGCTCGAACAAGTAGCTTTGCTTCGCCTTTAGGTTTTCGAGCAAGTGCTATGGCTGGCAGAAGCAAAACTTTCAAACTTCTCATCGGGGCTCCCTTCTTTTTTATATATATATAAATGAGATTTTCAAGAGGGTGCCCTATGAGAAGATCAAAATTAAGGATGGCATAGATGAGGAAGTATAAGAAACTTCAGTTCCGTTAATTTGCAATGGCACTACCCTAACAATCCCACAAAACTCAAAGATGAGTCCAGATGGACTTCTGAAAAGTTTGTCGGTCGGGACTAGCGGCATATCGCCCTAAAAGGGTTTCCGCTGGAATGAAAGTAGTCCCAACTGTGAGGTTGTGTAGGGCTTTCACAGAAGTCCCCCTTAATGAGCAAGACATGATTGTGGGAGGTGAAAGAATATGAATTTCTTCAGAAGAACGTTTCACTTCCAACAAGCAACAACCGTACTTTCGATGACTCAGCATTAGGGAGAGACTTCCTAAGAAATGTCAGAATTTTGTGCCAAGAAATGTTTCGAAGTTTTGCCATAATCGTCGAATTTTGATAGCGAACTCCGAAGGATAAAACATTCCTTCCTTCGGTGTTCATGGTTCGGGTAAGGGCTCAACAGACGAATCGAAGCTTGGCAAGGGAAAGGATTCGGCTGCTGAGGGCTCTTCAGAACTTGACATGCCCTTGTATGGAGGGGTTTGGGTACGATGATGGGAGAAGCATGCTTCTCTAGGATGCAAACAAGGATTTTCCTCTATTCCGTCATGATTTTTATGAAAACGGCCTTCCAACGGTTATGTCAAAGCATAGGGCAGCATCTATGTCTAGATCCGAACAAGGATATGCAAAAGCACATTACCGGATAAAGACAAGTCTAGGTCAGTATGTATAAACATTGTAAACTTGGCCTAGGCTGCACCTATAGACTTCTTCTCTTTTTGCTCAAAATCGAGGTTTGCCCTTGGTAGAGCAGGCGATATGAGACATGGGTAAGAATGCAAAATAAAACTTGATCTTAAGTTCATCCCATTCTCTATTCGTACTTTCTACGACATCAGTGTACCATTGTTTTGCCTCCCCTTGAGGGAGAACAGAAACAACTTCCACTTAAGAATTTCTTGTGTCATGCCAGGAATGCTTAGGCATGAACACAATTCCTCGAATTTTTGTAAGTGGTCAAAAGAATTTTCATTGTCGTGACCAAAGAAGGGTTTTGTTCGAACCATAGCTTTGAATCTCGGGTGGAGTTCACAACTGGATGGAAATTTTAGTTTTGAAAAAGAATGTGGTTCAAAGAACTCCCCCTTTGAAGCAGAAGAATTTTGAATTTGGAGCTGGCTTCATGGTGAAGGGATTGGATAAAAAGGAATATTTTGTTTTTATAAAAAGAAAAGATAAAATATTTTTTTTGATAAAACACAAGAATACACGGGTGAACTAGGTTCGGTGATAAATACGACAATCGCTCCCAGGCAACGATGCTAGAAAGCTTGTAGGCGCTTCTTAGTGTCAGCAGAAGAGTCCGTAAGCGCACGAAAGTACCGTTGTAACCTTCACCCGGAAGTATTCCGGGTATCATAATTTCCTAGAAGAACGGTCTTTGTACTTAGTCTCTTAAACTAGTTTACTCAGAAGAGACGGAAGGGATAGCTTGGGTAGAGAAGTTCTTCTAAGGTCAAACGCATATAAGCGATGGAAACTTCCCCACTACTTGCTTGTTTCAGGCCCACTGACGCACCTGGTCTGCCAGGCGATACCAGTATCAGCGCTATTCCGCGTCCGAACGTGGGGGGATGCTGGTACGAGTGGACAGGGCTGTCACCACCTGCCACCTACCCCTCTGCCCGTGGGCGCGCGCAACATACGAAGGTAGACTCCGACCTAGACACCACGTCTACGAAGGTGACTACTACTCTAGCGGCGTACAGGAACATCCCTCTCTATCAGGAGTCCTCTTACTAGAGCATCCGTCCAAAGGACGAACGACGATCCCATAAACAAGTAGCTTTATGGAAATAACATGCTTAATGAATCAAACCAAAGTTGAACACGAACTTCTTACTTCAAGTAGCAAGACGATCGTAGAGGTACAAGTTGGATCGAGAGCCGACAAGCCCGGCACTTCGTCCACCCGGAGGCAGAACTGCTTCGACTCCGCTCTTTCTCCAGCTCTTGTCCCTCTCTCACTCCCTATAATAAATTAGCTATAAGCTAATGGAATGGATCTTGCTCTTCCTCTCTACATTGTGACCTCTTGTGTTGGTGAATCCCTTGATGAATAGGTGTAGAGAGAAGGCCTCCTTTTATAGCTTGAGAGGAGGGGGTTCTATGCAAAAGGATCATCCCCACATGGAAGGACCCAAACCGACCTCCAAAGGGCGGTTTCCACTTTTCATCTGTGTTGATCGTAGGTGGGATCGTCCTTGGGGAACCACCCTACAACCGCCAGAAGAAAACTGGGCCCGAGAGGCCCCACCAGGGGGCGCCCGCCCCCGCGACCGATCGATCCTCTGGTAGGCCCGTTTGGCCACCGCCTTCGCATGGTTGGTTTTCCTCTGGGCCTAGACCTCTCCTATGGTTATGAATGGGCCTAGATTTGTAATAAAGGTGGGCTTCTTTGTTATTCTTGGTTGCGCATTCTCTGAATTCACATTTCTCCTTTACGCTTTCCCATTGGTGTTGTGCACTTCCACTTGTTTCACCATAAATCCTGCAAAAACAGTAAACACTAGGGGTACAAGTGGAACTCTGTTAATTGCATATGTCTATGTGTTAAAGTATGATAGTTTCTCTCTCTTTAGGCATATGTTGGCGGTTAAAAATGATCTATAAGGACCGCCAACAGCGGGTTGGCGATCAATATGTCATCGTCGTGGAGGAAGGAGCGGCGGACGAAGAGCTGGAGGCCTTAAAAGCAGATATCACAAGCACCCGCTCTGATCTCAAAAACACGCTCCACCGTCTAGGGCAGTTGTCTTCACGAGTTCAAGTAACTGTACCCTTCTGGAATTTGCTTGAAATTTGTTTGCTTGCTTTTGCGTCACGTTCTATCTTTGTCGATCAGGCCGTACATGATACGGCCGAAGATCGACGATAATCTCTGCAGCGTGCGGCTGGACTCACGGTGGAGAACACTAGGCTGGAAAAAGAAAATGCTCATGTGGAGAAGGCGATGGAAGATCTTTGCGAGCAGCGCAATACATTGCACTTGCACTGCAATGATCTGATGGAGGCCGAACATAAACTTCTACAGGATAAAAAAGGTATGGAGACCATTATGGCTCTAGTTATTGCATCCCAGCTCCTTCTTATTTCTGAGCTTCGGGGTCTTTGACTGGCAGATCTATCCAATATGTTGGAGGGAGCCGCACGCCGAGGTACATGCGTCTTCAAACATCCAATCTTGCCCGATTTGCTTTTTTGAGGGAATGCTGATCCGTCGTCTTTCTTGGTGCAGATAGAGAGCTGGAGGATGAAGTGTCCATGCTATGGGAAGCTGCTCAGAGAAACGAAGAGGCACGCCTGGGTGAGTTTCTTCTGCTTGTGGGATGCTTTAGTGCCTTTTGTCATGGACAGATACTGAGCAGAGGACCCGAGCACAAATGAATGATCTGTCGCAACGCCTTGAAGCTGCCGAGAGCCGCTATGACGCCGTGGTGGAAGGTGTCAAACTAATCCTGGACATTATCGAGTATGCTCCAGCCGATCCTCCTGCGGAAGTGCCGAGGCCTTTTGACATCATTCGTCGTAGTCACGAGGCACTGCGGCACTTCAAGGCCTTCTGCACTGACGTGGCGGATAACGCTGCAGCTCACGTGCTCGGTGTGGTGCGCTCCCAGTACCCTGGCGTGAACAACGACAGGGTGAAGGGAGGTTACGCCCGTGGCACCACCGAGCAGCAGGAGGATCAACTGGAGTAGGAGGTGTTGACGGTATTTATACACTGTTTTCCACCATCATAACCGTCAACAAGACACTCAGAAAAGAAATAAGCAAACACGTAGTGACATAGGTACAAATAACTTGGTTCCACATGTAAATGTCAGTATTTGCTTGCAGGAATTCAATCCAGGAGTTTTCAGAGTATAGAAGCCCAAGATGAAGACAATCTGCAAATCAAAATATGACAAAGTGGCAAAGTGATGTCACAATTATCAATGACTTCACTTCAGGATCAAGTGGACACTTGGTGGACACTATTCATGGGTTGGCCGACCCATGAATAGTGACCCCAAGCACTCAACTTTCGAGCAGAAAGCAATGGAGTGGTGTAGGAGAGAGCTGAGGCCACGTGGAGCCATGTCATGGGTCGGCTCACCCAAACATGGAGCCCAGCTGGCTCTGCTGACGTGGCATGATCCTTGGCACACCTCCTGGAGTCCATTTCCACCCTTGGATCACAAGTGTGCTTTCAATCAATGGTTAAGGAGCAAAGCACACGGATTCATGGGCCCACAACGGAGGAACCGACGTGAGAATGGAATAACCAATACATGGGCAAGGCTCTATGACATGTAGGGCACAAGATGGTAGGACCCACCTATCATAGGGGGTCGGCCGACCCCCCTAGGTGTCCAACTTTCGCCCATCGACTCTTGGCATGAAGATAGGCAACGTGGTGAATCCTGGGCATTCAATTCAAGGCGGTTCAAGATCGGTGGATCCAAGGGCCAAGGTGGAAAGGCACATGGATTGATGACATGGCACTCCCTTTTCACCTACTATAAATACCCCCCTAGTCCTTCACTTTAGACATCAAGGAATAAAGTATCAAGTGTATCATAGAGAGAAAGACTACTTTAGTAGCCTTAGTGTTAGAATAAGAGGGAAGAGAGTGAGGGAAGTCTTCAGGAGAAAGCCTCGGGCCTGTCGGGAGTCTTCTCCAATGTGTTCCTCAGCGGATGTAAGCTTCTAGTAAGTTTTACATCTGAGTCCTTCTAGTATTTGATATTCTGGTTCTGATACTTTAAGTATATACTTGTTTTACTTGCACATTGCTTTACTTAGTCAAGTACTCTAGTCTCTAACTAAGATTAGAGTAGTAAGTATAGTGTAGACGTGGTGTCTAGGCTATATCTTATCAATGTGGGCCGCTTGTCGCACGGATTGTTTGTGGGTGCCAGCAAGTGGTGATAGCCTTGTCTAGTCTTAGTATCCCTCCACGTGTGTAAGACAAGTTATTAAAACGGCAGGGCATCAATACAATAGCATAGCCGCCTCGGGAGGAGTTATATCTCCTCCTGTTTCGCCTATCGCCTCTTGTAAAGGGAGGAGGTGGTAAACCTCTTTATAATTAGAAAGCCAAGACAAGATATCATTTGTTACATAAAACCTCTCTATACCTATATCCTAACCCTCTTTGATCATCAACCCCTTTGATCACTATCTGATGGTCTTGAACCTAATTAGTTCACTTCACGTTCCGCGTGGAAAATACGATACCTGGAATACTCTCGGTGAAGGCTACATTGACAACCGTATGCTTGCGGTATATCCGTTTGCCACCTTTGGTGTCAACAAGCATTCTGGCGCCGTTGCCAGGGAACAGTAGCTGTCTTAACTAGAGTTAAGTCATCTTAGTTATCCTTAGTTTGATCAAAACTATCTCTTTCACACACACATGGATCAAACACCTATCTTCGAGTATGCTACTCCATCGGGCGCTAGTATGGAGCCGCCTAGTTCATCACAGGCCATTTTGGCCGTTCGTTATGAGCTACGCCCGAGTCTCATAGCGATGGTTCAAGAGAAACCTTTTTCTGGGGATGAAGATGAGAACCCCTAAACACCCCTATGGGATTTTGAACAATTATGCTCTTGCATACATATCCAAGGGATGAGACGAGATACCCTTAAGTGAAAGCTATTTCCGTTCTCTTTGACGGGAATAGCCAAACGATGGTATACTCGTCACGTAGGTAGCGTAAATGGAGAATAGGAGAAGCTGCAATCAAAGTTCTGTATCACCTTCTTCTCCATTCCTCGAGTTGCCTGTCTTCGTGTAGAGATCCTAAACTTTAGACAAAAGGAAAAGGAACCTCTAGGTGCGGCATGGGCCCGTTTCACAGACTTAATGTATCTTCTGTCTTAGCCAAAATTCCAAATAATTTCTTGATTTAGCCTCCAAGGGAGCATTTTTGCATCTCTCTATTAGTGCAGGTAAGGAAGTTCTTGCGAAAATTCTCGAGAACACCCCCTACACTAATGTCTATGATGAAGCCCCCGAGGAAGATTAAACCCCGAAGGACGAACCTACGATAGCCGGAACCTCACCACTCACATCACAAGCTGTCGAATCTGAACCAAAACCACCAAATCCTCCAGACAAAGTTAAACCTCTGGAATTTCCCCTTGATATTGAGGCTGATCTCTTCTCTGATTTCGGAAATGCCTCGAATTAAACTGTGCAAAAGAAGTCTACAACACGTAGAGCTCCAAATGATCATATCCCACATCGCCTTGAGACTCGCTATCTCAAGGAGAATGTTCAAGAGCTCGCGTCCATTATGAGTGACGAATGGCTGAAGGAGGCCGAAGCCTCACCTGAGGTTATTAGGACCCTATCTTGCTTCACAACCATTCCTTGCGTCATAAATAGGACTACCATAGACTCTCTTTATGACCCCACTGTAGGAGTAAGCATTATGTCTAAATCCTTAGCAAATGCACTCCTAGGAGAGGAACCTCTAGCCCCGACCAACAAATTTCTTAAATTGCCCTCTGGGAAATTGGTCGAGAGTTGCGGGATTGCACAGACCATTCCTGTCACAATTAACAAGGTACATATCCTCTTACACTTCTTTATTTTTGATATAGAGGAATTTGACTTGTTGATTGGAGACCCGCTCATGAGATTCCTTGATGGATTTCATGGAGGGAAACATGAAGGTCATCTCGGGAAGAACCTTTGTCTTTCAATTCCACTAGCAAATTCTGCCAATTCTAATGCAGAATTGCAACCTGAGTCTGACCCGATAGAGGAAGTAATGGTTGCATCTCTTCTAGAACCTTCTCATCCTGATCTAGAAGAGGATGCTAAAGATTTCATCCAAGAAGAGGCCGAATTAGAAGAACCTTTGGATTTGGATAAATCTGAACCCCTATCTAAGCCCTCTATAGAACTTAAGCCCCTTCCTTCTGGACTTAAGTATGCCTTCCTTAATGGTGATAGGGAGACTCCCGTAATCATTAGTGACCAACTTTCTAAGGAGGAAACCTCCAAACTCATCACCATTTTAGAGAAACACTGCTCTGTATTAGGCTACTCTCTTCAAGATCTTAAGGGAATTAGTCCCACTCTCTGCACCCATCTCATCCCAATTGAGCAAGATGCTGCACCTTCTAGGGAGCCGCAACGAAGGCTAAATAATGCGATGAGAGAAGTAGTGAAGAAAGAGGTCTTGAAACTCTTGCACGCAGGCATAATCTACCATGTTCCTAACAGCGAGTGGGTCAGCCCCGTCCAAGTAGTGCCTAAGAAAGGAGGGATGACGGTCGTTAAAAATGAGAAAAATGAATTAATACCTCAATGAACCATCACGGGCTGGAGAATGTGTATAGACTACCGAAAACTTAAGAAGGCCACAAAGAAAGATCACTTTCCGTTGCCATTTATCGATGAGATGTTGGAACGGCTTGCAAAACATTCTTTCTTCTGTTTCTTTGATGGGTATTCGGGTTATCACCAAATCCCAATCCATCCAGACAATCAAATTAAGACAACCTTCACATGCCCCTATGGAACATATGCATATAGGCGCATGTCTTTTGGCCTATGCAATGCCCCTGCCTCTTTCCAAAGGTGCATGATGTCCATCTTCTCCAATATCATCGAAGAAATCATGGAGGTGTTCATGGACGATTTCTCAGTCTATAGCAAAACCTTCGATCACTGCCTAGAGAATCTGGACTGTGTCTTACAAAGATGTGAGGAAAAGCACTTAGTCTTGAGTTGGGAGAAATGTCACTTCATGGTTCGAGAAGGAATAGTGTTAGGACATAGAGTGTCCGAACGTGGGATAGAGGTGGATAGAGCTAAAATAGAGGTCATAGAGCAGCTTCCACCGCCCACGAATGTTAAGGGTGTTCGTAGCTTTCTTGGTCATGCAGGATTCTATAGAAGGTTTATAAAAGACTTTTCCTAAATTGCTAGACCTTTAACAAACCTGCTTGTTAAAGATGAACCTTTAACTTTGATGATGAGTGTTTAGACTCCTTTTATTATCTTAAGAAACCACTGGTCTCTGCGCCAATCATACAACCCCCTGATTGGACACTTTCTTTTGAGATAATGTGTGATGCCAGTGATTATGCTGTAGGTGCTGTCTTAGGATAAGCCAAAGATAAGAAACATCATGCAATCTCATATGCTAGCAAAACCTTAACTCGGCCACAACTGAATTATGCAACAACTGAAAAATAACTGTTGGCCGTGGTTTTTGCTATAGACAAATTTAGATCTTACTTAGTTGGAGCTAAAGTCATCATTTACACTGACCATGCTGCATTAAAGTACTTGCTCACTAAGAAAGATGCTAAACCAAAATTAATAAGATGGATATTACTGTTCCAAGAATTTGATCTTGAAATTAAAGATCAAAAGGGAGTAGAAAACTCTGTAGCCGATCATTTATCTAGAATGCAATTCAAAGACAAATAGGATCTACCCATCGACGACTTCCTGCGAGATGACACGCTCCTCAAGGTCACGGACTCCAACCCCTGCTATGCAAACATTATCAATTTCATGGTCACAGGATATGTGCCATCGGGAGCAGACAAGAAGAAACTCATCCAAGAGAGTAAGGTGCACCTCTAGGATGAGCCATATCTGTATAGAGTCTGCAATGATGGAATATTGAGGAGGTGCGTGCCAATGAATAAAGCAAACAAGATCATTGAGAAATGCCATGGAGCAGAGTACGGAGGCCATTATGTGGTATTTGGAACCCATGCAAAGATATGTCAAAGTGGATTCTTTTGGCCTACCATGTACAAAGATGCACAAGACTATGTGAAGAGATGTGCAAGATGTCAAAAACATGGAAATATCAACACCCAGGATGCAATGCCACTCACAAATAACCTTCAAGTGGAATTATTTGATGCATGGGGAATTGACTACATGGGTCCATTCCCCAAGTCTCAAGGTTGCGAGTACATCCTGGTGGCAGTGGATTATGTGTCCAAATGGGTAGAAGCTATGCCTTGCACAACCGCAGATGCTTCACATTCAAAAAGGATGTTTAAAGAAGTCATGTTCCCAAGATTTGGCACCCCAAGACTAGTCATAAGCGATGGAGGATCACACTTCATAGACAGAGGCTTCCGACGTTTCCTGGCCGACATGGGAATAAAGCATAATGTTGCAACTCCATACCATCCCCAAACAAGAGGCCAAGCAGAAACGTCCAACAAGCAAATCAAGAATATCCTACAAAAGACAGTCAATGAGATGGGGACAGCTTGGAAGAGCAAACTACCGGGTGCACTCTGGGCATACAGGACCGCATACAAGACCTCAATTGGTATGTCACCATACCAGCTTGTATACGGGAAGACATGCCATATGCCGGTAGAGCTAGAGCACAGAGCACATTGGGCAATCAAACAATAGAGCACAGAGCACATTGGGCAATCAAACAATGGAATATGGATTTGCCCTCTGCTGGAAGAAATAGAAAGATGCAGATCTCAGAGCTTGAGAAATGGAGAGAAAAAGCCTATCACAATGCCAGGATCTATAAAGAGAGAACCAAAAGGTGGCATGACAAGAGGATCAAGTCCAAGGAATTTCATCCTGGAGACAAAGTCCTAATATTCAACTCAAGTGTCAAGCTATTTGGCCATGGAAAGCTAAGGAGCAAATGGGAAGGACCGTACCTGGTAATCAATGCAGCAATGCATGGAGCCGTCACGCTTCAAGATGATGATGGCAACATATTTAAGGTAAATGGTCATCGTCTCAAAGTTTTTCATAAACATGCACCAATAGAAGAAGAAATTGACATGCTAGAGTTCGTCCCTGATAATGAATTAACATAATCAAAATCTACATGTCTTACCTTCTCTTTTCAATTGTTTGTATAGCTTGATCACTAGATAGGTTTCAAATAATTAGAAATTCCTCCTTTTAACACTTTGGGTCCCCAAAACCCCCAATTAGAAGCGGATAGCCGAAATTCGGCGACCGTTTGGGACCAAAATTTAGCCAGGCCATATAATTTTCAGAAACAAATAATTTGGTCGCGCTGGGTCATCCAAACCTAGGTTGGGCGACCTACACTTGGCTTAATTTAAAATTTTGGAAAATGCGACAGTGTTCAGGAGGTCTTGTAGGTGATGTGACAAAAATTTGGGGCAACTTTATGGGTCGGCCGACCCATATTTGGCACCCCCTCAACCTCGTCACATTTAGGGAAGCATTTGGGGAGCGTGTAGGGAAAGTTGCCACGGCCAAATGACCTATTTATGGGGTTGGCCGAACCACCAAAGGCACCCCGTTGTGACCCATCAGGTTCAGAACAGTTGTGCCAACGTTCCCCCGACGTTTTCTCGCAATTTCGAAAAGGAGAGCGTTGGCACTCGTCTTCTTAACCCCTTCCTCTCCTTCTTCCTTTCACCTCCATCCTTCACCATTCCAGCACCTTCCTTCGACCTTGATCCACCAGAGAGTTCCACCATGGCTCCCACTAGCAAAAATGCCATCGTCCCTGCTGGAGAAGGCATTTCCAAGCCCCATAGGTCACTGACCGAGAGCCTAGAGAGAGCGATGGCCGTCGACGTGCTGGAGGTGGAGCCCCTGAACTCGTTGCCACCGACCGGAGGACCGCCGAGGGCCAGGGCTGGGTCGCCCGACCCTAGGAGGGTTCGGCCGACCACCCCACGGCCGTCCCCTCGGTCTACCTCTTCGCCAAGATCTCCCTTGCCGCAACGGGATCTCCGGAAGCCCCCTGTTCGTTCCACCACGCCAATTAGGCCTACCGCAGGCCAATTGGCATTGAAGGGGAAGGCTCCAGAGGTGCCAGAACAGCGCCCCAACTCTCTCTACTCGGATTCATCAAAGAGCATCAGCTCCTACACCCCTTCCACACCCACCATAGTTCAAAGGCCGCAAGATCATTGGTAGTGGGCTGGGTGTAGGGATGGTGTTCGTCCCTCCTCTCACTTCGGAATGTGAAGAAGCAGTTAAGGGAATCCCTTGACTCCAACTCTCCTTCCCACATCCGGAGGAAGTTGGATGCACCACCAATCAATGGCCCGCCAGGCCAATTTGAAGATGATCGGGAAGAGAAAAGAGACATGGAGAAGTTGCTCAAGATTGTAGCTAGTCTTAGGAAAAGGAATAATGAGTTAGGGGAGACGGTGTCAGGAATTAAGGATGGCACATTTAGATATGTAAGACAACTTCCGCGCACTTCGCATTAGTACCAATGCGAAGCTCAAGTGCATGGCCTCTGCCTTGGGCCAAGAGGACATCCTAAAACCACCTTCTCCTTAGATTAGAATCCCTTTAGAATAAAGTAGGCACTAGCTAGATTTCCCTTTCAAAGTTTTGATTTTCACAATTGTAATCATGCCTACATTAATATTAAGGAGTTGAATAAAATGTTTTCGCATTCTGCTGGTGTGTTGCCACCAGCAGAACACCTGCACTTGATGTTGTTCTCTGTTCCTGTGTCACCAGATGAAAAGAACCAAGTGTGGGGGGTCGAATGACCCCCTCAACAGTTCTCATGGTGATTTGGAACATGCCACGATGCATAGCACGTTCGCTGGATTAAACAGGATGAAAAAGCTCACGAAACATAGACCCACAAAATGAAGCCCAAGAGGAAAACAATTGTGCAGGATTACGTTTTGAGACCAGGAGATTCAAATGGAGGGGACAACAGCCCTTTGGTGGGGCATTGGGACCTGGACCCACTAGCCCGACTCCCTGCAGCGAGAGTATGCTTCCTGACCAGGTTTGCACTCTTCCTCCCTCTCGAATCGTACATTTCCTTAATTTATTTCTTTGTTCTTCAATAAAAATGACAATAAAAATTTGAATACTTGCATCCCAAAATAAAAGAGATAAAATTCATGACATTTGAAGAGTAGAGGTGACACAAAGTTCAAATTTATGTATATGCCTATGTTGTGGGTAAATATTTCGATAGGAAATCGTATTGACTAAGATGCTGATAAATGTGAGATAACTCTTGGCTCATGATTCTCATTTTTTTCCATTCAAAGTACTTAGAAGTTTATTTCTGAAAAATGTCACAAAACCATAGTGTCACTTACTCCTCAATAGTAAGAGAATTCGTACCAAAGCCATATATGATCACCATGTTTGAAACCTCTTCTAATCATGCTACTTGCAATTGCTTTGAGTTCGATCAAACCTTGTTGACCCTTGTTGAGAAGTATGTCATAGTCCAAAGATCAAGATCACATACACACATATATGCTGCTTCTACACTGGAAGTACGCAACAACATACCATTCATTTCCATTAAATAAATGCTCCATGTTTTAAAGGTCAATGAATATCTCTCTTAGTTGATATAGAAAAAGGGACAATGGCTATGCAAAATGAAAAAAAGAAAGAAAGATGGACAATTGAAAGTCCAAGAAAAAGGAAATATATATATATATATATATATTTGAGCAAGTCCAGGCTCATGAATAAAAAGAAAATAAAAGAAAAAAATGATAGCCATGTCCCAAAACAAAGTAGAGAGAGATCATTTCAAATAAAGGAGCATTATGGTTTACCATTTTCCACACACTTGCACATCTTGATCTAGGTCTATGACATTTTTTTCTCTCCTTGGATCCTTGTTTTGACTTTACAACATATGCAATGTAAGTATGCTTACCATGTTTATCCCTACCTGAACTACACATAAGCCTGATAGATGTAGGATAAAACAAAGAAGGCATCCTCAAGATATGCCTTGGTAAGGAATCATATATAATTGAGTGACTTAAGAGTACTATTTGAGGAGTAAGAATGAACTATGTGCTTTCTTTTTGAAACTAATATAAAAAATTCTAAGTACTGAGAAGGTAAAAAGTAAGATGACTTTGCCTTGAGAGTTATTCCATTTCTCAACATCCCAAGGATATATGCTAGACAATGCCACATAACCCACTGGTATAAGCTATGTGTTAAATGAAAACTTTGTTCACCACTATCTTGGATATGTCTTAATCTTTTCAAACTCTTCTTTCTAACCTTTACTCGAGGACGAGTAAAGGTTTAAGTGTGGGAGATCTTGTTGACGATATTTATACCCTATTTTTCACCATCATAACCGTCAACAAGACACTCTTTTCAGGAAAGAAACAAGCAAACACGTAGTGACATAGGTACAAATAACTTGGTTCCACATGTACATGTCAGTATTTGCTTGCAGGAACTCAAACCATGAGTTTTCAGAGTATAGAAGCCCAAGATGAAGACAATCTGCAAATCAAAATATGACAAAGTGGCAAAGTGATGTCACAATCATCAATGACTTCACTTCAGGATCAAGTGGACACTTGGTGGACACTATTCATGGGTTGGCCGACCCATGAATAGTGACCCCAAGCACTCAACTTCCAAGCAGCAAGCAATGGAGTGATGTAGGGGAGAGCTGAGGCCACGTGGAGCCATGTCATGGGTCAGGCTCACCCAAACATGGAGCCCAGCTGGCTCTGCTGACGTGGCATGATCCTTGACACACCTCTTGGAGTCCATTTCCACCCTTGGATAGCAAGTGTGCATTCAATCAATGGTTAAGGAGCAAAGCACACGGATTCATGGGCCCACAACGGAGGAACCGATGTGAGAATGGAATAACCAATACATGGGCGAGGTTCTATGACATGTGGGGCACAAGATTGTAGGACCCACCTGTCATAGGGGGGTCGGTCCGACCCCCCCGAGGTGTCCAACTTTTCGCCCACCGACTCTTGGCATGAAGATAGGCAACGTGGTGAATCCTGGGCATTCAATTCAAGGCAGTTCAAGGTCGGTGGATCCAAGGGCCAAGGTGGAAAGGCACATGGATTGGTGACATGACACTCCCTTTTCATCCCCTATAAATACCCCCCTAGTCCTTCACTCTAGATATCAAGGAATAAAGTATCAAGTGTATCATAGAGAGAAAGACTACTTTAGTAGCCTTAGTGTTAGAATAAGAGCGAAGAGAGTGAGGGAAGTCTTCAGGAGAGCCCCGGGCCTGTCGAGAGTCTTCTCCAAGGTGTACCTCAGCGGATGCAAGCTTCTAGTAAGTTTTACATCTGAGTCCTTCTAGTATTTGATATTCTGGTTCTGGTACTTTAAGTATATACTTGCTTTACTTGCGCATTGCTTTACTTAATGAAGTACTCTAGTCTCTAGCTAAGATTAGAGTAGTAAGTATAGTGTAGACGTGGTGTCTAGGCTATATCCTATCAGTGTGGGCCGCTTGTCGCACAGATTGTTTGTGGGCGCGAGCAAGTGGTGACAGCCTTGTCTGGTCTTAGTATCCCTCCACGTGTGTAAGACAAGTTATTAAAACGGTAGGACATCAATACAATAGTATAGCCGCCTTGGGAGGAGTTATATCTCCTCCTATTTCACCTATTGCCTCTTGTAAAGGGAGGAGGTGGTAAACCTCTTTATACTTAGAAAGCCAAGACCAGATATCATTTGCTACATAGAACCTCTCTATACCTATATCCTAACCCTCTTTGATCATCAACCCCTTTGATCACTATCTGACTGGTCTTGAACCTAGTTAGTTCACTTCACGTTCCTCGTGGAAAATACGATACCTGGAATACTCCCGGTGAAGGCTACATTGACTACCGTACGCTTGCGGTATATCTGTTTGCCACCTTTGGTGTCAACAGGAGGCGAAGCCCGCAGTGGAGATTGTATATTGCTTTGTGCAACAAATGATGATTAATGTGATCGGCAGTCGTATTGTGTAAAAACCGATCCGGATGGAGTTTGTGAATATTTGCTTTTGCTCTTATAGTGTTTTTCGGCGCGTAGTAGCCATGTAGTACTTCGAACGCTCTCGAGGCGTTTTTCTGTGACTGGTCGGTAGGAAGCCAGAGCGCGTAGCTCATTAGAGTGATCGATGACCGGTGCCCGTTCCTTTCGATGGGGCTTTTGGAGACACTGCTAAAACTGCCCAAGCGTCCCTGGGGCTTATGTAATAGCGAAGACTTAACGGCCCAGGCGTCCCTGGGGCTTACGTGGTGGCAAAGCTGCCTGCGCCTGGCAGGGCTTACGCTTATCGTGGGCGATGGCTTCCCGAATCTATCGGGGCAGTCGATGAAGTGGCGAAGTAGGGCGGCCTAGCGATGCAAGGCTTAAGCGCCATCGTGACTAGGCTGCCTGAATGGGTGTGGGGCTTACGCGTAGTCAGAGTTGTGCTGCCCGAGCAGATGCGGGTCTTACGCATTGGCGAAGTTGTGCTGCCCGAGCAGATGTGGGTCTTACGCATTGGCGAAGTTGTGCTGCCCGAGCAGATGTGGGTCTTACACATTGGTGAAGAATTCACTGATCTGCGATTGTAGACATACATGTATATTGAAGCAGTATGATTTTTATTGAAATAATGAAACAAAAAATGCATATATCTGCCTTGACACGCTGTCAAGGATAGAAGTGACGGAGGTGTTTGATGTTCCAGGAGTTGGGGATGTCGACGCCACCGAGGTCGCACAGCCTGTACGAGCCTGGCCGAGTTACGGCGCTGACCATGTATGGCGCCTCCCATGGAGAAGAAAGCTTGTGCATGCCGTCCTTGCTCTGCTTGCGCCAAAGGACAAGGTCACCGACCACGAAGAACCTGCCATTGACGTTCTGGTTGTAATATCGCCGTAGCCCCTCCAGGTATTTGGCCGTGCGTACGCAGGAGGCCAGACGCTCTTCTTCGAGTCTGTTGATATCTTCTGCTCGTGCGCCGTCGGACCTTTCTTCATTGTAGTTCTCAACTCTAGGAGCTCGGAAAGCGACGTCGGCTCGTAGCACTGCTTCTGATCCATAGACCATAAAATATGGAGATACGCAGGTATTCCGACTAGGCTGTGTCCGCAAGCCCTAGACGACTACTGGCAACTCATTGATCCAGTTTCCTGGACTTCTTTCGATGACTTCGTGCAGGCGCTTCTTGAGGGTGTCGAGCAGCATTCCATTTGCTCTTTCAACTTGTCTGTTAGCTCGAGGGTGAGCTACCGAGACATACTTTACCATGATGCTTCTTTCGTCGCAGAAATCCCAGAAGTCGCTTCCAGTGAAGGTGGAACCGAGGTCGGTAATGATGCTGTTCGGAAGGTGGAAACGATGAGAGATGTCATTGAAGAACTCCGCAGCTTTGGCCGCTGTTGCTTTCACCAATGGCTTGTACTCAATCCATTTGGAGAATTTATCGATGGCGACGTACACGCAACGGTAGCCCCCTTTAGCCGCCTTGAAAGGACCTATCTTGTAGAGTCCCCATGTGGCAAAAGGCTAGGATGCGGGTATGGTCTGTAGCTCCTGCGCTGGGACATGTATCTGCTTTGCAAAAAACTGGCACGCCTCGCAGTGGCGCACAATCTTCTCGGCGTCCTAGGACGGGGGTAGGCCAGTAAAATCCTGCTCGAAAAGCTTTGTCGACCAGAGTACGAGAGGCTGTGTGGTTACCACACATGCCTCCAAGCACTTCTTGGAGTATCTTGATGCCCGCTTCGCGTGTGACGCACTTCTGAAATACTTCGCTCCTGGCATTTTTACGCATGAGCTTGTTGTCGACAAGGACGTAGTTCTTGGACCATCTCACAAGACGCTCTGCTTCTATTTTGTCTTCGGGGATTTTGGCTTCGAGCAGATAGGCGATGAAGGGTGCTCTCCAATCTTCTGTAGAATCAGAGATGCAAGCCGCTATCCGACCGGACGGAGGTGCTTCGGCCTCTTCTTCTTCTAGGATGGAGGAACAAACCAAGTCTTGGACAAAGACGCCGGGAGGGATATCAGCTCGTGATGAACCGAGCTTAGATAGCTCGTCGGCTGCCTGGTTTTTAGCTCGAACCACGTGGTGAAACTCAATGCCCAAGAATTTTCCTTCGAGCTTTCTGATTGCGGCGACGTAGGCATCCATCTTCTTGCTGTTGCAGTCCCAATCTTTATTTACCTGATTGATAACCAATGCAGAGTCCCCGTACACCATCAGCAGCCGGATGCCGAGCTCGGAGGCGCTCTGTGGGCCGTGGATGGCGGCTTCGTATTTGGCAGCGTTGTTGGAGGCTTTGAAATAGATTCTCAACACGTAGCGGAGGCGTTCGCCGAAAGGTGATATGAGGAGTACGCCGGTGCCTGCGCCTCCAATGCTGATGGACCCGTCGAAATACATCGTCCAGTGTTCCTCCTGCTTGGTGGGTACTTGTTCCTGCAATTCTGTCCATTCGGTGATGAAGTCAGCCAGCACCAGTGACTTGATCACCGTTCGGCTGTGGAACTCCAAAGAATAAGTTCCCAACTCCACGACTCACTTCATGATTCTGCCATTGGCGTCTTTGTTGCGAAGGATGTTACCGAGAGGATGTTGGGTGACCACTATGATTAGAATGTGCTTCAAAATAGTGACGGAGCTTACGTGACGTGACGAGGATGGCGTAGATCAACTTCTGCACCGTCGGATATCAAGATTTGGACTCGTTCAAGACTTCACTGATAAAATAGGCTGGTCGCTGAACCGGATATGCATGACCATCTTCCTCCCTTTCGACGACTATTGCCGTGCTGACAACATCGCTTGTCGCGGTGATGTAGAGTAGCAGAGTTTTGTCCTTTTTGGGTGCTGTAAATAGCGGAGGATGTACCAGGAATTGCTTTAGGTCCTTGAAGGCTTGATCGGCTTCTTCCGACCAGACGAATTTTTTTCGCCTGCCTTGAGGAGCTTGAAGAAGGGAAGGCCTTTTACGCCTAACCTGGAGATGAATCAGCTTAGGGCCGCCATGCATCCAGTGAGCTTCTGAACATCCTTGACGTTGGTCGGGGGCTTCATTCTCATGACGGGCTCGATCTTTTCTGGATTAGGGAGTATGCCTTGTTTGCTGACGGTGTTGCCGAGCAGGTTGCCCGACGAGACACCAAAAATGCACTTGGAAGGGTTCAGTTTCCATTGGAAATCATCTAACTTTTTGAAGACTACTTCAAGGTTCGAGATGATGTCTTCAGCCTTTCGGGTTTTTATGACGATGTCGTCGACATAAGCTGCGGCGATGTCAGGAATGAGATCCTTGAGGCATGCCTAGATGGCCCGCTGGTATGTCGCGCCAGCATTCTTCAGGCCAAAGGACATGGTCTTGTAGCAGTAGGCCCCGAAGGGAGTGATGAAGGAGGTTTTCTCCTGGTCTTTTTCCTTCAAGGCGATCTGGTGGTAGCCGGAGTAGCAGTCGAGGAAGCTGAGTAGCTCGCAGCCGGCTGTGGTGTCGACGACTTCATCGATGCGGGGTAGACCGAAGGGGTCCTTAGGGCAGTGTTTGTTGAGATCGGTGTAATCAATGCACATTCTTCATTCATTATTCTTTTTTCTTACAAGGACCGGATTGGCTAACCAATCGGGATGATACACCTCTTTAATGAAGCCGGCAGCTAGAAGCTGAGCTATTTCTACTCTAATAGCCTCCTTCTTGTCTGGAGAGAAACGCCGGAGCTTCTGCTTGACAGGCTTGGCGGTCTTCGAGACATTCAAGGAGTGCTCAATCAGCTCCCTGGGTACGCTGGGCATGTCCGTGGGTTTCCACACGAAAATGCTAACGTGCTTTTTGAGGAAGCAGACGAGCGCGTCTTCCTATTTGGGGTCGAGATCTACCCCGATGCGAGTAGTCTTACTCGGGTCACCAGGGAACGAGGACGATGTCCTTTGTGTCCTTGCTCTTGGTAGCAGCTCTGGGCGGGGTCTTCTCCGGGATGACTTGTTCTTCAGGCGCCAGCTTCTGTGCGTCCACTGCACACGTATTCATCAGGATGGAGACATCGGTGGCTTCTGTCATGGCGATGGCCTCCTTCTCGCAGTCATACATGACTTGGAGGTTAGAACGAGCCGTGAGGATGTTAGTCTCCGTTGGCATCTTCATGACGAGGTAGGTATAGTTGGGGATGGCCCCAAACTTGGCCAAGGCTGGTCGGCCGAGTATGGCGTGATACGCGACATCAAAATCGGCCACCAGGAAGTCAATGTGCTCGATGCAAAAGCACTGCGGCGTCCTAAACTGGACGGGCAGAGTGATCTGTCCCAGGGGGTAGGAGCGCTGCCCTAGGACGATTCCCTAAAACGGAGCCGTGGTCGGCTCCAGGTCTTCTACTCGGAGTCTGAGCTCCTTGGCGGCTTCGGAGAACAGAATGTTGAGGCCACTGCCACCGTCGATCAGCACCTTGCGGAAGTGTATCTTGCGTATCACCAGGTCGAGGATCAGCGGGAAGCGCCCCAAGTATGGGATCTCCGTCCACTGGTCCTCTCTGCTGAAGGTGATGGCCTTGTGCGACCAAGGAAGAAATCTCGGGTCGGTGATGGAGGCGTCATGGTTGGCGACGGAGTTGACGCGTCTAGCAATGAGCTTCTGCTCCCTCTTTGACTCCATGGCTATGCGGCCACCAATGATCGTGGAGACCGTTCGGTGAGCTTTGATGTAGCCTGGAGGCTGGTCGTTATTATCATCGCGCTTGTCTCTCTCGGACTCTATGCGAGCCTTCTTCTTTTCTTCTTCTTGGAATGCCCTGGAGAAGCCATAACATTCTCTTATGGTATGCTTGTGGAACTTGTGGACGGGGCATTGACTATCGAGGAGCTTGTCGTAAGCCTCTTCATAATTGCGCTTCAGAGCTGGTCGGGCATTGTAGACTTGGTAATGGCGATGCCTTTCTCTGGCCCTAGGAGCCTTCTGGTTCATCATGACGACGTAGATCGGAGCGATGTCGGTCACGGCGATCGCGTTCGCCGTGGTGGTGTTCTCGCCGGGCTCCTCGGTCATCATGGCGTCGATCAGTTCGGCGGTTGGCGTCCTCTCAGCGTGATCGGTCGGGGAAGTGGAGGCGGCTATGGACGGAGTGGCGGGCTGCCTCGCTCCCCTCGGCGTACTTGTTGGCGATGCGTAGCATCTCGGCGATGGAGTCTGGTCTGCTGCGGTATAGTTTCCTCTAGGAGCTCCTCATCAGGTCGGAGGCTACGTATGAAAGCGGAGATAGCCTCAGCATCCGTGATGCCTGGAATGTTGTTTCTGGTCTCTGAGAAGTGCCGAATATAATCCCGCAATGATTCTCGTGACGCCTGCTGGAGCTTCTCAAGATCGAACTTTGTGCCAGGCTGCTTGCAGGTGGCACTGTAGTTGTTGATGAACTGCTCCCTCAGCTGATCCTAAGTGTCGATGGAGTTCGGCTTCAGGCTCAGTAGCCAATTATTGGCAGATGCATTGAGCATAACAGGCAAGTGGTTCGCCATGACGTCAGAGTTCCCCCCGGCAGCTTTGACCGCGATCTCGTAGACGGTAAGCCATTAGGTGTGATAGGCGGTGCCGTCGTAGGTCTCAACGCCAACGACCTTGAAGTTCGGCGACCAGCGTACTGCGTGGAGCTCTGCCGTGAAGGGGAGCCTAGGAGCATTTTTGTCGTTGACCGGCGGGTCGTGTGCTTCATCATATTCCTTGCGGCGCTCAGTCTCTGTTGAGTGCCTAGCTTCCCTCCGATTCCTGATACGCCCCTGGAGATATCTGGTCTTCAGCTTTTCATGGAGGTCGGACTGATTTACCTCCTGGTCTCCATCTTGGCGATGACGCCTCCGGCCGCCACGGGAATGACCACCACCGTCGTGAATAATCTCGGTGGCCGACGCAGTGGAGTGCGACGGAGGTGGTAACTGGTGTTCTTCGTTGATCTGGACTTGGGCTGCCTGGAGGTAAGCCGTAAGGCACTCCACTTCAGGTGTCGGGGCCAGTCTTTTGGCCTCCTGTATCGCGACGGCGACGTTTACACTTGGGGTCTTATAGACCTGGTGTTTGCCGACCAGATCAAATTCTGGCTCTAAGTTCCGCACGGTGGCCTTTCTTGCCTCGACTTGCAGCTCGTGATGCCGTCTTTGGTGGGCGTTTCTCCCCTCGTGGGCTGCTCGGGCCTCTTCAGTTTCATTCGGGGGAGGATCGATGTCGCTGCTGATGGCGAGGACAGGCCCATCGATGAACCAACCAGTGGGAGGGGGCAGATCAGTGAGATCGCTGCCTTCCACGTCGTCGAGGTTGGAGCAGTCGTTGTCGGCGATGATGAAACTAGAGCTGGAGCCAACGTGATCGGGGGAGGTGTGGTTGGAGGAGCGCAGTAGATATGTGAAACTGGAAGCCGCGTTCCGCAGACCGAACGGCATATAGCCGCTCGGGAGGTCATGATCGGAGGCCTTCGGAACCGCGACTGCTCGGGGTTGCAGCTCGACGACGCGTCCCTGAGGAGTGACGGTGATGGCCAGAGTCGTGTCCTGGCGGAGCGGAGAAGGTCGTCGCGCCGTTGATGGGCGCTGAAGGCGGCCTGCAGTCGACTCCAAGATCTGGAGACTCTCGGACAGGCCTTGGGAGACCTGATCTATGGATCTGATTAGGTTGTCATTGTCGGTGGTCTTCCAGATGTAGCGTGGTAGCTTTCTTGCTGGGACAGAAGTTGCTGGAGGAGTTGGAGTAGATGCGATCTGGGCCGCATCTAGGAACTTTCCTTCGCCGTCGGGACCGATGATCCAGGTGATGGATCCCACTATAAAGATCTGGCCCGGCGTTGGGAGCTCGATGGAGCTTGAAAAAATCACCTTGTTCGCCATGGATCAGGAAGCACACCCCCCTACCTGGCGCTCCAACTGTTGACGAAATGCCGGCGATAGTCTACCGAGGGGTATGCCCAAGGTAGTAGATTGATCGGTGAAGGTGCACCTGAGAGGAGCAAGAGTTACGCTGGAAGTGTGAGACACAAGATTATACAGGTTCAGGCCGCCGTGAGGCATAATATTTACATCCTGTGTGATGTTGTATTGTATTGATAGTAGATGAGATGAGTTGAGGAGATCCTCTGCCCGCCTTATATAGTCCGGGGGGTAAGGTTACAAGTCGATTTTACCATACTTATCAGATTACAATCCTAGCCGAACAAGGAAACTAATCGGCTAGATACTAGGAAAGCTATTTCCTTGTCCGCCAAGTCTTCGGCAGATATACGTGATCTTCTAGAGAATGTGTAGACGACGCGTCCTTGGCATTCCGGGCCTGATCGGATGACTCGGCCCATGTATTGCCATGCGGGTATATGGGCCTATACCCCCACACTCCGTTTTTAGCTCATGTCATCTAATTCCACATTACTAATCTCTCTTAGGCTACACACACTTAGCACATAGGTTAGTAGCTAGATTTCATCAATTACCAAAACCAAACTAGGGTCTTTCAAGGAGCTGCTTCAGCTAATAATTATCCCACGATCACTACACGAAATAATGATGCATGCTTAACATGATGAAATGCATGCCATGATGTATGAAATGCAAGCTCATATGTGTATTAGTAGAAAATAAATATAGTTTGGAAAGTTGACTACAACTATCTGTTGGCGTTTCTTAGCATCACTACTAAAGATGGACTATAAGTCCATCCATAATAATAATACTAGAAACGTAAGTTGACATTCCCAACCACCACTTCAGAAAGGTAACCCTTGGCCCTTAATGGCGCCGGCCTAGGTAATGCAGTCTGGTAATAGCAGGTAGAAGTGTCGAACTGGCCTTCCTAACCGTCATTACTTACGATATGCAAAACTGTGACACGGCGCCGTGGGGTGTACAAGATTTACAATCCTTAAGTAATGGTACTTCGGTACGCCAATTGATAGCTCAGTAAGAGATAAGATTACTCTGCAAGCGCACAGAACTATCATTGTCGCATTTCAACCCATGAGTATTCAAGGGTGTCGTATTTATAATTTCCCGTAGGAGGGCATTATGCATCAAGCGTGGTGTAAACGTGATCACTTATTGAGTGCAATGGTAGGCATAGAGTAAACAGGAACAAAACATGATTTCAAAATAGTGGACACACATCTGGGTCAACCTCAAGGATAAAAAGGTAAAATAAAGAATAAAAGAATATAACTAACTGAGCAGGCATTGGTCACATATAATTATGCAAAGAATTGCTAGCAACACATCTAATTAGTAAGTCTAGTATCAGGACTAAGTCTGGGGTGATAGGGAGATCCCCGCAGCTGGTCTGCCAGCCGATAGAGACTTACGAACTCCTACTTCAATATCCGAACGTGGGGGAGTGCTAGGGATGGACTGGGCTATCTCCACCTGCCCACCTACCCCTCTGCTCGTGGGATACCAACATATTCGCCGATCTCCGCATACCTGAGCACCATGCTCACGTACTTGGAAACAACTCCTAACCTCCGCGGACCCCAACCCTTCAGGATTGACAGGCTAGGTTAAGAGCAACCAAGAAGGCACGACGAACCATCACCTCATTCCTAGTTCTTCCTCTATTCATACTAATTCAATGAAGAATGAAGAACGACGATGAACATGTTAAGAACGTGACACATAAACTATATTCTAGTCCATATATTATGCTCATAACAAGATCATAACTTTGCTCTAGGTCATATGCATGATCATATAAATATAATAAGGACTTGCTCATGGAAGAAGACCGAATTGTTTTCATACCAAGATGATCCTTTTCTTCCAAGAAGACAAGCTCTCCTTGATAGCTCTTGCCTTGCTCACAAACTACTAGTACTACTCAAAAGATACAAATGAGAGGTGTGAGGTAGATGACTCTAAAATGATGTGTGTTTGTAAAATGGTGGAGCACCATCTATTTATAGCTAAGATAGGACGGTTTGGGCGTCTCCAGGTTTGGAAGGAGGTGAAACCGCCCTTGGAGAACCGCCTAGAGCATCGCCTCCGAAGACTGGGCCCGGGAGGACCCACTGGGGGACCGGCCGGCCCAGGGACCGACTGCCCCCCTTGTGGGGCCATCTGACCACCGCCTTCGGGTGGTCGGTTCCACCCTGGGCCTGGACCTCTCCCGTGGTTACGATCAGGCCCAGGTATGCATCGAAGGTGGGCTTCTTTGTTATTCTTGTTTGCGCATTTGTTGAATACGTCTTTGGCTTTTGCGATTTCTCCATGAAGTTGTGCATTTCCACTTGTTACACCATAAAACCTGCAAAACATGAATACTAGGGGTACAAGTGGAACTTGTTAGTAGTAAAGGCATATGTGCTAGAATATGATTGTCTTTCTTCTTTTTTTAGTCTAAGTTGGCGGCATAGAAATGATCCATAAGGACTGCCAACAAGACCCCCAAGCTTAACCTTTGCTCGTCCTGAGCATAAGTATGGTTGTTGATCAGGAGTTGCTACGATGCTGATATAATTCATAATTGCCATGCCTATAACAAAGTATTCTTTTGTAATTTAAATAGGTTGGCATTCTATCCACTTTTTACCTTGATTTCTCATGGGTCCTGTAATTTCTCCAATTTCATGGGCGGTTGCAAGACAGAATGGTTATAACAGATTTACCAATCATTCATTCTGTAATAGACCTTTTATCCGGAGGTTTTTATGAATTTTTGTAAAATAAAACAAGTTCCTCAAATGATTCTCTTAATCGCTCAATGTGTATGATTACCTCATCAAAGGCATTGTAGTGTTGCCTTTAAATCCTACCACTAAGGCTGAGAGTGGAGTTTTTAGGTAGGCATGTGGGCATACTTACATCACCTGTATTGTTGAGTCAAAGACCGGACCATAAGGAGATACAAGTCATACACTTTGATTGAGATGTGCAAGTATGTGGAATATAAGTATGGTGGAAACCTATCTCTAATTTTTGGCACTCCATGCATCATGACTCTCTTTTATTGGATGGAACAAAATCTTTTGGAGAGATATGGGCTATAGAAAGATCATCCTCTTTTTTTTGAACGGGTATTTGGGTTTTCTTTCCCGTTTGTTTTCTCATGCCCCTGGGCTTTCTTTTTTTTTCTTTTCTTCTTCTTCTTCTTCTTCTTCTTCTTCGTCTTCTTTTTACATAGCCCATATCTTCTTATTGACGTATGGAAACTTATGGATGGAGAGATGTCATGATGGTGAATTCAAGGAGTGAAAATTTTATATGAAGAATGCGTGACTCTCATAGTGAGGGTCGGTCATTTTTATTTGGTAAAAACAGAGGGTGCAACTCTCAGGGTAAGAGTTGGCGTATATTTTTATTTTTGTGGATGGAAGGGTGCTTGTTGTGCGCAACTCTTAGGGTAAGAGTCGGCTTTATTTGGTGGGTGTATGTGAATCTCAATCATGGGTGCATGACTATAATCTCACTAGGTCCCAGCTTTTTGACTCGACTCAAAGTTCCGCAAGCAGCATATGACTAAAGTTTTGCAAAAGTAGAGCATGTCATATGGCCTTGGTAGGTATTTCATAATCATTGGGGAACTTTTGATTTTTGAATTTTTGAAAAAAACTCCGGATGCCAAGTTTCTCTTAGAACAAAGTCATAGTAAAGTCTATTTGTACCATCTCATATCTTGCAACAATTTAGAAAAGGATCTTGCAATTGCAACCCACAAGATTTCAAGTTCTCAGAATAAGACATTTTTAGCCAACAAACTTAAATCTTGAGGAATACTAAGTTATAACTTAGGCACAAATGAATTATAGACAGAGCAACTATTCATCATTTCAACAGAAGAGAAACTAACATATATTAGCACATATGGGAGTGGAATATTTTTTATTATTATTTTTTTAATTTTTTTTATAAGAAAATAAAATTACAGAATTTAAAAATACGAGAAATAAAGTGCAAGAAATTTAAAGATACATACCTCTGTGGGGTCTCCTCTCCCAAGCTAGTTCAAGGCCTAGGTCCCGGGAACTGTCCCATAGACCGAAGGTAGGCCATCTGTGCCTCGTGCCGCCGCCGGTTTGCATCTTCGAGGTCCACGAAGTGCTGCTGGTACTGCTCATGCCATTGAGTGGCAGTCTGGATGTGAGCGTTGAGCGTACCTTGGATCTTCCTGTTTTGCAGCTTTAGTCCTCCCATGCGTGTGTTGAGAATCTCTAGTGTGACCGGCTGTGGGTGAAGTGGAGGTGGCATGCCTTCAGAATCTGAGTGCACATGCTCGTGCTGCCTTGATCCTCCTGCCTCGTGTGAGTGCTGCCACCTTGACCCTCCAGCCCCGTGAGGGTGAGGAATGTGTCCCATACCATATCCATACCCAGGGGTGAATCCAGGTGTAGATATGACAGGGGACCATCCCATCCCTGGTGTCATGGTGGGCATGGCCGGTGGTGTAGGCTGTACGGGTGGTGCAGACTCCTCCTCCTGTACTCCTCTCCTTCGTGATCTCCTGTGGGAAACAGAACTCCTGCGTGCTTCTTCCTTCTCAACAAGGTCGAAGGTGAGAGATGGGGATTTATATAAAGCGAGATCCGGGTTAGGTAACGGTATCTCGTTTATATATCCCGGAAAATAAAATACCAAATTCTGTCCCGATTTGTCACGTTTTAGAGTGTGGGCTTGTACGAAATAGAACTCATTGAGCATAATATGAGGAGTGGAGAGATAAACAATAGTATTAGCACCATGAGGATCAATACTAGTGGCAAGACGAGTGATGAGTGAAGTGCACATGATAGGTGTAGAAGTTTTGAAAAAATTCAACCAGTGCTTAACAATATCATAGACAGGAGCGACTTTAATCTTTTTAAGCACGGCATAAAGCAACTTCAACTCAATATCATAAGCATGATGCGTGTCTTCTCTAGAAAAGAAAGAATTAGCAATCCACTTAAGCATGAACCTCAAAGTAGGATGATGGATGTTGTTTATATTAGGTTGGAATTTTCCAGTCATATTTTGTCCGGTTATCAAGTGCCAAAAAGTATGACGATGATAACCCGAGAGAGAAAAACCCAAGTCAACAGAGCATCGCTCATGAAAGCCTAAGTGGTTAGCAAAATCCTTCCAATAAAGACTATGCTCCTTCCCAAAGCAGCGGAAAGTAATACCATAATCGACAATTTGTAGAGTGCCCAAGACTTGGATGGTCAAAAGACGAGATCCAAGTTCGTGCACAGGGGCAACTTGGCTCCAACCAACATCTTCGAAAATGGTATTAAATTCGACGTCCATACCTGTCTGCTGGAGAAAGTGTGGGTCAAAGGCTGGTGTATGCAGGAATTCGCGTTCCTCGAGGAGGTTGTATGCTTGCATCTCCCGCTCGCTCTCCAAGTCGATGAAGGGGGAGTCGGCCTCGTCGATGGCGTGGCCTCTTGGCTCCTCCTCTTCTTCATGCCGCAGGCTCTCCTCACTTGCAGGGGGCCTTGGCTAGACTCCCCACGAGAGCGACGGCCTTTCTGGAAATCCGACCTCCGATCCCACTCATGGTGAGTGAGTTTAGCACGAGAGTTTGCTTTGTGGTGGAAAATGCAAGAGGATTCTTGCGGAATTTTCTTGCACTTGAACTTTGTGGAAAGTATTTGGAGAGTGATGGAGCAAGAGAGTGATGGAGGGAGTGAAGGAATATGAGTGTGAGAGGGGTGAGGAGCTCCACCCGAGATCCTGGTATTTATAGACTTGATCGCAGGCCGGGGAGCGCTCCTTACAACGGCTAGTAGCCGTTGGCAAAAGGCTGCGTTGCAGAGCCGTTGGGCAGGGGGCGGTCACCCTGGGACCGGCCGGTCCCCTGGTGGGGCCGGTTCGGTCCCGTCTTCTTGCAGCTCCTTCTAACGGATACCCCCACGATGTAGCCGGTTACGGATGACTCCCATTCGGAACCTTGCTCCAGATTTTGATTTTCCACAAATTTATTAAAAACTTTTTGGTTTTCAAAAATTAATTAAAAATAAGATTTAGATATAGCAAAATCTAAACTTCCTAAGAATGATTTTCATAGAATTTTTGGAGAAGAGTTTATTTTGGACTAAAAATAGAGTTTTATAAAACTAGAAAGATGGGAACTCTTTTTGAATGTAAGAAAGTAAATTATATAAATACGTTTATATTATTATTATATATGTTTTTTTTCGAAAGAATGAGATACAATACCTGAGTGGGAGCACCTCCCCCAAGCTTGAATGATGGTATGGGCCCCTTCAGATAATTATTATTTATATATTTTTATATTTATTTATTTTTAGATAACTGTCGATGTCCTTCAGCAAGGGCTCAACATTTATAGTCTGTTGGTGTCGGTTACCAAAGTTAGGGGTACCCAACTTCCATGCAAAAACGCTTATTCCCAACTTGGCCTGGGCCAAGTAAGGCCAGTGGAAGCCCACGAAGGCCGCGTCTACAGAGGCCCACGACATCATTCCACTAATAACAGCCTCCTCGGGAGAGCTCGGGAGGCGGCGCCCAAGTCTCCGATTCGCCCGAGCCTCGCCCGAGCCTCCTCTGGAGAGCTCGGGAGGGCGGCCTCCTGGGCGCCCCAGTGTCCGATTCGCCCGAGCCTCCTCGGGGGAGCTCGGGAGAGCACGGGAGAGCGGCACCAGCTCGGGAGAGCTCGGGAGAGCGGCATCCTGGGCACCCAAGTCTCCGATTCGCCCGAGCCTCCTCGGGAGAGCTCGGGAGAGCGGCGTCCTCGGCGCCCCAAACCTCCGATTCGCCCGAGCCTCCTCGGGAGAGCTCGGGAGAGCGGCGTTCCTCGGCGCCCAATCCTCCGATTCGCCCGAGCCTCCTCGGGAGAGCTCGGGAGGCGGCGTCCTCAGCGCCCTAGGCTCCGATTCGCCCGACCGTCCTCGGGGGAGCTCGGGAGAGCGGCGTCCTCGGCGCCCAAACCTCCGATTCACCCGAGCCTCCTCGGGAGAGCTCGGGAGAGCGGCCTCCTCGGCGCCCAAAGTCTCCGATTCGCCCGAGCCTCCTCGGGAGAGCTCGGGAGGCGGCATCCTCGGCGCCCAAGTCTCCGATTCGCCCGAGCCTCCTCTGGAGAGCTCGGGAGATCGGCCTCCTGGGCGCCCAAGTCTCCGATTCGCCCGAGCCTCCTCGGGACAGCACTCCTCGGCGCCCAAGTCTCCGATTCGCCCGAGCCTCCTCGGGAGAGCTCGGGAGAGCGGCATCCTGGGCGCCCAAGTCTCCGATTCGCCTGAGCCTCCTCGGGAGAGCTCGGGAGAGCGGCGTCCTCGGCGCCCCAAACCTCCGATTCGCCCGAGCCTCCTCGGGAGAGCTCGGGAGAGCGGCGTCCTCGGCGCCCAATCCTCTGGTTCGCCCGAGCCTCCTCGGGAGAGCTCGGGAGAGCGGCCTCTTCGGCGCCCAAGTCTCCGATTCGCCCGAACCTCCTCGGGGGAGCTCGGGAGAGCACGGGAGAACGGCACCAGCTCGGGAGAGCTCGGGAGAGCGGCATCCTCGGCGCCCCAAGTCTCCGATTCGCCCGAGCTTCCCTATCCCCTCGAGCGCAATCTCGCGAAGACATCCAAGGCACAGGTAATGTCAGCGGAGCAATCTTGGACCACAAGAGATCTCTCTGACCACTTTACAAGCACTGTCCCGTCGGGCGAGACTCTCGACGCGACCGTGCTTCGCACGCCCCTGACGGCCATACCACCTGTCCTCCACGGTATGGTCCACGGTGCGCCGCCCCGTTTTGGGAAAGACGCCCACTGCGCTGTCCACACGTAAGGACGAGCACGCCTTCAGGATCCCGAGCCTCGGGAAACAACGCCCCAAGGTGACTCTCCCTCTTGTCACATCGTACGGAAGGATAGCCGGCAGGTGTGAACTCACCAAAGTCGTGCGGACCACGACGGCCATATCCAGAAGACCCAGAGAGCTGACGACATGACATAGTCAGACGACTGTTTCTACCTTGGAACTCGTGAACCAAGATAGCCATACCCATACCCCGGAGACACGGAGAAAAGACAGCAGCTAGTCAAAAGGGGAACGGCAACTCCTCACTATTTTAATAGGTAGCGTCGTAGCCGCCTTTGCCTCTCCCTTGCGGCTATAAAAGGGAGAGCAGAGACCGGCTTTAGAAGAACGACAGAAGAACAAACGAACGGACGGAGAAGTTCCAAGTTCTCACCCACAGCAAACGACTTGTAAACACTTAGACACTCACAAGAGACCTGGGAGCACTTCCCTCTCTCGACTAGCTTGTAACCCCTACTACAAGCACCCCGGTGCAAGGCAACACGACTCTCCTCTCCACTGGACGTAGGGCTTGCTCGGTCTGAACTAGTATAATCCCTGTGTTCCCCCTTGCACACCATCCGTAGCCTCAACCGCAAAACACATATTTACTAGCCGTTGTTAGCCTCGCCAAAATTAGCACCGACAGTTGGCAAGACTCTTCTTCCTTTATTGCTCTGCAGCTACATGAACAAACTCGGGAGATCCTCGGGTTGCCCCGGGATTTTTCCCATATTGTTGACAGGGATAGAAGCAGCTATTTGAGCTATTTGGGTTTCTTTCATTTTGTTGAAACTTGCTTGATTTTGAATAGAAGAAGACAGAGTTTCAAGCTTTGCATTTATATTTTCAAACATTTTATCGTTGAAAGACAGCTTTTTGGTCATATTCTCATTGATCTTAGCTTGTCCTAGCATGAGATCTTTTAAGGAAGGTTGGTTTGAATGGTAATTTGAATTAAAATTATTACCTTGCGAGCGGTGTTGGTTGTTCCACCCGTTATTACCTTGCTCAGGTTGGCGAAACCCATTATTGACGTATGAAGCTTCTTCTTGGGTTTCGGGGCAGTTGTTTCCCGAGTGGCCAACGTTCCTACAGACTTCACACGTCATGTGTGAGTCCATGGCCTAGACAGTACTGATGATAGGGTTGGTGGAACGATCGTCCAGTTTCTGCATAAGCAAGTCTATTTTTGCGGCAAGCAAGTCCGTCTCCTTCACGGTATGCGTGCCTTTTTGTGTATTTCTTCCTTCTCCCCAACTCTGGTTGGCCACCATCTTCTCAATAAGTGCAGTTGCATCCACTATGGTGAGGGAGAGGAATGCACCTCCAGCTGTGGCATCTACGTGCCCTTTTGACATGGCCGTGAGACCTTCATAGAAGTTTTGGAGCACGAGCCAATCTTCCATTCCATGACGAGGATAGGCTCGGATGTATTCCTGAAGTCTTTCCCAAGCTTCGGGGATGGACTCTAGCGAAGATTTCTGTAAGTTTGAAATCTTTCCCCTTAGAGCGCTGGTCTTGCTCATGGGGAAGAACTTGGCGAGGAACGCCGTGAAACATTTATCCCACATGTTAACAGCTTCCTTGTTTTGGTAGAACCATTGCTTTGCTTTCCCCGTGAGGGAGAAAGGAAACAAGTGGAGTCTGATGTTGTCCTGTGCGACATTCTTGATGACAATGGTGTCGCATAGCTCAAGAAAGTGTTGCCGGTGAGCATTTGTGTCCTTACGTGGCAAGCCACAGAACTAACTCGCCTGCACCATCGAGATAAGGCCCGTACGGATCTCGAAATTTCCATCTCCAACATTGACAGCGGGCCCAACGGGCACGTTGGCAACAACGGGAGTGGAGTAGTCACGGAGTATCTTGGCCATAGCGGTAGTGGCGGATGGTGCGAGAGTGACCGGTTCGTCTGCTATGGGGTAGAAGAGGAAGAAGCGGTACGAGACCTTTTCTTCCTAAGGAGTGCTTCCGGATTACTGGTGAAATTATTCGGCAGAGCAAAACCGCTCATACACTATCCTGTTTTCATTCCAATAAAAAGAGGAAGAAAACAGCGAAGTTAGCCTGTTTAAACTATGTCTACCAATGCTTTATTATGCAATCGATGTTTATGTCAGCTTAGATGTTTTTGCCCTCCCCGGCAACGGCGCCAGAAATGCTTGTTGCCGTTTCTTAGCATCACTACTAAAGATGGACTATAAGTCCGTCCATAATAATAATACTAGAAACGTAAGTTGACATTCCCAACCACCACTACTTCAGAAAGGAAACCCTTGGCCCTTAATGGCGTCAGGCCTAGGTAATGCAGTCTAGTAATAGTAGTTAGAAGTGCCGGATTGGCCTTTCTAACCGTCATTACTTACGATATGCAAAACTGTGACACGGTGCCATGGGGTGCACAAGATTTACAATCCTTAAGTAATAGGTACTTCGGTACGCCAATCGATAGCTCATTAAGAGATAAGATTACTCTGCAAACGCACAGAACTATCATTGTAGCATTTCAACCCGTGAGTATTCAAGGGTGTCGTATTTATAATTTCCCGTAGGAGGGCATTATGCATCAAGCGTGGTGTAAACATGATCACTTATTGAGTGCAATGGTAGGCATAGAGTAAACAGGAATAAAACATGATTTCAAAATAGTGGACACACATCTGGGTCAACCTCAAGGATAAAAAGGGAAAATAAAGAATAAAAGAATATAACTAACTAAGTAGGCATTGGTCATATATAATTATGCAAAGAACTGCTAGCAACACATCTAATTAGTAAGTCTAGTATCAGGACTAAGTCTGGGGTGATAGGGAGATCCCCGCAGCTGGTCTGCCAGCCGATAAAGACTTTACGAACTCCTACTTCAATATCCGAACGTGGGGGAGTGCTAGGGATGGACAGGGCTGTCTCCACCTGCCCACCTACTCCTCTGCCCGTGGGATACCGACATATTCGCTGATCTCCGCATACCTGAGCACCATGCTCACGTACTTGGAAACAACTCCTAACCTCTGCGGACCCTAACCCTTCGGATTGACAGGCTAGGTTAAGAGCAACCAAGAAGGCACGACGAACCATCACCTCATTCCTAGTTCTTCCTCTATTCATACTAATTCGATGAACAATGAACAACGACGATGAACAAGTTAAGAACATGACACATAAACTATATTCTAGTCCATATATTATGCTCATAACAAGATCATAACTTTGCTCTAGTTCATATGCATGATCATATAAATATAATAAGGACTTGCTCATGGAAGAAGACCGAATTGTATTCATACCAAGATGATCCTTTTCTTCTAAGGAGACAAGCTATCCTTGATAGCTCTTGCCTTGCTCACAAACTACTAGTACTACTCTAAAGATACAAATGAGAGGTGTGAGGTAGATGACTCCAAAATGATGTGTGTTTGTAAAATGGTGGAGCACCATCTATTTATAGCTAGGATAGGACGGTTCAGGCGTCTCCAGGTTTGGAAGGAGGTGAAACTACCCTTGGAGAACCGCCTAGAGCACCGCCTCCGAAGACTGGGTCCGGGAGGACCCACTGGGGGACCGGCCGCCCCCGAGACCAGCCACCCCCCTGGTGGGGCCATCTGGCCACCGCCTTCCGGTGGTCGGTTCCACCCTGGGCCTGGACCTCTCCCGTGGTTACGATCAGGCCCAGGTATGCATCGAAGGTGGGCTTCTTTATTATCCTTGTTTGCGCATTTGTTGAATATGTCTTTGGCTTTTGCGCTTTCTCTATTGTGTTGTGCATTTCCACTTGTTACACCATAAAACCTGTTAAACATGAATACTTGGGGTACAAGTAGAACTTGTTAGTAGTAAAGGCATATGTGCTAGAATATGATTGTCTTTCTTCTTTTTTTAGTCTAAGTTGGCGGCATAGAAATGATCCATAAGGACCGCCAACACTATCCTTCACGGCAGAGTTGCAAGCGAGTAAAACCAACTTGTTTATTATTCAGAGTTTGATAACATTTAATTATGTCATAAAGCAAGTCATTCTATGTTTACCAATGAAAGAACAAAAACCTTAATATGAGAAACACACTTGACCAACCCTTGTTACCCAAGAGGTTGCATCCTAGATATAATCAAGATCACATAAGTTCCTTAACTAATGGAATGCTTATTTAAACTAAAACACATTTTTAGTTTTTCATTGTCTCCAATTGGTTATGAGCACATCAAAACAAACAATTATATGCCATGTAACGGCAAGGGTTTAATGTTCCAAGGTCTCCAAGCAACTCTAAAAATTCATCCAAGTCATTTCATGATTTATGTTTATCATTTCTATAATTATCAACTAATAATTAAAGTATATAGCTAAGGGTATAACTAAATATCATCAAATAAATCTCAAAAATTTTATGAACCTTAATATAAGCATAAAACAGTTACACAAAAATTTTCATGATCAATTGATATTTATTTTGGTCTATGAAAATCATAAAAGGTTCATTTCTTAATTAAAAGAGGTAATTTTAAATCATATCAAACTTCTAAAAAACAATAAGTCATATTTTTATATGTTAGATCACATCATGAATAAGCTACACAAAAAGTTTCATGATTCTAGCATGCATGAATAAATAGTTATGAAATTCACAAGTTTCAGCTGAAAATAGAAAAAGAAAAAGAAAACCCTGTAGCGCACTGTTCACCTGAGTCTATGGCTGTGCAGTTAGCCCCCTGTATTTCTTTGTCTTCTGATGGGAAGCCCGTGGTCACGATTTTGAAGCAGAGCAGCGCACGGGACGACGATTTCCGGCCACGGTGGTGCCCGCCGGCAGCGAGGGAGTGACACGGGAGCATCATCTTGCTCGGGCGCAGCCGATAAAGGTCAGCGGCTTGGTTCGGTATGGTCTGTGGTGGCCTGCCCACGTAAGCCGGCGGCCCGAGGAGACGGCCGGCGGCACGCTCGCCGTCTCCGGCGAAGGTAAGCTCAACGGAGCACACCCACGGGTTCGTAGTGACATGGCGAAGCTAGAGGGCTAGGTTAGGAGCTCGGTAAGCCACAGCAGTGTAGGAAATAATAGCAATTTAGCGATGCACAAATTAATTCTGACAATGATAAAAAGACCAACACCAACAACATGTAAAACATATTTGAGATTTATCACTAGCACTACGATCTGAGACAAAGTCACGCCATCTAGTGCTAGCAACAGAAAAGATGCGAGAACGAACAAGAGAGAGAGCGGACATCCTTATAGTGGGGTTGTCGGCGCTAATAGCGCAAAAGAAGACGAAGCAGACCGTCGATGGAGATCAGCGAACACTGGGCGTAGAGAGGAAAAGACGTCCAGCGAGCAGTCGCGACGGCGCTTTCCAAAAACCTGATAAGCCCCAACCCCGTGCAGGGACACGAGAGGATGTCGGCATCAGAGCCTGCTCTCCTAACATCGCTGGCACGTCGACAGCGGGATGGGGAAGACGGCGGCAGCGCAGCAATGTGGAACGGGAAGAGTTGAATTCTCTGCTCTGAGGACGACGTCTCGCCCTATATTTATACACGCGCACGCGTCGCAGCTAAGGAAACCAATTAGCCGCTCAATCACAGTCATTATGATAATTAACCTGCCATTTGTGTAATTACCATAGTACGAGAATAATTGCTTGCCAAAATAAACTAGCGCAATTTTCTCCATGCATGCAAAAATTCCGTGTGGCAAAAGGAAGCCGCGCACCCGCAAGGGTTGGACCAGGAAATCGCTGGACCATTCACGCGCATGTCGTGCGTGCGCGCCCATTAGCCCGGCCCGGCGAGATGAGGCGAGCGAGCGCGCGCGTGTGTTTCTTCCTTTTCTCTCCTTCACATATGTTCAACTAGTTGGAGATAGCCCACACTTTTAAGTTGGTTTCACTCCTAAACTAGCAAGGTGGGACTAAAGTACCCCACCATGTCTATTGACGGTAATTATACCATGTTTTTACCCCATCAAAACCATCAACAAGACATTCTTTCTGGAAGGAAACCACCAAACACATAATGAATTAGGTACAAATAACTTGGTTCCACATGTACTTATCATTATTTGGTTGCAGGCACTCAGAACAGGTACTTTTCAGTGTCCAGAAGCTCCATATGAAGGTTGGGCAACCAACCAAGTATGGCCAAATGACAAACCAACTTCACAATCATTAATATCATAGCTTCTGGAGACATTGTGCAAAAGATGGACACATTGATGGGGTCGGCCGACCCCACCTTGGGCAAGCCAGCACCACCATTGTGCTTAGAATTGCATGAAGAAGCCACCTGCAGAAGATGGACCTTTGATTCCACCAAATGTGGGTCGGCCGACCCACCTTTGTGGGCCCCGAAGCTCAGCTGCACTCCAGCGAGGTGGGGAAACCTTCTAGAAGACCCTGGCTGGGCCCACCTGCCATAAGAGGGTCGGTCGACCCCCTCCTTGGGCCCAGCTAGGTCAGTTGAACCTCTACCGCCTTCCTCATGTTGAGCACGTGATGGAAAAGCTCCACCCTTGATCCTATAGCGGTTATATGACGGTTTGATCCAACGGTGCATGTTGGAGGTCACGTGGATTGATGACATGGCAGTGGAGTAGCCTCTACTCCACCTCCCCCTATAAATACCCCCATAGGCCTTTACTTTAGAGCATGATTCATAGGAGAAACCACTATGTAGTAGCTTTAGCTCTGCTATAGTGCTGTGTTAGTTAGGAGAGAGTGAGAGAAGTCTTCAGGAGAAAGCCCCAGGCTTGTCGGGAATCTTCTCCAAGGTGTACCTCAGCGGATACGAATCTTCAAGTAAGTTTTACATCTGAGTTCTTCTAAGTATTTGATATTCTGGTTTTGGTACTATAAGTATATACTTGCTTTACCTGTATATTGCTTTACTTAGTGAAGTGCTCTATTCTCTCATGAAGGTTAGAGTAGTAGGTGTAGTGTAGATGTGGTGTCTAGGCTATATCTTACCAGTGTAGGCCGCTTGTCACATGGATTGTTTGTGGTGATCGCCATGTCTGGTCTTAGTATCCCACCATGTGTGTAAGACAAGTTATTAAAATGGCAGAGCATCAATACAACTGCACAGCCGCCTCGGGTAGGAGTTAGATCTCCTACTGTTTCGCCTGTCGCCTCTTGTAAAGGGAGGAGGTGGTAAACCTCTTTATACTTAGAACACCAAGACCAGATATCTTTGCTACATAAGAACCTCTCTACCTAGTTATCATAGATCCTTTGTCTCATCACTGGACGTCTTGAACCTAGTTAGAACACTTCACGTTCCCTGTGGAAAATACGATACCTAGAATACTCCTGGTGAAGGCTACATTGACTACCATACGCTTGCGGTATATCCGTTTGCCACTTCTGATGTCAACAATGTCACATATGCATGCATGTGTGAGTGGGCCTTTGGGATTTCTATGGATATATTTGGGCCTTAGCCCAAAACTTCTAACAATCCCCCACCATATCCCAAGGGCACGCGAGTCATACTCCCTGTACCACAGTACTGCTAATATACCAGCTATTCAGTGGAGACCGGTTAAGGTTGAACATCCACATAGAACAATAAGATAGACCCACCCACAACTGCACTAATAGACTAGGCCTTGAATTGGCAGTTTGGTGTGAATAGGCTTCTCTTGCAGTCTTAACTGATACTAGGCTACCATAGCCAACCCCGCGAGTGGAGCGTATAAGTCATACTCCTATCTCACTTCATGAGCTTCTTAAAGAATTCCCAATTCTTATAAATTGCGACTAACAGTTGGGCTCACATAGATTTGTTCTTACAGGGATACTCTGTAGGACAGTATCTCGCTATAGAGCCTCAGAACACATTAAGACAAAGTCAACCTGCCTTACAGAAATGAGAGTACTGCATCTCCAGCGGAGTGGTTAAAATAGAATTGTACTCTCTCGTTAACCAACAGCTTGTTCTTCCCATATCCTAATTCACGGGATCTCCGATCACATAGGCTGGGTTACTACTGAGGTTAACTCACTTGGGGTCTCAATCCCATCTCCTTCGATGCATTGTCAATCACGGTACATGATAGTCCCTTAGTAAAGGGATCTGCCGGGTTCTTAGCTGTCTAGATATAATCCACAGCTATTACTCCGGAGCTCCTCAATTTCCTGACAGACTTCAATCTATGCTTTACATGTTTGCTGGACTTTGCATTATCTTGACTACTTTTCACCTTTGTGATCACTGTTTGATTATCACAATTAATTAGAATAGCAGGAATTGGTTTCTCAACCACTGATAAGTCCATCAACAGTTCACGTAACCATTCAGCTTTAGTAGAAGCGGTATCCAGGGCTGTGAGCTCTGCCTCCATTGTAGACTTTGTAAGTATTGTCTGCTTACAAGACCTCCAAGAGACAGCGCCACCACCCAAAGTGAATATGTATCCACTGGTGGCCTTAAGCTCATCAGCTTTGTAATCCAATTTGAATCACTATATCCTTCGAGTACACCCGGGTACCCAGAATAGTGAATTGCATAACTCATAGTACCCTTTACATAGCGCATTACTCGATCAATACCACGCCAATGATTAGTTCCTGGATTAAAGGAAAATATGCTCAACTTGCTTACAACAAATGAGATATCAGGGTGGGTCGCGCTAGCCAGGTACATCAAAAAGCCAATAATTTGGGAGTATCTCAAATGATCCTTCCCTAACCTCTTATTCTTTTCGAAGTATTAGGCTAGGATCATAAGGTGTTGGACAAGGTTTGCTATCCATAACGGCTCAATACCTTTTCCACATAATGAGATTGCAAAAGAGTAATCCCATTCTCACTCTTGTTAAGTTTAATATTGGGAATCACATCCGCTTCCCCAAATCTTTCATGTCAAAATTTTGGGATAAGAATGACTTAACATCATTAATCTCATCGATACTTGTCCCAAAAATCAGTATGTCATCAACATACAAGCACAGGATTACTCCTTTGCCCCTACCATAGCGGTAGTACACGCAAGTGTCGGCTTCATTTACTGCAAACCCAGCAGAGGTCAAAGTCTTATCAAACTTCTCATGCCACTGCTTGGGTGCCTGTTTTAAGCCGTACAAGGATTTGAGTAACCTGCACACCTTGCCCTCTTGTCCTTGTGCTATAAATCCATCAGGCTGATCCATATAAATTTCTTCCTCTAGATCTCCATTAAGGAAAGCCATCTTCACGTCCATCTGATGAACGAGAAGACCATGGGTAGCAGCCAACGATAATAGCACTCGGATTGTAGTTAATCTGGCAACCGGTGAGTAGGTATCAAAATAATCCCCGCCTTCCTTTTGTGTATAACCTTTAGCAACAAGCCTGGCCTTGTACTTTTTAATAGTACCATCAGGCCTAAGCTTCTTCTTAAATACCCATTTACAACCAATCGGTTTGCAACCCATAGGTCTATCTATTACTTCCCATGTACCATTTGCAGTAATTGAGTCCATTTCACTTCGGACGGCATCTTTCCAATATTCCGCATCGGGTGATGCATATGCTTCTGCAATGGTAGTGGGAGTATCATCCACGAGATACACAGTGAAGTCTTCACCAAAGGATTTTGCAACCCTTTGTCTCTTACTCCGTCTAGGAGCTACAACACTGTCATCCTCTTCGTTACCATGTGGAGTTATAATTGGTTCAACAATGGGCATTGGTTCAGGAACAAATTCATTTGATGAACTGGGCAAAGAGTAACCATCTTTCATCGGGAATATATTTTCAAAGAATGTAACATCCCGTGACTCCAAAAGTGAATCAACTAAAATATCAGGTGTTTCTGATTTTATCACTAAGAACTTATACGTTGTGCTGTGGTGCGCGTATCCCAAAAGGATACAATCAGCTGTCTTTAGTCCGAGTTTGCGCTTCTTATTAATTGGTATACTAACCAAGGCCAAACAGCCCCAAGTGCACAAGTAGTGGAGAGATGGTTTCCTCCCTTTTCATCCTTCGTATGGAGTCACATTACTTTGTTTAGTAGGAACTCTATTTAGAACGTGCCCCCACCATGCCTTAGCCATACCGGATGTTCCTAACATGGCGTTCACCAAGTCCATTAACGTCCGGTTCTTTCTTTCAGCAACCCCATTAGATTGATGCGAATATGGAGGTGTCCATTCATGAATTATTCCCTTCTCCACACAGAAAAGATCAAATTCATTGGAGAAATACTCCCCGACGCGATTAGATCTAACACGTTTGATTTCCTTTTGCAATTGATTCTCTACCTCAGCTTTATAAGTCTTAAAATATTCTAGCGCCTCATCTTTAGCTTTTAGAAGAAATACATAACAATACTTAGTAGCATCATCAATTAAAGTCATGAAATATCTTTTTCCTCCTTTTGTCAACACACCATTTATTTCACAAATATCAGAATGTATGAGCTCTAATAATGTCGTGCATCTCTCGTCTACAACCTTATGTGGCTTACGAGGTTGCTTTGCTTGCACACATGCTTGACACTTAGAGCCTTTGACAGTGAAAAAATTTGGAATTAAACTCATATTGAATAGACGCGACATACAACCAAAATTAATGTGACACAAACGTGAATGCCATATATCAGCCACCGAATTGTTTGAATCGCACACAGGGTTCACAACTTTATTACAGAAATCGAAGAGTGAAAAGCGGAAGAAGCCTCCACTATCATAGCCTTTGCCAATGAACTGACCATATCTCAAAATGACCACTTTATTAGACTCGAACACCAGCTTGAACCCATCTCGACATAGGAGGGATCCACTAACGAGGTTCTTCTTTATTGAAGGGGCATGCTGTATGTTCTTCAGCCGCACGATCTTTCCCGAAGTAAACTTCAGATCGACCGAACAAACACTAAGAACAGTGGCATGCGACCCATTCCCTATCATGACAGTTGAACCTCGGGTGTCCTGGTAAGATGAAAACATGGAGATATCAGCACAAACATAAATATTGGTTCCTGTATCTAACCACCAATCATTAGATTGACATACAGAAAATACACTAGGTAAATAATTACCTTACCCAGATCCATTAGGATCGCCAATAGTCACGTTCTCAGATTTCTGCCCTTGCTGATACTTCTTGCCTTTGCGGTTCTTGTACTTCTTGGCGAAATGTCCAATCTCACCGCAAACAAAGCACACAACTTCATCCATATTTATCTTCTTTTTCTTGAACTGAGTAGTCTGAATAGCCTTTTGCTTGTTCTTGCCAACGTGCTGCATCATATTAGCGTTGCACTGCCCTTCAGGTGCTTTTGGTGGAGCATCCTTTGCCCGAGCCTTCTCTTCAACATCAAGACCAGCCAACAAATCCTCAACTGGAGATTTTCTGTCTTTTATGTTTCAGAGCCATGGGAAAGTTCCTCCATGACGGAGGTAATTTGGCAATAATTTCACTGGCCACAAACTTATCAGGCAAAGCATGACCGAGCTGTTCAAGTTCCCTCACAATAAGTTGGAACTCATGAGCCTGTTCCATGACCGAACGGTTTTCAACCATTTTGTAGTCGTGGTACTTCTCCATCACGTACAGCTCATGCCCAGCATCTGCAGCACCAAACTTGTGTTCGAGTGCCTCCCACAGTTTAGCAGCACTCTTGATGTTCATGTAAACATCACACAACTGGTTAGAGAGAACGCTAAGAACGCATCCGACGAAAATCGTCGTAGTCGCAGTAAACTCCTGCACCTCTTTCTCAGATCCGAGAGGTAGTGCGGGAGGATTACTCATGACCTAAAACACGCTCATAGCCGTTAGCCACAACTGAGCCATCGTCTTCCATCTCTTGAAATTCACACCAGTGAACTTCTCTGGTTTCATCACATCAGAGTATCCCTTATTCATCGCTAAATGCCTATCAGGTTTTTGGATTGTAGTAAATAATAGCAATTTAACGATGCACAAATTAATTCCGACAATGAGAAAAAGACCAACAACATGTAAAACATATTTGAAATTTATCACTAGCACTACGATCTGAGACAAAGTCACGCCATCTAGTGCTAGGAACAGAAAAGATGCGAGAACGAACAACAGAGAGAGCGGACATCCTTACAGTGGGGTTGTCGGCGCTGATAGCGCAAAAGAAGACGAAGCAGATCGTCGATGGAGATCGGCGAACACCGGGCGTAGAAGGAAGAAGACGTCCAGCGAGCAATTGCGGCGGCGCTTCGTAAAAACCTGATACGCCCCCTACTCCGTGCAGGGACACGAGAGGACATCGGCATTGGAGCCTGCTCTCCCGGCGTCGATGGCACGTCGACAGCGGGATGGGGAAGACGGCTGGTAGTGCAGCAATGTGGAACGGGAAGAGATGAATTCTCTGTTCTGAGGACGACGTCTCGCCCTTTATTTATACACGCGCACGCGTCGCAGTTAAGGAAATCAATTAGACACTCAATCACAGTCATTATGATAATTAACCTGCCGTTTATGTAATTACCATAATACGAGAATAATTGCTTGCCAAAATAGACCAATGCAATTTTCTCCATGCATGCAAAAATTTTGAGTGGCAAAAGGAAGCTGCGCACCCACAAGGGTTGGCCCGGCGAGGCGAGCGAGCGCGCGCGTGTGTTTCTTCCTTTTCCCTCCCTCACATATGTTCAACTAGTTGGAGATAGACCAAACTTTTAAGTTGGCTTCACTCCTTCTAGACTAGCAAGGTGGGACTAAAGTCTCCCACCATGTCACATATGCATGCATGTGTGAGTGGGCCTTTGGGATTTCTACGGAGATATTTGGACCTTAGCCCAAAACTTCTAACAAGCAAGAGCTAGCCACGGGAGCGGCGGCTCTTGGCGAGAACACGGAGACGGCAAGGCTCGTTCTGGCTAACAGGACACGGTAGCATTTAGTTTTGTTGGTGCTCTAGCTTCTAAGGCTAAGGAATAGCACAAAACAGAAACAAACAGAAGCAGAGAGGGAAGGGAGCTCGCTGGCCAAGCACGAGCTCGAGCTCGGCTGCCCGGGAGCGGCGGCTCTTGGCGAGAACACGGAGACGGCAAGGCTCGTTCTGGCTAACAGGACACGGTAGCGTTTAGTTTTGTTGGTGCTCTAGCTTCTAAGGCTTAGGAATAGCACAAAACAGAAACAAACAGAAGCAGAGAGGGAAGGGAGCTCGCTGGCCAAGCACGAGCTCGAGCTCGGCTGCCATGGCGAGCGCAGGACGGCAGTTCGCCATTGGGACCTCACCTGCGGTCAACCGGCGTCAAGGATAGGTTAAATCGATGGCGCAGAGAATGGTGAAGCTAGAACAGCAGTAAATTGGAGATGAACGACTCCGACGAAAGCCAATTTTGCCGATAGGCAGAACGGTCAGTGTCGGACCGAGGAGGAAGAAAAGGTGGGCACGGCCACCTCCGATGATTCGCAGACGATGCAATGGATCGAGAAGAGGCGCTAGGGTGTGGCGAACTCGGTGGCTAACGGATTTGGGGAAAAATGGACTCGAGCTTGCGAATTTCACCGGCAACTGGTGAGGAGCTCGTCGGCGGCAGCAGGAAAGGAGAAAAGGATCACCGACGAGTCCGACCTCATGATTTAAAAGGGAAAGAGGGCTCTAGAGCTTGCCATGGCTTGCACGAAGACGCCACAACGGCTGCTACGCATCCATGCACGAGAACGGCAACGCTGGAGCAGCGGGCGGCGGCGCGTGACAAGAGGGAGTGCGTGGCACTGCCCTGAGACCCCACCGACTGTAGCTGCCCAATATACCCAATTTGAATTTTTAAAATTACTCATGATTTTGTATTAAAACTCGAAAAAATATTTGAATATGAAATGTGAATAATTCAATATAGAACAACTTTGGCATTTGAACCCTCGTCAAAGTTTGAATATTTTTTGAATTATCAAAAAGGGGCTAATTGAGCCATTTCAAATTCGAGTTCAAATTCCATAATTCATTGAATAACTTGAAAATAAGAAAATACAAAAGTTGTTCTAATTGATGAGCTGCACAAATTTTATTTAAGGTGTATCCCCAAATTCTAAGTAGTTTTTGAATTAGGGTTTTTAATTCAAAATTTTAAACCGAAATTAGGGTTTAATTTGAATTTCCAGATAATAACTTGAAAAACTCCCAATATGAAAGTTGCTCTACTAAATAAGAGATACAACTTTGCTTTTGGGGTTAAGACCAATTTCCATTTAGTTTTGAATTTAAATTTTAAGCCCCCAAATTAGGGTTTTATATTAATTCCCAAACTTTATTAAAAAATATGGTGATTAATTGATAAAAACAATATCAAGCAAACTTATAATTAAACTAAATCTCACTAAATCACTTAAGCGCAATCAACCTATGAAATTAAATTTATTTTAGTTGATGCACATCAAAATTGACTAACGGTGCAATGCATATGATGACATGCCCGATTTTTAGTTCAGTAACACCAGGGGTGTTATAGTGTCCTATGAAAGGGTACGAATGCAAAAGAGCATGCCATGCATCTACATTACAAAGTGAATTAAAGCAATGTTATTTTCTTACTGATACATATGAATCATGTATCGAGAATTCGAGGTAACATTGATGTATAATTTTATGGAAGTGAATTTATGGTGGTGATTGTATCTAGTAGAAGTTTTAAATATTAGAATAAATTGAGGGTGTGGTCTACAAGGTAAATTAAAGTACTTCAATTGATACTTGTCTAGCTTTACTTTCTATACATTATATGACTCACTTAAATCAATGAACTTGTCTTGTTCGGATTGTTGTCAATCTCACTCATTTACTATCTTTCTAGGTACATGAGTGACATGCTTTGAAGGGATGGAAGTAGCAACACCATCATGCACACTTGATATAGTTATCTAAATACTTTTAGTCTTGACTAATTAAAAATTGACTATTTGGTCAAGAGTTTGGTTACATACTACTATTTGTTTGGCTTTAAGAGTGGTTTTGTTGATTTCAATCTTTAGCACTCATCGCCACTATTAAGGTCATTCAAGTTAATTAGCATGCTATATTTTTTTTCTCGAACACGTAGGAGAACTGCATATATATTATTATATTAAGAAGAAAAAAGAGTCTAAGAAGACTCAAAAACAAAAATAAAAGCCCATTAGGGCATGAGTTTACATGACTCATTAGTCAGGAAGACAAGAAACTTCAACCAGCGACATACGTTCCTCCCTACATTATGGCCAAATATGCCTAAGACCTTTAGCCCCAGCCATACACCACAAATTTAGCTCATCCCTAATTTCTTGCACGAGAGCATTAACATTAGGTGAGGCTCCTTAAAAAACACAAGCATTTCTATGTTTCCAAATCCACCATGCTACCAACACCACTAATGAATTGAATCCCTTGCAATGTTGTTTTTTGATTTGCTACATTGCATGGCGCCACCCCTCAATGAAACATAGTGCATCCGGGCCTAGTGTGTGCTGAAGCATGCTATATTATATCTCATTTGATGTTTTTATTATTGCTAAATTAGTTTTAAAAGTTCAACTATGATAAGTGATGTTAGTGGCATCTCACTTGTTGCTGTCATTTGGAGTGTTACAAAATAATTACTTTAGCTCTAAGTAAGATCTAAACTTATTGATAGAAAAACTCACGACCAAAATTAAAGCTCCTTTTTAGTTGTTGCCTTATTCAATGAAGGCCCTCTTCAGGTTTTCTAGCATGAGAGGTTGCATGATGTTTATTAACTTTGGTTTGGTTCAAAATGACACTAACAACACAACCACTTGCACCACACATTATCTCAAAAGTAAGCAAACAATAAGGGGGTTGGGATTAGAGCGGAGACAAGCACTTTCTTAAGATAGTAAAGAGCATATCTAAGAAATTATCATTAAATTCAAAAGTTGCATATTTAGCAAACAAGTTTGTTAAGATGGACAAGCAATTTGAGAAAAATATATTTTATAAACTGTCTACAAAAACCAGCTTACCCAAGAAAGCTTGGGGCACCTTTGACATTTGTTGGAGGTAGAAGCTGCTCTGTGATGTTTGTCTTAGCTTTATCCTCCTATATCCCACACTTAGACACTCTATGTCCTCACACTATGCCTTCCCAGACTATGAAATGTCATTTTTTCCATTTCAGGACCAAGTGTTTTTCTTCCCATTTTTTGTAAGATCTCGTATGGATTTTTAAGACAATCATTGAAAGTTTTTCCACAGATGGAGAAATCAATGAATACTTCCATGATTTATTTGATCATATGTCGGAGAGGATGGACAACATGCACCTTTGGAAACAACGAGAGAATTACATAGACCAAAATATATGTGTGTCTATGCATATGTTTCATAGGGGCATGTAAAGGTAGTCAAATTGTCAGGGGTTTGATGATAACCCAAATAACCATCAAGGAAAAAAACGAATACTTTGGTAACCATTCCAATATTTTCATAAATGAAGGGTAACAGAAAGTGGTCTCTATTTATAGCCTTGTTAATTTCTCGGTAATCTATGTACATCCTCCATCCGGGATGGTTCGTCGAGGGATCTAGTCATTTTTTTGTCATTCTTAAAGATTATCATGCCTCCCTTCTTATTAGTCACAATTGTCACGGGCTAACCAACTAACTATTTGGGACGGGGTAGAATATGCCCTCGTGTAAGAGTTTCAAGATCACTCTCTTGACAACTTCTCTCATCGCATTATTCAACCTCCTATGATGCTCCCTTGAAGGTGTAGCACTTGGATATGCACAAGGGTAGTGAGAATTGGTTGTTTAAGAGAGAAGGCAGAGGCATTTGATGTTTTCACGGAGGCGTTAGACTAATCTAACGCCATACCCTAGCCTTAGCACAACTTTCACACAAACATCGGACTGGATGCTCAAAGGTGTTGGACTATACGTGGTTACTGTTCAGCTGCACGGTGTGGGAGGGTCAAACAAGTTGTTAGTTTGAAAGGGCCCAACGCTCAAATGCCCTGATGCGGGGGGGGGGGGGGTGGTTATCCCAAATCCCAAATCTTCTTGTCGTAGGATCGATGGAGGTGGGTGATAACTTGGTCTGTGCAACTTAACGAACCGATGGCACCAACAGCTACTCTAGGCAGCCACCTGTGACAAATTATTTCGTCCAACCACACACAATGGATCGATGTCTACCTGAACCACACAAAGGTAGATGCAAGCTCGTGTAAATCACAAGGATACACAAGAACAAATGGAAGGGAAAACTCCCAATCCTCAAGGGGGCAGCAATGGCACAACCCTAAGGACAAGAGCACTTGGCTTCTCTGTTTTTCTGATACAAATTTGTGGTTAGGGTTTCAGGGGGGAAGAGGGTGCTATTTATACTAGGAACATCCCTCTTAGTTGCGCTAAATGGGTTGGGTTTTGGCCCAGTTCGACAGCAGCTGAGTTCTGGACCAGTGCTCACTAAAACAGACATAACTCATCCTACAAAAGCTCAAATGATGTGCCGTCTGTTGCATATGAAAATATACTTCACCATTTTTCCATCCATGTATAACACTTGGTCTGCAATCATCGAGATTGGTATAGAATTCACCATAATATTGGAGCTCAGAATCTGTATAGCAGATCAGTTGCTTTTCTTCATACCGGAGTACAAGCATTGTACCTCCATTAGGTAGTAAATTATTCTTAGTGGATGCTTGGTCATAATCAATAAGGAGTGAATTCACCTCATGTTGTAGTTGCGGCAATCTTGCCCGAGTCATTGGCTCATTGTAGACATTGTTTGCTTGTTCGACACAGGGTTGTGCAATGCAGCGAGGGATGTCCTCATCATGACCTCTCTGGATGCCCTATGAAAGATGTCGGATGACGATTGTTCTTGTGTCCGACAATTTCGTCAGACCAGCCCGACGAGTGGATGATCCTGCGCGGTAGAGAGCTGATGGGCTCCAACTGTCGACTCAGGTTTGGTTGGGACATGTGGCATGTAGGCAATGGTGTTCGATGAGCATCGGACTAAATGAAATAGTCTGATGGTCTGCTTTGGTCCGATGGTCCACATTTTAGCCCTATAAGGGCATAACGACTAGTTGAGTGTGTGGGTGTCCATCCATATATGCACTTTGGCCGGCTTTGGGCTGGCTCTCTTGGCCATTTGCATTTCCTAACATCCCCTATCGAACTACCTACTCATTATTCGGAGGTGATTCATAGAACACTAAAAGCTGTGGTATCTTATGGACCTAACATAGGTCACATCCCTCACGACATAAGATTGAAAGATCCAAACCTTCCTCTTCGGAGCAGAAACGGACGTGGCCAAAACATATAAAAAAAGATCGGCCTAGTCGCTCATAGGGACATATCTATCCGGATAAAGTATAGTCTAGGGCTGAGCACAGTCACTCCCACTCATTTGCTTCACTTGTGATCACCAGAGTCTACAAGTGCATTTGTGAGAGATAGTTCATTTTGTGGCACTTAGTAGCGTATTGCCTGTTGGTATTCTTGTTACCATTGGAATTTGTCGACTCCTAGATGGTTTGGAGTAGCCGAATCATTGAGCAGAGGAAGGTGATTGTCTCCTGCTCCGATCGAAGTTGATTGCGAGATCTTATCCCCCGGTGGAGCCAAAAGCGACTCTAGTAGGATTGCTCGTGACTTGTCTCCACTCTTCTTGTGCAACAACTAGTTGCAGGTTAGGAGTGTGATGCTTATTAGTGCGTGAACCAGCAAGAGAGTGAGTCATCACAACGAAGAAGTAGCCTCGGCAAGCAAGTGAACCTAGAGATAAATTTTTGAGTCTTCTTGTCCTAAGGATTATACAACACAAACACCTCTCTAGAAACGCATGGCTCCCAACGGAATTTGCTTACGTTGCGGGCGAATGTCTGGCAAGGCCAAACCAAGCAGTTAACCCACGTCAAAAAAATGCGGCCTTTAACTTCCTAATTTAAATCTTTCCCTTATTAAATCCACTACCTCCTTTCGATTCTCCCGAGGCCACGGCAAAGAACCGCATGTTCATCTCGCCGCCGCACCCCAGCCCTACTTATTCTCCGTCTAATATGTGCGTGGTACCTCCATTAAGCCAGCCAATCAGTTATGATCTAAATTTTCTGATTTAGCCTGAGATCAAGCGGCAAAAGTACATAATTATTTTGCCCACACTCAGAACTATCTCCCGATGTTTCTTCTACATGCAGTTACTAACAATTGGTGGGTGGATCCGTGGTTGCAGATCTCTCTCTATCTCTCTCCAAATCTCGATCTGCAGTTCGATGATTAGTGGCGTGGATCCTTGCATCAGGTCGCGGCAACTGATGGCCTGCGATGGCTACAAGTCTCTGTTTTTGTCGTAGCCTATATCATCTACTTAATTTATCTGATCTAATACAAACGGGTGTGCACTCTTGCAAGGTTGAATGTTCAGTTCAAAGTTGTGGATGATGGATGCGTTCATGTGTATACCAATTGGACTCTCTCCCATTCATCCGGCAAACATGGTGGTTAGGTGATGGCGACCTCCTATTCTGGTATTGCATCATTTTTCTGTTATTATCTTTGACTTTGTATTATGCTTGTACGTCCTTCAGAATTTTCTTCACAGTTTAATTATATTGTCCTTGATAGTGTCAGATAGTATTAATTCGCTCTTTCTCAAGTAAACGGGTACACTATTTTCTGATATAGTATTCACTACTTTTATTACATCAAAGCTCAGGATGTTTTTCTAATCATTATTTGCCTGGTCGTTTATTGAGAGAAGCATCAATAGCGAATGAGTATATTCACATGGGTATGTTTCTGAGATATATATGTCCTTCAACATTAGTTCTATTAAAGAATGATGTGATTCAGATTCACAACATCAGTTCCAACAATCTGACAAAAATATTAAAAATATTTGTTGCACAAATAATTTGAGAGCGGCCAAGAATAGTTACTACCATGCTCATTGTATATCTAAATCTCTAGAAATTTTTCTGTGGCTATGGTTGCAGAGGTCCAGTGGAAGTCCAATTAACAGGTACTAGCGGTTTATTATCTTACATTTATTAATTTTCTATGTGCTAAATATTCTCTGGTCCGGGTAAAATTTTGCAGATGGTATCTTTCTTAATCAGATTGCATCCTATCAGTTACCTGGGCCTGAAAAAATAATATTGTTGCAGATTGTATATTCACATCGACTAATATGGCAAGTTGATAGGCCAATTCAATATGGTAGTGCTTATTTAAATTATTCTAGGGGCACCGTGTAATTTAATTTGATTAGCTGGTAAAAGTATTTCGCAGTAGATAATATCATGTTAACCCTATATAATTTACTCTATCAGTGAAATTAAGATTTTTGGATCAGGGATGTGAACAGTAGATTTAAGATATGATTTTTTATTACATGGATATATTTTTATATTGAAGCTGACCCACTAGTATTCTGTTAATTCACTGCTTTTACTCATTTGACATTTGAGATATTTAAGTAACAGAGTTTCTTCTGTGCAGAAGACTGCATGTACAGGAGACTCTTGATTTTTTTTTTGATGTTGTAGTCCCCAGATTTTAGGTTCTATCTTAAATTTTCATTGCTTTTGAGGGATAATCTTCAGAGTTAAGAGTGATATCAACTTTACTTTTTAGGACCAAGCAATATTTTTTTTTCTGGAACTGTTATAATACTGTAAGGACTTCAATGATTGATATTTGTGCAAGATATAATATTTTTGCTCATCATATGATGCTAGTGTATAAGTCACGTATCTTAAAACTTCATATTATCTCAATTTGATTTTACTTCTAAGTGTCCTATTAAAGTAATCCCAGTTTCATTTGTAGGTCAAGAAGATAAATGGATGATCAAATCGGTGGAATGCTAGACTAAACTGAAGGAAGGAGAAAGGAGGGGTGCTAGAATTCTAAGAGGGATCCCTTTATGTTTATATTTAGCACCATAGGAACTTGTCTATGAACAAAAAATGTATCATGTATTGTGTGGATGATAGTCATTTTAATGCAACAAATTCTTGAGAGTGTATGGCTTATTATGTTTATTTCCTAAGTTGGATGGTCTTGCGTCAATAAATTATACAGGCATGAACTCTATTTGTTTTATAAAAATTCATTGGGATATTAATGACCGCATGGTTTATTCCTTGCAACATATATAAGTGTTGCAACAAATTTAATCTATCTGTTGTAATGAGCCATAGAAGTCATTTGCCCATGATTTGTACAAACACATATAAGTGTTGCCACAACCCACAATTATGTGTTGCTACTTTGCAACGGTTATTAGTATGTGTTACCAACACATAAATAAGTGTTGCATTAGATCATTGCAACGCCACTTTAGGCAACACATATTAGATGCCTTGGTACAGACCCTACCAACGCATATATGGACTTTTAGCAACATATTTTTTGTGTTGCAGAAGGTGGTGTCATATTGTAGTGAATATTTCTTTGGCTTTCTTGTCTTGTTATTGATCGTTTGCCACAACAGTATACTTCTCCATACTTGAGCACCTCCATACGTGGAATCAACTAATGCGTGGATTTGCTTCGGTGCTAGTAGTGGCACTTGAGCAGGGTTTGCCCCCTCTAGCACTCACGCTTGGCACTCTCCTCCCTTTGACGGTGGCACTAGGGCCTGCCCCTTCTCCACCATCCTCAGAGTCAGGCGGTAGTAGTTCCTTGTTGGCATGACGTAGGATCTATGGTGACCTCTTCTCTCTCTCTCTCTCTCTCTCTCTCTCTCTCTCTCTCTCGTGTAGCTGGAACTAGCTTCAAAAGCCTTGAAGTCGAACACAGTAGTGGAGGCCCTAGATCCATCTTCTTAGGGGCAGCCTTCGACACCAATTTCAATCGCCAAGGATGGGACGGGCGCTAGGGAGCGGATCTAGCCAGTGGCGCTGCATATCAAGATGCAATGAGGTAGATTCGTCAAGGCTCACGAGACTGGTGGGCGGTGGTAGCGCAGAAGTTTGGGCAGCAACAGGCCCTATCGATGGGCTCTTGTTGGGCCTCATCGACGGGCTTTCTAGATATGTTTATAGATTAGTTAACACAAATGTCAAACCTTACTTGCCGTTATTAACTCATGTTGACCGACGTCATGTCTCACATACTAAACTTGGTTGACCGTTCATTTTATGTATTTAAAATTTTTGTATGAATAATAAAATAATTAAATTATTATTAAAGTATCTCTAATGATTAAATACGTCATAATAAAATAAATAATATTTGTACAAAAATTTTAAATAAAACGAACGGTAAATTAAGATGGCACAGAGTCCAAAACGATACTTTCAATGGGACGGAGAGAGTACATCCATCAGTAAGCATGCTGCAGCATATTTTACTAAAGAGGTATAAGAACATCCACAATTAGAAAATAGCCTCCATGGACCATGATGCCAAATTAATGAAAACGAAAATCCCACACCATGAGATAGTGGAGTTCATACAAACTCAGACTGTCTAGTATCTTTTGAACAAATTGATAGCATAGGGTCTAGTCACAGTCATGACCAACCTTCTCACGGTAGCAATCAGGACACACATAGTCTCCGATGTGCTCTGCTTTACTTTGTGTTATATTTACACATTTTCCATGGTACCATTTTTTACACTCGTCGCAGGCAATCCAAAATCCTCTTCCATTGTAGCGACTATCGCAACTAGCACAAAAGTTGTCATCATCGTCGTGCGTAGCATCATCTTCCGCCTCATCCAGCACTTCATTAGCTTCAATAGGACCACCACTAGATCTCTTTTTTAATGAAAAATTCAAATCAATGTTTTTAATTTGAATGTAAATATAACAAAAAATATTTGGTACAGCTCCAAACACAAGCCATACCTGCTCTTCTGCAACGTATACCTTCTTTTCCTGATCTACCACCTCATTAGCTTCATCTGGGCCACAAGAGCCCTTTTTACAAGAAAAAAAAAGTCAGCCCCTGTTAGATTTGAACAACAGCTTATTTTGGACAGCTCTAAAGATGCAGGTATACCTTTTCTTCTACATACTGTACCTCCTCTTTCTTCTCCGCATCCTCATCAACCACCTCATTGGCTTCTGGGCCACTAAACCTCTTTTTATAAGAAAAAATAAACATAGTGTGTGTTAGATTAGACCGTACAGCTTAATTTTGACTATGAATACAAGATATACCTTTTCTTCTACATAGGGCACGCGTGGGCACATGTTGCTGCTGGTCAGTAATATTTCTTCGATAGTTGACAGACTGTAGATCATACTAAACAACTGATCCCTACAATACCAAAACATCATGCATTCAGCTGAAATTCTTATGCTCATCAAAGTTAGACAAAACTATAAACTATCATTAGTAAAACTATATATTAGAAAACTATCACTAGTACAGAAACTCCAGTCAGTCCCAGTTTCACAGCATACACGTACACTTACACTAACCTCTGTGAGCACACGTGTACAACCAAGTGATCATTTAGAAAGAAACAGTACACTAATTGGTTACAGTTTTATCCTGTATATACAAATTCTGTAGATTGGTTACAGTTTTATCCTGTATATACAAATGCTCTAGACAAATATGTTAATAATTAACTAGTCTCAGCAAGTTGACAAGAACGAAGTGTGTTATAAAAACCAATTAACCCTTTCAAATTTGAAGAAATCATATATAGATCTAATATTAAGACACAATCTTTATTTTATATATGGAACTATGTCCTAGTATCATTTATATAGCAGGTGAACATGCAACATAGTTCAACGAGAAAAGCCAATTATCTACACAATTAAGCTACCCAGTTTTATGATTAACATATTATATAAGTGTATCAGTGCAAACAGAACACCACCTTAATTAAACTACACATGACTATATATGATTGCAAACATTATATGTATAGAAACAGTAAGAAAACAAGTGTTCAGTTTCCCATACAAGAGAGTTGCATTCCATTTCATTAAATAAGAATATAAATAAATAAATTACAAGAGGGGTCCGAAGGACATGATCGACCGCACTACAACAGAGACACCATGGACAAACATAAAACGAATTACTAACAATAATCGCCCATCCTATCACTGGGAGAAGGAGCTCCAGTGTAGATGTTGAAAGAGATAAATGATATATATAGCATGTACTAAGAGTAGTTTAATGCTAACATGATATACTTATTTAAATGACAATAGATCAGGTCGCCAAGGAAAACATGTAACAAACTATCATCACACAACCCCCCCTCCTTTAGGACACTAAGAGATGCGCGCTACAGCTCTACATCCCCCTGCTATTCTTTTGTTTAACAGGATATATGAAATTCACCTCATTAAGAGAAAACTATATATGAGCAAAGGACAGATGCATGTGCTGGAAGCATTTCTGCCTGGAATAATGCGCATTGTGCCTGTACCCCACAAAATATTTTTAACATAGTAAAACATACTTTTGTGGCACTGCATTTCAAATATATTAATCTACTCATACCATTTTATCAAATACCTGAACCTAACATAGAGAGAAAAATGTAAGTGTTGCTTGAAATGGTTGACTTAATAAAGACAGACCACAACGTTTATGACTATAAGGAAGTACTAAGATAAATCAACATATGTTTAAAAGAATTATATTTGTCTAGAGATTTCATCTAATGAATAATTGATTATTAATGGGCGAAGTAATAAAATACGTACTTTTCTGTAGGTGCCAAATATGAAGCAAACGAGTCAGAGATCTTGCCGAGCCATGCATCGCAGTGCCCAGCAACTTCTTGCAGCCACTTGTGCCGTTTCATGGTGTCCCTCGATAAGTTGATGCCGGGTTGTGGCTCAGGCTCTGGTAGCGACATGTAGCGCACAGGTGCTTTCACTTTCACCTCCCAGCTCCCGTCGATGCCACCATATAAGTATAAGGGCTGCATACCTACAATACATAATATAATAATATAATAAAAAGAAAACGCCATGTTCACTTGACCACCTCATTTCATGCGCCAAAAAAATTGATATTTGATAGATCGTACAAACACTCACCTGGATCACACTTTTGAAAGAATGCCTCCGCATCTGCATACCCACACGCAAGGCTCCCGTTAGATTATCAGAAGGAAGCTAAGATAATTTTTGGGACAAGAATTGACATAAATTCTTTTTTCCCCGATATTGTAGTTTTTTTTTTTGGAAAAATTATTTTCCACAAGAACCTGAAGTAGTTAATGAAACGACGACTATATTTTCTTGGCAAGCAGAAAAGCAGCTACGCGCTTATGAAAACATCCGTCCTTTGTGTGTGTAAGTGCTTTAAATTAAATAAAAGCCATGATGTTATTCACATAACTGTTGAGATGGAGTAAAAAATTTAGAACTTGAATATGCAAATTTCAGTTAGACATCATGCATGTAACAGGCAATGGCACAATGCCTTAAACTATTACTTTTCTCACAGGAAGGCAATTCCACAGTCGGCACCTGTGTATGCAACAGTACATCTGCACCAAAGTGCAGTGCATAGAACTAACAAATTAAAACGGAGCGGCCGGATAGAGGAAATATCAGGCGGCCATATATACTCATGATCTAGTGATCTACCGATGGGTGTCCAATCCGATATGATCCTTTGTCAGATCAGTCGAACGCTCGGCGACAATACACATGAAATGGCAACAAAGGCCGGTCGACCTGTTTGTTGTTATTCATAGTCCCTTGTAAATCGAGTTGAAAGCTGAGAAAAAAAGATCTGTTCCTTGGAACTCTCCCTTCTGATAAATTTTAGAGTAACGCGTACTAGATGTCTAGATCCACGACATTGCAGAAGGATGCGCAAGCTAGAGGAAGAATGCAATCGAGGAAAAAAGGACGACAGGGAGGCTGATTCTGGTTCACTACCTTGGGTGAGGGCACGGATGAGGGCTTCCCGGCGTTTGGTGTAGTTGTCGAAGATGCTCTCCACTGTATACGGCGGCGCTAGAGACGGCAGCATCGCCGGCTGGGCGTCAGACGATTCAGACCCAGGAGGAGGAGCAGAAGCATGAAGAGGATCGACCGGCGACGCCGTCTCCTTGGCCATCGGCGCGTCCACGGCACCGGCACCTTCCTGATCCGTGCCTGCATGGGGCTGGCTCTTGGCATCGCCGCCGTCGTCAGGCTCAGACATAGGACTAGAAGGTGGGTCCGGCGACTCCGCGACCAAGATGGGCGGCACGCCTGGTGGCGGCGAGCCTAGCCTGCGGCGAACGATACGGAATTGCTCCGGGCAGAAATCATCGTCGGACGAGGTGTCGGAGCCGGTGTCCATGGCCGGCCGGCAAGCAAGCAGCAGCTAGCGAGAGCAAGAGCGAGGGCGAGAGCGAGAGAGAAATGGATCTGGCCGGAGAGGAGCAAGAGCGAGAGAGGAGTGAAAAAGAGTGTGTGCGAGGGGACTCCGAGGCTTGTTGGCTCCCCGGGCTTCTCCTTTATGTGTCAGTGTCACGACTCACGAGCGCCGGCCGGCCGCCGGGCTTGTACTTGGACGGATCCCTAGGAGGATTTTGGGGGGCCTCGGTCGGCGGTTGGGACCACACCTGGGTGTGGTGAGCGGGGGTGGTCAGAGACTGACAGTGCGGGCAAGGCACTCACGCTCTCCATGCGTGGTGAGAGACTGACAGGGCCGGCCGCGCGCGGAGGGCTGCGGCTGCGAGCGGCGCGAGGGCGAGGAAGCTGCTGGGAAGGTTGTTGGTAGGCCGCCGTCGTGTAGGTAGACGCTGGTCGTCTGTGGTCACTGCTGCTGACCCGCGGCAGTTTCTCTTACGAGTAGAGGAGTAGAGACGACGCCAACGTTGGGCTGTGACTGTGATCACATGGATTTGCTTGCCCTCCGTATGTGGCAGCTGGATTACAATATGCTCCCACGACATACGAAATTTAGAGTATATTTATGGCTGTAAATTTAGTAGAGTTAGGCGCGCGGCATGTAAAAGAATTATTCACACAAGCAAATTAAGAATGAAAAAAAGAACAGAGGAAAAATTAAACTAACACTATTAACAAAATTGCCTTTTACAATATAACCGGGGTAGTAAATAGTACGTAATACCCTTCACAACCAATACAACTATAAACTATTCCACCCCGTTCTAAATGTTTCATATTTTTTACTGCGTATCTAGATATCGAATATGTCTAGGTATATAGTAAAAGATATAAATTTTAAAATGACAAAACGTCTCATAATATAGGACAGAGGGAGTAGTATACTTAATAAATAGCCATAAGAGACGAAGCCAGCCACCATGGCTACCGAGGTCTTCATGCACTACTGCAATAAAGATGTGTAAATAATAATAAAAAAACAGCCACTTCGCTCGCTACCTAGGCTCGCACGGAGCCCTCAGCCTATGCTGTCTCCATTGAAGGAGATCTACAGTCATTATCGTCCCGGACGAAGTACGTCCCTTTTATAGCCCGCCCTCCACCTTGCTATGGTCTAGTCCCCTAAAGGCCGCCGCATTGTCCAATTGTTCTTGCTTCATATGGACGTCTCCACCATCAGGCCACACATTTGAGAAAGAGAGAGGAAGAGAGACTGAGGGCCACCGTTATGAGAGGAAAGAGGGACATGGAGAGAAGATGTGAGGAGATATCGATGATCATGTGAGGAAGATGATACGTGCTCATATGTCACTGTGCCCACAAGAAGATGGGTTCATCCTAAGAGTGCAACACCCTTGCCTATGGCTTCAAGGACAAAGGGATGGGTCACAGGCGACACGCTCAGAGATCCAGCTAGAGTACAACGATAGCAGAGATGGTATCACGATTGCGAGACATGAGCAAACAGGAGCACGAGAACCATAAAGAGAGAGAGCAGTGGGGGGAGGTGGGTGTTATGAGAGTAAGAAGGATGTGAGAACGCAACAGCCCTAGGACTTGTGAGTTTTGATGTGATGGGCGGTTAGGGTTTGAGTATATTTGTCCTAGGCCTAGCACATTACAAGAGGTGGGCTTCTTAAGGCCCCACCTCTAAACTGGCTTTTATTTTCAAAGTTGAGTCTCTTAAGAGAGAATTATTGCCTCTGCTAATCAAAAATTGAAAATGGTATTTATCAAAGAATCTCATGAAATGCTCTAACCGCCGATAAAAAGGTTGGCTCCACCCTTTCGTCGGGACTAGAAGACACTCTTAGTTTGTGTTACCAACAAGAGTGGTACTTGGGGTATTATCATCAACTATTAACACAAACCAGGCCATCTTTCAAATTTGATTTATATGACAACTAGCATAGGTTTGCCTCAAAGAGCCCTGTGACAATGCTCTCTACCTAGCTTGAGTACCTCAATGTTGGATCAGGAAAAATAACTTTGGATAGACCAAAGATGAATGGAGAAATAAGAAAAGCCAAAGGATGGACAAGAGACTAATTAAAGGTAGTTTGAGGGAAAAAAAGAAAAAAGAAAAAGTTCCAACGCAAGTTAACTAGTATTATGTCATGTTTACATGCTATCATCAAAGTAAGTGAAAACCCCATGAATTAGTTCTTGTGCATGCATAGAAAGTGGAATGTTATGCAAGAATTATTAATTACATACCCTTTTATCTATTGGTGCATCTCACTGTATCATCCTCTTCCTTATCCTCCTTTTCTTAGTATTGTTCTTCTCCATTCTTCAGAATGCCATCAATAGTTGGAGTCACAAAACCTTTGCAAGCATGAACGGATGATCCTATAATCTAATTTTGGTTAGGTCCATATTTGTCATACTGTACTCATCAATGTCCATCCTACCCCCATAACAAGTTTAACCAATTAGCACCAAAGTAAAGGAACCTTCAAAAATGTTACATAGTGGAGCTCCCTTATATGTCCTCTATGATACCATAATTGGTGACCGTTTCTATTATTGTCATTGTCATCATCTATATAGGCATCTTGCTTTGGTCAGGACTCTAGCTTGTTTCCCTAGGCTTTCATGTAAAATGTGCACCCATTTATGTCATACATGTAGAAAATGTGTTATCCCCTAGCCATATATTTTCATTTTGGTAATTGAAGTGACAACACGATGTTCAAGACTATGTGTGTCAAATGTGTCAATTGTAGCATATATGTCCTAAGGATGCAAGGCAAAGAACTGGAAGAGGCCAGGAGAGGTGAAGAAGAAGCCAGAGCAGAAGTATGCTATAGTGGATCTGTATAGTGTACTCAGTGTTATCGAGAGATGACGTGGATGAAAATCACTAAAAGATTTGGTGCAATCAAGATATTGAGATTAAATAGTATTCAATGGTGATAGGGGAGTAATTTTAATAACTAGTAGGAAAATATTGGATGCATTAGATGATCTATTGGTGCTCAGAAATACACACTGAATCATCCAGTGAGATTGTTTTGTAGGTGATTATTGATCAATGGCAAGTTGAGTTGGCTCTAGTTATACTAGATAAGGTGATCGTTTCCATTAGAGATCTTGCCCTACTCCATGAGTTCAATAAGAGTTCAAGTGCTCCATTCCAACTCTTATATAAGATCAAATCAGAATCATTGTTCTTGAGAGTGAGCTTAGTATAATACCCACTACAGGAAACCGGTGCTTTGCTGAGTGCCTGGAAGTTTGCCGAGTGGCAAATATCGCGCAATCGGCAAAGGACTTCTTTGCCGAGTGCCACACTCGGCAAACTCTGGCACTCGGCAAAGGCTTCTTTGCCCAGTGTCCGGCACTCGGTAAAGCAGGGCACTCAGCAAAGAAAGCCTTTGCCGAGTGCGAGGCACTCGGCGAAGATAAGCACTCGTCAAAATATAGCCCGGGACCGACGGCGTCGGGCGCCGTCATCTTTGCCGAGTGCCAGGCGTTTGGCACTCGGTAAACTGGTAACTTTGCCGAGTGCCAGCCCTAGGCACTCGGCAAAATAATTTTTTTTTTGTTTTTTGACACCCAGTTTTTTTGAAGGTTTACTACACTACCACAAAAAACATGTTCAAGTTTGACACATTTTCATTGCATTTTGGCATATTTTTTTAGTTTATTTTGTTTTCTTGAATTTTACCAAAAAAATGTAAGTTTGAACTGCAGGTGCATGAAATAATAGATTTCATTCATTCAAAAAATGTTATCCTTGTTTGTTATTATAAATTTAGGCTAAATCTACCATCTATCTCGAATTTGCAGTGAATGTGCTCACGGGGCAACGTCGCCAACTAGCATGCGGGTGGATTTTTAATTATGTAAAATGCAAACGAATTCCAAAAAACACGAAACTCGTCGATTGGTCACGACATCATATGCTTTTGCCGTGGTAAAAATTTGAAAAAATTTCGAGTATGTTGTCACGGACGATGCTCACAAACCAGTACATCTCCACATGTGATATAGGCAGGGGAGAAGGAGAGGAGAAGGAAGGTGCAGGCCAAGGCCCATCTACCCTCACGCCACTGCGGTCTTCCTACCCATTGTCGCCGGCCCTCGTTGTTGCCATTCTCGTCGCCAAGGTATGCCCTGCACCTGTAGTTAGTAGTACTTAGTAGTGCTAGTAGTAGTTAGTAAGTAGTAGTAGTTGTTAGTAGTTAGTAGTTAGTAGCGTTAGTAGTATTGTTAGTAGTAAGTAGTGATAGTAGTTGTGTTAGTAGTAGTACTGTTAGTGTTAATGCTAGTGTTAGTAGTAGTTGTAGTGGTAGTACTTGTTATTGTACTACTTTGATACTTTTATCTGCATGGAAAGAGAAGTAAAGTACATGGCACGTTCTTGGTATATATATGTTTGTTGGCCTTCGTGCCTATGTTTGGTATATATGTGGTTGTTGGCCATCGCGCCTACGTTTCTTGTAGGATTTGAAAACCTCCCCGTGCAGGGGAGGAGCTGCCGAAATTTTCAATGGACTCTAACCTATTGCCTTTTTATGTAGGAGAAGGACCCATGGAAGGGACTCGGCGACCCCGATCGTCTTCGTCGGCATTATTGGTTTGCCTGCACCGCATCGCCTCGCCACTACACCGACACGCCACTGCCTTGCTAGCCTGACTCCACCGCCACCCTAGGTATAACCCCCTCCTCCTTTGCATGCATGTTTTATATGGTCACGTAGCCCTAGTTAGGCGTCTCTCGTTCGAAAGAGATACGGTTGGCGGTATCCAGATCTTTACATATCTGCGACCGTATCTCTTTCAGATTGTCCACGTATTTTGGACAGCCCGCGGATGCATACATGAGGTTAGTTTCCATGGTTCGTTCGGTCCGAGACAGACTTTCAGCAGCACCTCCCTGTTGTTCTCCGGATACACACTCACCCTTGCTGGACGTGTATTGGGAGAACAGCGGGGAGGTGCTACCAAAATTATGTCTCGGATAGGAGCGAAGCATGGAAACTTACCTCATCTATGCATCCGTGGGTGGGATTAGGATCTATCCTCACCTATTAGATGGTAGGCACAATGAGTAGATGCACCATGCTTATATTACTTGCTTATATATGTATATGCCAGAGTATGGAGAACCGTGATTGGATGTACACGGGCCACCCAAGTATGACCTCAGAATCGATTACTAAGACTAATGCTTTCTGAGAGCATTCATTTGGCGAGGCTACTAAAGGTTCGAGTCGGATGTCGTGTCCCTACCGCAAATATGAGAACCATGTAAGAAAGACTAGGAAGGCCGTGGGGGAAGATCTTTGCAAGTATGGATTCACGCCAAACTATACCTGCTGGATCCACCATGGTGAAGCCGATCATATTAGAGAGGAGGTGGTGAGACCATGCCTCGAGACTTTTGATGGAGATGCTGGGGTAGCAGACTGGATGGATAACTTTCACGTGGCACGGTTCGATGAAGGATTGGAGGATGACCCACAGGAATCCGCAAAGGCGTACTATGCTATACTAGATTCGGCACAGAAGCCCCTTCATGAGAAGACAATGGTTTCACAACTGGATGCCATTGGACACCTAATGTCATTCAAGTCGCAGTGTAGCATGAGTCGAGGCCACTTCGATGGTATGTTGGCAGTTTTCAGATCCCTGCTTCCGGAGGGTCACATTCTGCCGAAGAACTTGTACGAGTCACAGAAACTTCTTCGTGCACTTAAGATGCCGTATGAGCACATTCATGCTTGTCCGAATGGGTGCGTCCTATTTAGGAAAGATCATGAGAAAGCAACACACTGTCCAAAGTGCAAATCCTCTAGGTATCTAGAGGTCGACACTAGTGACGGCAAGAAGGAGCAGCTTGGTATCCCCGCGAAGGTCTTACGGTACCTTCCTATCATACCGAGGATCCAACGGCTGTACATGACAGAGGAGTCCGCGAAACAGATGACATGGCACAAACATGGCAAAAGATACAGTCCTGGCAAGATGGTACACCCATCAGATGGCGATGCATGGACCCACTTCGATGGCATACATCGTCGTAAAGCTGAGGAGGCTCAGAACGTATGTGTATCGCTGGCAACAGATGGGTTCAACCCCTATGGATTGCTGGCGGCCCCGTACACTTGTTGGCCCATGTTCGTGATCCCCCTCAATCTCCCCCTCCCGGTGTCATGTTTCAACCCAAGAACGTTTTCTTGTCGCTGATAATTCCTGGACACCCGGGAAATAAGATGGTAGTGTTCATGGAGTCTCTCATTGATGAATTGATCCTTGCTTTGGAAAAGGGTGGGTACTAACATATGACCGAGCTACAAAGAAGAACTTTAGAATGCATGTGTGGTCCCACTACTCCCTGCATGACTTCCTGGCATATGGCTTATTCTGCGCGTGGTGTGTTCATGGGAAGTTCCCATGCCCAATATGCAAGACAGCTGTGAGGTTCACTTGGCTGAAGAGGGGTGGCAAGTTCTCTTCGTTCGACCAGCATCGTCAATTCCTCCCTCTTGAGCATGCATTCCGACGAGACATCAAGAGCTTCAGGAAAGGGGTTCAAGTTACCGACCCTGCACCTCAAATGATGACCGGTGCCGAGGTCCGTGCTCAGATAGAGGCTCTCAAAGATGATAAAGAGAAAGGTGGTTTTATTGGATATGGGCAGGAACACTAGTGGACTCATAAATCGGGCTTGACTAGGCTCCACTATTTCGATGACCTCCTTCTTTCATACAACATTGATGTAATGCACATAGAAAAGAATATCGACGAGGCGCTTTGGGCAACACTCATGGACATTCCTGATAAGTCAAAGGACAACATTAAGGCTAGACTGGACCTGGCAACGATGTGCAATAGACCAAAGCAAGTGATGAAGCCTCCCGCGCCCGGCAAGAAATGGAGAAGGACTCCGGCTGATTTCGTATTGAAAAAGGACCAAAGAAAGGAGGCACTGCAGTAGATCTAGACGCTAATGTTCCCTGATGGGAATGCGGCGAATTTGAGTAGGGGAGTGAACTTGTCCACCATGCGATTGTCAGGGATGAAGAGTCATGACTTCCACATATCGATCGAGCGGCTCCTTCCTACGATGACCTGGGGATACGTCCCCGAGCATATGTGGTGCGTGCTGGCAGAGTTGAGCTTTTCTTTTGCTAGCTTTGTGCCAAAGAGTTATCTTGGGACGTCATTGATGACTTGGAGAAAGTGGCACCTGTGTTGATCTGCAAGTTGGGGAAGATCTTCCCACCCGGCTTCTTCCTGGCGATGCAGCATCTAATTTTTCACCTACCATACGAGGCACGAATGGGGGTCCCGTGCAGTTCCATTGGTGCTATACAATCGAGAGATGTTTAAAGATTCTTCGGAAAAAGTGTAGAAACAAAGCCAAAATTAAGGCTAGCATGGAAGAGGCATCCATTCTTGAGGAGGTGTCAAACTTCACAACATCATACTATAATGATAGCCTTCCCAGCGTGCACAATCCTCCCCCTCGTTACAACGCCGAAGAGAGTTCATCGAACCTTAGCCTTTTCAAAGGTCAACTCGGAAAGGTAAGCGCACCATGCACCAAGAGCTTAAGGCATGATGAGTGGCGCATTATCATGTTTTATGTGTTGTTAAACCTTGAGGAAGTGAAGCCTTATGTGCAGTAAGTTCTCAATGAGCTTGTTACATACTGCACCAAGACCTTATGCTTTATCCTCCATGTATCCACCCCCATGTCTCTTGTTTTTTAAGGAATTTCTAAATACATACTGGACAGGGAATATGGCTCCTTCCCTTCAAGAGGAACATAGTCTTCTCAAAGATGGTGTGCCCGATTTCATTTCTTGGTTCGACATGAAGGTACCTGGTTAATTCTTTGCCTTTCCCACTTCGATCATAAGAGCGAGTAATGTAACGATCTATCTGGCCTTACCTTGCAGGCCCGCAAAGATAGGGCAACGGATGCTAAGTTGAAAGGGCTAGCCAAAGGCGTCGCCTACATGGTCAAGACATTCACCAACTATACTGTGAATGGCTACCTCTTTAACACAAGCAACTACGAGCGGAGTCGGCCCAATCGGAAAACCACAAATACCGGAGTTTGTAAGCCCGGCACCGATGGGCACGACCTACAGCATAGTAGAAGAAATATGCCAGCTCAATTTTGAGTGTTGCAAAGCTTGTAATCCAATCGTATTCAAATGCCATTGGTTCGATTCTAACATCACGAGAACAACCCCTGAGATTGGACAAGTCGAAATTCGACAAGATTTTGTATATCAAGGAGAGGATGTCTATATTGTGGCTCAACAGGCCACACAAGTTTATTATCTCCCATGGGCCTGCCAAAAAGACCCCAATCTTATGGGTTGGTACCTTGTGCAGATGATATCGCCCCACGGTAGACTACCTGTCCCAAACGATGAGGATTACAATGCTGACCTCCACACACAGGAGTTCTGTCAACCAGAGGGGCTAGAAGAAAGGTTTGACATAGACATGTTTTCGCTGATGGGCATGGAAGTAGACAATGACATTGATCGAGGGGATGGAGATGAGGACAAGGGAGAAGAGGTGCAAGATGAGAAGGACTTACAAATGCTTGAGCGATTACAGTTAGGCGATGACACTGATGACAATGATGAAGACGAGGACGAGGGAGAAGAGGTTCAAGTTGACAATATTCATAGTGATGACGACACCTATGATCCAGCCGCTGCCGATCGTGAAGAATATTTCTAATTCATGTAATACTATATTATTATAATTATAATTATAATTATAATTATTATTACTATGTTCAATTCATTTTGCATCTCTTTATAAGTACTTTGTAATTTAACTATGCTAATTGGTTTACTCTTTGAAATTGCAGGCACTCAACAAAATGCCGGGCGGAAGTCAGGGCCGTCGTGCGGTCAACTCCCTCTACATGAGGGACCGCTCACCACCCCACGCTCAGGAGGAGCCTTTGCTAGAGTCGGCGCCAAGGAGGTCGAGGACAGGCCGCACTCGCGGCCGTCTGAGGACGCGCGTGGAGTCGACTCCTAGCCCGTCGGTGGATGAGGATGACCAGGCGTTGGACCTCCAGGTAGGAGGGGGTGACTCCTTCTCTGACTAGTCAGACCTCGAGGAGGGGGCAACCGTGACAGTAGGGGGTTCCACTTCCACTACTGTTTCTGGCTCTACCTCGTCGGGAGTCTACTTGCGCGGGCCCTCGAAGCTCTCGGCGCGGCCGATCCCACTTCACCGGCGCCCGGTGATTCGTCTCCAGGGCGACGAGTACGTATCATTTCATTACTATTTCATATGACATGCAGAGTCTTAATGACTAACAATTGTTCTTAATGACTCTTGCAGCAACTGGGAAGTTGTGTCCGGGAAGGGCCGGCACATCAATGGCACACGGGCCCTTCTGATTCAGCAGCACTACCCTGGGATGGTCACCTACGATGGGGTGCTTTCGCCGCCCTTGACGTGGGACCACTTCCATGCCGCTGAGGACAGCGAGCACGGCACTGTTGCGGCGTGGATCAAGGCCGAGTTCTGTGTGAGTCTACGTCACACTAAATTAGTCAATACTATGTATTCCGCTCTAAAAATAACTAAACAATACATGATGTATGCATGTAGGACTTCTACAGGTGCGACGCTGGGTTTGAGGCCCAGGCAGCATGTGTGTAGGACAAGGTCTGCAGGTCCTGACTCTCGGGCCTGTACTACGAGACGCGGCTCCAGTGCATCATTAACTACAACACCGACGTCCTTGGACAGGTAGTGAGGAAGCACAATGCCAGGAGCATGACGCTCACGAGGGAGAAGTACCTCTTCGTAAGTAGTACTTTCATGAACAATAGGTTGGCTTCATTTCATCTTCTGACATATCAATAACTTGATAGCATGCAACAATGTCCTGATTGGTGCGCCAGACACCGTCTCTGCTGGGAGGCCATTGTGGACAGGTGGCTCTTGCCCGAGTGGGCAAAGAAGTGCAAGATCCGTCGGGACTACCGCCTGCAGATGGGTGGGGCACCACACTACCAAGGCAACCAGAGCCTCAGCGCGTACGCCAAGACATGGGTAAACTTCTTTGTGCTTTCATCTTTAATTATATATTCTAACACTCAATTCTAACTATTTGTAATCGTCTTTGTGTTTTCCTCGCAGTCCCAGGTGCACCAGGGCCAGAAATGCAATGAGATCATGGCGTATGCCCTGGCATACAAGGGCAAGGCGACGGCCCCGGACGTCACCTACAACCCGGCGGACGGCCCCGAGGCGTACACCAACGCGAGCGTCCACAGCAAGCTTAGCGAGTACACCTCGGCGGCTCGCCAGCGCCATGGGGAGGACTTCGATCCGGCCAACCAACCCCTGGAGACGGACCTCGTGATGAGGCTGGGAGGACAGAAGCAGCACGGCCGGTACTAGATGGCGGACAACACAGTCGACTCATCCTCTGTTGCTAGCCTCGCCGATATTCGAGCAGGGAGCATGGACTCCTCCCTCCCCATACGCCCTCGGCAGCCGAGCTCACAGCAGCAGATGGCAGAGCTCCAGGTTACTACTCACAAACTCGTCCTTCATTGTTTTTACACATGTACCTGGTCTTTGCATTGTTTAATCTTTGCAGTTGGAATGTTGTAGGAGAACATGCGAAGGTTGTAGGCCCAGCAGGCGCCATACGCGGAGGCCCAACAGTAGGCGATGGAGGCCCAGGTGGAGGCCCATCGGCTAGAGATGGTGGCTGTACAAGCACAGAGGGCGGCCGAGGAGCAGAGGATGCGGGACATGTTCAGCTTCATGGTGAGGCTGCAGGCCTTGCCAGGTGTGGTCGTGCCTCCGTCGCTGCTCGCTCCAGTTGTGCCTCCTGCTCCTGTTCTAGGGACTCCGGTTAGTATGTGAACCTGTTGATTCCTTTAGCTTTTACGCCCCTCCTGCACATACTAATGATTTCATTTCTCCTTTGTGCAGCCACAGTCCGCGGGTTCGGCCCCGACTCCACACGGTGGCCCTTCTCCAACGTCCGGGTGGCCAACTGGCCCTCCTCCACAGCCCGAGCACTCACCTCAACAGTCCGGGTGGCCAGGACCAGGATGACAGTAGGTACCTCACTTCATGTTCTTCGGACTTGTTCAGGACAAAGACTTGTGATGTGATGTGATGGACTTAGACTTGTGATGCACTAGAGACACTAGAGACATATTTATATGTATGTGATGGAGTATGGATTCTATATGATGGATTATGGACGATATGTGTATGTGATGCACGATGGACGGACGATATATGTGCATTTCGTGGATTATGGGTGATGAATGTGATATATTATGTGCTGTGTGTGATGATATATGATATATATGTGATATGTTTGTTTGTTTTGATGGAAAACAAAAATAAAAAACAACATTTTCACCCCTTTGCCGTGTGGCATTGGGCAGCAGAAACCTGGTTTCCTAGATTTGCCGAGTGTCAGGACCATAACACTTGGCAAAGAATTTTTTAAAAACAAATAAAAAACTTCTTTGCCGACTACACAGAATCAGCACTAATAATATTTTTTGTTGATTCTAATTTATAACTGTTATGTAATGTTCCATATTTTACTCAAGGCTGGTATGGGTACGGCGCGGAGGTACCATGTTTACAAAAAGAGCTCCATTTGTCAGCACCAAGCCAACTCGATTACACTTCAAAATTGCTATGTTGTTGTTGACACTTGTTAACGTCTAAATTTTATTACCAATTATCCCTGCATTACACATGAATATCTAGTAGAATAGGGTTATTACTAATAATTTTCACGAGTTTTGGTGAATTGTATATTTTCAGGAGATTATCTAGAAAAGCGTAAAAGAGGGATTTAAGTGCTTAATTACCACGAAACTTGAACGCCAAGGCAACATACGTCATCAACATGCTAGAAGCCTCTGGAAGCCACCCAAAGCAACTGGGACCCATCTGGCAGGTGGTGGGGCCGGCCGGCCCTAAGGGGGGCCGGGCGGCACCCCCTAGTGTTTCTGCCCGCCATCTTCTGGAGTTTTCTTTCTCCGCCTTTAAGGAGTCATCTCGGCCCTTGGTTAAATCGGTTTGATCCTATGGCACGTATTCATCCCATCGGGCTATAAATAGAGGGCCAGACCCCTTGGAGGAGGCCAAATCAAGAGCTGAGGAGCCTGAAGCATTAGATGGATATCCATTAGATCTAGGCTAACAATCAAGAAAGAGATTAGAGAGACAGAGTAGATGAGTAGAGATTCGGAGGAGTCCCGACCTGTCGGAGCTTCTTTATAGCTGTATTTGTCTGGATTCGGCTCCCTCGTCCGGAGCCGCGTTCTGAGGCACTTTTGTATTCAACATTCTGATTCAAATAAGCATTTGTTCTTTTTTGTTCTTAAGTTTGTAACTCATATTGAGTGCTTTGATCTTCGTAGCTCCTAGATTGAAGTAGTAATCCATAGTGTAGACGTGGTGTCTAGGTTATAATTACTTGTGAATGTCCCCTGATTAGCCGGATAGTGGTAGATCGCGTAGGTGATAGCTACGCTGAATCCTCTGTAGTCCACTTTCCGTTGATAGGATCGATAGGGGTATAAGTGCTCGGTAGGAGAGAACTCTGATTTCTGCTCTTATTCGGGTCACTGCCCAGTTAGAACGATATTATTCAAAGTTTACCGGTTGTTGAAACTCGATAGTCACTAGTTATTTCCTCATTCTTGATATTTTTTGGATTGATTGTGCTATTAGGTTTAGAATCAATAGACATAGTCAGTATCACCTACTGTTCCTTTGGGTTCGATATTAAAACTGGGATTGTCCGGTGAAGTGCTACATCGGTATTCTATCTATGCGCTTGTGGATACTTTGATAATAATAATAATATTTAATAGAGTGTAGTTAATTTATACCAACAAACATTTCTGGTGCCGTTACCGGGGCACGGTTTGCTGATCCTGACTATAGTTTATCTTAATATTATATTATACTTTTATCTTTTATCTTTTGCATTTTTAAATGTGAAACCCATATCCCAATTTTTATATCAATACAGAGCACCATCAGGATCGTATCTCCAGTCAAAAGAATCATCTAAACCTATTATATCATCTGGCTATGAGTTACGCCCGAAATTAATTAAGTTAGTTCGGGAACACGTTTTTTCTGGTAGTTCTAGAGAAAACCCCTATTCCCATTTAACTGATTTTGAGCAGACATGTGCATGTCTGCATATTAAAAGCATGGCAGATGAAATTTTAAGATGAAAACTTTTTTCGTTTTCATTAACGGGAAAAACAAAGAAATGGTATAATCGCCATGTTGGGAGTAGTCAAGCAGATTGGGAAGCATTGCGTGCTAATTTTTGTCTTAAATTTTTCCCTATCAAAAAAGTCGCTAAACTTCGTTTTGAAATTATTAGATTTAAATAATTAGATGACGAATCATTAGGCAAGGCTTGGGAACGCTTTGATGGATTTATAAATTCTGGACCTAATCTTGTTTTGCCAGAACATATGCTTTTGCAACATTTCTTTTTAGGCCTTAATGATAAAAATAAAGAATATCTTAATTTGGCCGCGGGTGGAGCATTTATGCATATTACTGCTACTCATGCTAAAACTATTCTTACTAATATCTTCAATGATCTCCTTGAAGAAAAATAAGAGTTATTAGAAGATGAATCTTTGTTACCTAATTCCAAATTTTTGTCTGATTCATCTCCATCTTCACCTGAACTATCTAATGATAAGGAGATAACTCCAATTTCTGATTTTATGCTTGAATTTGAGGATGGACTTTTTGATGATTATGGAAATACCTCATGGTATCATAAAATTATAAAACCTCAAGAGTCTATGAATTTTAAAAGTTTTAATGTTTCATATCCTGCTGATTTAAAATTCCTTAGAGAAATAACAAGAGAATTGATTTTTGTTATGAGTAATGAGTGGTTGATAGAATCTAAACTTTCAAATGATATAATTCGTTTAAATTCTCCTACCATTACTATTAAATATCAAATTGATGCATACCGTTTGATGCCTTTTATAATCCAGTGGTAGGTGTCAATATTATGTCTCTTACATTTGCTAAGAAATTCTTTAAAAATATGCCATTAATTTCTATGAACAAATTACTGAAAAGTCGTTCAGGACATATTATTTCTAGTTCAGGAGTTTTATGTGCCCTTCCTATTGTGATTAACGAATTCCAAATTTTGCTGAATTTTTATATCTTTGATGTTTGGGATTTCGATGTAATGATTGGATTACTAATAGGAAAACTTTTGCGAGAAGGTTGTATAGGTAATTTAGATATTAAACTTGGGAAGGATTTAATCTCTCTGTGCCTGTAACGCAAGCATTAAAAGCTAAGGCAGAGCCACTTCCTGAGTTAGATCCAATAGAAGAGGTTAATGCTGTGTCATTTGAAGAATTTATTGAACCTAAAATGATACCCAGTTCTTCATTAATGAAGAGGAGGAGGATCCTATTGATCCTGACCTCTGGATGAATTACTAGAGCCACCTAAGCCTTCTATTGAGCTTAAATAACTACCTTCTGGTTTTAAATATGTTTTTCTGGATAATGATCAAAATTCTCCTGTTATTATAACTGATACACTTTCTGATGAAGAATCTTTTAGATTAACAACTGTTTTAGAAAAACATCATGCTGCTTTTGGTTATTCACTCCAAGACCTTAAGGGGATTAGTCCTGTTTTGTGCATCCATCGCATTCCAACCAACCCAGAAATTACACCTTCTAGAGAGCCCCAGCGTAGGCTTTAAAATGCGATGAGAGAACTTATTAAGAAAGATGTCTTAAAACTTTTGCATGCTGGGATTATTTATCCTATGCGCATAGTGAGTGGGTAAGCCCTGTTCAAGTTATACCTAAAAAGGGTGGTATGACTGTAGTTCAAAATGATAAAAATGAATTAATACCCCAGAGAACTATCACTGGATGGCAAATGTGCATAGATTATAGAAAACTTAATAAAGCAACAAAGAAAGATTATTTTCCGCTACCCTTCATTGATGAGATGTTAGAGCGTTTAGCGAATAATTCTTTCTTTTGTTTCCTCAATGGTTATTCTGGATATCATCAAATTCCTATCCACGCTGATGATCAAAACAAAACCACTTTTACATGTCCTTATGGGACTTATGCTTATCGTAGAATGTCTTTTGTATTATGTAATGCACCTGCTTCTTTTCAAAGATGTATGATGTCTATATTTTCTGAAATGATAGAAGAAATCATGGAAGTTTTTATGGATGATTTTTCAGTTTATGGAAAAACTTTTGATGATTGTCTAGAAAATCTAGATAAGGTTTTGCAAAGATGTGAAGAAAAGCAGTTAGTCCTTAATTGGGAAAATGTCATTTTATGGTTAGAGAAGGAATAGTGCTAGGACACCTAGTGTCTGAAAGAGGTATAGAAGTAGACAAGGCAAAAATTGAAGTAATTGAACAACTACCTCCACCTGTTAATATAAAAAGGATCCGAAGTTTTCTTGGTCATTGTGGTTTTTACCGTAGATTTATAAAAGATTTTTCACATATTACTAGACCACTGACTAATTTATTAGCTAAGGATGTTCCTTTTAAATTTGATGATGCATGTTTAAAATCTTTTAATATTCTTAAGGAAGCTCTTATATCAGCACCAATCATTCAACCCCCTGATTGGTCTTTACCTTTTGAAATTATGTGTGATGCTAGTGATTATACTGTAGGGGCAGTATTAGGACAAACAAAGAATAAGGAGCATCATGCAGTTGCTTATGCAAGTAAAATTATGACAGGAGCACAACTAAATTATGTAACAACTGAGAAAGAGCCCCTGGCTGTTGTTTTTGCTATTGATAAATTTAGATCTTACTGAGCAAATGTAATTATCTATTCTGATCATGCTGCTTTAAAATATTTGCTCACTAAAAAAGATGCCAAACCACGTTTGATAAGATGGATTTTGTTACTTCAAGAATTTGACTTAGAAATTAAAGATAGAAAAGGAATAGAAAATCCAGTTGCTGATCACTTATCTAGAATACACTTTGAGAAACCTAAGGAACTACCTATTAATGACTCATTAAGAGATAACATGTTGTTTGAAGTGACCAAGTCGGACCCTTGGTATGCGAATATTGTCAACTTTGTAGTTGCAGGTTATGTACCACCAGGGCAAAATAAAAAGAAGCTCATTTATGAAAGTCGTCTCCACATATGGGATCCACCATACCTCTTCAGAATCTTCTCAGATGGGTTACTTAGAAGATGTGTACCAATAGAAGAAGGCATGCAGATCATTCAGAAATGCCATGCATCACCATATGGAGGTCATTATGGGCATTCCGCACTCATTGTAAAATCTGGCAGAGTGGGTTCTTTTGGCCAACTATGTATGAAGACACCAAAGATTTTGTCCGGAGATGTGGATCATGTCAGAGGCATGGAAATATCAAGGCAAGAGATGCTATGCCACTCACCAACAATCTCCAGATTGAGCTCTTTGATTCTGGAAAATTGATTACATGGGACCATTTGTGAAATCAAGAAACTATGAATACATTCTGGTGGCAGTAGATTATGTATTCAAGTGGGTAGAAGCTATGCCATGCATGAATGCTAATTCCAAACATTCAAAGAAGATGTTGAAGAAGTTATATTTCCAAGGTTTGGGACACAAAGGATGGTCATTAGTGACGGAGGAACACATTTCACTGATAAGAAGTTTCACCGATACTTACAAGCTCATGGAATCCGTCATAATGTTTCTACTCCATACCATCCTCAGACAAGTGGCCAGTCAGAAATATCAAACAAACAGATCAAGAATATTGTACAGAAAACAGTAAATGAGATGGGTACTGCATGGAAGGCGATTACCCGAAGCAGTTTGGGCATATCGGACTGCCTACAAGACACCTTTGGGCATGTCACCTTATCAGTTAGCGTATGGTAAAACCTATCATTTACCAGTGGAATTAGAGCATAAGGCTCACTGGGCTATTAAGAGATGGAATATGGACTTTGAAGCCGCTGGAAAAAGAGGAAGATGCAATTATCAGAATTAGAAGAATGGAGAGAAAAGGCTTATCACAATTCAAAGATTTATAAAGAAAGAACAAAAAATGGCATGACAAGAGGATCAAGAAGGAGTTTACACCAGGAGACAATGTATTACTTTTTAATTACAGGTTTAAATTATTTGGGCTCGGAAAACTACGAAGCAAATGGGAAGGACCATTTACGGTTGTGAACGTTTCGCCACATGGAGCGGTAACTCTACAATCACACGAAGGTACGTTATTCAAGGTAAATGGTCACCGACTTAAATTATTTTTAGAGCCATTTAATTCAGAAGTTGTTGACAGGCTGGACTTTGTCCAGTTACCAACTTTTTAGTCCCGTCATCATCCGTTATGAAAAAATTATCGCGCATCGCAACTAACAGGAAGTAGATAGAGTCTAGAAGCATCACGAGCATGGCCACCCCGGGAGGAAACCTAGTGGGGCCGGGCGGCGCTCCCCTGTCCCCTCTCGTCCCAACTCTTGTTTCCTTTTCCTTCTTCATCCTTCATAAACACTTTCATGTAGAATCCCGATGCGGGTAGATATTCTTTCGTACGAATCTTGTAGAACCAAGATTTGACCATATCCTGTCTCCTGAAAACCCATATAAATATGCACCCATACCGCCCTCATTTGCATCCCATCGACAGCTGCCTCTCTCTCCTTCAAGAAAATATTCTAGTCTAGATCTAGTAGCAATGGTAGACGAAGAGGTCGTTGGTGCTGACTCTGGCAAGATCCAAGGCGACGACTCGAAGGCCATCGTCCTCGCGCAGCCGAAGCCTCTCGCCATCATGCCACCGAAGCACCTCGCTACGGTGCCTCCGCAATATGAGCAAGTATACTACACGCAAGCTCAGCTTGCTCTGCCATCACCACCCGCAAGACTGCTGCTAGAAGACGGTACCAAGGGAAAGCAGGTCGCTATTCCCCGAGGCACCCAGTTTCTTCCACCTAGAGACAATGAACGACTCCTGTCGGTCAAGACCGACAAGAACGGGATGTTAGTGTGTGCAAAATACACCACTGCTCGCCTTGCCATCAATGGTGTTCGTGCACGTCCAAGCCAAGTCCGCTACACCGATTTCATACCACCTCCGCCCAAGAGACAGAGAGCTGCATCAGCATTGTCGCTAGAAAAAGGTCCTAAACAGCCTCCGCTCTCTCTACGAATCCTCAATGAGAAGATTGAAGCCCTCTCTAAAGGAACAGAGAAGACTGAAGAATTAAGAACTAAAACTATGGCCGAGATGACTAAGCAGGTAGAAATTAATGTTAAGTTAATCCGCAGCCTCAAGCGTGACAAAGATAAGCTTGAAGAAGAGGTTGGGAAGCTTAAGAGAGAGATCAGTGATCTCACAAAGAAAGGGCAGCCTTAAGCTACCCTAGTTATCTATGTAATAAGGCACAAGTGTATTAGGTTTGATTATATTATTAAGTTTGCTTGGTCATATATTAGAACAAGACCTAATGAGCTAGGGCAGTCGTTAGCTCAGTCAGTTGTCAGAGTTATCTATTATTATTGAATGAATAAAGTGCTTTATCTTTTATTACTGTTAATGTTTTAGTATTTCTTTATATACTCTACTCTCTATTTTTGGTACGCATATTGTCTTCACATGTTGTGCAGAAAAGTATACAGGAAAACAAGTATGGGGGAGGCGCATCGCGACCTTGGAAATCAATTCGCTCGGGAAAATCACGTAATTCGGAAAGCAATCGAATCAGGACCACGCGCACCGAAGTGGGCCCCGAGGGGCCACAAAGGGACGCCGCCCGGCGCCCTACCTGGGCCGGCCGGTGCCACCCTACCTCCTCTGCATCCACGCCTCGGGTACGGTCAGGTTTGAGTCCAACACAAGTATAATTGCATATGTTTCGATCCAAATCAAAATTTACATGTTAAATCATTTTTAAGAAAGAAAAGGATTGTTTAATTCATGACTTAAGAATAAATTATATATAACACTTTTCTAGGAGGCATGTTATTGTTGGAAACTATTTATAGGGACCCCATGATTGCTTAAGTTGTTGTGGAACACGAGATAGTAGAATAACAAGAACTCAATTCCTGCCGTTTCGTCTTTGGAGATTTTATTTCGAAATTAAAACGATTAGTTATACCTCTCCTTTGTGGTAAGATAACGTCCTACCAGAGCCATAAATAAGCTAGAAACCATCTACATTTAGTACTTGCCTTTGTGTTGAGTTTGGTCAACATTTGTAACCCTTCAAAAAAATTTGTCATATTTTCGAATCAAGTGCCACTTACACATAAGCATTACTCTTATCCGGAGTAATAGCAAATTATTCCACTAAAAATGTTTCTCTCCTGCACTGAGAGAAAACACAAAAAATAATCATATAGAATAGCCACCAAATAATTGCTCCATGTTTCGTTAAAATCTCTCAAGGGAGTATAAAAAAAATGGACAAGTGTCCGAAGAAATTAAAACAATGGGTACTTAGATGCTCGCCTCCCTTGAAAAAAAAGAAAGAAGATAGCTCATACTCTTTGGATAAACTTAATTGTTCAAAAAGAGATTTATTTTCTCAAGGAGCAAGGTAGAATTAGGTTCCACCATATTCCACCAAATAAAGTTTGATTCGATTATATGCCTAATTTCTCTGTGGATTCATTGTTTGACTTTACAATAAATACAATGGAAGTATACTTTCATATTTATACCTACCTGACATCCACATAAACTTTTTAGAAATAGGATAAAGAAGACAGTATCATTAATGCCTCGATAAGGATAAAAAATAGCAGCTATATCAGTGATTCGAGAATACTACAAAAGGAGAAGGTAAAGTTAAGTTTTATTTGCCAAAATCAACGTACTCTCCAATTGACTTAACTAAAGGAAGAGAGTGATCTGTTTCAAGCTGTTCTGTTCTCCAACTACTCAAAGATTCATGGTAGACACTTTGAATTCCGCAGTACATGCATGACTAGACTAGTTTTATATAATATATTCTCAAATTATGTTTAAATGATCCATTCTCTCTAAACTTTTATATCTTAAAACTAACCTTTTTCTCGGGACGAGTAAAAACCTAAGTGTGGGGGTAATTATTGACACTTGTTAACGTCTAAATTTTATTAGCAATTATCCCTGTATTACACATGAATATATAGTAGAATAGGGTTAATTACTAATAATTTCCACGAGTTTTGGTGAATTGTATATTTTCCAGGAGATTATCCAGAAAAGCTTAAAAGAGGGATTTAAGTGCTTAATTACCACGAAACTTGAATGCCAAGGCAACATTAGTCATCAACATGCTAGAAGCCTCTGGAAGCCACCCGAAGCAACAGGGGCCCCACCTGGCAAGTGGTGGGGCCGGCCGGCCCTAAGGGGGGCCGGGCGGCGTCCTCCCTAGGGTTTCTGCTCGCCGCCTTCTGGAGTCTTCTTCCACCGCCTTTGAGGAGTCATCTCGGCCCTTGGTTAAGTCGGTTTGATCCTACGGTACGTATTCATCCCACCGGGCTATAAATAGAGGGCCAAACCCCCCTGGAGGAGGCCAGATTAAGAGCTGAAGAGCCTGAAGCATTAGATAGATATCCATTAGATCTAGCTAGCAATCAAGAAAGAGATTAGAGAGATATAGTAGATGAGTAGAGATTCGGAGGAGTCCTGGCCTGTCGGAGCTTCTTTGTAGCTGTATTCGTCTGGATTCAGCTCCCTCGCCCGGAGCTGCGTTCTGAGGTACTTTTGTATTCAATATTCTGATTCAAATAAGCATTTGTTCTTATTCGTTCTTAAGTTTGCAACTCATATTGAGTGCTTTGATCTTGGTAGCTCCTAGATTGAAGTAGTAATCCATAGTGTAGAGGTGGTGTCTAGGCTATAATTACTTGTGAATGTCCCCTAATTAGCCGGATAGTGGTAGATCGCGTAGGTGACAGCTACGTTCAGTTCTCTGTAGTCCACTTCCCGTTGATAGGATCGATAGGTGTATAAGTGCTCGGTAGGAGAGAACTCTGATTTCTGCTCTTATTTGGGTCACTGACTAGTTAGAACGATATTATTCATGACTTACCGGTTGTTGGAACTAGATAGTCACTAGCTACATCCTCATTCTTGATATTCTCTGGATTGATTTTGTTATTGGGTTAAGAATCAATAGACTTAGTCAGTATCATCTACTGTTCCTTTGGGTTCGATATTAAAATCGGGATTGTCTAATAAAGTGCAACATCGGTATTCTATCTGTGTGCTTGCGGATACTTTGATAATAATAATATTTAATAGAGTGTAGTTAATTTATACCAACAGTTTTCCCTCTTGTCTCCCCTCCCCCCTTGAGGTTACATTGTTCTTCCTCCTCCAATACTGGAGCACATAGTTGTGGTGTTGAGTTGTTTGTCGTCTAGCCCGGCCATTATCTTCACTTGAAGCATATGCCTTTCAGTAGTATGATCAACTAATGAGAATGCATTTATATGAGTGGTAGCCTTGCAGTGGCAAGACATAGGGAGAGGGAAGCTATAATGCACCAAGGCCCAAACAAAGTCTTTATCCACCATCTCTCTCTGCACTCTGGTGATGTTGGGGGTTAATAAGGTGTTAGACAACCAACTGCATAGTATTTCATGCCTCGTCAGATGTGTATGAACATACCACCTGAAACACCAAATCTAGCATTATATATGGTTGTGCAGCATGGAGACTTGGTTACCTTAGTGATATGCATGATTCAAACAATTTGGCATCATATATGGTTGTGCAGCTAACGGAGACTTGGATACCTTGGCGATTATCATTCAAGACGAGGCTTCATAGGTCATGGTGAACGGGCAATGGTTGCATTCAGAAGGGTGGCAGCCAATATATGCAAATTCTAGGCGACTACATAGTTGAGAATCAGCAAATGTTTGCCATAATCTAATGAAGCAAATGTTCCAATAGCAATTCCTATTTTTGGACTTCACCGCTTACTTGCTTTGTCTCCTAATTTTCATTGAAGTGCACGCATCAGTACGTCATGTCAGTATAATTGGTAGAAGTGGTTCCCTTGATCACATGGGGCACGACATCCTTTTTTTAACTATTCTATTTGTTCAATATGCCTTTTCATATAATTGACACTTGGGTAGTAAAAATATATGTCCAAACATATATACACAAAACTTTATGAGAAGAAATTCTTTACACAAAATAATATACTCCCTCTGTCCCAAAAAACATGCAATTCTAGCACAGTAGCATGTTTCAGTGTACCAACTTTGACCAATTATAAATAAAAAACTATAAATATTTATAATGTCAAATAGACACTATTAGATTAATTACAAAATGTATTTTCATAATATATTAATTGGAGCTATAAATATGAACACTATTCACTAGAAACTTGGTCAAACGTGAACTACTTTATGTGACACGCAACCCGTAGTTGCATGTTTATTGGGACGGAGGGAGTAACAAATTTTATAGTGAACCTTGTGAAAACAAAACATAACAAATACAAACCTATAATGTTGTTCGATAATATGTACAAACAGCTTATACAAACACAAAGTACGTTTTCATAAAAACAACATTGCAAAAACATGACATAAGATATATAAAAATAACTTATATGAACAAATAATTTCATATTGGAACTTATATAACACAAGTTATACAAACACAAAAAGTCATGGAAACAAACTTATTCATGACTTATATAAGGAAAAATCATATTGATGGGGTCACACATAACTTATACAAACAAAACAATATGTAACACAAATTTATATTGCAAAATCGTGCATTATATAACATAAGTTATAGAACGAAAAATATGTGGATAAAATTATATATCATAAATTGTTGTATGGCCAAATAATTATGTGCATAAAATTATAACACAAGTTATATACTCAAATTTCTCTTAGATTTATGTAAGAAAAGACAACAAATAACGAATTGGGAAGAAGCCAAACTGTATTGATAATGAGTTTGTGATAGTTAATTCATATCTTGAAATTTTGTGAGTGGGTTTTTCTATCATTTTATACATATGCATGGTGCACCCAGAGGAGATGTTAGATTCTGCTTGGTTTGGGGGCAAGGTGGGAAGGGACGACAGATCCACCATTATATCCCATTTGTTTGTGTTTCGTTGAGGGGATAGGGATACCCTTATTGTTTGCATTTGGTATGATCAATAGGAAAGGAGTGGATAGAAAACAATTATAGATCTATTACGGAAGCAGCGACAAAGCTGACGATGGGGCTAGGGGGATCTAGCCCCATACCACCGGCGAATCTTTGGAGCCCCTATAAACTTCCACGAAGTTTGCAATATTTTTAAAGGATAGGAGGGGCTGGAAACATATTTTTAAAGGTAGGAGGGGCTGAAAAAATGATCTAATGGTTGAAGAAGACAATAGGTGGGACTAAAAATATGATCTGAAATATGATCCGGAGGTTGAAAAAGAAAATAGGAGGCACATTAATGTTTTTTAGGGACTGTCACTTTGTTCAGCCCCCTCCCTTATATTTTTTCTGGCTTCGTCCCTATATGGAAGCATCAAACGGAATCCGCACACCATCCTCTATCACCATCTTCGTCTTCTTCATCCTTTTCCATGAGCTTCACATCTCTACCTAGTGCCCCATCTGCATTTCTGGCAGACAACAAGTAAAGATTTATAGAAAAGCTTTTCATTGTCTACATTAAATCGTTATTCCATATTTTTGCTCAGGTTTATTCTTCATTAATGGGATCCATGTTTGCAAGACTATCCTAAAGAAAACACTTGATTAATATCAAGGTTTTAAATAGCGGGCTAAGGTGTTTAGCGATTAATGTCTAAAACAGCTATCAGCGGAGCTATATCGGGTTATAACGAGATATAGCTACTAAATTGTACATGAACAGAAATAGCGGTACCCTGCCTCAAAAGGATATAGCAAGCTATAGTGGCAACCATAGCCAACTATTTAAAACTATGATTAATATAAAAATCATATCATTTTTAATCTATTTATATTATATATGTAGGGCATGGATCAAGTGGTACTCAGTTTCAAGAGGTGTGAAAAATTCAAATCAATTACATCAAGCTATGCAAACCTAACCTCACAACATATCCATATGTCAAAACATCACACATAGCAACCTTTTCCACACCTACTCAAGCAAATCCCAAACTAGTCTACAACACCCAAGAGTGTAGTCACAAGGTGATATCGCCAACATCTCACACATGGAGTGCGGTTAGCAATTCAAAACTTTGTGGCAGATGGGCACATCGGTTTACTGATCGCATTCATCAGCATGTGATAAGTATGTTCAAAACATGACCACAACTTACCTACAACGAACGATGCTTTAAGTAACATAGTTGGCGCTAATGTGGCTGAGATTCCTTTCTCGATGTGAAGCCATCATATTCTGTTTGGTCTCAAGTTTAGTCCATCATATCATCATATCATATACTATGGATTTCTAAAAGTATTAATTGAAGTAGTAGTCCGAATCAATGTAAACCTTGAAAACATTGCTCAACTGCTATCAAAGTCTAAGCGTGGTAAGAAGTTCATAGACCTACACATACTAGTTGGGTGCGGATAGATAAATAACTCATCAAGCTATACCTTGCACCAATTTGGTTTCAACCAAAACCTAATGCATATATTTCATAACAAAGGACATGTATTGTAATCTTCAAATATAAGCAAAGAATAGGGTTACACGCTCCATGTGCTAATGGCGGGTTAAATGATGGAGCGATTTTTCACCAATGAAGCATCAATTCTCATGATGAATAAACAATGATCATGAGGCAGTGCAGCGCATAAGTGCGTGTGGTGCACGGGGTTAGCATGCTTGGGCTAACAATGAAGGTGGCACCAAGCTACTAGTAGAACTAGGATCAGAAGTTGCAGAACGCCGACCAACTTGCCTAGTGATGGTTGTGATTCCACTAGTCCGACAACTATGTATCAGTTGTGGATCTAGCAAGCATGGGTGGGAGACCTCGACAACCTCTTCTTGCACTGCCAAGACCGTGCCGTAGCAGCCCTACTTGGAGCTCGGAGATGGAGAAGTCCCCTTGTTGGCTGCCTAGACAACGCCCACTTGAGTCCTCTCCGCTGATGAAATCCAATGGTAGCCTCCATACGTGTCAAGACACCATGAGTATCATGACAAGCAGATGGTGCGAGAAGTCACATATGCATGCTTCACCAGCCACAGTGTACCAAAACAACAAGTGTTTAGAGTGTACACATAGAAGTAGCATCGGACCAAGCCGTGCAGGTTTGCCTCAAAGAGCCGATCAGTGCGGTCTGCCTAGCTTGAGTATCGCCATATTAGATCAAGAAAAAATAACTATGGACAGACCAAAGACGAACAGACAAATAAGAAAAACCAAATGATGGACAAAAGATTAATTAAAAAGCTAGTTAGAGGGATAAAACGAAAAAAACAAAGCTAGCATACTAAGTGGATGGGCAAAATAAAACCAACCATCAAAGCCAACTTATACCAAATAAAGAGGCCACTCTTCTGTCACTTTAGAAGGAACCTAATACATCTAGGAATCCAACTTTGTATCATCGTTGGTGACGGTGGGAAAACAACCAGCTATGACCTGTCTCGGCATCAGCAAAGACAAATTTGGTTTTGGTTTAATTTAAGTAAGACAAAGTAAAATGATAGGTATTGGGAGCCTATACTTCCATAATTCTTATATTTACACAAAAAAATATGTTAATTACATCTTCTAGAGAGAACACCCCTGATTAAGAGCTGAAGCATGAATACATAAAAGGAAGATTAGATCGGATAGCTTGCTACTATAAACTACCAAAGAAAACATTGTCTATAGTCTAGCTTGTAGTCAGTGGGTGGATGAATATGCACGCATGGCATAAACTTGGGTTCGATAGTTATAGTTTCTTTTCAACATGATATAACTTCATTTATTGACAAGAAAATGCATACTCCTTGTACGATTTGATTGCTAGCATGTTTAGTTTTCTACCAAGCCATGATATGCATATATTTTAATTCATGCCCACTGCGGCAAATATCTTGTTATTTGTTCATTTCATAATGTGACGCTAACTATCAATTAGTTACCATATAACCTTTGTTTGATAATTTTCACATGAGTTCATTTTGAGCCTCCATATGCTTTTTATCATGTATTCTGACCATGTGCAAGCAAACTGGTGTGTTTGATATTTATTTATTTACTGGATAGTACATTGTATCAATATGCACAGTTGGACACACTTTATTCTAACTTGTATGAGCATGTACCATTAATATAGGTCACATATGGATACAAAGGTTCCAAATACATTTTGAAAAAAGTAAAAAGAATGGGATGAGAGAAATTTTTCTCTCTAATATTTAGGGAAAAATATAGAAGTGTAGATGAGTATAGGTAGAGGTAGAGACAGAGACAAAGATAGAGATGGGCAGAGATATAGAGATAGATATAGATATACATATACGTATAGATATAACAAGCTACCTACCGAGTAAGCTTTTACGTTTTTAGTGGTGGTTTGTTTTTATTTGTCTTTTAAGTGATGTTGTATTTGGAGTAATGTAAATAGGCTGGTTGTCTTATTTGCTACAATTGTTATTGGTTATATGAAGTAAATACCATTATTTCCATTTGAAACCAATACCGAATAGGGCTTGCTTAATATCTTCAGCCTACTTATTCACTCAATTCGCTTCTCCATTCTCTTCTTTCCTAGATAGTTATAGTACCTTCCTTTCACAAAAAACAAATCCATCTGTTGTTTGAATGATGTGGGAATGGTGGGTCATGTCTTGTTGTTTTTTTTAGAGTTCAAGTGCAAGCCTTTGTCTTTATATTCAAAAGACCAACAGTTAAGCATTCAGTACAATGTGAACCACACTAAAATGAGTAACTCAAATAAACTCAGCACATAGAAATTAAATTTATACTGGGACCAAAACCCATATTACATTCTCTAAGCCTCTCCAAAACCAGAAAGATTGATCCATTTCCCTTCCAAAAATTACCTTCTCCAGGTTATCGCCTTCCACCAGTAGAGCTTTGCTTCTTTAGGTTCCATTGTTTCCTTCCAATCAGAGCCAGTTTGGAAAATGAAACATTTCCACTTGTTACTCACTTGATTAAACCAGGTATCGTGTTTGGCCTTTTGAGAGAGACTTCAAGTTGTCCAGACACTAATCTAGCAAACTCTATTTTGGGCAAAGAATATTCCAACTTGGACATGGCTATTACATTCAGTAACAAAACATGCCCATCCTTCAATAGGAGCCCCTAAAAGTCGTGACACCATGAGAACCATGACATGCTGATGGCGCGAGAAGTCATATAACGGTACCAAAGCCCAAGTGCGTAGACTTCATAAAGGCGGAACAACACCACACATAGAGGCTCCTGATGATCTGTCCGTTATAGAAGTAGCATGGGACCAAGCTATGCAGGTTTGCCTCAAAGAGCCCTATGATCATACGCTCTGCCAAGCTTGAGTACCACCAGGTTGGATAGAGAACAAATAACTGTGGATAGAGACTAATTAAAGATTGTTAGAGGAACAAAAAAGAAATAAACAATGCTAACATATATACTGAGTCGATGGACAAAGGAAAACCAACCAGCTAAGCCAACTTATACCAAATAAAGAAGCTGCTCTTCTGTCACATTAGAAGGAACCTAATACATCCAGGAATCCAACTTCGTATCATCGATGGTGATGGTGGAGGGGCCTATGACCTGCTTCGACGTTAGCAGAGACAAATTTGGTTTTGGTTTAATTTAGGTGAGACAAAAGTAAAATATTAGGTTTTGGGAGTCCATACTTCCATATTCTCATATTTGCACAAACAGTATATTAATTACATCTCTAGAGAGAACACCCCTGATTAAGAGTTCCAACATGTGTAGTCGTGGGTGGATGAAAATGCATGCATGGCATAAACTTGGGTTTGATAGTTATCATTTCTTTTCAACGTGATATAACTTCATTTATGTAACACCCTGTTTTTTTGTTATTTTCTAAAATAATTAATTTGTAATTTATTATGCATTTTCTTGATCATAAAACCTACGTAGATAATATTTTTAGAAAATTAAAATCAAATAAATACATGATTGATGCACTCATACTGCTGCATAAATCTTTTGTGATGTTGATTTTGTTTCAAGGATAAAAAGTATTCAAATGGTTTTGGAAATTACAGTTTGAAAACGCTTTGGAAAAAAATCAATATAGAAAAAAAAATTCCTCACCTCTCTCCTCTCTCGGCCTGCTAGCTAGCCTAGCTTGGCCCAGCAGCAAACCACCAGCGCTCCACCTCCTTCCTCTCCCTGTTTCACTGCCGAGCAGGCCCCGCAATTCAGCTCCCTCTTCCCCAGCCTCCCTCCCTCTCTGGTCTCTGCTCGAGCGAACGGGCAGCAACCGCCGGCGCCCACGACCCCGCTCGCCGCTCCCCACTAGCCCGAGCGCTCCCCCACGTCTCCCTCTCGTGCGCGCGCTCATAAGGGACGCCCCGCACCCATTCTTCCCTTTCTCGCTCCCCTCTGTTCCTCCCCGCACTGAACCGCGCGAGCAGAGCAGCATCAGAGCGCCGGAAGCCGCCACCCGCCATCATTCGTTCTTCTCCAGGACGAATTAACCCTGTGGTGAGATTCGCCTTTGTCCTCTCGTCCTTACTGTGTGTCCAATTCCAATAATCGTGGCCTCTTGGGCCCTGGCCGCGTGCGCAGGCGATCTCAAGCCACCATCCATGGCCGACCGCCGCACTGCTCTCCTTCCCCGGTCGCGTTGACGCTCTAGATGGGTTCGCGCTCGTGTTCTCTTGCTCTCGGTGGCTTCGGTTAGTCGAACCGTGTGCCGGAGGGTCGTTTCCTCGTACTCCGGCGAGCATCTCGCCGCCGGAAATGGCGTTCTGCCCGGCCGGTTTCTATCAGACTACGGTAGTCTTCTCCCTCTCCCCTCTTCTATTCCCGATGCCACTCAATTCTAATCTAACGGCCAGGATTCCACCACCACTTCGCTGCGCATTTTGTTAAAGAGACCCTGAAGTTTTCCATATTCAACCCGCCATCCCTAGGCGTAATCTGGAAATACGTTTTGCTTCTGTGAAAGCTTAATTGTCCTGGAGGAATGTTTAATTTGAATTTAGCTGATTTCAAAACAATTACAGATTTGCCACTGGAGTATTTTGCTTATAAAATCTTTATTTTAGCTCCGATTCGACCCGTTCAAATTGCATTAGGTTCATAATTCGATAAGCTACAAGTTAATGTCTCTGTTAGTCATTTTTGCAACATTTATTTTTCTGTTTCATATTTATTTATTAAAATGCAATAGAAAACCCCGTTTAATTCATATCTTTCACGTTTTAGCTCCGATTTTCGTGAACTTCATGTCGATATCGTAGGAAGACGTAGAATATTTTTATAAACTTTTTAATCTTGTTTTATTTCATTTGGTGTAGTGTTCCTAATTATAATCTTGTTTGCTCGTGCATGAATGTCTATGGATGCTTGTATGTGATGTGTGATCAATCGAGTAGACGGTGAGCGTTCGACCTTGATGAAGATCAGATCTTTGATTATCAAGACCAGAAAGAGTTGAGTTCGTGAAGTAAGGCAAGTATGGCATGGGACCCTCCTTGTTACCTATTCACTTTAATTACTTAATCATGTGCATGTGTCTAATACTGTCAACCCTAAGGACATCCTAGAGATTGATACTTTGATTATTGATTCCTATGGGTTAATTGCATATAGGTAGAGATGCTAGTGCTTAATTTAATGATACATGATCAAATATTGATGAATGGTTATCTGGAACAATGGTGAGGTTGTGTTGATTAAGTGAACTATAGGGCGAGAGAGCTCATGGTTTTGGACATGATGCCCTTGGCCCTCCATAATGACTTATCTGTCGGCAAAAGCCGGGACTTACAATACAACCGTGAGGGCTATATGGCTCTGGCTTTAATTCAGTATGGGGATCTTGTCTAGCTTGTTAGAGGTTACCATTATGGCACAGAAGGGGCTTGTCAGCTTGAGTATAGGACAGCTCCTGTCCTTATAAATATGAGTATAGCCGAGATGGTATTGTGCCATATTGAAAGGGGGTTCCTAAATCTGCCTGGCAAGTAACCTTAGTGCCCTAACTTGTTAGACGGACTAACCTGGGTATATGGGCAGCATAACTCACGGTGAAAGTGTACAACCTCTGCAGAGTGTAAAACTGTTATAACAGCCGGGCTCACGGTCACGAGCGGCCCGGAAAACTCACAGAATAATTCGTTACGGATGATATGGACTTCTTATGATGACAACGATGATGATGTTGATGAGGACATGGCATGATGGAGACTTTGGGGCTAAAGCACAATATGATACAAGTTAACGTTAAAATCTTGACCTATTAAAAATGCTAACCGCAGTAAACCAATGTCAGGTTCTTGAGCTTCATAACCCCGTGTTATACTTGTTGAGTACGTGGAGTGCTCACGCTTGCTTTACTTTTCATTTTTGGACAAAAATCCCTGATGGGTACCAGATTGCCTATGCCTGAAGGAGTTTAGGCTTGTGATCAACCAGTCAGTTGTCCCTGTGGAATTGGAGTCTTCGCCTGAAGAACGGAGTGTTCTCGTTGTCTGTTATTTAAGGTTGTATTTCTTTTTTATAATACGTTATCTATTAAACATTGTCATTTGATTTTGATCCTTATTTGTGACTATATGAGAGAATTGATTTTCTAGGCTCTCATATGGTGTGCATTCGGTTTTGTCCTTAAAACCGGGTGTGACAATTTAGTGACAAGAAAATGCATACTCCTTGTATGATTTATTGCTAGCTTGTTTAGTTTTCTGCCATGCCATGATATGGATATATTTTAATTCGTGCCCACTGCGGCAAATATCTTGTGTTTTGTTCATGACATAAGGTGATGCTAAGTATTATTAAATTAGCACATGATCTTTGTTTGAAAATTTTGGCATGAGAGCATTTTGAGCCACCACGTACATTTTATCTTGTGTTCTGACCAGGTGCATGAAACTGATGTGTTTTATATTGATTTCTTTATTGGATAGTGCATTGTATGATTTATGCATAGTTGGACACACTTTATTCGAACTCGTATGAGCATAAATCATTAATATAGGTCACATACAGATACAAATGGCCCAAATTAAAGAGCGCTTGATGAAAGTAAAAGGAATGGGATGAGAGAAACTATTTGCTCTTTAATTTTAAGGTAAAAATAGATGGAGATAGATATAGAGGTATAGGTAGAGGTAGAGGTAGAGGTAGAGGTAGAGGTAGAGGTTAAGGTTGAGGTTGAGGTTGAGGTTGAGATAGAGATAGAGATAGAGATAGAGATAGGGATCGAGATCAAGATCGAGATAGAGATATAGATAGAGATAGAGATAGAGATAGAGAGATAGAGGTAGAGATAGAGATAGAGATAGAGATAGATATGGATTTAGATATGGATATAAGCTACCTATGTATTAAGTTTATAGTGGTGATTTGTTTCTATTTCTCTTTTAGTTGATGTTGTATTTGGAGCAATGTAAATATGATAGTTGTGTTATTTTTTACAATTGTTATTGGTTATATTAAGTACATACTTTTATTTCCATTTCACACCACTAGCAGATAGGGCTCGCTTATTACTTAAGCCTGACTCTTCTCCATTCTCTTCTTTCCTAGATAGTTCTAGTACCTTTCTTCCACAACAAACAAATGGCTGATTGAGTCTCTCTATTTCATTAACACCTACCAAAAATAGATAGAAGATGTGGGCACGGTGGGCAATGTCTTATTGTTTATGGAGTTCAAGTGCAATCCTTGGTCTTTATATTCCAAATACCAATAGTTAAGCATTTAGTACATACTAAGATGAGTAACTCAAATAAACTCAGCAAATAGAAATTAAATATGAAAAGCTCTATTGGGACCAAAACCTACATTACATTCCCCAAGCCTCTCCCAAACTAGATAGATTGATCCATTTCCCTTACAACATTGCCCTGTACCGATTATCGCCTTCCACTAGAAGAGCCTTTGCTTCTTCAGGTACCATTGTTTCCTTCCAATCAGAGCCAATTTGGAAAATGAAATGTTTCCACTTGTTACTCACTTGATTAAACTAGATATCAAGTTAGGCCATGTTGAAAGAGACTTCAAGTTGTGCAAACACATCAAAAAATCTAGTAAACTCTATTTTGGGAAAAGAACAGTCCAACCTTGAACATGGCTATTACTTTCAGTAACAGCACAAGCCCTAAAAGCCGTGACACCATGAACACCATGACAAGTGGATGGCACGAGAAGTCACATATGCATGCTTCACCACCCACATAGCGTACCAAAGCCCTAGTGTGTAGACTGTATATAGGAGGACCTACACCACGCATAGTTGCTCCTATAACAATATGTTTCTTCTAAAAGTAGCATTAGACCAAACCATGCAGCTTTGCCACAAAGAGCCGTGTGATCGTGCGCTCTGCCTAGCTTGAGTACCGCCATGTTGGACCAAGAAAAAATAACTATGGATGGACAAAGATGAATGGAGATATAAGAAAAACCAACCAGGAACTACATAAGAATACCTCCCACCCAACCATCCTTTTCAACATCTTATCCACCAGGGGTTGAATATCCTCTCCAGTAAGTTTATCAAAATGTATATGCACTCCTAAGTACCTAATAGGCAAATCACAAATGGACGATGTTGACGGTAATTATTGTATGATTTTACCCGTCAACCAAACATGAAATAAGGGTATAAAGACAAACACCACCATAGAATAGGGTTTTAACTGATAGAATTCCACAGTTTTGGTGAATCAGTGTTTTGCAGGATGTTAATCAGAAAAGAACCAAAGAAGACCCACATGTCAGACTAATACATCAAATTATGTTGCGATAGTGGATCAAAAACATTTTAGAGAACACGAGAGACATGCCTGTAGAAGAGGGCCCACCTGGTAGCCACAGGAGGTCAGCCGACCCCCTGGCCAAGTCGGTCGAACCCCTGGGTCTACCGTCAGCCTCTAACTTCTTATGTTAGTTTCCCACCGTCTTTGAGGGATTAATCTGAGCCACTATCGTAAGTCAGTTTGATCCAAGGGCTGAGATTCAGTGCTTCGGACTATATATACGACCCCAGACGCCCCTGGGCTTCATATCAATTCATATATAATTCATAACATCCAGAAACTAGAGCCAGAAACCCTAGATCAATAGAGCTTCACCATCTAAAACATAGCTACATGGGTTTAGAAGTAGAAGGAGGCAAGTTTTACTTGAATTCTAGATCTTGTCTGGAGCGAGGCTTCTCGGAGCCATTGCAAGCTCTCTCTCTTTTATCTAATACCTCTTTTGAGTACTTTAGATAAAGTTGATTGATATTGTTCTACTCATTGATTATGTTCTTAATTATGCTATTCATTGCTTGTCTAGATTGCACACTTTGCATAGTTAGGATGCATTCATATTCATACATAGGATTGTATAGCTCTCATTCATTGATATCATGGATGGGTGACCAACAACATGTAAGCATGGTGCTTAGATGTGGTTTGTCTGCAATTGCACCCTATATTCTGGGTTATGTGGTAGATCACTGGGGGTGATACTCCCGTTGAGTCCTTTGTAGTCCACACCTCGAATATTGGAAGAGTAGCTAGGAAGTTATTATTACTATAGAAAGCTGGCTATGTTCTTGATCTTCCATAGTAATATTCCCTTTTGTATGAGTATAAGGTATCTTTGCCATGATTGCTAGTATAATTGCACCAATCTAATTTGACTTTGGTAGTATACTTAGAATAACTTAGTTATGCTTCAACCTAATCCATCCGAGTGCCTAGATAGGAAGTGCTCTAAGTGATTATATTATTATCTATGGATTGATCATTATGCTTATCATTCATATAATTATTATTATTATTATGACATAATCCCTGTTTTGAGTAAGTAGATCATACATGGTTATTTCCATATTTACATGTGCATATGAAAACTATCTATCTACACTCTTTATTGCCAAGCCCTTCCCAGTAGTAAAATATAAATCGATAACCCATAATACTCTTGGTTAAAATGCTGCAATGATGTATATTTTATCCGTGCACTTGTGGATATAATATAATTATTTTAGTCACTTGTTAGAAGAAGTTCATGAGGTCTTTTGGAATCATGTTAGGGATGGCAATCTAGTTATTTCCAAGAGATAGAGGTTAAGAGGTCAAGTGATCTGTAACTAATCAGGTAGCACGTTAATCTATACCAACAGACATGTAAAAAGATGACCTAAACAATGCACTGTATCCAAGTCTACATTCATAGGGATGCGCTCACTTTTTGTGAAATTTGTCCTGATCACGCACAACTGCTCATATTAAAATCCATTTAAGGTTTCTAGATAAATCATAACCTATGCTAGAGAAAAAGGATGGTATGATCTGCATATTGTAGGGAGATAATTAGGGATGAAAACGGTTAGGATATATCTCGTACCATCCCACATCGTTTTCCACATTTTACCCACTTCAATTAGTATTTTCGGACAAATCTGAAATCGATACGAAATATGTTATGCCAAATTTGAAAATAGGATGGAAACAGTTTAGGTGCTATCCTGACTGTCTTCTACTTTTCTAGTTTTTATTCAAGATATCATTTTTGAAATATGGTACATACCATGTTTAGCCCACTGGAAGCCCAACTCAACTATATAGCAAGCTGAAGCCTTAGAAAATTTGTATCTTTTCATACAATCTAAGATGAAGATGTTTTTTTTTAAAAAAAAAACTATAGCAGTTGACGAGATTTACAACTTTCTAGTTTTAAGTTGTTTTTCTTTTGAGGCCGTTAATATGCTCAAACAATTAAAAAGTTTCAGCAGTATATTAATCCCGTACAAGCACTTGCCACCGAGAAGCATAATATCTTTCTTATGTAGTATCAAATGGAGATAATTTTTATATGAAAGTTGTAACACTTATTAATTGTTATGCACTTGGTCCTGCATCTATCTTCTGTGTTAATTTTTCTATACACAACCATGTTCAATATAATTTCACTCGAATTGGTTTGTTTTCAAAATCCACGATATTTCATAAGTTCTTGGACGTTTTCGTGTCCGGATTTACTGCTTTGGAATTTGTTTTCATATTCAAATGTAGATATTGAAACGATTCATGGGTTTCCCAACAGTTTGCATCTATTTTTCATCCATAAAGATAATACTACCTTCCTTAAATTCCCTGCCACACCATTAATAAGACCCTTCTCTACCCCTTTCATCAGCATTTTTGAAAGAACATCACCTACTAAAATAAACAGGAGAGGAGAGATAGGATTTTTTTTTGCCTAAGGGCCTTTGAAAGCCCTAATTTAGTTTTGATAATTGATGACATCCTAAAGACTAACCTAAGTTCCTAAGTGTTGGCAAGGTTAGGTTGTCCCATCCATGGAGTGATGAGCAAAATGATGGTGATGATCAAGGGGGCTCAACCATGGACCAAGTATGGTGGATCAAATGAAGTTGATCAAGTGAAAAGAAAAGGCTTGAAGGCAAAGGTATAACCCCAAGTAGCCTTTTCTTTTGGTGATCAAGACATCAAGTTGGTGTGATCACATTTACAATAGATAGCCGACTATTAAGGGGAGAACTAAGTGTTTGGATTACCTTCAAGTGCTCTAGATTGCATTTCATTGCATTGAATCTAACTCAACCTAGTGATCAACTTAGAAACCCTTGAATTTTTTTTGAAAATGCTAACACACTGTGCACAAGTGTTGAAAACCTTGAGTGTTAGCACATAGAAGCAAGGGGTGAAAATATAACTTGAAAATGCTGAGTTTTGAGCGTCGGACGCTTGACAGCTAGGGGCGTCAGACCATTCTCTGCCAGGGTCTGATGGTCCCCATGTGTGCTGATTCACTGTGTAATAGCGTCGGACTGGTTTGGTTTGGTCCGACGGTGGACGTCGGACGCCGTCCGAGCATTTCAGGAGCTCTCTGCGTAAAATCGACTAGCGTCGGACGATGGATTGCTTTGGTCCGACGCAATGATTGGGATGCGTCCAACGGTCGTCTGCGTTGCTGTCCGCTGTGAGAGTCGGACAATCCGACGTGGTTTGAGTGTAGTGCGTCGGACTATTGTGTCTCGGTCCGACGGCTTAGCGTGGCGAGTTCACACTGTGGCTCTGTGCACGGCGAGTTGAGTTCAGTGCATCGGACGTAGGCAGTCAGTCCAACGCAGGGCGTCGGATAGAGTCCGACGAAGAAAAATGTCTCTGTGTGTGCTCTTTGGAAGTGTCAGACGCTGAGAAGCTTTGGTCCGACGTTGTCCAGTCCGATGGTTGGAATTTTGGCGCTATCAGTTAGCCATTGAGATCCAGCGGCTGTGGTTGAACTAAGCTGACACGTGGTGAGATCGTGAGCGTCGGACATTGGACATTGGTCTGACTCCTACCGTCTGACGGTAGCGTCCGACGCCACGAAAAATGGCTTAACGGTTGTTTCTTATGGGGTAACGGCTATGAGTGCACTTAGGGGTATTTATACTCTTTCCCTGGTCACTTGGTGACTCCCTTGCACATTTGATTCTTTGCGATACTCTTGTGAGGACTCTATAGCCTCTCACTCACTCACTTATTCATCTTTGATCATCTTTGTGAGTTGAGTGATCCTCAAGTGCATCATTGCTTTGTGATTTGCATTCTAGAGCACTTGAGAGCAAGCCCTCGCTGAGTTCTCATTCTCTTGGGGTATTGCTGTGTCCCTAGCGGCTTGGAGGCGATTCCGGTGTTAAGGTTGATTGGTGATTGTTCAAGCCCACACCAAAGGTTGATTGTGAGGGGTTCTTGTGGTTATTCCCCGGCGGAGTGCCAAAACTGACTCTACTGAATTGCTCATGGTTGATAGCCACTTCTCTTGTTGGTGAGCGGCTCCCGGTGAGGGATTGGCTTGTGAAGCCTAGCTCGCAATCCACCAAGGAAGACCGGTGCCACAACGAGGAGTAGCGTGACGGCGATCACGTGAACCTTGATAAAAAAATCGAGTGTTCTCTCTTCTCCACCATCGAGTGGATGATTGGCTTCCCGGTGTCTCTTTGGTGATTGGTCTTCATTGTGATTGTGGATCATATCTTGGTGATTAGTACTACGTGGCGAGCGGACTTCACTTCATCACCCCCTCGGTATAGCCTTCTCGTTCACTATCTCTTGCGCTCTACTTCTTGTTTAGGTGCTCTCTCCTTAGGTTTTGAAGGAGTGGGTTTCTTGTGTTTGAGTGCATATTCTAGTGTGTAGTATATTGTGATAGGTGGCTTGCATAAAATAGCCTAGAGCTAGTGCTTAGCATCGCTTTGTTAATTGCTAACTTGTGGTCTAATTCTTTGTAGAATTTTTAATAGGCTATTCACCCCTCCTCTAGCCTATCTGGTCCTTTCAGTTGGTATTAGAGCCGAGGTCACCACCGTTTGAGGCTTAACATCTTTGTGGTGAAAAATGGCTCAAATCAATGTATTGGGGAAGCCGCCAAAGTTTGATGGCACAAGTTATGATCATTAGAAGAGAAAGATGATAGTTCACTTCAGGACCATGCACATTGAGGTGTGGAAGGCAACGGAGACAAAGATTGAGTATGATAATCCTCAAGCTCCCACCGATGCCGACAAAAGGAAGATGGAGTGCAATGCTCATGCCATCAATGCACTCTACACTGCTCTTGAGTCTCATGTATTTGAGCAAATCAAGGATCTTGATTTGGCTCATGACATTTGGAAGCGGTTGGAGGAGACATATAAGGGCACAAAAGAGGTCAAGAATGCCAAGGTCTATATGTTGAGGGAGAAGTTTGGCACCTTCAAGATGGAAGAAGATGAGAGTGTGCTAGAGATGTTCAACCGGTTGTAAGTAATTGTCAATGACTTGAAGAGTTTGGATGAGGACACCAGGGACAAGGACTTCTCTCATAAGTTCTTGAGGTGCTTGCCCGCAAGATTTGCTATCATCAAGACATTGCTTGCAAGAGAAGACTTGAGCACCAAGAAGCCCAACCAAATCCTCGGTGAAATCATCACTCAAAATATGAACAATGAGGAGGTGGTTGAGGAGAAGAAAAAGAAGAGTATGGCTCTCAAAGCTACATCCTCCAAGAGCAAGGACAAGGGCAAGATGGTTGAGATTGAAGAAGACTCCACTTCTAGTGATGACGATGATGATAAGGCTATGGCTCTTCTAGTGTGCAAGTTTGGCCGGTTCATGAAGAGAAAGGGCTATGGTCAAGGCAAGAAGAAGTTTACTTTCGAGAATAAGCAAGAGCCAAGGAGATGCTTCAAGTGTAAGAGCTTGGATCACTTCATTGCCGATTGTCCTCAAAATACGAAAGTGATGATGAGAAGAAAAAGAGCAAGAAGAAGGACAAGAAAGAAAAGAAGAACAAGAATGTGACACTCAAGAAGAAGAAGAAGGGGCAATCATATTGTGTTACTTGGGATGATAATGATGCCTCTACCGATGATGATGATAGTGATGATGAGAGCAAGAGCACCAAGAAGAAAGTTATTGCTTGTATTGCTCTCAACAATAAGCTATCTCTCTTCGACACTCCATCCACATGCTTGATGGCCAGGCCATCCAAGGTAAAATCCAATGATGAGAGTGATGAGGAGGAGCTCGCATGTGATGAGCTTATGTCCATGCTTGATGATGCCAACACTTACATTGAGGCCAAGAGAAAGGAGTGCAAAGAATTGCGCAAAGGCAAGATAGCCATCGAGCAATCCTTTGATGAGCTCTTGAAGTCTCATGAGAGGGTAATGGAAGCCCATGAGAACCTCAAGGTGGCTCACTCCAAGCTAGAGAAAGCTCATTCCTCTCTAGTGGCTGAAAATGAGAAGAGGGCATCCATCAAGACAAGTGTCATGGGTTCATCATGTGACATCCTTAGTGACAAGTCAATTCCTTCTACTACTATTGTTGTCACTAACCCTTCTTGCAGCTCTACCACTCCTATTTCACCCAAAGATGATGGCTCTAAGGCCTCACTTGTGGTGAAAAACAAGAACCTCATGGAGGAGCCCAAGAAGCTCACCCGTGCCTTAGGTAATGCCTATGGTGGGGATGCTCGCTTGCTAAATTGTTTGGGTAGCCAAAGATTTAGTCAATCTAAGAAGGGACTAGGCTATACCCCCAAGAAAGGCAAGGCCACCTTTGTGACTCGCAAAGTTAGCTTTGTGAGGAGCAATGGTAGGTATTGCCAAAGATGCAAGCAAGTGGGGCATAATAAGCAATATTGCATGGCCAACAAGATCAAGCAAGTCAACTTTGCTAGAGCGACTTCAATTCGCTATGACTCTTGTTACATGCTCACCAAGGGAGTGAAGGGTGTTAAAGCCAAGTATATTGGTACACCAAGTAGCAACCCAAGGATGAGATCCATTTGGGTTCCTAAGTCTTTGGTCACTAACCTCCAAGGACCCAAGAATGCTTGGGTACCTAAAACCAATTGATTTATTCTTTGTAGGTGAATTACAAAGCCAGAGGAAGGCATTAGGTGCTTGATAGTGGATGTACTCAACATATGACCGGAGAGTCTAGTATATTTAAATCTATCAACACAAGTGACAATCAAGAATTTGATTCTATCACATTTGGTGACAATGGCAAAGGCAAGGTGAATGATTTAGGAAAGATTGCTATCTCCAATGATATGATCATATCTAATGTGTTGCTAGTTGAATCTCTCAATTTCAACTTATTGTCGGTTGCACAACTTTGTGATCTTGGTTTCAAGTGCATCTTTGGTATTGATGATGTTGAGATTGTGAGTGTGGATGGCTCCAACTTGATCTTCAAGGGCTTTAGATATGGGAATCTATACTTGGTGGATTTCAATGATAGTCAAGCTAAGCTCTCTTCATGTTTGATCTTAAAGTCAAGTCTTGGTTGGTTATGGCATAGAAGGCTTGGACATGTTGGAATGAAACAACTTGGAAGATTGGTAAAGCATGACATGGTTAGAGGCTTGAAAGATGTGCACTTTGAGAAGGATAGGTTGTGTAGTTCTTGTCAATTTGGAAAGCAAGTTGGGAATACACATCCTAAGAATGGCATGATGAGTACATCTAGTCCACTTGTGCTATTGCATATGGATTTGTTTGGTCGAACCACTTATGCAAGTATTAGAGAAAAGAAGTATGGCTTTATGATAGTTGATGACTTCTCTAGATACAATTGGGTATTCTTTCTCATTGAGAAAAGTGAAGTGTATGAGATCTTCAAATCTTTCATCATGAGAAGCCAAAATGAGTTTGATACAAGGGTGAAGCAAGTGAGAAGTAACAATGGTAGTGAATTCAAGAATACAACAATTGATGAGCTATGTGATGATTTGGGAATCAAGCATCAATTCTCGGCCAAGTACACTCCACAATCAAATGGTCTTGTTGAAAGGAAGAATAGAACTCTCATTGATATGGCAAGAACAATGCTAAGTGAGTACAAAGTGAGTGATGAGTTTTGGGCCGAAGCTATCAACATGGCTTGCTACACTAGCAACCGTCTCTATTGTCATCCAATATTGAAGAAGACACCCTATGAGCTCTTGAATGGAAGAAAGCCCAACATTGCATACTTTAGAGTATTTGAATGCAAATGTTACATCTTGAAGAACGGCACTCGCTTAGGCAAATTTGAGAAGAAATGTGATGAAAGATTCTTACTTGGATACTCATCTACAAGCAAAGCTTATAGAGTATGGAACTTGGTTCATCATATAGTTGAAGAAGCCCATGATGTTGAATTTGATGAAACTAATGGGTCACAAGATGAGAAGGATAATCTTAATGATGTGAGAGGACCTCAATTAGTTAATGCTATGAAGAACATGGATATTGGTGACATAAGGCCTAGACAAGTTGAAGAAAATGATGATCAAGATGTCACCCCTCCTATTGTGCAAGTGGAAGATGATGCAAATCAAGCAAGCTCAAGTGACTCCCAAGCTCAAGCTCATGATCAAGGTCAAGACCAAGTTCAAGGTGCTAGTTCATCTCATGTGCTCCAACTAACTCATATTGCAAGAGACTATCCTCTAGATCAAATTGTTGGTGATATTAGTAGAGGTGTGCAAACAAGGTCAAGAGTAGCTTCTTTTTGTGAGCATTACTCTTTTGTCTCACAAGAGGAGCCTACTAACATTGAAAAGGCACTCAAGGATAAGGATTGGATCAATGCCATGCATGAAGAGCTCAACAACTTTGAGAGAAATCAAGTATGTGAGTTAGTTCCAAGACCAAGCAAACACAATGTAATTGGCACCAAATGGGTCTTCCGGAACAAGCAAGATATATATGTGATTGTTGTGAGAGATAAAGGTAGATTGGTTGCAAAAGATTACACTCAAATTGAAGGCTTAGATTTTGGAGAAACCTATGCACCCATGGCAAGATTGGAAGCTATCCGGATTCTATTGGATTATGCATGTGCTCATAATATCAAGCTCTATCAAATGGATGTCAAGAGTGCATTCCTTAATGGATACATCAATGAGTTAGTATTTGTTGAGCAATCACCCGGTTTTGAAGATGACAAGAAGCCCGACCATGTGTACAAGCTCAAGAAGGCTCTCCATGGTTTGAAACAAGCATCAGGAGCATGGTATGAGAGGTTGAGGGACTTTCTACTCTCTAAAGGGTTCAAGATTGTAACACCCCTGGTGTTACTAAACTAAAAATTGGACATGTCATCATATGCATTGCATAATATGCGTGTGTAATCCAATTTTGATATGCATAGGAATTAAAACAAATTTAATTTCATAGGTTGTTTGTGCTTAAGTGATTTAGAGTGATTTACAGCTGTGGGGATATAAACCCCCAGTACCACAAGACAAAACATGGGCCACACCATCAAAGCTGGCCCGGCCCAGAAGATAAAGACGTGCGGCGCAAGGCATTGCACCGCACGGTTATTGTACCAACTTGGATAGTTTACTTGTAACCTTAGTCCCTTCAGACTATATAAGGAGGGGCAGTGATAGATCCCCTCAATTCAAGGCCAACTCAACTCATAATAGTACAAGACAGCAACACATAGGACGTAGGGTATTACGCCTCATGGCGACCTGAACCTGTATAAATCTCGTGTCTCACGCTTCTAGCGTAACGCTTGTTCGTCTCAGGCGCACCCTCACCGTCTCATCTGCTACCTTGGGCATACCCCTCGGTAGACTATCGCCGGTATTTCGTCGACAGTTGGCGCGCCAGGTAGGGGGTGTGCTTCCTGATTCCATGGCGAGCAAGATGGAAATTTCTTTCATCGTCGTCGGCATCCGGCGGGGCAAGCCAGATCCGAATTTTTGTCGTCGCCAACAACGGCAACAACGTCCAGCGACGGCGAACAGATGGAATTTTTTCACCAGAACGTCCTCAACGGCGACCAGTTTTGATCTTCGGTGCGAGTGGCAGCCTCAACAATCATATGAATGTGAATCAATCTAATCTGTCCACGGGCGAGAGGCATCAGCCACGCAACCATATCCATCAAGGCTATACTAAGATCCGATCTACATGGTATACGTGCACGGCCATCAACCAAACAAGGAAGGAGTAGTACCAAACTGAGCAAGTGCCTATGATCTACACGCAAGACATACAGGCCAGGGGACGCAAGAAACCTTTGTGGAAGGAAGCCCAGTCAATCTCCGTACGACGCATGCACGCAAGCACAAGGAAAGATGCAGACTCTTACCATGAAGATGATTTGCATGGTCTACAACCAATTAAGGAAGATGGCGAACCGATCTACGTACAAGATATTTTTCTATCATGCAATCCAGATCTCGACGTCACCGATAAAAAAGCTAAGTCATATTTATTTATCGAAATTAAGATATTTTATTATATACGATTTTCGGATTTCTCCACAAATCTATACGATATTTTCGGTAGAAAATGATCATACTTCTCGCCGTCAACGCTCTATGGCGATTTCAACAACAGCAAGCTTAGAATCAACCGAGACACGACGAGCTATCTAACGAGCCACGTCAAGCCATCAAAATTTTCGTCGTCGTCAACAACGGCAACAGCGTTCGGTGGCAACGAACCAGATGGAAATTTTCTTCATTATCATCGACCACGGCAACAGCATCCAGTGGCGGCGAACTCTACGACGTCGTCATTCAATGCATCTCGGAGGAACTAGATGCAGCCGACGACGCGCCTCACGCTTCTGCAAAATCCGGTCCGATCTACATCAGCGGCAACACATGGTGTTGTTTTCAAGTCGGACGTCGTGAGTTGGATTACCACCGCTTCAGCACAGATCAGACCCGATCTGATGTCCTTCAAGGCTAGAAGATCCACCCCACGACGCATGATGGAAACTATATACGTCGATTCAATCAATGCCAAAAGAAGTATCGTCGTGTACGACGACTCCTACCCGAGCAACGACCAAACGAGCAGGACAGGCCACACACTCTACATGTTCATGTTGATATATGCGTATATGCATCAGATATGCTTAGGCAGCACGTTTTCCTCCTCACATGATCTGGCTCCAGCATCATCAGACTAAAAAGCTAAGTATTATCTTTTTCCATTATCTCCATATATTTGCGACCGTATACTCGGCTATTGATGGCAGGAACGCAATTGCACCCCTCGCCGTCATACGGTGGCTCAGTACCGCTCACGTCGTAAGAAAGCGAGTTGTCCAAGATGTCAAACAAGAAATTGGACTCGTCAAGCCATCTCACGAGTCACGCCGAGCCATTGCTAAGCGAGCCGTCTACGACATATCATCGCCAAGACTATCTTCATGATTCTCCGCCACCGACATAAGCCCCGGTCAGATTCGGGCAGTCTAACTTCGCCAATGCGTAACCCCCGCACCCGCCGGGTAGCATCTGGCTCGACGCCGCGTAAGTCCCTGCATATGCTCGGGCACCACGACTTCACCAATGCGTAACCCCCGCACCCGCCGGGCAGCATCTGGCTCGACCCCGCGTAAGCCCTATGCATGATAGGCCACCTAACTACGCCACTTCACCAACTGCCCCGATACATCGGGTAGCCATCGCCCACGATAAGCGTAACCCCCGCCAAGCGCGGGCAGCTTCGCCACCACGTAAGCCCCGGGAACGCCTGGGCCGTTAAGTCTTCGCTATCACGTAAGCCCTGAGGACGCTTGGGCAGTATAGCAGCGTCTCTAAAAGCTCTGGCAAAAGCACGGGCACCACGCAGGGCGTGGAGGACTACTCGCCGACAATCCCTCCGTAAGCCCTGACCACGCTCAGGCACTCACTGAAGATTTTTTCTCCGTAAGAACTCGTCGCGCTCCTCGCCGTCTTTATGGGGGAAAAAGCTGAAGCTAACGAAGATCCAACCAGATCAGAATCACGAGCAAAAGCTCCTTGGTCTCCTCACCAGCCTCGGATTGGACTCTCTGGGACATTACTCCCACACCGTGCGTTGAAGAAAAGTAGAACCTGCACAAGTCGTACCAGACGAATCAAGTCAACTGAAAGTGAGCTAAGATCAGACCAGCAAGCGTACCATGCAAATTGCTGCAGCAAGCTAATGGAACCAGCCGCACGTCATCATCAGTGTTATAAGCTTCGGCGATCGCGTCAGGCTCAACAATCTCCCATCGCGCTTCGGCTCAAACGCAGCTAGCATATTGACACGAAGATTTAATCTACTCCTACGAGCTAGACGTGCAAACAAAGACCTTTCATCCAAGGAAATCTGCTACATGCATATTGACGACAAACACATGAATTTGCATGGAGGAATATGTACTTATCTATGCGTCCAAACAAATCAAAGAAGAAGAAGAAGAAGAAATTGAAGACCACATGCATTACACCATCTTCAAGGCCACCAAAAATTTGCATGTATCCATGCATGTTTCAATCTGAGATATACAACACCGCCACCGAAGTTGCCAGGATCAAAATCACCGGATCGTACTGTACATAGCGGTGTACGCAACAAGCTGATGGCGACGCCGATCAGATCCCAGCAGGCCATCATCATGACGAGCCTGGATATCTACGACACGAATGCTACGCCAGTTACAAGATCCAATTAGCACAACGCATCCATCGGACGACATGCAAGCAAAAGAGACAAGTGCATCTAAAAGACCATGTTAATTTCCTTGCTGCTTGGAGTATCACGGGATTATTCTACAGCGGTGTCGGCAACAGTAAGTTCAGAGCCGTCCAGCAAGTCACATCTAATGACTCCTCGACACGCCGACCACTCCGCCTGACGTCGACCAAGGAACTCGCCTCATGAAGATTTGGAGTTAAAATCACATCATCCATCGAATTGCCATGCAAGAAAAGGAGAGGCACATATGCATCGATCCTCGATCAAGACACACATAATGAGGGAGCGGAAGATTTAAAGCCGTCCGAATTGCTAGTGAGCCTCCAAGCTGCCGAGTCTTCAAGATCATCGTCCGAACTGCAAGCGAGCCATCCAAGCCACGTTCATCTCTCCAGATATGACGACACTCAGATTATTCTGCTCGACCACGACGGCAACACTTCGTTCGACATCGATCAAGTTAAGTCACAATTTGAATATTTTTCTACATATTCTCCGACCGCCATATATCTTCGGACATTTTTTGCCATGGTTCTTCGCCACTGACCTCTCCATAAGACCCGACCATGTTCGGGCTCCTCGCCGCTTTCCATGACCCGCCGACCTCCAGAAGATCTCCAAATTGTCGTCGCTCTCCAAGACACGCCAGCCTCCGCCATATTATCCAGTTGATTTTTACTCTCGAGGACTTCGTAAAGACATCAGACTACATAGTGTTCTCCAGTCAACCTCCACACCTGAGTTCTTCATCAACACATCGCCGAACACTCTAGTGACGCAACGCCGACCATCCCATCGATACAGCGCAGAGCACTTAGTGTAATACTAAAGCACCATGCAAAGGCCAATACACACATGAGGCCTGCAGGTAGGAGGAGCTGAGCCAGAACGTGCTTGATGAATCTTGTCATCAAACCAGCAGCAACCACAGCATCCATATCAAGAATGGCGGTGCATCGTCACACAATGAATAAAAGCCATGAAGACAAACAAGCTAATATTAATATATGCACAAGCAAGCCAAGAAGCAGCACAAGCAAGTCAAGAAGCAGGGACATACGTGTATGGACCAGCACATAAATGAACATGTCCGCAGATGCATGATGGCCTCCTGTCAACGACTTTCGTATTGCTGGCTCGTCATTGATATATACACCGTGGATTTTTATTCATCGCCGACCTGCTCCATACTCCTCCACCGAACTTGGGGACTGCTCTCCGACCTTCGTCGTTCGCCACTCTGAGCTCAAGTTTCAGAGACTACGCATCATCGTTGACCTCCGCCATTTGTCGCTCCGAGCTCAGGGCTCGGAGACTCCGCTTCTTCATGCCAAGGCTAAGTTCAAATCGGTAAACACCAACCAGGAAAGTGAGGTCTCCATCTGCTCTGCTCACAACCTGGAGATATGCAAGAAGGCGCATTAAGCAAGCTAACTGCGGCAACTCTAGTTAATATCCAGCTCTGAGCACTCTTCATCGCACACATCGTCGGTTCAGGGATCAATGATGCCTACTCGCCGAGACTCGTCGTCGGAATATTCCATCAGTCTGATGAATTGACACCTCCGTCTATCATGGATCCTCGCTGATGTCAACAAGTGGTGAGGACTGAGGACTCCCAAACAAAAATGAAAAGACTTGGACGTGTCAACATGTATCGGATCCGATCTGATTACACTGCAAGCCTAGAAAATTCGCCTAAGCAAGGAGCACGTACAAGCCAGACTAGTTATTAATCAAAGGAAAGGTCGCACATATACGTATGCATGCATACAGACATGCACGATCTACACCGCCATGCAGCAAACCATGACCACGTCTTCATGAACGGATACCGCATCAAAATAAAAAAGGAGGACGTGATCTACTGAAACCACGCAAGGTGACCGCCGTCTGAACTCTGCCGCCCGACTACATCCACCGAGCCGCAGCAAGCCGCATCGATCCATCACGCGAATCACGCTAAACAACTCCTCGACACATCGACCACTCCGCTCGACGTCAATCAAGGAACTCGTCGCCGATCTCTCATCGCTCCTCGCCGTCCTCGCGCTGCTCGGACTCCGCCTCCGACCACGCTGGGGACTCGTCGTCGCTCCTCGCCGTCCTCGCGATGCTCGGACAAGCGTCTCTGACCACGCTGGGGACACGTCGCCGCTTCTCGCCGTTCTCGCGCTGTTCGGATATCACCACCGACCACGTTGTGGATTCGTCGCCATCGCCTCCGATTACGCTGTGGACTCGTCGCCGTCGCCGAGCTATCAAGTCACTCCATGCTGTCTGGATCAGGGTGCTGATTTTGGGCAGCACATCAGGGGTCTTGATATGTATCTCGCCGTGCTCGGGAACTTCATCAACACTTCGCCTGATCAGAAGACTGTCCCGTGCACTATGCTGTGCTCGGGGACTTTGCCGACTTCTCGCCTGCTCGGAAGACTTTCCCGATCACTTGCTGTGCTCAGGGACTGCGTCATCACCTCGCCCGCTCAGAAGATTTTTTTTCGATCACTTGCTGTGCTCGAGAACTACGCCATCGCCTCGCCTGTTCGTGGCTCGCAATCCAGTACAGCAAGACAACCCGAACTGCCGATTCCTAAGGCTTCAACAGCACGAGCTACACAAGTCCTACTCGGATTCAATCAGTCATGCATGGGAGTATTCCTACTCTGTCTCGGTGAGGACACGCACGAGGATTTGGCAGCATGCACGAGGATTGACCGATTGACTGTCATCACGTGTTACATCAAGGTTAGGTTAAAAAAAAAAATCAAGGAGCAAACACTACGAGCTGAGTTCTCATGGAAAGGCTCCAAGTACCCGGCACAAGCACAAATCTTGAAGCCAAGTACAATCCTCGGACATGACAACAAAGCTGATGCTCGACAAGATCGTAGGCTTCATCAAACGTTTCCGAGCACTAAATCTGCTCGGGGACTTTGTCGCTCTCGTCAAACGTTTTCGAGCACCGAAGCTGCTCGGGACTTCGTTGCCTACGTCAAGCGCTTCCGAGCAGCAAAGCTGCTTGGGGACTTCGTCGTCCTCGTCAAGCGTTTCCGAGCACCAAAGCTGCTCGGGACTTCGTCGCCTACGTCAAGCGCTTCCGAGCAGCAAAGCTGCTCGGGGACTTCGTCGCCCTCGTCAAGCGTTTCCGAGCACCAAAGCTGCTCGAGGATTTCGTCGTCTTCGTCAAGCGTTTCTGAGCAGCAAAGCTCCTCGGGGAGCAGTAAAACTGCTCGGGGACTTACGTCGCCTCGCCAAGTGTTTCCGAGCAGCATGCTCGGGGACGCCGCCGCTTCGTCAAGAATTTCCGAGCAGTAAAGCTGTTTGGGGACTTCGTCGCCTCGCCAAGTGTTTCTGAGCAGCATGCTCAGGGACGCCGCCGCTTCGTCAAGAATTTTCGAGCAGTAAAGCTGTTCGGGGACTTCGTCGCCTCGTCAAGTGTTTCCGAGCAACAAAACTGCTCGGGGACTTTGTCGCCTTCGTCAAGCGTTTCCGAGCAGCAAGCTGCGCGGGGACTTCGTCGCCTTCGTCAAGCGTTTCCGAGCAGCAAGCTGCTCGGGGACTTCGTCACCTTCGTCAAGCGTTTCCGAGCAGCAAGCTACTCGGGGACTTCGTCGCCTTCATCAAGCATGTCTGAGTAGCAAAACTGCTCGGGGACTTCGTCGCCTTCGTCAAGCGTTTCCGAGCAGCAACGCTGCTCGGGGACTTCGTCAACAATTCATCAATAAGGATAAAAATTTTAACCCTAACACTACGTGACTACGTCACCAACTATCAGGCTCGAGGACTAAGTGGATACACTTTACCTAACGGTGAAGGTATTGATTCTGAAGAACCAAAAGTGGATACACTTCACCAAAGAGAATCTCTTTTTCAAATTTTTTCTGAGCTCCTTACATCCGTCTAGTCAAGCAACTCCGAAGATCTGCACCTCCCGACGAATGTAAGGCGCTCGGAGACTAGCTATAGGGATATAAACCCCCAGTACCACAAGACAAAATATGGGCCACACCATCAAAGCTGGCCCGGCCCAGAAGATAAAGACGTGTGGCGCAAGGCATTGCACCGCACGGTTATTGTACCAACTTGGATAGTTTACTTGTAACCTTGTTCCTTCAGACTATATAAGGAGGGGCAGGGATAGATCCCCTCAATTCAAGGCAACTCAACTCATAATAGTACAAGACAGCAACACACAGGATGTAGGGTATTACGCCTCGCGGTGGCCTGAACCTGTATAAATCTCTTGTCTCACGCTTCTAGCGTAACGCATGTTCGTCTCAGGCGCACCCTCACCGTCTCATCTACTACCTTGGGCATAGCCCTCGGTAGACTATCGCCGGTATTCCGTCGACAGTTGCATTGATTAATCACCACCTTAAAATAAAGTTTGGAATTAATTTAAAACCTTAAATTGGGCTAAAACCCTAGTTCCAAAACTAAGTGGATTCGGGCTTTGGTCCCAAAATGAAAGTTGTAGCCCTTAATTAGTAGAGCGACTTTGGTGTATAAAGTTTTTCAAGTTGCTATTTGAAAATTCAAATTAAACCTGAATTACTACATTCAAATTTGAATTCAAAACTACAATTCAAAAATTACTTAGAATCTGGGGTTGGTCATTAAACAAAAGTTGTAAAGCTCCCTGAGTTGAACAACTCTGATGTTCACAAATTTTGAACTTGTTCAATAAAAAATTGAGATTTGAATTGAATTGGAAAAAGGCCAATTACCCCCTTTTCCATAGTTTTAGAAATAATTGGAATTTGAAAATATTTTGAATACTAAAGTTGTGCAGCACGAAATTTTACACATTTGATATTTTAGGACATTTTTCAACTTCTTACACAAAATCTTGTTTAATTCGCACATTGCTGTCGGCAGGGGGGTAATTGCAAAAATGACAAATCTCCTAGAACTCGACACGCAGCTGCCTGCCTAGCCTCACTGCCGGCGTCTCTGCGCTGCCATTCGCGCGTGCAAGGGCACGCGGCCGGGGACGTGGCGATGCTCGGGGTTGCGTGGCACCCCCTGGAACCTCTTTCCCTCCGTCAAATTGCGTCGAACGAACTCATCCTCTCTCTTTTCGTTCTTCGGTCACCGCCGGCGACTTTGCTGTTCGTCGGCAAATTCGCCGTCGTTGTGGCTGTTCATCCCAAATTGAAGCCTCTGGTAGCTACTCCATCTTCGTGTGCTCTCAGTGAACCCAACCAAACCCCTTTCCATCCACCGTTGAGCCCCTGCGCCATCGTCTTCTTTCCGGCGTCCGGCAGGAGCTCCGCCGTGTGCGGTCGCACGGGACCAAGTCATTTGGGTGAGTTCTTGACCGCGTTAGTTCATATTCCAAGCCCGTCTTGTTACCTTGAGGCTCACAAACCCGACGGTTTTCCGTTTGGTGCTCGGAACACTTCGGAACAGGGTTCGTGCCGACGGAGCTCGCTACTGGAGCCGCCACCAACGTCGACGAAGCATCTCCGGCCATTATCCACTCCAACCAGCACGAGCAGTGCGCCTAGGTGAGCTCCATGAGGTGCTAGGTGTAGTTGGTTTAGTCTCTCGTAGTCCGCCTTGGCCGGCGCGCACGTTGCCGCCGCGGTCGAGCCGCCATGGCCGCGGCCAGACGAGCTCTGATCTCTGACTTGTCCAACCAACTAGCTCAATAGGTACATGGGTATCTGTGGGAGCTCGGTGGTGCCTTTCCCCTCGCCGGAGAGGTCACTGGCGGCGAGTCCGGGCTGGCAAGGTGCCGCCGTGCTCTGTGCCGCGCACGTGCGCGGTGTGCACCAGAGAGGAAGAGAGGGGAACTGGAGGCCGAGCTGGGCCGTACTTGGGCCGTTCGGGCCGGCCCAGTTGCATGGCCAAGTTTCTGAAATATGTTTTTTTTCTAAATTTGTAAATAATGTTATATTTTGTTTATTTTATATTAATATCTGTATAGCACCAAAAATCATGAAATAATTAGTATAGCTTCTCTGTGGCATGAAGAATTTATGAAAAAATATGATATAAGTATTTTGAGCACTTTCAGTAGACTGTAAAATTAGATATTTTAATTAATAAATGACATTTTCAGGATTTTTAAAGCTCAAAATATAAATCCAAAAATTTTGAAATTAATTGTGTAGCCGTTTTGACCAGTGGGCTAGCTTCACAAAAATCTGTAGCTCATTTGGATGAAGTTTAATTGTTTAGTAAATTACCTTTGATTAAATAAATAAATAAAATGATTAAATATTAATCCCTTTAGGGTTGATTGCGGGTCTTCGAATAAGGGAACTGAGGTTACCATTAGCTGTGTCATGGGTTTAGGAGCTTTGCGACCCGATGTCACCCTCTCAACCACCTCCGGCCGCTTGCGGCCCTGGCCGAGCATGGCTTGGCCGGCTAGCGGCCATGGATTCACCTCTCTGGCTTGGCCAGAGCGGGCTGGAGCTGGGTTGGACCAGGCCATTTGTATTGGGAGTGCTAAGGGAGCCAATCTGGACTGTGTTGGTCGTTCGGGCCGGTCCAACAGTAGAGGCTGAGTAGTTAAATAAATTTATTTATTTTCTTTCTTAATATATGAAATGTATTGTGCCTTGTGGTTTTTGGATTGAGTGAAGACCAGGGATTGTTAACACTTTAAATAATCCTTGGCAACTTGTTAACACCAAATTTTGGGCTGGGAGCCGATAGCCGATGCCAGAAGCCGATAGCCGATACCGGAGGAAGATAACCAATCTCAGAGGCAGATTCCGTCCAGCGGAAGGAAGGAAAATAGCCGATTGCACGGTGAATCGGTTATCGGGCAAAGGTGACAGGAGGCGTGCAGCGTCGGCATATGGTGACGTCATCCAGAGTCCGCGCCGCCAAGATGCGATCACGATCGGAGTCCGTTATGAAAGGGAAGTTGGGACTCCAAGTTACCTTAGATATAGGATAGTTTGTTGATTTCCTTATCTATTAATGAGTTGTAATTCGACTAGGACTCTAGCTATGCTCAGGGTATAAATATAAGCCCTCAGCCATTGTAAAACAACAACAACATCAATACAACACAACTTTCGGCTCCGGCCACCAAACCCTAGAGTCAGTCGAGTCCGGCGAGTTACTTCATCCAGGCTGGGTGTCATCCGGTGGACGCAGGCTTGCTTGTAAGTATCGTCAACCCCCTGTTAAACTATGTCTTTTTAGCGTCATCTGGTGGACGTGGAAGCATGGCGGACCAGGATCCTTGCTAAACTCTGTTTCTTTGGCGTCATCCGGTGGACGCGGGAAGCATAGTGAGTCAAGGATGATTCACGCTGGTTTACCCGATCAATCTGTGTTAACCGTCATCCGGTGGATGAGATGCAGATTAGGACGGTTTTCACGCGCGGATTAGTTATCAATTCGTGTTTGTTTGCTTGATTAATCTATTAGTTAACGTCATCCGGTGGACAGGCTATAGATTAAGACAGTTTGCATGCATGGATTAGTTATCGGCTCTAGTTAAATTTGGCAGTTTAGCTGGATTCATTAAGTTACCAATGTTGCTTATGTTTATTGTTTATTATTTAAAGCAATCATCAATTTGCCCGTCTTGATCCATATGCATCGGCTTGTATCTAATAGATCTATATGTTCAACGAATTATGCTTGCCATTTGTTTTATATTGATAATATAGAATGCTTTGCACCAGCCGGTTGTATTTTGGATCTAGATTAGATACGGGTCGCACTCAAGTAATAAAATAAACATTGTCTAGATTCAAAGGTTAACGGATTTAAGCTGCAACTTCATCATGACTGCCTCGATCCGCTCGATCTCCACTGTTGCAAGATTGTGATTTAGATCTATTAGCCGGAGAGTTGAAACATTGTCTACTTTATAGGCTTGTATGTTGCCCGTATACACCGAATCGGGTAAAGTAGCCGATTTCATCTTATTTTACATTAAGACATCTTATGATCATGTTAGCTTGCTGTGACTACATCTTTTATAGCATATTTCTGTCTAAAGCAAGTATATATCATTGAATTTATGTCTGAATCGGTTAACTTGAGTTATAATGCATGTTTCGCTATAATCGGTTCATAACATGACGGAATCGGCTTTCTAGTCGATCTCCCATTACATCGGCTCTTCGAGCCATACAGTTGGAACTACCTGGGCATACCGGTTAGTTCCGCCCTGTGATTACTGATTACTATCTTTTTCCTTATCAATTGCAGGTCAAATTGACTGGCACGCTTGGGTGTTACTGACACTCTCAGACCGGATCCGAAGCTAGCTGGATCTGCGAGAGCTTCACTGCCTCAAGGATCGTTTCCGGCTTCGTTGGTGTGTTGGGCTTAGGGAACCACTTTTTGCGCCAACACACTTTTTGGCACGCCTGGTGGGACAATTCACTGAAGACCATGGCAAAAGAAAAGGCTGCGGCGGACGGTCCCTCCAGGGATGACGGTGTCCTCAGGGTCAGAGTCGAAGATCTCAGTGAGGAGGACGCGGCAGTGCTAAACAAGATTGTTGAAGAATTCGCTGATGCCTGCCTGCTTTCATTCAGCAAGCAGCGTGATGGCTCTGTAGTGAAGAAGAATGCATTCCCGAGATGGATCATGGACGGCCATTCTGATAAATCTGAAGAGGAATGCAAGGCCGATGTCAAGCAGATGCTGGAAGAAGCGACCCGAGAGGCCGCTTATTCAGCAGTCGGCCATCACCATAAGTCTTTCCTGCAGACATTCTATAACATCATGAAGACTGTTCTCAAACGGCAGGATTGGGAGTCTCTGGGTCCGGTTTACTTCAACATACCCGCAGAGGATGCAGATCCAAAAGCAGCGGCAGGGACCTCCAATTCCTCACCGCAACAGCCGAGCCAGCCGAAAACGCCAGGGCAGGGTGCCACTGCGGCCGGTTCGGCTCAAAAAATAGCAGCTTCTCCCAGATTATACAAAGATCATACTCCGGAGGAGCTCGCCGCTTTCATGCAGGCCACTGGACAGTCGGTGAACTCGATGAACTCATCAGCAGTGAACCCGACAGCTGGAAATACGCTGGCAGCAGACGTGGCCAACCCAACTCCTGGATACCATGAGGGGATCACATATCAAGACCTTCAGGCAGCGCTGCATCCGGGGTACGCCCAGACACCCAACAATCAGCTACTGGAGCAGATGAGTGCCATGCTCCGTGATACGTTCGGTTTACAGCCAAAGACCGGGACTGGAATCAAGTACAGGCGCCCTTACCCCGAGTGGTACGACCGAGTGACATTGCCGCCCAGGTATCGCTTACCCGACTTCTCCAAGTTCAGTGGGCAGGACGACATCACCACCATGGAGCACATCAGCCGTTACCTGACCCAGCTCGGCGAAGCTTCGTATGAGGTAGCTCACAGGGTCCGGCTCTTTCCGCTATCACTGACAGGGCCGGCGTTTAGCTGGTTTGCATCTATGGAGCCTGGCTCGATTCAAGGCTGGGAAGATCTGGAGACTAAATTCCATAATTACTTCTTCTCTGGCACTGGGGAGAAAGACATCACAGACCTCACCAACATGCGCCAAAAGCCGAGTGAACTTGGATTGGCTTTCATCAAGCGGTTCAGGGAGACCAGGAACATGTGTTACTCTTTGAACCTGAATGACAAGCAACTCGCCAAGATAGTGGTCAGTGGGTTGCTCCCACACGTCCAAGAGAAGCTTGTGGGCACCAACTTCAATAGCATCAACGAGGTGATGCAGAGGGTGGCCGCATTAGAACAGCAGGCCCAGTGTTTCAAGAAGGAATCAAAATACAAGCAGGCCTACGTCTGTGATTCCTTCTCAGAGGATGGAGAGAATAAAGAAGTGGCTGCTGTTGAGCTTAAATGGGGAACAAAGCCCATGGCCGTACCGAAGGGTTAGAGCGCGGAAGATCAATACGACTTTGACACGCGCAAGCTAGACAAGCTCTTCGACCTATTAGTCAGTGCAGGCCACATCATCTTCTTAGCTGATTACGTCAAGCCATCTCCTGAAGATTTGCAGGGAAAATCGTTCTGCCAGTACCACGGCCTCACCTCACACTCTACAAACAATTGCCGCAATTTCAAAGCAGCAATCCAGAATGCTATTAGGCGCGGTTTGTTGAAATTTGAGGCTCCTCCCAAGGGAAAGATGAAGATCGACAAATTCCCATTCCCGAAAGGGCAGAACATGGTTCAGATCGCGAATCCTCTGACTAAAGTAAAGGTATTAACCTCCGAACGGGCCAAGAAGAACTCCTCAGTTGATACCGATGCACAAATCACAGTTGAGGAGCTGGCGCTGATCAAAGGAAGGAGGGAGCAGAATCAGAGGCAGCCGGAGCAGGGAGAATCCAGTGGCACCAAGAGCAGGAGGCCCACACTACCAGCACCTTCTGAACAAGTGGCGGCGACAGAAAGAGAAAGATCATCAGAGGCGGCTGCAGCGCGAAGAAGAGGAGTACCGCAGGTGGCTCCGCGAAGAAGAAGAGGCGCGCTATCACGAAGAAATGGCCCACCACCGGGGAGGTGAGGAGGATCATTGGTATTGCCCATTCTTCCGACATTGTTGGAATGAAGGCCTGAGACTGCCAACGCTGCGCAACTGCCCAGAATGTAGCGATCAGTACCGAGAGTACAGGCAGTCCCAGGTCAACCACCGGTCTATGCATCAGAGGCTGGGGAGCCCCCACAGCCCGTGGGATCGGCGTGAAAAAAGGGACTCGCACGATCGGCTTGATGAAGCGGTAGTTGAACGCCGACAGCCGGTTTGGCAAGAGAATCAGTGGTGCCCAGGGGATCTAACTAGGAGCCAAATGCGCCGGGTGCAGCGGCTCAGAAACAGAGAGCCCCAAGCTGAGGGACGTGCCAAACAGGTATGGCGCGAGAAGCCTCCACAAAATAATGGAAAGGCTGTAGCCGATGCACAGATGGTGTTCTTGCTGCCTGCAGAGTTCAGAGCCAAGAAGTATGATACCGAGTCCGACTCAGATGATTCGGGATCAGAAGACGGAGTGGCCAAGTTAGTGCTTGCACAGCAAGCTACTTTTGATAAGCCAGCCAATAATCGACATTTGAAGGCCCTCTATCTCAAAAGTTATGTCGACGGCATGCTCATGACGAAGATGTTGGTGGACGGTGGTGCCACTGTCAATCTCATGCCCTACACTACATTCCGCAAGCTAGGCAAGGGTCCCGATGATCTAATAGAAACTGATCTGATGCTCAAGGATTTCGGGGGCAATTCTTCCAACACTTGGGGGGCAATCAATGTCGAGCTAACAGTGGGGAAGAAGACACTGCTTACCACCTTTTTCGTGATCGACAGTAAAGGTGCCTACAGCTTGCTACTCGGCCGCGACTGGATTCATGCCAACTGCTGCGTACCATCGACCATGCATCAGTGCCTCATTCAGTGGTATGGCGATGAGGTCGAAGTGGTCCCGGCCGACGATTCGGTCAGCGTGGCGACGGCAGATGCCACATACTGGGAAGCTGGGGATCATGACTGTTTCTCTGGCAAGGCTTGAGAAGGAGGCTCCATCAAGGTCAGTGATGAGAGTCAACAGCCGATCAGGGCAATCGGCTCTGAGTCTTTTTATTAAATGGAGAATCCGATCGACGGCACAGAGGGTAAGTTGGGGCAAGGATTCACGTCGGCCGACAAGCTCGAAGAAGTGGATGTTGGACCCGGTGACAGACCAAAGCCGACGTTAAGCCAAGTTCATTCGAGCTTGCCAATATGCCGAGTGGGTATCGAACATCGTCCCTGTGTATAAGAAAAATGGTAAATTGCGAGTCTGTATTGATTTTAGGGATTTAAATAGAGCTTCACCGAATCAGAGCTAGTATGGAAAGTCATTCTATCTATTGGTACCAAAGATAGCCGATTCGGTAAATGGTCGCCAAACTGGGAAGGTCCGTATCGCCTGGTGGAATGCGCTCCGGGTAATGCTTATATTCTTGAAGACTTGGAAGGGCAGAGACTCGCCAGAGCCATCAACGGGAAGCATCTGAGGAAATACTACCTTAGCATGCTAGTTGGGGGATAATAGCCGATTCATGTGAATCTGGCTCTAACAGCCGATGCCGTGTAAGCGGGTTCGCCTTCAGGACAAAAATGGCCGACATCGTAGTAACGAGTCGCCCTTAGCAAAAAAAAAAGAAAAGAAAATTCTGGAAAATACATATATGTATCCGAGCACATATGGAAATCAGATTGATGCTTTTGAAGGAAGTTTTATTTCTGATTGTGCTTACAGGAGCCCTATTACATCCTAATCATGCGTGGCTTTATCTATAATGTCCTGGGCGTTGGTGACAGCCACGACCTCGTCGGCATGAGGGAAGAAGTTCGCCAGTTGGGCGCTGGCCTCCTCCATGTTTTGGCCCTCCGGGAACCCAGGCTCGATGGCTTCCAGAGCTATGCCGTAGCGGAGTCGCGCGGCTGTGAGAGCCCCAATGGCACCGTGACGAACGCCGGCCATGGCCACCTGGGAGACGCGGTGATGAACATCCAGGTGCCGTTCCGCCTGCGTGTTGCCATGCGCATTAACGGCATTGGCAGCGGCCTCGGTGGCCACACGTAATTCTTCAAGCTGCGCAGTCAGGACTGCAAAAGAAAGAAGTGTCAGCATGAAGGTGATTCTTAGCATGTCACAATTCAAGTTGTTACCGACCACTGCAGCGTCCGATTCGGCGAGTTGGGCTTGCACCCTGGCCACCTCGGTTTCGGCGGCCGTAAGGGCAGCGGCTTGGGCTTCGGTGAAGCCCTGTAACCGGCCATTCTCCTTCGTAGCCTCTGAGTAGAGGTTACGGTACTCCACCATCTGGTGATGGAATCGGCGACCGTCGGCGGCGGTGTAGGACCCGTCAGAGGACCCCGATTCTGATCCAGTGCTCGGGGCCGGATTTTGAGGGGGTTCCTGAGGAGGCGCAGTTCTGAGAGGCCGAGTGTCCACGCCAATCGGTGCTCCTAGTGGGAAAGGAATCACGCGGCCTGACTGAAGGTTGACAAAGAAGCAGATGTGTCAGAGTCGAAAGAAAACCAATGTCTTGGGCACAAACTGATTTACCTGCTGTAGATGGCTAACTGCCGGGGCATCACCCAGCGACGACGGCCGTGATGCAGGTCAGCAGCGGCATCCGAGCCAGGGGTGGCTCCAGCGGCTGCAGGGACGGCTTGAGACGGCCCGGCATCGGTTCCCGAACCTCCGACGCCGGCAGTGCCCGCATCGCTGCGCAGGACGGTAATGGTCAGATTAGATCAGGTCGATCTATCAAGAAGTGAGCAGCAGCCTTACCCTAACCAGGCTTGCAGGCAATGCCTCCGTTCACCCACGGCTCGTAGGCTCCGGGTGAAGTTGTCACCTTCAGCGGAACTTGAGGCCGGCCGCTTGCCGTGGTTTCCGTCGCTAGCCATGGATTTGGGGGATTTTGTTTTCTCTGGTCTGAGGAGAGAAGGCCGGGAGAGCGAAGGCTTCGATGTTGCGGTTGCTTGTCCATGCCGAGTGTGTATTTATAAAGATGAGGGTATTGAGACTGGTTCCTCCTCGGAAGGCGAGACGGCACGGCGGATTTTAGGTTGCAGTTAATCCACGTTTCTTGAATCCGGAACAGTTGCCAAATCGGGGAGACGAAGCGCCGCCATCAATGGTCGCACGCCGATCGGTTTTTTGGGTCAGGCTGTTTTAGCCGATCCTATTGTGAGTACCCACAAGCTGATTCGTGATGGATCTGGCTGAGGGGTTAGTTCCAAAGGAAAGCCGAACAAAGCCGATACTAAGAAGTACGCCCGAAAGCCGATTCGTATGCCGAACGGGTCAGGTTATGTGATTGATTCTAAGGTACAAAGCAGTTCGAAAGCCGATTCGCATACAGAAGTATATCAGGCTGAACAGAGTCAGTGCGAAACAAGACAAAGCCGGTATTAAGGTGTAAAATCGAAATACAGATCAGGCTAAGTTGTCACATTAGGGTGAACAGCACATGCCAAGCAGTATACCCATTATATTACAAAGGTAATAAGGATCGAATCAGTTCTACTAATTCAGCACGGAGCGCGTGGCCAGCCTGCAGCAGTTGTTGATCTCGGTTTTCAGTGAACTGTAGCAAGTTTAGGCGTTGGCACGACTTTCTGTCTGCAACGATCGAGCTGCTGATTTCCTTCTTTTTCTGGGAGAGCTCGATCGTGCTGGTGGAGATGGTGATTTCGCGCTCACTAATAGCCGACTCAACTGCTTCCAATTCTTTTCTCAGCTGGTCTCGTCTTGTTTTCAATGTCTCCAATTCTGTTTCGGCCGTGCTGATTGAGGATTTGAGCAACCTGGCTCGATCGGTTAATCCGGTGGCCTCTTGTCTGTTGATCGATTTGTTGCTCCTTAGCTGTTCAAGTTCTGCCAGGCTCTTGTGAGCAGTGATGATCCCTGATGCTGTCACTTTAAGATCGTCAAGTCTTTGCAGGGACTTCAAGGCTGACAGATTGGGTTGCTGCTGGACGAGTTCCATTATTTGATCGATCAGATCGGGATTCGAGGCCAGAGCGACCAGATCACCCTCTAGATGGGGTAACAGTGCACTTAGCCGATTGTTGAAATCTGGCTCTGAAAGTTTCTCGGAGGAGGAGGCCAGTTCATCTTTATCACAGAACTCTTCTATGTCAAATGGAAAGCTAGGAGACAAGGGCTTCGGTGCCTACAGTATATGCATTCTCTCATCAAAAAAGGGTACAATATAGATTAATTAGTTTTCTGGCAGAGATGGGATACCTGAATGAGGCCTGAAGGTTGTAGAATTGATGCCGATGCTGTTTGTTCGACTAAAGCGGTTGTATCTTTTGCGGCATGCGGATCCTCGGTTGTCACTACCTCAGGTAGTTGGGTTTCTGCAAACCAGAAGTAAGAACAGTATGGAAGCAAAGATAATTGCTAACAGCCGAATAGGAGTTACCTAGATTCCTCTCAGGGGGCAACTCCTCTTCTTCAAGGTTCGCCCAGATTTCTTCGGAAGGGCTGTTCGGCTGTATTTTTGAAAAGAAGATTTGGTCAATTAGGACATTTAAGAAAGAAGAGCCCAGTGAGTAGTACCTGAGTTTTTGATCCTTCTTCCCGGATCCCTTCTTCTTGAGCAGCTGATTCCTCATGGCCGGTAGATTCTGGTGGTTCTTCGGCCTATTTCTCTCCCAAGGTACCTTGAGTTGGTTGAGGGTTCACTTGGTAGAAAGCCGATTTAAGAGTCGGGGCGTACTAAAGTAAAGGAAAAATGCTACTTGGTACCTGAATTTTTCTTATCGATCGGCGTTTCTTGGGAGTTTGCTTTTGGAGCTGAGATGCAGCTGGTCGTTTTGAAGTAGAAGGGGAGGTCAGTACGGCAGGGCCTGCCATTAGTTGTCTTAGCGTTGGCGCTCGGGAGCCTAGTCTTGCTGTTGGACAAGGTGGATAGTATTCCACTCGCTCTGGTGGATTGGATGATGGGTCCTGCGAGAAATATCTGTTAAGTAACATGTTTGAATAAAGCCGTTTTTATTGGAATCGGCTGAGAACACTTACTGCTCGGGGAGATTGGAAGTTTGGATCCAGGGCTCTGCATTTGTCATGGACGGTTTGGCAGAACAAGTGAGCGTGCCATTGTTGCCACCAATCGTCAAAACTCTGATGAGCGATGCAGATTTGATTCCACGGCTTCGGCGAGAATGTGGGCAGGTTTGCTCCGAGTTGAAAAATTCTGACAGCCTGAAGGTGCTCTGTAATGTTCTCCTTGGGCTTCAATGTATTAAAAAAAGGGAGCCGAGGGGGCAATTGGCCGAAACCTAGCTGTCTTGCTGCTATGTTTGGATGATAGAATTCATAAGAAGGATAGCTAGTTGCCTTGCCGCTTGCGCTCCGAAGGTGCTTGAAGTCTGCTGGCAAGGCACAGGGTTTGATGATTGTGTTCAAGATACTGATAGCCTCGTCATCAGAGCACCCATTGTTGAATTTGAAGCTGGAGGGTGCTGTAAATTCATCTTCATCTTCATAAGGGAACCAGGTAGTAACATTTGGTCCCAAGCCCCTGTATAATGTTTCCAGCATATTGCCCTTTGAGGTTGAGATGGTTATGGCAGAGGCAGCTTCACCAAAACTTTGACAGTCTCTGGTTTTTGGGTCTTCCTCCTCTGAATACTTGGTGGATGGAAAGTTGAGGCCTTGGAGTTGTGTCCTTACCAGCTTATGCAGGTACAGGTTGAGCCATAGCTGTACTAGCCACCAAGGGCCTGTTATGCATTGCACTTCTTCACCTATGATCAAGGAACTGAATACCCAGCTCATAAGCCTGTATGCTGCACCCAACAAGAGTTTGCCCAGGGGATGGAGTGCCCTTGAGACAGTTTCTCTGCTAAGACCCGATAAGGATATGCTGGCCCGACAGTGGCGCCACAGAACACGAACCTTTCAAGCCACATGGTCAAGAATGCGACATGTTCTTTCTCGCTGACAGAAGAGGAGCTTTTCTGGTGGTGTTGAATATAACCACTCCATCCTTTGTATGTGTCCAGCTTCGGGAAATAGGGGTCCTTCTTGCCACTGGAGCAAAGATCCCAGAAATCATATGATCCAGTAATCTGAAGTCCGGTGAGCATATGGATATCGCCCAGGGTGATGGTTTTTGGACCGTCTCCGAACACGAAAGCATTCAAGGAGTTGGACCAAAAATGACTGGCAGCGATCAGGAGCGGCTCATTCCTTGTCATCTCTGATAATGATAGATCAAGACATTAGCTCAGATGGTGCATCTCCCAGTTAGCGCGCTTCTTCGCCGCGACGCGACGGAACCAGTTCCTCCACCCAGTTAGCTCAGATGGTGCTTGGCCAGTTTCTGAAAGATTTTGCCCAAGAGGAGGCACCCATCATGGAGCTTCAGAATGGGAGCTGGTTGGTTTCTTGAATGATGAAGTCTTTGGGGATCGGATCGCCCATCGGGCCCAGATAGTAGGTATTGGGTATGTCCTTCAGTGGAATCAGAATATCATTCCTCAGCACCTGGATTTGAAACTCGTACTAAGTGAGGTTGAAGAGGGATTCACGAATCAGGGGGGCGGATCGATGAAATTGATACCTCAGGGACCTCGGAAGGAGTCGCCATTAGCTCGGGGGTGATTTGACGGCGACGAATCGAAGCTGACGGCGGCGGATTGAAACTCGTGGTAGAAGTTGCGACGGTTTAGGGTTTCGTTTTAGTGCGAAAGTTTGAAGTGCCGAGAAGGAAGCTGCGGTTTGGCTATTTGAAGGCTCAAGCGCTAATTTCGGAATAAACCAGTTTATTCCAAAATTGGGGGGCATATGTTAACACCGAATTTTGGGCTGGGAGCCGATAGCCGATGCCAGAAGCCGATAGCCGATACCGAAGGAAGATAACCGATCTCGGAGGCAGATTCCGTCCAGCGGAAGGAAGAAAAATAGCCGATTGCACGGTGAATCGGTTATCGGGCGAAGGTGACAGGAGGCGTGCAGCGTCGGCATATGGTGACGTCATCCAGAGTCCGCGCCGCCAAGATGCGATCACGATCGGAGTCCGTTATGAAAGGGAAGTTGGGACTCCAAGTTACCTTAGATATAGGATAGTTTGTTGATTTCCTTATCTATTAATGAGTTGTAATTCGACTAGGACTCTAGCTATGCTCAGGGTATAAATATAAGCCCTCAGCCATTGTAAAACAACAACAACATCAATACAACACAACTTTCGGCTCCGGCCACCAAACCCTAGAGTCAGTCGAGTCCGGCGAGTTACTTCATCCAGGCTGGGTGTCATCCGGTGGACGCAGGCTTGCTTGTAAGTATCGTCAACCCCCTGTTAAACTATGTCTTTTTAGCGTCATCCGGTGGACGTGGAAGCATGGCGGACCAGGGTCCTTGCTAAGCTCTGTTTCTTTGGCATCATCCGGTGGACGCGGGAAGCATAGTGAGTCAAGGATGATTCACGCTGGTTTACCCGATCAATCTGTGTTAACCGTCATCCGGTGGACGAGATGCAGATTAGGACGGTTTTCACGCGCGGATTAGTTATCGATTCGTGTTTGTTTGCTTGATTAATCTATTAGTTAACGTCATCCAGTGGACAGGCTAAAGATTAAGACAGTTTGCATGCATGGATTAGTTATCGGCTCTAGTTAAATTTGGCAGTTTAGCTGGATTCATTAAGTTACCGATGTTGCTTATGTTTATTGTTTATTATTTAAAGCAATCATCAATTTGCCCGTCTTGATCCATATGCATCGACTTGTATCTAATAGATCTATATGTTGAACGAATTATGCTTGCCATTTGTTTTATATTGATAGTATAGAATGCTTTGCACCAGCCGGTTGTATTTTGGATCTAGATTAGATACGGGTCGTACTCAAGTAATAAAATAAACATTGTCTAGATTCAAAGGTTAATGGATTTAAGCTGCAACTTCATCATGACTACCTCGATCCGCTCGATCTCCACTGTTGCAAGATTGTGATTTAGATCTATTAGCCGGAGAGTTGAAACATTGTCTACTTTATAGGCTTGTATGTTGCCCGTATACACCGAATCGGCTAAAGTAGCCGATTTCATATTATTTTACATTGAGACATCTTATGATCATGTTAGCTTGCTGTGACTACATCTTTTATAGCATATTTCTGTCTAAAGCAAGTATATGTCATTGAATTCTTGTCTGAATCGGTTAACTTGAGTTATAATGCATGTTTCGCTACAATCGGTTCATAACATGACGGAATCGGCTTTCTAGTCGATCTCCCATTACATCGGCTCTTCGAGCCATACAGTTGGAACTACCTGAACATACCGGTTAGTTCCGCCCTGTGATTACTGATTACTATCTTTTTCCTTGTCAATTGCAGGTCAAATTGACTGGCACGCATTGGTGTTACTAACACTCTTAGACCGGGTCCGAAGCTAGCTGGATCTGCGAGAGCTTCACTGCCTCAAGGATCGTTTCCGGCTTCCCTGGTGTGTTGGGCTTAGGGAACCACTTTTTGCGCGAACACAACTTATTTAGTAGAATAATTTATTTTTATTATGTGGTGGTTAATAATAGTTAATAAAATGATTAGGTGAGATAATAACCACCATGATAATAGAATCTTAATAAGAACTTAATGACCCTTGTTGCTAGTTGGTAATTACCTTGAGGTTTACCAAAACAAAGTAACCCTTAATTACAGGTTATCCTGACCTGTAGTGTCATGAGGTTGTTTCTTTAAGATGCAACTTCTTGGGTAAAAACATCTAAATAGAACGACTTCTTTTGGAACCTTTCCGTACCCTAAGTCGTGCATAGAATTCCTTATAGGTACCCGTAGACCGCTAACCCAAGTTGTTGGACAATAAGCTAGTCTTGTTGGCTTGCAACTTTATCACAAAGGAAAGTAGTATTTAACTTTCTTTGAATATTTAATGTAATGTATTTATATGTTTCCATTATGCATCATGCCATGCATTTCATCATGCATTAATATTTCATGTAGTGAATGCGGGATATTCGTATCTGAAGCAAATCCCGAGTTGGTCTTCACTCTCTGGACGTGGAGTTTCCTCGGTGATAGACTTCAGGGTTGTACCTGGTCCAGGCAACAGGCAAGCCCCGGTGCATTAGCCCCTCGTGTTTTACAAATCTTTATCACTTTGAGTTAAATTACTACATTAGGTGGATAAGAGTTGATTGTCACCTACTTACTGCATTTACCTGCCTTGATATATTATCCGTGAAACCTGATTTAAAGGCAAATGTTTATAAAATGCTTAGCCATGCTTAATAGTTAAGCTTTTATGAAAAAGATGTTTTGTATGCTTGGGGTATACTACTATGAACTATTATAATTGTTTGACAGGGCAGTAGACTTGCATTGAGAAAGGAGTCTCAATGTAGTGTCTCTGACTGTCTATTAAGAAAATGAAATGGAATCCATTAGGGACCATTCGTTGTCGGCTAGCTGGATCAAGACTTTGCAACTAGCCACATACTACGGAAAGCCTCTGACTTCGGTCGCTCCTTTACGTGAACCGACAACCACGCACTGGGAGTGGAGAGATGGCAAGAGTAGCGTGTACCCTCAGTGGCCGTTGTGCCTGGAGACGAGAGGAGTACTGTGCTCTCAGGTGGCGTAGGACCGGTTCAGGTTTTGGAAAAGCCATAGTAGGCGGGGTTGGCATAAGCAAGCTTATGTGCTACATATGCAGTGTCGATAGGGATCCCTAGCTGGGTACTTAATCGGTTCGAATCGTCATTGCTCCATTGGTCAATGGAGACTTGATCCTCTGACTTACAGCGAAGAGTGGTTCGGAACTAGGTAAATATGGGAAAGGGAGTTGATGATGAGATAATTAAATGAATCAATCTAACTTCGAGATTAAATGTTAGGCTGATTTAGAGAGCTTTTCTGCAAAACTCTTTGATTCTTGCTAAAACCTCTCCTTGATTCCCCTCAGCCTGCATTCCTGAGTCTTCTCCCCAATTTTTGGTCGGGTAATTCTTGCGGAGTACCCCATGTACTCAGGGTTTGTTAACCCTCTGTTGCAGGTTAAAGTCAGGAGCAGGACAGGTTTGGCTATCGCCAAGCTAGTGGCACCCGAAGAGCTTCCATATGCAGTAAATGACATGTGCTTATCAGCACTACCTTGGGCAAGATGTCATCTATATTACTTTTAAGTGAAAGAACTATCTTATCTTGTCTCTATCGACAAGAATTTTGTAAAGACTATCACTGGAATTTGTAAACTATAATTGTTCTCTTCTGCTTTTTACTCTGATGTATTTTAAACTCTATGAATGAATGTAATAAGATGGTTGATTTTCGTTCCGTGAAATGATCCTCGATGGGACAATGCGGTGTTCGTGAGAGCACCCGACAGGGTTTCCGGAGTTATCAGACTCCCGTGCATAGCAGTCGGAGGTCATTGGACTACGACAGGTGCACGTGGGCCATGGTAATTCGAGAGGTTCTGTCACAAAGATGGGAAAGGTTGACACCACTCTCTTCACCAAGAAGATTGGAAATGACTTGTTCATCATGCAAATCTATGTTGATGACATTATCTTTGGATCAATAAGTCAAGCATTTTGTGAGGAGGTTGGAGAGATGATGGCCCAAGAGTTTGAGATGTCTATGGTTGGTGAACTTAGTTACTTTCTTAGACTCCAAATCAAGCAATTAAAGAATGGCACTTTTGTGAGTCAAAGCAAGTATATTAAGGACATGGTGAAGATGTTTGGGTTGCAAAATGCTAAGGCAATCTCAACACCAATGGGCACTAGTGGAAGCTTGGAACCAGATGAAGAAGGTGAATTGGTTGATCAAAAGCAATATTAGGTCAATGATTGGTAGTCTACTCTATGTGACCGCTTCTAAACCGGATGTGATGTTTAGTGTGTGCATGTGTGCAAGATATCAAGCCTCTTCAAGAGAAAGTCATTTGAAGGCTACAAAAAGAATATTGAGGTATTTGAAGAGCACACCTAACATTGGTTTGTGGTATCCTAAGGGCTCCAACTTTGAGTTGATTGGTTATGCGGATGCGGATTATGCCGGTTGCAAAATCAATAGAAAGAGCACTTCCGGTACTTGTCAACTATTGGAAAGATCACTAGTTTCATGGTCATCCAAGAAGCAAAATAGTGTTGCACTCTCTACCCTCGAAGCTGAATAAATTAGTGCGGGAAGTTATTGTGCATAAATCTTATGGATGAAGCAAACATTAAAGGACTATGGGTTGAAAATCAACAAGGTTCCATTGCTATGTGACAATGAAAGTGCTGTGAAGATCACAACCAATACGGTGCAACATTCTAGAAACAAGCACATAGATGTGAGGCACTATTACATAAGAGATCACCAAGCCAAGGGAGACATTGCAATCACAAGTGTGGGCACCGATGATCAACTAGCCGACATATTCACCAAACCTCTTGATAAGCTAGATTTTGCAAGCTAAGGAATGAATTGAACATACTTGACTATTCCAACATGTGCTGAATGCACTTCATGAATATGTTATGACTTGCCTCTCCTCCAAGCAAAGCAAAGGTATCATTGTTTGGCATTTGCATACATACTTTGTTAGGACTTGTTAGAACATGTGGACATACTTTTGTTCTTTTTAGGTTGTTCATTGAAAGCCAAAATGATTTGAAGTCTATATGGCATCACTATTGCTTCTTTGTTTGATTGATCTAGTGATGGCATATAACTTGTTCATAGGGATGCAAACCTACTGTTGAATCTAGTCAAATAAGCTACTAAGTGCTTAACTCAACATAGGCAAGATAACCCCTAGTGGCGTGAAGAAGCTTGTCTTTGGTTCAAACCGAGCTATGTTACTTGTGCAAGTTTACTAGATTGAACCAAATTTGGAAAATTAATCTCACTCTCCCTTGATTTGACCCTTTTGTGGTACTTGATGCCAAGGGGGAGAAGAAGAAAGATAAGAAATGGGGAGAAGAAGATAAAATTGGACTAAGCTTCACGATGAACCATCATTAAGGCCGATGATGGGATAGCAATAGGCTAAAGTAAAGGGATCAAAATTTTGAATTAAAACCTTTACTAAAACATAAGCTCACCTTGAGGAGGAGCAATCTCATGAACTTGGTTGAATGCATTTGGAATGTGTACTTACATATGTTTGTTGCATTTGCACTTGTCTTTACTTACAAATTGCCTTGTTCTTGAGTGGTGTATGCTAGTGTAAGCATTGATTGATGACTTGATAACTAGTATGCTTAGGTGGTAGTTAGATGATCTTGTGTGTTTTTCATTTGATATCGGAGCATTGCTTATATTGTTGATCTCACGGGTATGCTCAAGTTCTGTGATCATCAAGTTATCTAAGTGCTAAGGATGGAGATTCCGCAACTTCAATGTGAAATTTTCATTTGGTATCACGCTTCAAAGGTCTATCCTAACCATCCTAGCACATCTTGATGAAAATTTACTCTCTAATTATGCATATGTGCAAGCTTTCAAATCCAAACTCATGCACATATATAGGGGGAGCTAAATAGCAACCAAACTGAATTTGTGCTGTTTGTCCATTCTAAACATGATAATCTTGTTTGGACAAGCTCACAAGTTCACAAACAAACTTAACTCTTATCTTTGTATAGGATGTCATCAATTACCAAAAAGGGGGAGATTGAAAGCCCTAGTTTGGTTTTGATAATTGATGACACCCTAAGGACTAACCTAAATTGCTAAGTGTTGGCAAGATTAGGTTGTCCCATCCATGGAGTGATGAGCAAAATGATGGCGATGATCAAGGTGGCTCAACCATGGACCAAGTATGGAGGATCAAATGAAGTTGATCAAGTGAAAAGAAAAGGCTTGAAGGCAAAGGTATAACCCGAGGTAGGATTTTCTTTTGGTGATCAAAACAACAAGTGGGTGTGATCACATTTAGTATAGATAACCGACTATTAAGGGGAGAACTAAGTGTTTGGATTACCTTCAAGTGCTCTAGGTTGCATTTGATTGCATTGAATCTAACTCAACCTAGTGATCAACTTAGAAACCCTTGAAAATTGTTTTGAAAATGCTAACACACTGTGCACAAGTGTTGAAAACCTTGAGTGTTAGCACATAGAAGCAAGGGGTGAAAATCTAACTTGAAAATGCTGAGTTTTGAGCGTCGGACGCTTGAGAGCTGGGGCGTTCGACCATTCTCTGCCAGGGTCTGACGGTCTCCATGTGTGCTGATTCACTGTGTAATAGCGTCGGACGGTTTGGTTTGGTCCGACGGTGGACGTCGGACGCTGTCCAAGCATTTCAGGAGCTCTCTGCGTAAAATCGACTAGCGTCGGACGATGGATTGCTTTGGTCCGACGCACTGATTAGGAAGCGTTCGACGGTCGTCTGCGTTGCTGACTGCTGTGAGAGTCGGACAATTTGACGTGGTTTGAGTGTAGTGCGTCGGACTATTGTGCCTCAATCCGACGGCTTGGCGTGGCGAGTTCACGCCGTGGCTCTGTGCGTGGAGAGCTGAGTTCAGTGCGTCGGACGCAGGCGGTCGGTCCGACGAAGAAAAATGTCTCTATGTGCTCTCTGGAAGTGTCGGACACTGAGAAGCTTTGGTCCGACGCTGTCTAGTCCGACGGTTGGAATTTTGGCGCTATCAGGTAGCCGTTGAGATCCAGGGGCTGTGGTTGAACTACGCTGATACATGCCGAGATCGTGAGCGTCGGACGTTGGACATTGGTCCGACTCCTACCGTCCGACGGTAGCGCCCGACGCCACGAAAAGTGGCTTAACGGCAGTTTCTTGTAGGGTAACGGTTAGGAGTGCACTTAGTGGTATTTATACTCCTTCCCTGATCACTTGGTGACTCCCATGCACATTTGATTCTTTGCCATACTCTTGTGAGCACTCTCTAGCCTCCCACTCACTCACTTATTCATTTTTGATCATCTTTGTGAGTTGAGTGATCCTCAAGTGCATCATTGCTTTGTGATTTGCATTCTAGAGCACTTGAGAGCAAGCCCTCGCTGAGTTCTCATTCTCTTGGAGTATTGCCGTGTCCCTAGTGGCTTGAAGGCAATTCTGGTGTTGAGGTTGATTGATGATTGTTCAAGCCCACACGGAAGGTTGATTGTGAGGGGTTCTTGCGGTTATTCCCTGGCGGAGTGCCAAAACCGACTCTCGTGGATTGCTCGTGGTTGATAGCCACTTCTCTTGTGTTGGTGAGCAGCTCCCGATGAGGGATTGGCGTGTGAAGCCTAGCTCGCAATCCACCAAGGAAGACCGGTGCCATAACGAGGAGTAGCGTGACGGTGATCACGTGAACCTCCGTAAAAAATCGAGTGTTCTCTCTTCTCCACCATCGAGTGGATGATTGGTTTTCCAGTGTCTCTTTGGTGATTGGTCTTCATTGTGATTGTGGATCATATCTTGGTGATTAGTACTACACGACGAGCGGACTTCACTTCATCACCCCCCTCGGTATAGCCTTCTCGTTCACTATCTCTTGTGCTCTACTTCTTGTTTAGGTGCTCTCTCCTTAGGTTTCGAAGGAGTGGGTTTCTTGCGTTTGAGTGCATATTCTAGTGTGTAGTATATTGTGATAGGTGGCTTGCATAGGATAGCGTAGAGCTAGTGTTTAGCATCGCTTTGTTAATTGCTAACTTGTGGTCTTAGTTCTTTGTAGAGTTTTTAATAGGCTATTCACCCCCGTCTAGCCTATCCGGTCCTTTCAGCCTTGCCTAGCTTAAAGAAGTGGCTTTCCTCCCCCTCCAAATTTACTTATATCGAACCACCTCTAACAAGATGTCTTATCCAATTAATCCAAATGGGACTAAAATCTCTAGACTCCATAATTTCAAATAACAAGGCCCAACAGAACATGTCTTGCACTTCCTCGTAGTCCAACATAAAAATGACCCCTAGTTCCTTATAACATTGCCAGTTATGAACCAACTCATGGGCAATGATAGCACTCTCCAAAATATACTAATCCAAAAAAAGCACTCTATTGCGGAGAAACTACTCTATTAATATATTTTTCCCTATACTAAGCGTAAAAACTTTAGAGAAAATATTTCGTCAATGAATGGCAAAAGGAGGATGTAGAACTGTTGGTCCTTCAACTCTTGTTCTTGATTGGCTAAATAATGAGGGTTGAAGCATTTGGAGGAAAGAAGTACAACACTGCTGACCTCCTTGCATTTTTTATTTGGATTTTTTGATATAGAAACTACAATTATTTCTTTGCAATCTGGACATGTTTGCCATGATCGCCCTCTTCTAGATCTGGTGGACACATAGGCATGCCCATGGATAGCAGGCACGGGCATAGGATGTCACCTGTGGCAGGTGGCAGCCCTGGGCATGGGAACAAATTTTGGCTCACGAGCGCGGGCATGCTCTACTAGTATTAGCGGGCATTTTGCATGTCGTCTTTATTTTAGGTATCGTTATTTATATTTTTACCACATCAAAGGTCTAGTGAGAACATGTATTGATAACTTATACTATTGATGGAGAAATAAACCATAACCGATGAGCTACTCAAAATAGGGGTAAGTCATAAGATAAGGTTATATGATAAATGTTGTTCAATAATTAATCACTTAGAGTACTCCTTTCTATGGCATTAGCATGGTTAGGTAGAATATTAGAGAGATAATTCCTAAGTAATTCTTAATTACAAGTCAAAGTATACTATGATTAGTGCAATTACACCTAGTAATCATGACTAGGTCTACGTTTATATCTACACATAAGGGATATTACTAAGGAACATTATTAAGAACAAAGCTTTTCTTCGTTCGTAACTAGATCCTGCTTGTCCTATATTCGGGGAGTGAGATACAAAGGACTCAACGGTCCTGTCACACCCACAATCTACCACATGGCAGGAATATAAGGTGTATCCGCAAGTACTGTCACACCCGCAATCTACCACATGATAGGAATATAAGGTGTATCCGCAAGTAAACAACGTATAAGCACCACGCTTACACAATATCGACCACTCACTCATGGTACCACAGAATGAGCGCTATACGAACTTATGCACAAAAAATAATGATAATCTAGCTATATTAAGCATATAATCAATGTACACGATGAACATGATAACCACGAACATAAATATTATGAAGAATAACAATGTCATAACAATTGTAGCAATCATATAAAAGTAATGAGAGTTACAAAGAGAGAGGATTACCGAAACTATACCAAACGACGCTCTTAACAAGATCAGGAATCCAAGTGAAGCCTGCTTGCCTCCCTCTAGACCTATCCTAACTAGGTATGCAAGAATGTGATGGAGCTCTGAGGATTAGGGTTTGTGTCTTCTCGAATGACTTGATGATCTCTGATTTTGAATGATTCCTTGGGGGTCTATATATAGTCTGAAGCGTCAATTTTGAGCCCTTCGATCAAACCAACTTACACAACAGCGGAGATAGAACCTCAAAGGAGGTGGGGAACCGACTTTCAATGGAGAGGCTGAGCAGTGGGACCAAGATGTCGGTAGTCCTAGGGGTGTGGCCAGTCGGCCCCACCTAGTAGCCTCCCTCAGTTTGCCTTGATGTGGTGGTTTGTGGTGTCCTCTAGAACCTTCTGGTGGTGTTTTTCATCGTGGATACAGAAATTGATTTAGCAATTAAGTCCTTCATGGTTTTTTTGATATGCCCTGCAGAAATCAAAGTTTCACCAAAACTCATGGAAATTGTCATGGTAAGCCCCTAAACCTATGTTCATGATTAATTTCTTGCATTTCCCAAGTTGTATTGACGGTTTATAACTAATTGTTAACTACTGTCAACAATCACTATCATATTATGCATGTTGAAGTAAAAGATCTTGTTAATGACTATCCTGCCCACTATTTTATGTAGTGGGAATCTCACTAGATAAATAAAATCATCCATACTTCTTAACTACCAATGCTAGTCCTCATTAAAAAGGTCCCTCCGATACCTCTGATTGGTCATTTCGTCCATCTCACCATGCTAAAATAAGTTAGGCCCATCAAAGGTCTGCTATCCAATCAGGGGTATATGTGTATCCCTCAGCCAACACCTCAAAACTCCGGTTCTCTCATGCTTCCCTTGCATGAGTCACACTCCCTACCTAGCTCTCCCTTGCCTTTTCCACGAAATCAAAAGAACTAAGTGCGGCACCACTAATCCTGGACTCGAGATCCAAAGCGTTGCCACTGCCAACCCTCATGCACCGCTGCTCCTGCCCTAGGATGAGCACCGCTGCCCGATCTGGCAATATCCCGTTCGTGCCCCTAAAGTCGGGTGGCGTCAACTCCTCAGCCACCTACCAGTGTCGTCGCTCCATCCCCTCCTACGACATCACCTTGTCGACCCCCACCCTGCTAATATCACTTCACCGTTAGGCGCTGGTGTGCCCTGCTAGGAAGGACATGCTTCCCAAAAAACATCCTGTAGTGTTGTGTTTGGGCTGAAGGCCGGGGCCATGGTCTAAGATGCACGGCCCATGCAGCAACAACAAATCGTGCCTAGCCCAGTCACTACGGGTGTGTGTTGACACCAGAAGTGGCAAACGGATATACCACAAGCGTACGGTAGTCAATGTACCCTTCACCGGGAGTATTCCAGGTATCGTATTTCCACGGAAAACGTGAAGTGTTCTAACTAGGTTCAAGGCCGTCCAGTGATGAGACAAAGGATCTATGATAGCTAGGTAGAGAGGTTCCTATGTAGCAAAAGATATTTGGTTTTGGTGTTCTAAGTATAAAGAGCTTAGTCAGCTCCTCCCTTCACAAGAGGCGACAGGCGAAACAGTAGGAGACAAAACCCCTACCCGAGGCGGCTGTACTATTGTCTTGATGCCTTGCTATTTTAATAACTTGTCTTACACATGTGGTGGAATACAAAGACCAGACAAGGCTGTCACCACTTGCCGGCTACCACAAACAATCCGTACGATAAGCGGCCTACACTGGCAAGATATAGTCTAGACACCACGTCTATACTACACTTACTACTCTAACCTTCATGAGAGACTAGAGCACTTTACTAAGTAAAGCAATGTACGGGTGAAGACAGTATATACTTAAAATACCAGAACCAGAATATCAAATAATTAGAAGGACTCGGATGTAAGACTTACTTGAAGATTCGCATCCGCTGAGGTACACCTTGGAGAAGATTCCCGACAGGCCCGGGGCTTTCTCCTGAAGACTCCCTCACTCTCTCCCAACTAGCATAGCACTATAGCAGAACTAAGCTACTACATCGTGTTTTCTCCTTTGAATAATGCTCTAAAGTGAAGGCCTATGGGGGGTATTTATAAGGGAAAGTGGAGTAGGGGCTACTCCATCGTCACGTCAGCGATCCGCGTGACCTCCAGCATGCACCGTTGGATCAACCGCCTTAGGATCAAGGGTGGAGGATTTGCAGCACATGTTCAGTATGAGGAAGGCGGTGGAGTGCCAACCGACCTGGCTGGGCCCAAGGAGGGGTTCGGCCGACCCCCCTATGGAAGGTGGGCCCAGTCAGGGACCTTCTAGAAGGTGTCCCCACCTTGCTGGCGTGCTACTAAGCTTCGGAGCCCACAAATAGTGGTTCGGCCGAACCACCAAATGACAGGTGGGACCAGTCTAGGTCTTCTAAAGAGATGCTGATGTTTGTGGGATGAAGTGGCAAATTGGGTCCCACAATGTGTGGTTCAGCCGACCCACCTTTGGTGAGGTGGGCCCACCACTGTGGTCCCCACTTGTCATAGAGTCCATCCCAGGTGTTGGTTACTTCGGGGCCCACCAAGTGTGGTTCGGCCGAACCACCTTTGGTGGAATCAAAGGTCCATCTTTTGCAGGTGTCTTTTCCATGCAATTCTAAGCACAATGGTGGTGCTAACTTGCCTTTGTGTGGTTCGGCCGAACCACTCATTGTGCCCATCTTTTGCACATCGTCTCCAGAAGTTATGATATTGTTGAATGTGAAGTTGGTTTGTCATTCGGCCATACTTGGTAGGTTGCCCAACCTTCATATATAGCTTCCAGACACTGAAAAGTACCTGTTCTGAGTGTCTGCAACCAAATAATGACAAGTACATGTGGAACCAAGTTATTTGTACCTAAGTCACTATGTGTTTGATAGTTTCCTTCCAGCAAGAATGCCTTGTTGACGGTTTTGATGGGGTAAAAACGTGGTATAACTACCGTCAACAGTGTGTACCCTAGGCACGAAACGTAACAGACCACGCATGGGAGCATTTTGTATAAAAGTCATTTTGAGAATATAAAAGGCAGGTTGAAATGAATATTTGGGTCTTTAATGAGGTATATAGATTAAAAAATAATGTGAAAGCAATATTATATATTTGAGAAAAATCCTTATTTAGCATTAAAAAACTTGTACTTTCTTATTTAGCATCCAAAGTTCAAAACTTCGCTATCTATACAGTACCGAAAATTCTTCCCTATTCGGCGCTCCCGTTTTTGGGCACTTAATGGTGTTAACTAGTAGGGGAAAAGATAATTTTGCCCCTTTTTTTTTTTGTTTCTAGTCAGGTCGCTGCTATTTTAGGACATTTTTTCTGTTCACGTTCAGACATTCCTACTAGCTTTGGTGCTGTTTTTTTTTTTCATATTTTTCTTCATTGTGGGTTCTTTTTGCCATTCCCCACAATCTTGTACCGAGCGTGCTCACGGTCACCGGTATGGCCGGCGGGGTCGCGCTTGGGCTCCAACAAGTGTAGCTAAGAGATCTCAGCAAGATGGCCCTGCTAATGGACACGATAGGCACCTCAAGAGTGGCAACTGAAATTAACATCAAGCCACATAGAGCTCGGTTGGTGCTGTCAACTGCCTTGAAGCGGAAGAACGCAATGAGGATGCTGGCAAAGCAGGAATAGGGCGTTGGCCAGGACTGGGTTCACCCCTGGGAACAGCTGGGAGACAAGCATGCCAATGCCAATGACGCAGGCGATGAGCTAGGACTGGGAGAAGCTAAGAACGGCGCACACGGAGGCGCCAAGGCTCTCCCTAGGTGCTCGACGCAAGTCCCGTGAAGCTGACCTCATCGACGCCATCACACACCATTGCAGTGAAGCTAAGCTCGCGACGAGGACGATGAAGGGCACAACGTAGACCTAGGAGAGAAGGATTGGGGCCGCAGAGGGTGCCTGGCCAGAGCGGATGGTGGTGGGCGCCAGGCCCAGCATGCCCGGCCCGATAGCATGGGCTCTCCAGAAGCCTGTCTGAAGAGAAAGGGACAATTTAGTTCTTCACTGATGGACCCACGTGGCTCTTCATGGTAATGTCAAAAATGTCGAATAGAGAAGAAAATTTGAGAGAAGGCAAAAAAAGGCATCCCCGTCGGCGGAGGAAGCAGGTCTCCTCTGCCTCCGATGGCCCTTGGGGCATCGGGAGGTAGCGGAGACGGAAGTCCTCGCGCCGGCTGGTGGATTTCGTCCTAGGTTAGGGTTCCCTAGGTCTAGGGTTTGGTGTCCGGATCGGAGTCGCAGAGGCGCTGGCGGCGTCGCCGACATGGAATAAGTCCCTCCGAACTCAGCCGCTCCCTGCTAGTGTTCCGCTCCGACGTCGGCGGCGAGCTCGTGGGGGTGGGTCTCCTGCGGTGGGATCCTTGTACAGGAGTCAGCTACCGGTGCTTCTTCGTCTTCGTCTTCAGCGAGGCGACGAGCAAGGTGGCCTTTTGATGCAAGGAAGCAGAGGAAGCTGCGGTTTGGCGAATGGATGGAGGTTGGACCGAGCTCGAGGTCCCCTCGGCGGCGGTTGTCGTCGACGGCGAGCCTCGGTTCAAGCTGGAAGACGCTTGGGGCGCGGCCCCGGCCGATTAGGCTACCAGCGACAGCGAATCTCGTTTTACGAGTGTCTACTTCGGCTCAGTTTAAAGCCACAGTGCGATGGAGCTTCTTCCGGCGCAGGGACGGTGGAGGAGGCCGGATTTGCAGGCGCCGACGGCCGGCGTCGGTGGATTTGGTCTCCACAGTCAAGCTCAAGGTCCAGGGACTTCAGCGTGTTTTTCTCTTTTGTTAGGGACCTTTCTGCTTATTGGGTGGGAGAGTTGTCCTTTGTTTCCTTATACGATGTACCTGTACCATATTTGTACTCTCCTTAACCTTTAATACAGGTATGTTTGATAAAAAAAAAGATAGGGAAGCTTTGAACTTTAGATGCTAAAATACGGAAGAGCAAGTTTTTGAGTGCCTAATAGCGAATTTTCTCTATATAATTTGTGAAGGAAAAAAAAAGAAAGCAAAACCTTTCAGTCCCAGTATGTCCGAGCTGGTATTGGCCCAAAATCTGGCCCGAGGCCTGAATCAGAACCCAGCCCAGCCCATTTACCGCAGCAGACTCTCTTCCGTTGTTGTCGGCTGTCACCGCGACGCTGCCGGCAGACATTCCACTCAAAGTCCGAAGAACGGCTGCCGACAGCCCGCCAGGCGATCTCTGCTGATTCTGGTTGTACCGAAGAAGAACAAGGGCACGCAGTTGCCGTCAAAAGAATATGGCCCTGTTTCCGTGAAAAGTTAGGAAAAAATATACTGTAGCATTTTCGTTTGTATTTGACAACTTTTGTTTAATCATGACTCAACTAGACTAAAAAAGATTCATTTCGAGTTAGTTAGGTAAAAAGTACAAACATACAATAGCTGTTACTTCATTTAGTGCTCCATACAGATGAAAAGTACAATCGATGTGATGGAGAAAGAGAAAAGTTCTTGAGAAATAAACAGGGACCGGCAGATTGGATTGGCAATCCATCCAAACTTACGGTTGCTTATTTTCTAGCTATGAAACCCATTTAGACGCAGTTTTGTTTCGAAGAGCCGTTTGTTCTAGTACTTCTGTGTGCAATCATGTTGGCTGTTTAACTGAAATCCGATGCCCACACGATATCCTGTCCACCTTGCACAGTGTACCATGATTTCACTCTGATTTTCCTGGGATGTTCTACAATATTCAGTTCAGTGCTTGAAGGGCAACGGGCCCTTGTAGCGTGCCTCTTGGACAAGTGCAAAGCTTCTGTTAAATCTCTACCCCTATAAATCTATAATCCATCAGTTAGAATTTCTCTAGACGCACATAACTAATCTTACCCAACAGAGAGGAACTTTTCAACATCCACCAAAACTTTTGCACAAAAAAATACAACACCATTAAAGCAGACGCATATGATCTCCTCTTACTAATTCTCTCTCCTTACTCACCCATCCCTCGCATGCCGCCAATCGCACGCAGCATGCACACATGAATGTCTACCGCCAATCGATCCAGATTTCATGTCCTTCACACACATGAATGCTAATATGCATGTTCAATTTTTATGGCACAGGGGTAATGATCCAAGCATTTCATATATGATGACATTTCAAAATATTTTCAACCATTTCAATAAAGGCATGATACTGTCAAATCCTGGATGGAGTGACAATCTCTATATATGGCGTCATGAACTCAAAAAAAGGAATCCAAAAACTATAACTTTTAATATGTTTCTTTCTTAATAAATACTCATTTAATTTTATATATATATATAACACAAATAAACACTTGCTCTTCCTCTCTAGGAAATTGGTTGGATTACTTTTATACAAATTCCTAAAATTATGGGATGGAGAAATTGCCATACATCAACATTGTGAGCATATAAATATATATCTGATATTCATTTTTTAAAATATGTATAACAATTCATACGCTAACTTATTATCTGCTATTCACAGAAATCACAATCACTGAGAATGCAATTCCTGTTAGACAATTTGAAGAGCAATTCAATTGAATGCAAAGATAATATCCCTAAAGAATTCAAAGATCTGCTTCAGCTATTATAAATCATTTGTACTATGCGAGCCATGAGTTTTATGATGCATTATAATCCATAATTACTCTATGAATATGCACATTATAAATTATGATTACGTGAAACTTAAAGTATGAAAAATATTGTTGTTTCAATTTCTTCGTATGCATTCTTAGAATGAACCCATTGCGTTAGTACGGGCATTATACTAGTTAGGAGTAGTAGTACAGTATTAATAGTAGAGTATGATGAGGAGAGTAGTAGTAGAGAAATAGATCGAGTAGAGTTGTAGAAGTTTTTATTGATTCTGTCCACTTGCTTATATTATATTTATAATTAGATTGTTTTATGTTCTTGTTGATTACTATATTTACATTTCATGGCGACCATAACTAATTTTCTTGCTGAGAACCAAAAGAAATTATAAAAAGAGGTTACTTTACCAAACGGAAAGGTTGACACGTTTTGGTTATTAATAGTGTTGATGCTAATGTGAGACTTGAAAATAACTCGATAAAAGCTGATATGACTAATTTGGTTCAACACATAACAACAATCTTTAAGAAAAATGAGTCAAATTTGATTTTGTGAGTCATAGTTCTAGGGAGTTGACCTTCACTGTTAGTATGGATCTGTCTATCAAATACTTGATGCAATTGTATGCACAGATGACAAAGACAACACTGTATATTAAGTAATTTGTCTACGAGAGGAAAAGACTTGAATCATACTTAGTTGATATATGGGTTGAAGCGCGACACTACGGTACATACCATGCTTTTGGGAGGAGCGTAAGTCAAACATAATCCTAATTTATTTTCTTTATATATACTGAAGTTCATATTTTTTCATTAGCAATTGAGTATTTAATTAATATATATGTTGAATTAAATTTGATATTTTTTACTGAACAGTAAATTAAAAAAAATCCCTCGCTTAAGAAAGAGAAATAAACTTTAAACATGTATAGAAGTGTTGCTATAAATCTTGTTCGTGCCTACTTGATGTCCTCCTTTTATAAGCGGAGATGGGGAATAATCCGAGCACATTCCAAGAGTAATCCTGGCATATTCCCTGGATCCTTCCCAAACCGATCTCAAACCGACATCTACATATATATATACATGGCAAAAGCATTTAACAACAGTATCGGGTACCAAAGTATGGGGTACCCAACTTCAACGCAAAAATATATTTCCAGGGTAAGGCCTGGCCCGGACAAGCCCAGCAGAGGCCCACGACAATACTACTTGTAAAAGGCCTAGGCAACGATGCTGCGCCGATAGGTCACCCCCGCGGGCAAGCGGACCCTACAGGCTGGATTCTCCGATTCGCCCGAGCCTCCACGACAGGGCTCGGGGAAGCGAGACCCTCGGGCTGATACCTTCCGATTCGCCCGAGCCTACCACCAAATGCAACAGCCTTGGGCGACCGACTTCCGGTTCGCCCGAGCACCCTGCTATATACAATCTCCCTCGGGCGCAGCTCTCCGATTCGCCCGAGCCCTGCCGACGTCAGCGGAGCAATCTTGCCGCCCAAGGGACCTCCCTGACCACTTTACGAGCACGGTCCAATCGAGCGGACCCCTCAACGCGACTACGCCTCGCACGCGCACGTCCGCCGTACCAACTGCCACATCTCTTCTGACAACCGATCTGATAGCCCCACTCCTTCCATGCCACCACAGGGACAGTCAACTATACGACGCCCCGAGCTGACAAAGATATTCTCTAACTACGACAGCGACAGCTCTTACCCATGGCGCACGAACCACACAGAGGTAGGAGAGGCGACAACTGTTCGGCCAACCTGGGAGAATGGGCAAAGCTTACGACGGGGCCCACCTACCTCTCAGAAAGTGCCGCACGTGGGAGGGAAACACGCCCGAGGGAGGACACTCCTACCTTTCCGTTCTGTCTCGCTCATGACGGCATCAGGGACGCCCGAGCCTCGGAAGTCAGTACTCAAAGGTCAACCTATCTTCTCAGTACACTGTGCAGGGTCGGACGCGATGCCATGACGTAACGCCACGTAGCAAGCCAAGGCAGAGGTCACTCCCAGGGGAACTTCACGTCAACCCATGACACACCACTGTAATAGAACACAACAATACACAACTTATTCGCACAAGAGACTTGGGAGCCTCTCCCTCTCTCGCCTAGGCTTGTAACCCCTACTACAACCACCCTGGTGCAAGGAAACACGACTCGACTCACACTGGACGTAGGGCATTGCTAGCCTGAACCAGTATAACCCCCTGTGTTCCCCTTGCACACCATCTGCGACCTCGACCGTAAATCACAAGTTTACTAGCCGGTGTTAGCACCCGCTAATCCTAACACCGACAGTTGACGCGCCAGGTACGGGCCTTTTGTGTGTTGATCCAAGTTGCGGATGGCAGCCAGCTTCCCCGCACTTCCCGCTGGTGCGGTGCTCTGGTTCGGGAGTCTCGAGTTCGTGGCCACCGGCCGCGACTACGAGATGAACCTCCGTTCTGTCAAGCCTCGCGCCACCATCGTTCCGACCCTGGCCCGGCAGGAAGCCAGGGCAGGGACCCTAGCGATCTCTCCGCCCGCGCGTAGAGGCGGAGGGAATGCCACGCGTCGCTCCCGCCGAGCCAGCGAGAGTGGCGTCCCCGGGCCAACCCACATCCAATCGTGGGAAACATGGCCCACCTGGTGCCCCGAACGTGCCCTCCGTTGCACCAGCCACTGGCCCAGCTCTCGAGACGGCGGCAGTTGCTGGCTTGCTCGCTGTCCCACAGAAAGGGCGGGGGTGGGCCTACAGCACCGTCCGCCGTTTCTCCCCGCCCTCAGTGGGGCAGGCCGACGGCGCGGTCACCATTCCCTCTTGGGTTCTGCAATTCCCTCAACACCCATGTCCGTGCCATTCGTGCTCTGCAGCACGACCTGGTGATGATTCCCGTCCATGACCTCGAGCGCTTGGACAACCTCATTGGCGACCAAGTTCCCTCCCCACCATCGTCCCCTAGGAGTACTCCCAGGGCATGCAGCAGCGGGGAAACGGACTCCAGCCAGCTTTGCCCTCCCGGAGTATCCGGAAGGGTGGGACCGCTACGGCCGTGTCTCGTCATCACGATGGGACCTCGGCAGCAACGACGACGACGATGAGTTCTAGAAGAACGTGGACTTTACCGACGTACACGACCCCCAAGCTCTCCTCTACCTCGTCGACTCGTGGGACAACGCCTTCAGCGTCATCACCGACTCTGACGAGTCCTACTTTGACCCCTCCTGGGAATGCTTCCACCTGGTGCATCCTGAGGAGGGCATGCTGGAGGAGGTCTACTCCAGGGAGGATGAGGAAGAACTCCCTCCGCTGGAACCATAGCCCCAGCAACACACCCTACCTCCGACGACTCCACGAGTCCCGCAGTCCGCTCTCCCGCGGGACGCGGGGGCTGGGACATCTCGCCCCATCCACTGATCCCTGGAGCTAGAACAGCTCTGGGAGCTCGAGGCACGGATGGATGAGGATCGCCTGCGCCTCACCCAGCTTCGCGCCGCGCTGGAGCGATAGGAGGAGCGAGGAGATGGCGGGACAGCGCGACGCCGAGCTCACGATGTCCAGGCCCGCATCGTCGCCGATGACGGGGCTGGGACACCCGGGGCCACTCCCCGAGCTAGCTGAAAGCTCACGGAGGTCGCAATGCTTCTTCGGAGTATGCCCGAGCCCTCCACCACCGAGGCTCGGCAGCTCAGGGACCAGCTCAAGGACCTCCTGGAGGACGCCGCTGTCCTCCAGGCGGAAAGCTCAGCGTCGCGGCACCGTGGCAGCCGATGAGTACCAGCATGGCGGCCCATCGCGCCATGAACGAGAAGCCTCGGTGCAACCCGAGGCCCTGAGAGCTCCCTCGGTCCTCCAACGGCTTGGCAAGGACGTCGACATCCTTGCCATTTTCCAAGCCCGCGAGGAAGACCGATGGGGCCTCACGAGGCTTCAACGTCCATCGGGGCAGGCGCTACGACTCTAATGAGGACCGCGAGCCCTCACCCGAGCCACCAGGTCCTCGCGTCTTTAGTGAGGCCATCCGGAGGGCCAAATTCCCGCCCCGGTTCCAACAGCCGGTCAACATCGCCAAGTACTCAGGGGAGACCAACCCTGAGTTTTGGCTGTCGGATTATCGTCTTGCGTGCCAGCTGGGCGGCGCGCAGGATGATCTCATCATCATCCGCAACCTCCCCCTATTTCTAGCCGACTCCGCAAGAGCCTGGCTAGAGGACCTGCCCCCTCGGCTGATCTTCGACTGGAGTATTCTGGTCAAGATCTTCGTAGGGAACTTTCAGGGCACCTACGTGCACCCTGGCAACTCCTGGGATCTCAGGAGCTGCAGGCAGAAGCCGGGTGAGTCCTCAGGGACTACATCCGGCGATTCTCCAAGCAGTACAACGAGCTGCCCCAGGTCGCCTGACTTCGACGTCGTCGGAGCCTTTGCTGTAGGGACGACCCGCAAGGAGCTTGTTCATGAGCTGGGACGGCAAACCCCTACAAGCATCGCCGAGCTCATGAAGATAGCTACTAGCTTCGCCTCGGGCGACGAGGCGGTGGGAGCCCTCTTCTCTGACCCCAAGGGCAAGCGGAAGGAGGAAGCCCTCGAGGGCACCTCCTCCCGAGCCCCCAATAGCAAGAAAAAGGGGAAGGGGAAGGCCCTCCCTCCGCAGTGACTCCCTGGTCGCGGCCACCAAACCCAAGGGAGCTCAGTCGCCCCGTGGCCGCTTTGACGAGATGCTCGCCAAGCCGTGCCCTTACCACAAGGGATCGGTAAACCACACACTCGGGGAGTGTGTGATGCTCAAGAAGCACTACGGAAGGCAGGCATTTAGGGGCGACGCCAGGAAAAAGCCCGCCGAGGACAAGGAGGACAAGGGTGGGAAGGACGATGAGTTCCCACCCTTCGACAAGTGCCTCATGATCTTCGGCGGGCCCGAGACCGCTCCCACGCCGCGTCAGCGAAACCGCGAGCGTCGGGAGGTCTACACCGTCGGACCAGCAACACCGCGCTTCCTCGACCGGTCCCTCGACGCCATCACCTTCAGCCGGGACGATCACCCGGATCACGTCTCGTCGCCGGGACATTACCTGCTCGTTGTCGACCCCGTCGTCGGCAACACGCGGCTAACCAAGGTCCTTATGGACGGAGGCAGCGGCCTCAACATCCTGTACGCTGAGACCCTCGACTCGATGGGGATCAGCCACTCTCTTCTCTGGGCAACGACATCCCCGTTCCATAGGATAGTGCCCGGGAAGAGCGTACAGCGACTCGGGCAGATCAACCTGCCCGTCTACTTCGGGACTCCTGACAACTTCAGGAAGGAGACCCTCATGTTCGAAGTGGTAGGCTTCCGCGGCACTTACCACGCCATCCTCGGGAGGCCATGCTACGCCAAGTTCATGGCAGTCCCAAACTACACCTACCTCAAGCTCAAGATGCCGGGGCCCAAGGGGGTCATCACCGTCGGTGTCTCCTACCAGCACGCCTACCAGTGCGACATTGAGTGCTGCAAGTACGCCAACGCACTGGTAGAATCCAGGGCCCTCATTGCTGACCTCGAAAAGCTAGCCAAGGTGGTCCCCGACCCCAAGAAGGCCACGGGTACCTTCGAACCCGTTGAAGAGGTGAAGGAGGTGCCCCTCAACCCCGGGTCTTTTGACGGCAAGGTGCTGAACATCAGCGCCACCCTCGACCCAAAATAGGAAGCCGTGCTTGTCGACTTCCTCCGCAAGCACGCAGACGTGTTTGCTTTGGAGTCCCTCGGACATGCCGGACATCTTGAGGGAGGTCGTCGAGCACTCCTTGGACATCCTGGACGGGTCCAAGCCGGTGAAGCAGTGCCTATGCCGATTCGACGAAGAAAAGTGCCGAGCCATTGGGGAGGAGGTGCAGAATCTTCTGGCGGTCCGATTCATCAAGGAGGTCTTCCATCTAGAGTGGTTAGCTAATCCTGTCTTAGTTAGGGAAAAAAATGGAAAATGAAGAATATGTGTGGATTACACTAGTTTAAATAAAGCTTGTCCCAAGTAGCCATTTCCATTACCTCGCATCGATCAGATAGTTGACTCCACTGCTGGTTGTGAACGACTTTGCTTTCTTGATGCATATTCTGGTTACCATCAAATTCGTATGAAAGAGTCCGACGAGCTAGCGACTTCTTTCATCACTCCTTTTGGCACATATTGCTACGTAAGCATGCCTTTTGGCCTCAAAAACGCGGGCGTGACGTACCAACATTGCATGCTTAAAGTTTTTGGGGACCTCATCGGGCAGACTATTGAGGCTTATGTAGACGATATTGTGATCAAATCTAGGAAAGCAGACGACCTGGTAGCCGACCTAGAAGAGGCGTTCGAATGCCTCAAGAAAAGAAACATAAAACTTAACCCCGAGAAGTGCGTCTTTGGGGTCCCCCGAGGCATGCTCCTCAGATTCATCGTTTCCGAGCGTGGCATCGAAGCCAAACCTGAAAAGGTATCGGCCAATACGCGGATGGGGCCGATTCGCAACCTCAAAGGCGTGCAAAAGCTAATGGGGTGTCTTGCAGCCCTAAGCCGATTCATCTCACGACTCGGTGAAAAGGGGTTGCCTTTGTATCGGTTGCTGAAGAAAACAGTGCACTTCACCTGGACTCCCGATGCCCAGAAAGCCCTCGACAAGCTTAAGGCTCTGCTTTCGAAAGCACCGGTGCTCGTGCCACCCACCAAAGGGGAAGACCTCCTGCTGTACGTAGCCGCCACTAACCAGGTGGTCAGTGCAGCAATTGTCATAGAACGGCAGGAGGAAGGGCAGGCACTACCGGTCCAGCGGCCGGTCTACTTCATCAGCGAAGTCTTGTCTGAAATCAAGACCCGCTACCCGTAGATCCAAAAGCTGGTGTACGCGATCGCCCTTGCTCTGCGCAAGCTGCGGCATTACTTCAAGTCCCACCCCATGACCGTGGTGTCATCCTTTCCCCTTGGGGAGGTGATCCAGAATCGGGAGACGATCGGAAGGATTGCTAAATGGGCAATCGAGCTCATGTGCGATGGCATCACTTACGCGCCACGCAAGGCCATCAAATCCCAGGTGCTGGTGGACTTTGTGGCGGAGTGGACTGAGACACAGCTACCACCGCTTCCCACCCAAGAGGAATACTGGGTCATGTATTTCGATGGGTAGATGATGAAGACAGGTGCTGGCGCGGGCATAGTCTTCGTCTCACCTCTCGGGGTCCGGCTCAAGTATCTCCTGCGGCTGCATTTTGCGGCCTCTAACAACGTGGCTAAGTACGAGGCTCTCGTCAATGGACTCCACATCGCCATTGACCTAGGAATCAAGCGCCTCGAGGTTTGAGGGGATTCCCAGGTCATCGTGGACCAGGTGATGAAAGAGTCGACATGCCACAACCCCAAGATGGCCGTCTACTGCAAGCTAGTGCGGCTGCTTGAGGAAAAATTCAACAGCCTCGAGCTCAAACATGTTGCATGCAGATACAACGAAGAGGCCGACGAGCTGGCAAAAATCAAGTCTGAAAGGGCCTCGGTCCCGATGGGCGTGTTTGCCAATGATCTGCATAAGCCCTCGGTCAACGTTGGACCCTCGGGACGCAAGGGGAACAAAACCCCCCGAGCCCCCGGGAGGGCTCGAAGCATCTTCAGACCTCGGAAGTTCCTCGGGGGCTTGTTGACACTTCATAGCGCAATCACCAGAGACAGAGTGTTAGGCTATCTCTGATAACGGCGCCAGAAGTGACTGGGGGTATTTCTTATGTCTATTGGATAATTCCACAAGCGCACAGAATATACCGATGTAGCAATTCACCCGGGAGTATTCCATGGTATCGTTATTTATTTTATCCCAAGGGAAAGCGGTGCTAGAAATGTCAATAGAAAGAGATCCTCAAATCTATCTCAAGTTAATAGCAACTAGTGCAAAGGGGTAATCGAAGTATGATAGGAAGGTGATGATTCAAAGATAACAAATGAAATCCTAAAAGATAACTAGTGTAGTATAGCTAGGCGGGAGGACAACGAGTGAGGAAGGTTCCTGTGAAGCAAACTCTACTCCTGTGATCTTACCTTACCAAATAGATGAAACTACTAGGATTGCTACCTTACTTCATGTATTGCCGGGGATAGTCCGAGACAATATAGGATATAACCTCTACCCGAAGCGGCTATGCTCTTATGGGAGCCTACCTTTTAATAACTTGCCTAAAACGCGTGTAAGGATACTAAGACTAGAAAGGGCTGTCACCACCTGCTAGCACCCACAAACAATCCGTGCGACAAGCGGCATTCAAGGGCAAGATCTAGTCTAAGCACCACGCTTACACTAATTCCTACTACTCTAGCTGTGATCAAGGCAACTAGAGCACCCTATGACAGGCGATGAACAGCAAACAAGAGTTGGTTACAGGATCACAATCTAGTAAGTAACAACTAAGAGATAAGATAAAACACAACAATACTATTGCAAGAATAATATTGCACTAAGTGAATACTCAGTAAAGTAAAGAAGGAATATTATATTGAAGTAACAAGTCTTACAGAAAGAGAAAGATATAAGAGCTATATCAGACTCTCCAGCAGATGACTCCGGAGACCCCGAGCGCAGCTCGACTCAACTCTAACTCCCACACTAGACTACAACTACTACTAGAGGTGAAACTACACTAATCTTCACTTGTATATTGATTGAATCAAATCTTGAGAGGGTGGAAGCAGCCTCTATTTATTGGACGAGATGGAGGGGTGCCACGTCAGTGATCCGTGTGCCTTTCTACCTTGGCCCTTAGATGAATTGACCTTGAAACCGCCTTAGATGGACGTCAATGATTAAACCAGCACGTGTGAAACATGGAGGAAGTCGGTGAAACATGGCGTTGGCCTGGGCCCACCATGGATGGGTCGGCCGACCCACCTATGGCAAGGTGGGCCCACCACTGTGGTCCCCACTGGCCATAGAGTGTGGCTATGTACTGGTTTCGCCTTGGTCTTATCAGTTCACGCCTTGATCCATGTGCTTTGATCTTTCACCGTTGATTGGAAACATAACTTTGATCCAAAGGTAGAATTGAGCTGGATGGAGAGTCATATGGATCATGCCATGTCAGCAGAGCCTTGGGGGCCCCACATGAGGGTTGGCTGACCCCGATGTGGGCCCTTCAGGTGCTCCACTCTCTTCTACGTGTTTCCTTGAGTCAAGTGTTGAAGTGTGATGACTTGGTTCCCAAATATGTAGTTTGGCCGACCCACTCAATTGGGCTCCAAGTGCTCATTTCTGCTCTGCTTGATCTTTACTGCATTCACAAACTAAGAGTACAAGTGAAACTAGTTATTGGATAAAATGTGTGCATGTTATGCTTATCCTTCCTTAAATCCGAGGCATGTTGACGGTGTTTGAGTGTGAATTTTTATGGTATATCCACTGTCAACAAGATCCCCCAAGCTTAACCTTTGCTCGTCCCGAGCAAATAACTAAACTTAGCCTCGGTGGATCAGGAGTTGCTACAATGTTCATGTTTCCCTAGTACCAAGTGTACAACAAAATACTTCTCTTTTAAATGGAAAATTTGGCTATAAAAACTCACCCATATTACCTTAGTTCTCTATGGGGCTTATGGCCTTTCCTTTGCCTTAGGTGGTTGAGAGATAGAACAATTTGACTTGAGCACTAATTTTCTTATTCTTTGCAAGTTTCATACTGGAGGTTTTAGCAATTTTTTGCAAAAGAAAACTCAATGTTCCTCATATGGTTCTCTCATGTCTCTCAAATGGTGTATGATTCCTTACCAAGGCATAAATATTGCCTTCTTTATTATCTTACCTCTATCAAGGTTTATGTTGAGCTTAAGGTAGGAATGAAAGAATGTAGCATACTTACTTTGCATATATTGTAGAGTCAAGGCTTGGATCCAAAGAGGGAAGTGTCATGCCCTTAGATCAAGATGTGCGAGTGTGTGGAAAATAATGCTCCTTCATTTGAAAGTGTCTCTCTCTAATAAATTTTCGAGACATGGCTATCATTTTTCTTTTCTTTTATTCATGAGCCTAGACATGCTCATATTTTCTTTTCTTTTCTATGGACTTCCTTGTGTCCATTTTTTTCTTTCTTTTTCTTTTATTTTGCATAGCCTTTTATCTCTTCTACCTTATTGACAAAGAGAGATAATTTATGACTCTAACACATGGAACATTTATTTGGTGGAAATGAGTGGCATGTTGTTGCGTACTTCCAGTGTAGAAGTAGCATAAATATATGGTGTGTACATGATCTTGATCTTGAGAGCATGATAAGTCTCTCAATAAGGGTCAATAAGACTTGACAAAACTCAATACAAAGCAAATAGCTTATTTGGAAGGTTTTAAACATGTATAGCATATTAGGCTGTGGTAGGAATTTATCACCATTGAGGAACAATAAGATTTTGATTTTTCTAAGAAATAAATCTTCAGTAATCATGCATGTCTAGAACAATATTATAGCAACTCTTGTCTTACCATATCATATCTCACAACAACTTAGACTTAGTTCTAGCACTTGCAACCCACAAAATTTTCAGATTCATGATGATTTTAAATGAGCCAAGTAATCCATACTCAAAGAAATACTAAGTTGTAGACTAAGCATTAAAGAAATATTAACAGAGCAACTATTCATCATTTCCATGAGAAAGATAAACATGCATGACATATATAACATAAGAAAGTAAGAATAAACATGGGAAATATTTTTGGCATTTTTATAATTTTTGATTTTTTTAAGTAGGAATATTATAATGTACAATGCTCAGACAGAATACTTACCTTGGTAGGGGAGAGACTCTCCCCAAAACTTGCACTCTTGTGATTCTCACTGAGGTGGATGTGGCGGATATGGTGGTGGATAGTGAGGAGGGTATTGTGGTGGATATGCTGGTGGATATGGCCGTGGGAACTGCCATGGATGCTGTGGTATGTATGGTGGTGGTGGTATGTTGTGGTGTGCGTAGAGAGCAGCCCACTGTCTACCACTCTGCTACTGAAAGTTTTAGAGCTGCTGTTGGGTTTGTGCAGTGATGTTATGAATGGCCTCATGTCCAGCCCGCAGCACACTAAACTGGTGGGTGAGCAACTCCATGTCATGTCGTTGGCTTCGGGTCCCTGCATCCTGAAAAGAAGAGTGGGAGAATCTGGCACTTTGTGCCCCTGACCAGCGCCTCCCTCCATAACTGGAGGCCTGCATTGCATTTGAAGCTGTCTGCATAGGTACTGTCATCTTCTTCAGATGAATCATTACGCTGTGCAGCGCGTGTTCTTCCATGGGTGGCAGGTCCTGAAAAACTCCAACGGTCACCTATTCCTGCAATGTTAGGTACTAAAGGGTGGCCCCCATACAATTTTAATTCTACACAAGGCAAAGTTGTAAGTGCATTCGCCCCATATGTGGGATTTTGGTGATTAATGACAATCAAATTAGGGACTAACGGTTTTATCAAGATTATGTGCAGGTGTTAGTCCATATGAATGAGCAAATTGAAATATTCAGTGAAACAGCACCCCTCCAACTTGACCGAATTACTTGGTGATCTTTACTCATAGTTTAGCAAGTTTTATCTTTTACTGAGTATAGGACTACCGCACTATCAAGAGGGACGCATAGCTAGTTGACTAGTAGAAGGTTTAAAGTGCTCAAACATTGACTTAAAAAAAACATGCTTGAGAGACACCTTCACACACTTGTGCACTGCCCTATCCTGTTCTGCCCCTGGAAAATCGGTAGTACCGGTCATGGACCGGTAGTACCGGTAGGACTTAGAGCAGGATCCTCTCCAGCGAACTGCTTGCTCTCGGGTTCGAGAAAATTTTATTCCGGTAGTACCGGATTTTAATCCTGTAGTACCGATGTTGCACCGGTAGTACCGACTCTGCATCGGTAGTACCGGTAGGACTTAGCGCCAAATCTCCTCCCAGCCAACTCGCTGCTCTCGGGTTTCTGGTAAATATATTTCGGTAGTACCGGATTTTATTCCGGTAGTACCGGTGCCAGAGCGGTAGTACCGGTCCTGGACCGGTAGTACCGGTAGGACTTAGTGTCCAAGCAATTTCTCAGGGTCTGGATCGCTAGTAACGACTGTACTTCGGTAGTAGGTTGACTGTTGTATCGGTAGTACTAGTGTACCACCGGTAGTACCGGTCAAGTCAACTTGACTGACAAACTTTTCTACCGTTAGGGCCTCGTGCAGTGCGTGTGTCAGGCTTTTAACGTTCGATCTGCTGAGGTAGCATCGGTACTACCGGTGGGAATCGGTAGTACCGATAACTCCCAGACGGAGGAAGTATAAATACTTCTTCCCTCTTCTTTAGAACGTTACCCACTTTATTTGTTGCCTACCAACCCAAGACAACAGCTCTCTCTTGCTCTTCCACACTCTCTCTCACACACATTCATTGCTCCTAGCTCAATCCATTGCAAGTTTCAAGTTGAGAAGTGAGATTCGAGTGAGGAAAATTTAAATCCATTGCTTGAGCACTTGATTCCTCCCTCTAGCCGGCTTTGCTTTGCATTTGTTACTCTTGGGTTCTTGGAACCCTAGGCGGCTAGGCGTTCTTCGGGAGAGCCCGCTTTGATCCATTTGTGAGGGCTCCCCGGAGTGTTTGTATCACCCCAAGATTCTAGTGAAGAAACTCAAGTGACCTTTGTGGTAACCTTGAGTGAGAAAAGGAGGTGAAATAGACTCCGACCTTTGTGGTCACCTCGACAACGAGGAGTAGGCCGAACCTCGGGATAAATAACTTGTCCCTTGCTCTCTTTGTTGTTGTGTCTACTTGTGGTGTCACGGCTTCGACCGTGCTCTTTCTCTCTCTACCTTGTTCTTAGGTTTGGAGGCCCGATCTACGATTTGGTGGTGATTCAAGTTAGGGAGAAGGTTGCAAGGGACTCTACATACACTTGGCTGGTTTGGTATAGCATAGATCTAAACTTACTGTGCAGTTAATCTTGGTTTCTTAGCTATCTGTTCTTGACCGGTAGTACCGACGGATTGGGTCGGTACTACCGACAGGTATCGGTAGTACCGGTCCAATCCCAGTAGTACCGGTCTCTGTTCTCACGTTTCAATTGAGTTTGAGTTTCAGGTTTTATACTACGCCTATTCACCCCCCCTCTAGGCAATGTAGATCCTTTCAATTGGTATCGGAGCCTAACCCTCGTGTTAGCGCTTCACCACGTGAGGGAACACAATGTCGGAGATAAGTGAAGCTCAAATGACCCAATTCGCCGAGAAGATAGCAGAAAAATTGTTGGAAAATCAAGCCGAGCACTTTGAAGAGCAAATGAGCAAGATGAGAGAAGGGATTGAGAGCTTGAAGGTAGCCTTGAGCAACAAGAATGAGAAGCAACCTAGTACATCAAACTCAAAAGGTGGTGCAAATGAAGAAGAGAAAGATCAAGAAGGTGACAAGACACCAAGAGGGTTCACCGCCACATCCTTTGACTACAATCTATTGAACAAGACCAATGTGAATCAAATGCCACACATCAACCTTGGGAATCCACCGCCGTTTGATGGGATCAACTACAATGATTGGGCACACAAGATGAAGATGCATCTCATTGCGGCAAGGTGTTGGGAGATAGTGAGTATTGGCATTCAACCTCCGAAAGTAGATGGTGAAATCACTCCTCAAGATGTACATGATTTCCATCTTAATGCTCAAGCCGCATCATTGATTCTCTCATGCCTCAAGCCCGAAGAAAGCAACAAAGTGCATGGAATTGAAAATGCCAAGATGATTTGGGATACACTTAGAGTATCATATGAAGGTGATGAAAGTGTGAGAAAGTGCAACATTGAGTTACTACATGGGAAGATTGAAAATTTCTCTATCAAGAGCGGAGAGACCACTCAACAAATGTTTGATAGATACATGACCTTGGTCAACAAGATAAGAGCACTAGGTGATGAAAAGTGGGATGACAACTCGGGCAAGAAAGTTGTTGAGAGCATATGGGGTCAAGAACAAGACACTTGCGGCAATCATCATGAAAAGGTCAAACTATGAGAAGATGACACCACATGAGATGCTAGCAAAGATAAAGCACCATGAAGTCCTTGATGATGAAGCTATTGAAGATCAATCACAAGAAACAAGCAACAAGAAATGTGTGGCTCTCAAGGCAAATCATGAACATGCATCAACTCAAGAAAGAAGAAAGAAGTACAATGATGATAGCTCAAGTGAAGAAGATGATGATTCCGATGATGAAGCCGCACTCCTTCTCAAGAACTTCAAAAGATTCATGAGAAGAACGATGTCAAGAAAGAGCTATGGTGATGGAAGCAAAAGAAACAAGAAAAGAGTTTGCTACAAGTGTGGTGCCCATGATCATTTCATTGCCGATTGTCCGTAAAACAAAGAGAAGAACAAGTCCAACAAAGATGATGACAAGAAGAATAGAAGGAAGAAAAGAGGTGAAGCACACATTGGTGAAGAATGGTATTCTAGTGATGAGTCAAGTGATGATGAGAAGACCAAAGGGAAGGACAAGGAGAAGGGTGCCGCAAACATTGCTATTCACAAGACATCTTCTCCAAGCTTCTTCACCAACAACTCATCTTCATCCAAGCTCTTCATCAACCTCTCCGACGATGATAACTGCCACTCCAACTTGCCTTATGGCTAAGGGGGAGAAGGTACCACACAACTCTCCTACATGCTCTAGTGATGAATATAGTGATAATGAAAATGATGAGATGAATGAATATAAAAGGAATTTGATAATAAAATTTGGTAAGAAAGGAGGCAACAAAATAATCAAATTGCTAATGAAACTAGAAAGTCGGAATGAAAGTCTTGAAATGCAAGGTGATTTGATTTCGCAAGAAAGAGAAAAGAATCTTGCACTTGAAGCTTCTCTAGCCGAAGAAATGTTGAAAGTTGAGAAATTGACCGTGGAACTATCCTTAGCCAATGACTCTATTAAGAGGTTGACAAAGGAGTGTACCACGGCCAATGACTTAATTGCTAGTGTAAAGAACAAGTATAGCATAGCTCAAGAAAGCCTCACAAGCTTACAAGAAAAGTATCAAAAACTTGAGCTAAGCTATAATGCTCTTTGCAATAGCCCCTCAACCTCTTCCAAGGTTTCCGATGACTCTAGCACATCAACAAGTAAAAGTTGTAAAATGTGTCAAATTGTTGAAATAGCAAAGAAGGACAAGGAGATTCATAGGTTAAACATGATATTGAGAAATGGTTGCAAGTGCAAAGACCAACAACCAAGGCTCACTCTCAAGTTCGCAAGGCATCCATCCATCAAGGAAGGAGTTGGTTTTAGTAAGTATGATGGCAAAGCCAATGGAAGAAACATGATCAATGGAGTGCCTTGTGTGAGGTTCAACAAGGGAGTTCCTCTCTTTGAGCTCATAAACAAGGCAAACAAGGTCACAAGTCCATCCACTCCGCTTGCAAATGACATGTCCAACAAAAATATGCAAGTGGAACAACCCAAGCAATAAGTGCCCATCTCACGAACCTATGCTAGTGATTACATGTGTTGTTGGGGTAAAGATGGCAAGATAATTGTGAAGTATGTTGGTGTACTCAAGAAGAGGGAAATCATGAGAAGTGTTTGGGTGCCCAAAACTTATGTTACTAACCCCATAGGACCCAAATCCATTTGGGTACCTAAAACAAGAACTTGATTTATTTTTGTAGGAATATGCCTCCGGTGGAACAAGTTGGGTGTTGGATAGTGGATGCACCAATCATATGATCGGAGCAAAGAACATGTTCACCTCATTTCAACCAAATCATGATTCATGTGAAAACATTGTGTTTGGCGACAATGGTAAAGGAGAAGTGCTCGGTTTGGGTAAAATTGCTATCTCAACCGAAAATTCTATTTCGAATGTTTTACTTATGCATTCGTTAAGTTACAATTTGTTATCCGTTTCTCAACTTTGTGAAATGGGTTACGATTGTCTCATCACGGATAAGGGTGTGATCGTCTATAGAAGAAGGGATTCCTCTATTGCATTTACGGGTCGTTTGAAAGGCAAACTTTATCTAGTTGATTTCACAACTAATAAGGTTGAGCCCGAGACTTGTTTAATGGCAAAATCTAGCATGGGTTGGCTTTGGCATCGCCGGCTAGCACATGTTGGGATGAGGAACTTGGCCCAACTTCAAAGAGGCGAGCACATCCTTGGACTAACAAATGTTTCATTTGAGAAAGATAGAATTTGCAGTGCATGACAAGCCGGAAAGCAAGTAGGAGCAAAGCATCTAATCAAGAATGTTGTATCAACCACAAGACCATTGGAGCTACTTCACATGGACCTATTTGGACCCATCGCTTACCAAAGCATTGGCGGTAACAAATATGGACTAGTAATTGTTGATGATTATTCTCGTTTCACTTGGGTGTTCTTTATGGTAGATAAAGTGAAACACAAGGCATCTTCAAGAAGTTTGCAAGAAGAGCACAAAATGAGTTTGAGGTGAAGATCAAGAGAGTTAGAAGTGATAATGGAACTGGAGTTTAGGAACACCAACATTGAAGCCTATCTAGATGAAGAAGGCATCAAGCATGAGTTCTCGGTTCCATACACTCCACAACAAAATGGTGTTGTGGAGAGAAAGAATCAAAATCTGATTGAAGCCGCAAGATCAATGTTGGAATGAGTACAAGACTCCACGCAATTATTGGACGGAGGCGGTTAACACCGCTTGTCATGCCATCAACCGCCTAAATCTTCACAAGCTTCGGAACAAGACTCCATATGAGCTTCTAACCGGTAACAAACTTAAGGTGCACTATTTTAGAGTTTTTGGTTGCAAGTGTTTCATATTTAATAAGAGAACCAAAAGCTCAAAGTTTGCACCAAAGGTACATGAAGGTTTTCTACTTGGTTATGGTACTAACGAACATGGATATCGTATGTTCAATAATGTCCCCGGCAATATTGAACTAACGGTAGACGTGTCCTTTGATGAATCCGGTGGCTCTCAAAAGGAGCAAGTCAATGATGAGCTTGTAGGTAAAGATGTTCCTCAAAGTGAAGCAATCAAGAAGCTTGCCATCGGTGATGTAAGGCCCAAGGAGACACAAGATGAAGAAGAAGATTCAATTATGTATTCCCCTCTTGACTCAACTATTTATCATGTGCATGAAAATGCATGTGGTGAAGCTTCCGCACCTACTACTCCGAGTGATGGGAATACACATCAAGCTCATGATCAACATCAAGGGAATGATCAAGACTAAGTATAAGTAGAAGATCAACAAGATGATCAAGAAACAAGAGAAGATAGTGCAACAATTGATCAAGATCATGATGATGATGGCCCAATGCAAAGAAGATCACTAGTGCCACATCCAAGAGTGCATCATAGCATTCAACGGGATCATCCCGTTGATAACATACTGGGAAGCATTCAAAGGGGAGTCGTCACTCGCTCACGATTAGCTTCTTTTTGTAAACATTACTCGTTTGTCTCCTCTTTCGAACCCATGACAGTGAAAGAAGCACTTAAGGACACGGATTGGGTGATGGCCATGCAAGAAGAACTAAACAACTTCAAACGGAATGAAGTCTGGTCCTTGGTGGAAAGACCCAAGCAAAATGTGATAGGAACCAAATGGGTCTTCCACAACAAACAAGACGAGTTTGGCGCCGTGACAAGAAATAAGGCACGGTTGGTAGCTCAAGGATTCACCCAAATCGAAGGTTTGGATTTCGGTGAAACTTATGCACCCGTAGCTAGGCTTGAATCAATTCGTATATTACTTGCCTTTGCTACTTACCATGATTTCAAGCTATTTCAAATGGACATAAAAAGTGCATTCCTCAACGGCCCCCTATCCGAAGTGATGTATATTGAGCAACCACCGGGCTTTGAAGACCCTAAATTTCCCAACCACGTCTACAAACTCGACAAGGCACTCTATGGGCTCAAGCAAGCCCCTAGAGCTTGGTATGATTGTCTTAAGGACTTCCTTCTCAAACAAGGGTTTGAGATAGGAAAGGCCGATCCCACTCTCTTTACTCGCAAAGTTAAAAATGATATTTTTGTTTGCCAAATATATGTCATGACATAATATTTGGTAGTACTAATGTGGCATTTTGCGAGGAATTTAGTAGGATTACGACAAAGAGGTTTGAAATGTCTATGATGGGCGAGTTAAACTACTTTCTTGGTTTTCAAATCAAGCAACTCAAGGATGGCACGTTCATTAGCCAAATCAAGTACACCAAAGACATGTTGAAGAAGTTTGGCATGGACAAAGCCAAGGCCATCAAGACTCCAATGCCAACAACCGTCCACAATGATTTACTAAAGGATGGTAAGGCCGTCGATCAAAAGGTATATCGCTCCATGATAGGATCTCTTCTCTACCTTTGTGCCTCTAGGCCCGACTTAATGCTTAGTGTAGGAATGTGTGCAAGATATCAAGCTAATCCAAAAGAATGTCATTTGATGGCGGTTAAAAGAATCTTTCGATATTTAGTTCTCACTCCTAATTTTGGCTTGTGGTATCCTAAGGGCTCCACATTCGATTTGATTGGCTATTCCGATTCGGATTATGGTGGTTGTAGAATCAATCGAATGAGTACATCCAGGACTTGTCAATTTCTTGGTAGGTCCTTGGTGTCTTGAAGTTCTAAAAAGCAAACGAGTGTTGCCTTGTCCACCGCCGAAGCCGAGTATATTGCGGCCGGCGCTTGTTGTGCCCAACTACTTTGGATGAAGCAAACCTTAAAAGACTTTGGTTGTGAGGTAAACAAGATTCCCCTTTTATGTGACAACGAGGGTGCCATTAAATTGGCAAACAATCCCGTAAACCACTCTCGTATAAAGCACATAGATATCCGGCATCACTTTTTAAGAGACCACGAAGCCAAAGGAGATATCATTCTTACTCATGTGAGAACCGAAGATCAACTAGCCGATATCTTTACAAAACCCCTAGACGAGTCAAGATTTTGTGCTTTGAGGAGTGAGCTAAATATCATTGATTCTAGTAACCTAGAATGATCTCTTGCACATGTTCATTATTTTCACCTAGAGATTATAGAAAAATCGTTGCAAAACTTACATTTATGTCTTTCAAAATCTATTTTTTACAACATTCCTTCAAGTGTAACTATGGTTTTGTATTACTTTGCTGGTGTCTAGTCACATTTGGAAGGGTTCTAGTTCCTCATTTAGTTCACCTTGACTGTAGAGTACCCCTTCCTGTTTCTGGACTGTCGGTAGTACCGGTTTCTGGCCGGTAGTACCGGCCGCACATCGGTAGTACCAGTGCTTCCGTCGGTACTACCAGTAGTGCGTGGGTCTAGGTTAAAACCTCTCCTCTCCTTCTCTTCTTCTCTTACCTCTTCACTTCTTTCCCACCCGGCCCGTCCCCTGCCTGTCTCTCCCTCGCCACCTTCCCCCCATCCTCCTCCCCGATCTCCTTCCTCCTGCACCATTGCCAAATCCCTTTGAGGAAGAGCTTCTCCTCTCCTTGGATCCTCTCTTGGATGACTTGGAAGCGGCCCCAACCTCTTCAAGCTTGCAGATTCAGCCCTTCTCGTCCATTCAAGGTACTTGGGAGTTCTCTCTTTCGATCTCCCAATGTGCTTAGTTTGTGGCCGTGTCTTTGCTTGAGGAAGTTCCTACGGACATGTTCTTGCTTGTTCTTACCTTTTCCTCTCAAGTTCATGGTTGGTTTGGTGATTCCCCATGGATTGTTAGGGCCGCGGGATGTGTCGGTAGTACCGACCCCCGTCGGTAGTACCGATCACTGGCCGGTACTACCGGTCCTGTTGCCCCACTAATCCATGGTGCCTCCCCATCTCAACTCTGACTTTGGGACTCTCTCTCCATCTTTTGCTTATTCCTCTTGTTCTCTATCCTTTGCAGCATGTCTCGTGAAGGTGGAAAGCGCAAAAACCCCGTCCGTGCCGCCTGTGGCGAGAGCTCACACCGTGGTCGCGGCTCGCATGGCGGAGATGGCGATGATGAGCCGAGTGGTCAGCCTCTCCACTCTAGCATGTCTTCGTCCGTCCCACGCACTCATGCGGAGCGTGTGAGGAACGCTCCTCCGCCTGCCAGGGCGTCGGATGCCGAGGCAAATATTCGTATCCTTGGCAAGGCGATTGATCCTCGGGTTGTCCCTCGGACCCCCGAGACTGTGCAGCTGCTTCTCTCTCGCAATCTCCCTCGCCACCAGCACTTCAACGCTCGCATTCGCGCTCCTACAGCTGGTGGTGGGTTTTCAGTGCGTTCTCCTATTGATTATCGCCACAACTTCAAGAGTTGAGGCAGCAACGCAATGAAAATCCTTACCTTTATGTCAAGGATCCCTCTCTTGAGGCTCGTTTTTGGAGTCAGTTCCAGTTTGATGACTATCATTCTGTCATTTTGGGTTGTCAAGAACCCACTGGTGCTGTTCCTATCATTGCTCCCAAAGCAATTGATCTCGTTTCCCTTCATGCTTTTGATGATCTGGATGTTGTTGCTTTGGTGAATGATCTTGAGGCGTGGGGTTTTCTAAATTTGATGGCTTTTCAGTATTCCTGGAATACTGAAATAATTGCTCAATTTTACTCCACCTATCATTTGGAAGTTGAGAATCGCGTCATGCATTGGATGACGCAAGGGCAGCATTATCGTCTTGATTATGTCACTTTTTCTCGTCTTCTTGGGTTTGGTCAAGCTGACCGTGATGCTCCTAGTATCTTTGATGGGTATGATCATATCACCTATCGGGACATCTGGCACTTTTACCTTCCCGGGAAGACTCCTGATTTCAAAAACACCTATCTTCGTCCCTATTATTATGTCCTCAATAATCTCATTCGAAGCACCATTGATCCAAAGATTGGGGATTCATTGCACCTTCAGCATGATGCTCCTAAGATTCTCTTGCGCTTTGGCTAGAGGGGTGCTCACTTCTCTATCTCGGACCTTCTTTGGCGCAAAATCTATTATGCTTCCATTGATCCTCAGTGCCAACTTCCATTTGCTCCCTACCTAATGCACATCATTGAGCAAGTGGTTGGTCTTTCATTTGCTCATGATCGCAAGCATGAGCAAGTCAAGGTCCGGAACCTCCACACTCCTAAGGCCAAGGATGACTTCCTGCGTCTTCGTAGGCCTCCACAGGATGTGGATGAGGAGGATGTGGAGGATGAGGAGGACTCGCCCCAGCGTCCGTCTTCGGTGCGCCGCATTCGAGGTGCCGCTCGCTCCACCGCTGACCCTAGCTCCTCTCGGGGCCCTAGCTCCTCTCGTGGGCTTGGACCTCACCGTCGTCGCGGTGGTTCCATCAAGCATGCGCTCCAGAAGATCTTCTCGGCCTTTTGCTATAAGGCTGAGAAGGATGACCGCCGCCTACGAGCTATTGAGGACAAGCTCGGCCTACCTCCTTCTTCTCCTTTGCGCGAGTTTCGCGATCCTTTTGTGGAGTACGCCGAGTCTTCATGTGTAGTGGGTGGTCAGGACGATGAGGACGAGGACGAGGATGACAACGATGAGCAGGAGGAGCCTTCCGATGACGACGCCGACGAGGACGACGACTAGCTTTGCTTTCATGCGTGCCTACCCTTTTTGGCACTTGATGCCAAAGGGGGAGTGTTAGGCTTTATTATGATGTAATAAGTAAGTTGCGAATTGCTTTGCCCCATGGTGGTCCAGACTTTAGCCATGGTTTATAATATTTATATATTTCGTGGTAAACTATGTGTTGGACAAGAACTTTGTTGGTGTAATGCTTAGTTGTAGGCATAACTCTTGTGCTTAATGTTATCTTAGTGAGTTTGCTTTTATCTTATGGTTTGTGATTTGTTTGTGACTTGAATATTTCCTGTGCTTCACGCTTATCACTTGTTCTTGTCACACTCTTTTTGGCACCCCACGAATTACAAGATTTAGGGGGAACCTCTCTAAATGTATGCACTCTTGACTATGGTCGTTATTTGGAATTTAAATCCTATGCATACATTAAGGGGGAGCTCCATCCTAAATGTTGGATTCAAAAGCTTCAATTTATCTCAATCATATAAGCCTAATTTGGTTGTCATCAATTACCAAAAAGGGGGAGTTTGTAAGTGCATTTGCCCCCTATGTGGGATTTTGGTGATTAATGACAATCAAATTATGGACTAACGGTTTTATCAAGATTATGTGCAGGTGTTAGTCCATATGAATGAGCAAATTGAAATATTCAGTGAAACAGCACCCCTCCAACTTGACCGAGTTACTTGGTGATCTTTACTCATAGTTTAGCAAGTTTTATCTTTTACTGAGTATAGGACTACCGCACTATCAAGAGGGATGCATAGCTAGTTGACTAGTAGAAGGTTTAAAGTGCTCAAACATTGACTTAAAAAACATGCTTGAGAGACACCTTCACACACTTGTGCACTGCCCTATCCTGTTCTGCCCCTGGAGAATCGGTAGTACCGGTCTTGGACCGGTAGCACCGGTAGGACTTAGAGCAGGATCCTCTCCAGCGAACTGCCTGCTCTCGGGTTCGAGAAATGTTTATTCCGGTAGTACCGGATTTTAATCCGGTAGTACCGATGTTGCACCGGTAGTACCGACTCTGCATCGGTAGTACCGGTAGGACTTAGCGCCGAATCTCCTCCCAGCCAACTCGCTGCTCTCGGGTTTCAGTAAATATATTTCGGTAGTACCGAATTTTAATCCGGTAGTACCGGTGCCAGAGCGGTAGTACCGATCCTGGACCGGTAGGACTTAGTGTCCAAGCAGTTTCTCAGGGTCTGGATCGGTAGTAACGACTGTACTTCGGTAGTAGGTTGACTGTTGTATCGGTAGTACCGGTGTACCACCGGTAGTACCGGTCAAGTCAACTTGACTGACAAACTTTTCTACCGTTGGGGCCTCGTGCAGTGCGTGTGTCAGGCTTTTAACATTCGATCTGCTGAGGTAGCATCGGTACTACCGGTGGGAATCGTTAGTACTGATAACTCCTAAACGGAGGAAGCATAAATACTTCTTCCCTCTTCTTTAGAACGTTACCCACTTCATTTGTTGCCTACCAACCCGAGACAACAGCTCTCTCTTGCTCTCCCACTCTCTCTCACACACACATTCATTGCTCCTAGCTCGATCCATTGCAAGTTTCAAGTTGAGAAGTGTAGATTCGAGTGAGGAAAACTTAAATCCATTGCTTGAGCACTTGATTCCTCCCTCTAGCCGGCTTTGCTTTGCATTTGTTACTCTTGGGTTCTTGGAACACTAGGTGGCTAGGCGTTCTTCGGGAGAGCCCGGTTTGATCCATTTGTGAGGGCTCCCCGAAGTGTTTGTATCACCCCAAGATTCTAGTGAAGAAACTCAAGTGACCTTTGTGGTAACCTTGAGTGAGGAAAGGAGGTGAAATAGACTCCGACCTTTGTGGTCACCTCGACAACGAGGAGTAGGCCTTCCTTTGTGGATTGACCGAACCTCGGGATAAATAACTTGTCCCTTGCTCTCTTTGTTGTTGTGTCCACTTGTGGTGTCACGGCTTCGACCGTGCTCTTTCTCTCTCTACCTTGTTCTTAGGTTTGGAGGCCCGATCTACGATTTGGTGGTGATTCAAGTTAGGGAGAAGGTTGCAAGGGACTCTACATACACTTGGGTGGTTTGGTATAGCATAGATCTAAACTTACTGTGTAGTTAATCTTGGTTTCGTAGCTATCTGTTCTTGACCGATAGTACCGACGGATTGCATCGGTACTTCCGACAGGTATCGGTAGTACCGGTCCAATCCCGGTAGTACCGGTCTCTGTTCTCATGTTTCAATTGAGTTTGAGTTTCAGGTTTTATACTACGCCTATTCACCCCCCTCTAGGCATTGTAGATCCTTTCAAAAGTGAGTCTTGTAGTGGAATTATGGAATTTAAATTCAATCATTCCTTGGGGACCACCAGCAATAATGTGTGCCTTAATGAAATATTCTTCGTCAAGTATGGTTCTAGAGGTGTTTTAAGTAATCATTAAATCCATGAAGCATTTCAAGATAGCTACAAAACTTTGTAATGATAGACGTGAAATCAAAATTGCCAATCCTTGAAGGTGCAGATTTCCAATGTTCTACCATGGGTTTTACAGGTGACACTCAGATTTTATGAACCATGGCATACATTATTCTTAGATCAACTTCTCTAACAATTCTCACATCATCCCGGGAAAATAAAGTGATTCCTAGCCATCTGTGCAAAAAGCGAAGTGTGGGATTGCAAATATGACTAGTGCGCGGTTTCCCCATTGCATTTTCCCTTGTTATTTCATTCCAGAATTCAAGCTTATTGAACCTACGGGTGGCACCCTCCAAGTTTGTAGTGCAGTTTATAAAACCTAGATAAGCACTAAATTGTTCTCATGAAAGATCATAATCTTGATTAAACAAGCGAAAATAGATGTTGTCTCTGGTTGTTTTTACCGTGCACATAAATTTTAAAGTGAGACTCCTGCTACTAGGGAAGCTAGAGAAATAATAGAATTCACCCTAGCCTATTGCGCCAAAAACATCAAAGAACTCCTCATACATACCAGTGCGTTGGAGGAGTCCTAAATCAATTACCTTCGTGTGTTCGATGTTGCGGTTTCGGATTGAGTTGAGGATGAGCAGTTCTTCTGGAGTGACCCAAATTCCTTTTTCTGGGTCTTATGTTCTGGCAAGTTGTTCCTCGTCGTCGGACTCTTCATTTCCTGCCTCGTGATGTTGGGATGGTTGTTCAATGTTCTGCCTGCTTCCACGCTGCACAGGCAGAGTTTCTCCGGAAGCTTGTTCATCGTCTGACCCTGAGAGCCGTATCTTAGTGTCATGAGAGGATGGTTCCTCCCTTGAGCGCCGTGACGAACTCCTGCTGAGTGCTGCGCGCATCTTCCTTGCTGCGGCCTTGATTGGATTTTTCATGCTTGCAATAGAAGAAGACGAACAAGCTAGCACTAGGGGGTTAACTTAATTCAATAATCCTTCTTACCGGATGATTACCTCTCTTGACTCCTTCGGGTGATGAACACTTGAGTGAAGAACAAGGATGAAGGAAAATATTTTTGGGTTTTCTTTTTAGAAGGAGTAAGTGCTTTGTTGGAAGGTGAGAGAGTTTGAAATTTTCTGCTGGTGTTTTGGTTGCAGCAAGGTGATCACGAGCATGTGAATAGAAGGAGGAGGAAACAGAGGTGCAGAGGGCACAAGGCCTGGTTTGGCCGACCCCTGCTCTGCCTCAGCTTGTGCAAATAATTGAACGAATCTATGACACATTGAAGGGGACAAAAGTTGGAGTGATGGGGGGGTCTATTGATGGGTCGGCCGAACCCTGCCCACTCTCCAATTGCTATGTGCCAAACGATGGTGTCAATGGTGGTCATCTCTTGCCTGGTGGAGCACTCATCTTTCTCTCCTTTGGATGCTTGCTCATGGAATCCTTTCTTGGAGTGAGTGGTGAATGGAATAAAGAGCAAAAGGAGGGAACAAGACATGACCATGGCTGGTGGAAGTTTGCTCATGGAGTGCTTCATGGGAGGATTCTTTAGAGAGGTGATTTGCTTAAGGGTTTAATCAAGAATCTTGCCCATGATTAGCGAAAGGTGATTTGATTAAGGTTTGCATGAGTGAAATTAGGGAGAGTGGATGAACTTTGTCATGAAGAATTTTGCTCTATTCCCTAGGTCCACTCATGGTTGTTGTGCGCGCAGTCCTCTCGTCATGATTTTGCTCAGCAAGAGATGAGAGAGAAATTCTAGCTCCTAGAGTGCAAGTGGACAACTAAATGCAGCACTTTTATAGGACAGAGAATACTAGAACATGTGAATGCACAGAGAGAGACTGAGAAAAGTTCAAGGTTGCCATGCCAGATTCAATTAGATGACCAAGATTGACATGCTACTTTTAGGTGTTGTTGTGAGTGGAGCATAGCAAATCAAGCAAGGCAATGGACAAAAGATGGCAGGTGCAAGGCACCAGGGTGGGGTCGGCCGACCCTCCCATGGGCCCCACCTGGTGTCGACTTTACTCAGGGGTGTAATTATTTGATTATTTGAGCTTAATTATGGTCGTCAGAAAAGGGTTTGGAAAAGAATGCTAGAACGAATGAAGCAAGCAAATAAATGAAGCAAACTTTAATTAAGTATTAGTGTACTTACCTTGATGGAAGAGTTATTCGCTCAGGTCCTTGCAATAAAGCCTCCCTCTTGTGCTGGTATAGGAATTTTCTTTGGAGGCGTCGCTGGTTGTATTACCTTTCTCTTCCATATTTGCTTGCTCTTTGCTCGTGGTTGTGATTTGGGCTTCTTCAGATCTCTCACGAGAGCAGAGGCATGTATTTCCATTAGCATGATTAATGAGCATTGCTTAACCTTCGGTCAGAATTTGAATGTCTCTAGGGTCCCATTAATAGTGAATTGAATTTCTCTAGCTCCAACATCAGTATGTGCATTGGCGGTGTTTAGGAGCGGTCTCCCCAAGATGAGTGGAGTCTTCTCATCCACCTCCATGTCAAGGACCACGAAGTCCACGGGGACAAAGAATCCGTGTATCTTTACGGGGATGTTTTTAGCTATCCCCGCCGGATAACGGACCGATTGATCCGCCAGCTACAAACGTATTGATGTAGGGGGCAAGATAGTGTGATTGAGTTTGTCGAACACCACCTTTGGCATGACGCTGATGCTTGCTCCCAAGTCGCATAATGCATGCTCAAAGTACTGTGTCCCAATGGAGCAGTCTATGGTGGGACATCTTGGGTCCTTCTTCTTGATTGGCAGTTGGTTCAATATAACCGTGCTGCATTCCTCTGTTAATTTGACAATTTCCGTCGTGGGCAGCGGGCGCTTATTGTTGAGGATGTCTCTTAAATACTTGGCGTAGGTTGAGACCTGCATTGCATCAAGCAATGGAATATGCACATAAAGATGACGAATTACCTCGACGAATTTCCCGAATTGCTCGTCAGTGGTTTGCTTCCTTATCCTTGGGAAAGGTAGCAACACATTGGTGTCATAATATTCGTGTGGGGCTGTCTTTCCCTGGAATTTGGTATTGTCCTCAGGTGGTGGCAACTCTTCTTCTTCTTCTTTGTCATCCTTCTTGTCTTTTCTTGCAGCTTTCCCTGCCATGTTAGGATGTGACGGATCGCGAGCGGACTTATCTCCCCTCGTGGTTACCGCCTTGACATTTGAAGTATTGCAAGCATTTTTAGGAGATGAAGTAGTAACAAGATGAGCTATTTGAGATTCTAACATTTTATTGAAACTCACCTGTTCTTTAACAGAAGAAGCGAGAGCATCCATTTTAGCATTTAATGTTTCAAGGGTCTTATCATTTGCTATCAACCTTTTATTCATGCTTTCATTGATTTTAGCTTGATTCATGACAAGATCTTTTAATGATAATTGGTTACCAAAATGTGCATTACCTTGAAACTTGGAGTTCGACGCCCATCTTCCTTGTCGAGGATAATTTGAATTGTTGTAGAGGGCGTCTACCTTCTCAGGATTTATTTCGGAATGAGATACACTACATACCTGATTCCATTGATTTTTGGAAGCATAGTGTTGGATGGCCTCTCGATCTTTCTTGAAGTTAGCACGTTCTTCTAGCCTTCTTAGTAAGAGGTCCATCTTCTCAAAGATTGCATCTACTTTCTGGATGGTATGTGTGCTCTTTTTCTTGTATTGGAGTCGGTCTTCATTCCACCCTTGATTTGTAACCATCTTTTCTATCAGGTTCTTGGCTTGCGTGACATTGAGTGAAGTGAATGCTTCTCTTGCAGCGACATCAAGGTGACTACGGGCTATTGGGGTTAGCCCATTGTAGAAACCTTGAATCAGGAGCCATTCCTGAATCCCATGGTGGGGACATTCCCGAATGTATTCTTGGGGATGTTCCCATGCTTCAGGAATCATCTCTTCCACTTCTTGTGTAAAGCCTGAGATCTTTCCTTGAGAGCTGTTGTTTTACCCATCGGGAAAACTTCTTGAGAAATGCATTGGAACAGCTTGTCCAATTGCTGGCACCTTTTTGACAAGCATAGAACCATTGTTTCGCTTTTTCGAGAAAGGAGAATGAAAAGAGACGAAGACAGATGATGTCTGCTTTGACTCCTCTTATAGCAATAGTGCCACACAACTCCAGGAAATTCTGGAGATGCGCATTTGAATCCTCATGGGGCTTTCCGCTGAATGGGTTGGCTTGCACCATATTGATAAGAGATGGCTTGAGCTCAAAAGTGGCATCCCCCAAGTTAAGCTACGAACTGGTGACGACATTGTTGGTCGACGGTGCAGACTACTCGGAGATGGTCTTCTGGGCCATAGCTTACTTAGGTGACAGTGCAGAGCCTCCTTCCTTGAGTAGTTCCAAAGCCGAATCAGACTTCCAATCGAAGGCTGGACGGTGTCAAGAACTCCTGGTGGATGTCTCTGGATTTTCTATTGTTGTGGATTGAAATTGAAATCCACTCATGTATGCCTTGCTTTACAATAAAGAGAAGCAAGGACAAGGGTAAGCCCTACTACAACTAATTGGTACTAAATTGATGATAGGTTCCGGATTCGATCTTATTAAAATTTCTACGCTATGCTTTCCCCGGCAACGGCGCCAGAAATGCTTGTTGACACTTCTTAGCGCAATCACCAGAGACAGGGTGTCAGGCTACCTCTAATAATGGCGCCAGAAGTGATTGGGGGTATTTCTTATGTCTATTGGATAATTTTGCAAGCGCACAGAATATACCGATGTAGCACTTCACCTGAGAGTATTCCAAGATATCGTTATTTATTTTATCCCAAGGGAAAGCGGTGCTAGAAATGTTAATAGAAAGAGATCCTTAAATCTATCTCAACTTAATAGCAACTAGTGCAGAGGGGGTAATCGAAGTATGATAGAAAGGTGATGATTCAAAGACAACAAATGAAATCCTAAAAGATAACTAGTGTAGTATAGCTAGGCGGGAGGACAACGAGTGAGGAAGGTTCCTGTGAATCAAACTCTAGTCCTGTGATCTAACCTTACTAAACAGATGAAACTACTAGGATTGCTACCTTACTTCATGTATTGCCGGGGATAGTCCAAGACAATAGAGGATATAACCTCTACCCGAAGCGGCTATGCTCTTATGGCAGCCTACTGAAAGACCCTAGTTTGGTTTTGGTAATTGATGAAACCTTGTTACTAATCTAAGTGCTAAGTATGTGTAGCCAAGAGTAGATTAGTGATAAGGAGGAAGATGACATGAGCTCAAGTGAAGATCAAGATAAAATGATCAAGGAGAAAGAAAAGGACTTAAAGAAGGAAAGCTAGAGGCTAAGGTATATTCAAATAGGGCTTTTCTTTTAGTGATCAAGACTCCAAGTGGGAGTGATCACATTTAGGATAGATAGCCGACTATCAAGGGGAGAACTAAGCTATTGGATTACTTTCAAGTGCTCTAGGTTGCATCTCATGTGCATTGATTTAACCAACCTAGAGAACCTCTTTGAAAACCCTTGAAAAATGTTTGCCAAATGCTAACACACTGTGCACAAGTGTTGGAAACCTTGAGTGTTAGCACATAGAAGCAAGGGGTGAGAAATAGACTTGAAAAGGGCTGTTTCCAGAGCGTCGGACTGGTTGTGGACGTAGCGTCGGACCATTGGTTCGGTCCGACGCCTGTGCTGTTAGTGAGCGTCGGACGCTCGTCTACCGAGCATCGGACCATTGTGGTCTTCAATCCGACGGTGCCGAGCAGCGGCAGAGTGACGCGTGGCACACTAAGGAGCGTCGGACGCCTAAGAAAAGTCCGACGGCGAGCGTCAGACGGAGTCCGATGGTGTTTTTATGCTTTTGAACCTCTCTGGAAACGTCGGACTCTCGAGTCCGTTAGTCCGACGACCCCTCTGCGGATAGTCCGATGGTCCCCGGCTAGCACTGTGGACAGGGCGTCGGACGCTTAACTTTGGTCCGACGGCCTCAGTCCGACGGTTTGAAAAAGAGCGCGAATTAGTTACCGTTGAGATCGGACGAACGGCGTTTAAACCTGTTGACACATGGCGAGATCGTGAGCGTCGGACGCAGTGCGTTAGTCCGACGGACTCAGTCCGACAGTAGCGTCCGACGATATAAAAACGGTGATAACAGCTGTTTCAGTGGGTGTAACGGCTAGATTTTCACTTGGAGGTATTTATACTTCCTCCCTGGTCACTTGGTGACACTCTTGCACACTTGGATCATTGTCATACACTTTGTTGCATTCTAGCCTCCCACTCTCTCACTAATTCATCATCTTGATCATTCTTGTGAGATTGAGTGAACCTCAAGTGCATCATTGCTTGTGATTTGCATTCTAGAGCACTTGAGAGCAAGCCTTGGTTCAGTTCTTATTCTCTTGGGACATTGCCGTGTCCCTAGACGGCTTGGAGGAGAAGAAGGTGTGGAGAAGCTTGGTGATTGTGCTTGCTCCAACCGGTGATTGTGAGGGGTTCTTGTGCCTTCCCCGAGCAGAGTGCTCAAAGGCAACTCTAGTGGATTGCTCATGTCTTTGAGTTACTTCCTCCGTGGTAGGTTCTTGTGGCGCCGAGTGTAGGATCGGTGTGTGATTCCGATTAGCCACCGAACCACCGGTTGAAGTCGACACAACGAGGACGTAGCGTGCCGGCAAGCATGTGAAACTCGGGGATAAATCTTGGTGTCTCTATTGATTTCCTCACCTTCGAGTGAGTGAGTTATTGATTGTCCCGATGATTGGCTTCCATCACAAGGCAAAGGTTTATTCGACAATCATCCTTTTCGTATTCTTGTGTTAAGTAGCTTGTTCTCTTGTCTTGTGTAGTCTTTTAGCTTTGTGCTAGCTTGCTTGAGTAGCTTAGAACTAAGGTTTAACTAGAATTGTGTAGGTGGCTTGCCTAGGTTAGTAGTTGCACTAGCATTGCACATTTAGCCATATTTGTTACTAACCTCTTGGCCTAAGTTCTTTGTAGAAATTTTATTAGGCTATTCACCCCCCTCTAGCCATACTAGGACCTTTCAAGTGGTATCGGAGCCGTGGTCACCGTTTAGTCAAGGCTTAACATCCTTCGGTGCATTGAAATGGCTCATATCATGTTCAATCATGTTGGGGGCAAACCACCTCACTTTGATGGTACAAGCTCATTTGATTATTGGAAAAGAAAGATGAGGATGTATCTTGGCTCAATTCATGAGAATGTGTGGGAGGTCACCGAGAAGGAATACATTGTGCTTGATCCCGCAAGCCCCACACCTAGATATTAAGAGAACAACAAATGCAACACAATGGCTCTCAACACCATTTACAATGGCATTGACTCAAAGGTGTTTGAGCAAATCAAGGATTTGGATAGAGCAAGTGAAGTATGGACAAGATTAGAGCAAACTTATGAGGGCACTTCAACGGTAAAGAGTGCCAAGTTGTACATGCTCAAGGACAAGCTCTCAAACTTCAAGATGGATGATGGAGAGAGCATTCCGGAAATGTTCTATAGGCTCCAAGTGATCATCAATGATTTGAAGGCCTTGGGTGAGAAAACAAGTGATGAGCACTTTTCTCACAAGTTTCTCATGTGCTTGCCCAAGAGGTTCAAGACCTTGAGGACTATCATCTTCCGGGGTGGCTTGAAGGGTGTCACTCCAAATGAGATTCTTGGTGATGTAATGACTGAGGATCAATACAATGAGAAGAGTGATAGTGAAGAAGCGAAAAAGGAGGATGACAAAAGCAAGAAGACCGTGCCATTCAAGTCCACCACCTCTTCTTCCAAGAACAAGGGCAAGGGCAAGAAAGTACAATCTAGTGATGATGATGCATCTAGCCTTGATAGTGATGATGAGGCACTAGCTCTCTTTGTGCGCAAGTTTGGAAGATTCATGAAGAAGAAGGGCTATGGTGTTAGAAAGAGAAGAGATAACTTCAAAGGCAAGAATATAGTGAGGAAGTGCTACAATTGCAAGAGCACGGACCATCTTGTGGTGGATTGTCCTAATGCTAGTGATGATGAAGATGATTACAAGAAGAAAGGCAAGAAGGACAAGAAGGACAAGGTGGAAAAGAAGGAGAAAAAGAAGTTCAACTTCTCCAAAAAGAAGAGTGGATCCTATGTGGTGACATGGGATAATGATGCTTCCTCCGATGATGATGACTCTAGTGATGATGATGAGAGGAAGACATCCAAGAAGAAGGCCATGGCTTCTATTGCTATCAACAAGAAGTCTTCATCATTTGATTCATCATGCTTCATGGCTAAGTCCACTAAGGTAAAATACGATGACTCAAGTGATGATGAAAAAGATGATAGTGATAGTGATGATGATGAGCCTAGTGTAGCACAACTCATGGACATGTTAGAGCAAGCCGAATATCTTATTAGCTCTAAGTCTAAGAAGTGCAAAGAATTGTCTAAGAAATTAAAAACTCTTGAACAATCTTTTGATGAGCTAAGTGCTTCTCATGAGTGTCTAAAGGAAGACCATGAGGATCTCAAACTAGCTCACACTAAGCTCGAGAAAGCTCACTCCTCATTCTTAGAGCTAAGCAAGGTAGAGGATGTTGCTATAACATGTGATGTGGGTGTAACTTGTGATCTAATGAATGAATTAACTAATGAAATACTTGTTGCAACCACACCTAATAACACTAGCTCCTCATCATCATCCACTTCTACTTCTACCTTCACTACTGGTGTTGATCCAACACTAAAAGTTGAAAATGAGAAATTGAAGAAGGAAGTGGACAAACTAACCCGTGCATTAGGCAATGCCTATGGTGGGGATGTCTGCTTGCTACAATGCTTGGGTAGTCAAAGATATAGTAACTCTAAGGAGGGACTTGGTTATACTCCCAAGAAAGGCAAGGCGGCCTTTGTAACTCCAAAGCCTAGCTTTGTGAGGAGCAATGGTCGGTTTTGCTACAAGTGCAAGCAAGTTGGGCATATTGAGGCAAATTGCATCACTAACAACAAGAACAAGCAAATAAAATTTGCAAGTGCTAAATCTATTAGACTTGATTCTTGTTACATGCTTACCAAGGGTGAGAAAGGTGTCAAAATCAAATTCATTGGTACACCTAAAGAAAGCCCAAGGTTGAAGGCTATTTGGGTACCAAAGGCTTTGGTTGCTAACCTCTAAGGACCCAAACAAGTATGGGTACCTAAAAGACATTGACTTGTTTTGTAGGAAAACTACAAAGCCAGAGGGAGGCATTGGGTTCTTGATAGTCGGTGTTCTCATCACATGACCGGTGATTCAAGAATGTTCAACCAAATCAATTCTAGTGGTAATGAGTGTGATAGTATCACATTTGGGGATAATAGCAAAGGCAAGGTCAAGGGTCTTGGAAAGATTTCAATATCAAGTGATCTAAGCATCTCCAATGTGTTATTAGTTGAGAGTTTGAACTTCAATCTATTGTCGGTGGCTCAACTTTGTTATCTCGGGTTTAAATGCATCTTTGGTGTTGATGATGTGGAAATCATTAGTGTGGATGGATCAAATTTGATATTCAAAGGATTTAGATATGAGAATCTCTATCTAGTGGACTTTGGTGCTAGAGAATCACAATTGTCAACATGCTTACTCTCTAAGTCAAGCATGGGTTGGTTATGGCATAGAAGGCTTGGTCATGTTGGAATGAAGCAATTGAACAAACTTGTAAAGCATGACTTGGTTAGAGGCCTTAAAGATGTTGAATTTGAGAAGGATAAGTTATGTAGTGCATGTCAAGCCGGAAAGCAAATATGCAACACTCATCCCAAGAAGAGTATGATGAGCACATGCAAACCATTTGAGTTGTTGCACATGGACTTGTTTGGACCAACTACATATACAAGCATTGGCGGCAACAAGTATAGTTTGGTGATAGTGGATGACTTCTCAAGATACACATGGGTTTTCTTTATAAATGACAAAAGTGATGTTTATGGTATCTTCAAAACTTTTGTCAAGAGAAGTTGCAATGAATTTGAAACAACCATCAAGAGAGTGAGAAGTGATAATGGTAGTGAGTTCAAGAACACAAGAGTTGATGAAATTTGTGATGACTTAGGAATCAAACATCAATTCTCGGCTAAGTACACACCTCAATCAAATGGTCTAGTTGAAAGAAAGAATAGGACTCTCATTGATATGGCAAGATCTATGCTTAGTGAGTATAATGTGAGTCAATCTTTTTGGGCCGAAGCAATCAACACGGCATGTTACTACTCCAATAGACTCTATTGCCATCCTATGTTGGAGAAGACTCCATATGAGATCTTGAATGGAAGAAAGCCAAATATTGCATATTTCCGGGTGTTTGGTTGTAAGTGCTACATTTTGAAGAAAGGAGCTAGATTTTGCAAATTTGAGAAGAAATGTGATGAGGGATTCTTGCTTGGTTACTCCGCCACTAGTAAGGCTTATAGAGTATGGAACTTGGGTAGTGGTCAACTTGAGGAAGTTCATGATGTTGAATTTCATGAAACCAATGGGTCTCAAGATCAAAATGAGAATCTAGATGATGTGAGTGGACCTCAATTGGAAAAGGCTATGCAAAAAATGGACATTGGTGACATAAGGCCGACTCAAGTGGTTGACATAGAAGATGACAAAGATCAAGTGCAAGTTCCTTCAAATGATCAAGCTAGTGACTCTCAAGTGCAAAATCAAGATCAAGTTAGTTCCTCTCAAGCAAATCAATCAAATGCACAATCAAGCTCAACCAATCAACCTCAAGTGCTTCAACCTACAAACATTGCAAGAGATCATCCTTTGGTCCAAATAGTTGGTGATATTCAAAAGGGTGTGCAAACAAGATCAAGACTAGCATCATTTTGTGCTCACTATTTATTTGTGTCATTTGAAGAGCCGGAGAACATTGAGAAGGCATTAAAAGATAGTGATTGCGTAAATGCTATGCATGAAGAGCTCAACAATTTTGAAAGAAATGAAGTTTGGGAATTGGTAGAGAGACAAAAGAACTACAATGTTATTGGCACCAAATGGGTATTTAGAAACAAGCAAGATCAAAATGGTGTTGTAATAAGGAACAAGGCAAGATTAGTGGCACAAGGGTACACTCAAGTAGAAGGATTGGACTTTGGTAAAACATATGCTCCGGTTGTATGATTGGAAGCAATAAGAATTCTTCTAGCATATGCTTGTGCTCACAACATCAAGCTCTACCAAATGGATGTCAAAAGTGCATTTCTCAATGGATTCATCAATGAGTTAGTATATGTTGAACAACCACCCAGTTTTGAAGATGAGAAGAAACCAAATCATGTGTACAAGCTAAGGAAAGCACTCTATGGTTTGAAACAAGCACCAAGGGCATGGTATGAGAGGCTAAGTGATTTTCTCCTCTCTAAAGGTTTCAAGATGGGCAAGGTTGACACCACTCTATTCACCAAGAAGGTTGATGGTGACTTGATGATCATGCAAATCTATGTTGATGACATTATCTTTGGATCAATAAGTCAAGCTTTGTGTGCGGAGTTTGAAAAGATGATGGCTAAAGAATTTGAGACGTCTATGATGGGTGAACTCACATACTTCCTTGGACTTCAAATTAAGTAAATGAAGAATGGCACATTCATAAGTCAAGGCAAGTACACAAGAGACATGATCAAGAAGTTTGGAATGCAAGATGCAAAACCAATTAGCACTCCCATGGGGACTAGTGGAAGCTTGGATGAAGATAAAAGTGGCAATATGGTTGATCAAAAGGCATATCGGTCTCTAATTGGAAGTTTGCTCTATGTCACCGCATCAAGACCGGATGTCATGTTTAGTATATACATGTGTGCTAGATACCAAGCATCTCCTAGAGAGAGTCATATGAAGGCCGCAAAGAGGATATTGAGATATTTGAAGCACACTCAAGATGTTGGACTATGGTATCCCAAGGGTGCAAAATTTGAGTTGATTGGATATGCCGATGCGGACTATGCCGGTTGCAAGATAAATAGAAAGAGTACATCGGGCACATGTCAACTTTTGGGAAGATCTCTTGTCTCATGGTCATCCAAGAAGCAAAATAGCATTTCACTCTCCATTGCCGAAGCTGAATATATTAGTGCGGGGAGTTGTTGTGCTCAACACTTGTGGATGATGGCAACTTTGAGGGATTATGGAATTAACTTCAAGAAAGTTCCACTTCTATGCGACAATGAGAGCGCTGTCAAGCTAACTCAAAACCCGGTCCAACATTCAAGAACCGAGCATATTGATGTAAGGCACCATTTTATCCGGGATCATCAACAAAAGGGTGACATTGACATTCAAAGTATTGGAACCGATGATCAATTGGCCGACATACTCACCAAGCCACTAGATGAGAAGAGGTTTTGCAAGTTTAGGAATGAATTGAATATTCTTGATTACTCCAATATGAGTTGAGATCATCCCCACACATATATGATATGCCTCTACTTCGACAAAGTAAGGTAAAATTGTTTGACATAACATCATACTTGCTAGGACATGTTTAGAGCATATCGACATATTCACCTCTTAGGATCATTCATGGGAATTAAAATGTTTTTTTTATGGATATATGCTATCACTATTGCCTTGTTTGATTGTATGATCTAGTGGTAACATATGACACGCATGTGTGCTTAATCTCCTAGTGTTCAATCTAGTTCATTAGCTTAAGGTGTATAACTTAACATGGGCAAGATAACCCCTAGTGGCGTGAAGAAGCTTGTCCTTGGATCAAACTTAGTAATATATCCTATGCAAGTGCACTAGATTGAGCCATAGTGAAAAATCAACTCTCTTTCAATCAAATGAACTTGACTAACTATCTCTACTCCACTTAACCTTTTTGAGCAATTGTTGACAAAGGGGGAGAGAAAGTTACAAAAGAAAGAGAAAGGGCGATGAACCATCATTAGGCCAATGATGGGAGAGCAATAGGCCAAAGGAAAGGGGTAATTAAAATTTTGAAGCACACAAGTAGGGGGAGCAGTCACATATGCAAGTTGTTGCATTTGGATGTGCATTAATCATATGATTGCTCATTGCATTTGTATTTACTTTCTTATACACGCTTGTGTGGTGTATTGCTAGTAGTAGGACTTGAATGATGATTTGATCAACTAGCATGTGTAGGGGTAACTAATTGGTTGTATTTCTTCAAATGGTAACTAGAGCTTGCTTATAATGTGATATCATGGTATGCTCTAGTATTTGTGACCTTCTAGTTACAAAGGTGCTAAGGATGGTGTACATGGCAACTCCGATGGTATCACGCTTCAAAGGTCCATTCTACACACCATTAGCACAATTTTGGTAGAATTACTCTCTATTCAATACATATGTGCTAGCTTTCAATCCAAACTCAATGCACATATGTAGGGGGAGCCAATACTACTAAAAATATAACTTATGATGGTTGTCCAAATCCTATCATGATCTACTCATGGACAAGCACGATAAGTTCAAAATCTTAATGCATATTTCTTTGGTAAAAAGGGTTGTCATCAATTATCAAAAAGGGGGGAGATTGAAAGACCCTAGTTTGGTTTTGGTAATTGATGAAACCTAGTTACTAATCTAAGTGCTAAGTATGTGTAGCCAAGAGTAGATTAGTGATAAGGAGAAAGATGACATGAGCTCAAGTGAAGATCAAGATGAAATGATCAAGGAGAAAGAAAAGGACTTAAAGAAGGAAAGCTAGAGGCTAAGGTATATTCAAATAGGGCTTTTCTTTTAGTGATCAAGACTCCAAGTGGGAGTGATCACATTTAGGATAGATAGCCAACTATCAAGGGGAGAACTAAGCTATTGGATTACTTTCAAGTGCTCTAGGTTGCATCTCATGTGCATTGATCTAACCAACCTAGAGAACCTCTTTGAAAACCCTTGAAAAATGTTTGCAAAATGCTAACACACTGTGCACAACTGTTGGAAACCTTGAGTGTTAGCACATAGAAGCAAGGAGTGAGAAATAGACTTGAAAAGGGCTGTTTCCAGAGCGTCGGACTGGTTGTGGACGTAGCGTCGAACCATTGGTTCGGTCCGACGCCTCTGCTGTTAGTGAGCGTCGGACACTCGTCTACCGAGCGTCGGACCATTGTGGTCTTCAGTCCGACGGTGCCGAGCAGGGGCAGAGTGACGCGTGGCACACTGAGGAGCGTCGGACGCCTGAGAAAAGTCCGACGGTGTTTTTATGCTTTTGAACCTCTCTGGAAACGTCGGACTCTCGAGTTTGTTAGTCCGACGACCCCTCTGCGGATAGTCCGATGGTCCCCGGCTAGCACTGTGGACAGGGCGTCGGACGCTTAACTTTGGTCCGACGGCCTTAGTCCGACGGTTTGAAAAATTGCGCGAATTAGTTACCGTTGAGATCGGACGAACGGCGTTTAAACCTGTTGACATGTGGCGAGATCGTGAGAGTCGGACACAGAGCGTTAGTCCGACGGACTCAGTCCGACGGTAGCGTCCGACGATATAAAAACGGTGATAACTGCTGTTTCAGTGGGTGTAACGGCTAGATTTGCACTTGGAGGTATTTATACTTCCTCCCTGGTCACTTGGGGACACTCTTGCACACTTGGATCATTGTCATACACTTTGTTGCATTCTAGCCTCCCACTCTCTCACTAATTCATCATCTTGATCATTCTTGTGAGATTGAGTGAACCTCAAGTGCATCATTGCTTGTGATTTGCATTCTAGAGCACTTGAGAGCAAGCCTTGGTTCAGTTCTTATTCTCTTGCGACATTGCCGTGTCCCTAGACGGCTTGGAGGAGAAGAAGGTGTGGAGAAGCTTGGTGATTGTGCTTGCTCCAACCGGTGATTGTGAGGGGTTCTTGTGCCTTCCCCGAGCGGAGTGCTCTAAGGTAACTCTAGTGGATTGCTCGTGTCTTTGAGTTATTTCCTCCATGGTAGGTTCTTGTGGCGCCTAGTGTAGAATCGGTGTGTGATACCGATTAGCCACCGAACCACTGGTTGAAGTCGACACAACGAGGACGTAGCGTGCCGGCAAGCATGTAAACCTCGGGGATAAATCTTGGTGTCTCTATTGATTTTCTCACCTTCGAGTGAGTGAGTTATTAATTGTCCCGGTGATTGGCTTCCATCACAAGGCAAAGGTTTATTCGACAATCATCCTTTTCGTATTCTTGTGCTAAGTAGCTTGTTCTCTTGTCTTGTATAGTCTTTTAGCTTTGTGCTAGCTTGCTTGAGTAGCTTAGAACTAAGGTTTAACTAGAATTGTGTAGGTGGCTTGCCTAGGTTAGTAGTTGCACTAGCATTGCACATTTGGTCATATTTGTTACTAACCTCTTGGCCTAAGTTTTTTGTAGAATTTTATTAGGCTATTCACCCCCCTCTAACCATACTAGGACCTTTCACCTACCTTTTAAGAACTTGCCGAAAACACGTGGAGGGATACTAAGACTAGAAAGGGCTGTCACCACCTGCTAGCACCCACAAACAATCCATGCTACTAGCGGCATTCAAAGGCAAGATCTAGTCTAAGCACCACGCTTACACTAATTCCTACAACTCTAGCTGTGATCAAGGCAACAAGAGCACCCAATGACAGGTGATGAACATCAAACAAGAGTTGGTTACAGGATCACAATCTAGTAAGTAACAACTAAGAGATAAGATAAAACACAACGATACTATTGCAAGAATAATATTGCACTAATTGAATACTCAGTAAAGTAAAAAAAGAATATTATATTGAAGTAACAAGTCTTACAGAAAGAGAAAGATACAAAAGCTATACCAGACCCTCCAGCAGACGACTCCGGAGACCCCGAGCGTAGCTCGACTCAACTCTAACTCCCACACTAGACTACAACTACTACTAGAGGTGGAACTACAATAATCTTCACTTGTATCTTGATTGAATCATATCTTGAGAGGGTGGAAGCAGCCTCTATTTATAGGAGGAGATGAAGGGGTGCCACGTCAGCAATCCGTGTGCCTTTCCACCTTGGCCCTTGGATGAACCGACCTTGAAACCACCTTAGATGGACGTCAGTGATTAAACCAGCACGTGTGAAACATGAAGGAAGTCATTGAAGCATGGCGGTGGCTTGGGCCCACCATGGGTGGGTCGGCCGACACACCTATGGAAAGGTGCGCCCACCACTGTGGTCCCATTGGTCATAGAGTGTGGCTATGTACTGGTTTCGCCTTGCTCTTGTCGGTTCACGCCTTCATCCATGTGCTTTGATCTTTCACCGTTGATTGGAAACACAACTTTGATCCAAAGGTAGAATTGAGCTGGATGGAGACTCACATGGATCATGCCATATCAGCAGAGCCCTGGGGCCCCACATGAGGGTCGGCCGACCCCTATGTGGGCCCTTCAGGTGCCCCACTCTTCTACGTGCTTCCTTGAGTCAAGTGTTGAAGTGTGATGACTTGGTTCCCAAATATGTAGTTCGGCCGACCCACTCAATTGGGCTCCAAGTGCTCATTTCTGCTCTGTTTGATCTTTCCTGCATTCACAAGCTAAGAGTACAAGTGGAACTAGTTATTGGATAAAATATGTGCATGTTATGCTTATCCTTCCTTGAATCCGAGGCATATTGACGGTGTTTGAGTGTGGATTTTTATGGTATATCCACCGTCGACAGGGCTGACAACCCCTCTGGCAAAGGGAAGCTACCCGAGCCCGAGGTCGAAGCTGATGATGAAGCCGAGGCTATGGAGATCGAAACCGAGATGGAGGGCGACGAGCCGGATTGGCGCGAGCCACTGTTCAGTTCGCTCGTCCGAGGGATCTTGCCCTTGGACAAAACTCGGGCTCGGCAGTTGGCGCGCAGAGCCAATCCCTTCAGGATGATCGACGGCGAACTCTACCGGCATAGTCCCTCGGGGGTCTTGCAGCGCTGTATCCCTTTCAGTCAAGGCAAGCGCCTGGTCGAGGAAATACACGTTAGGGCCTGCAGTCACCACGCCGCGCCGAGGACACTCGTCGGCAACGCCTTTCAACAAGGCTTCTACTGGCTAACCACTGTGGCCGACGCCACCGAAGTAGTGCGCTCCTGCGAAGGGTGCCAATACTACGCTCGGCAAAGCCACCTCTCGGCCCAAGCTCTTCAGACGATCCCCATCACTTGGCCCTTCGCCGTGTGGGGACTGGACCTTGTCGGACCCCTCCAGATGGTGCCCGGGGGCTTCACCCACCTGCTTGTCGCCATCGACAAATTTTTAAAGTGGATCGAAGCTTGGCCGATCGCCCAGATCAGCTCAGCCCAATCGGTGCTATTCTTCACCGACATCATCCATCGGTTTGGCCTCCCGAACTCCATCATCACCGACAACGGCACGTAGTTCACCAGGAAGAAATTCCTGGCTGTAACAGAACCGCCTTAATAATATGGCCCACAGGCACCTAATCATAGTCACTAATGACTACTGACAGATGGACCCATGTTCCAAATGATTAAGGCAGCTCTGCCGGAGCTACATCAGTGCCCCTTATCCGACAGGATCACCATTGCGAAGCCATTACAGAGTTACAACATTTCATAATAAAATACATCAGAGTAAAGGCGGAAGATTAAATAGTACTTAGATTACAAACCGAGTTCAAATAATACTTAAGTGCAGTTATTACAGACCAACTTAAATAGTAGCAGTAGCATGGAACGACGATACAACATAAATAGATAAATAGATAAACGAACCCAGCCCGCGGGTTCTGTCTTTACTCCTCACCGCTTTCCTCCTGGATCACGGTGGTACAACACGGGCCAAGGCAGACCTCTGGCTGCGACCCTCCTGCAACGGGGTTAACAAACCCTGAGTACGGGGTACTCCGCAAGACTTACCCGACAAAATAAGAAATATTTGACTCTTGGAATGCAAGGTTGTGGGTAAGGCTAGCAGAGGTAAGAAATTTAGCAGAAAAGCATTACTAATCTATTTCAGTATTTTTGTTTGCCCAATATTATCATAAGTCATTCTATATCCTTTCTATACATTGATTCTTAACTCAAAAACATCCTATTCTTAGAACCACTTTTCGGGGTAGACGTGAGGATCATGTCTCCATAACCGAGGAGCACGTCGATTCGAATCAAGTAAAGTAGACCCAGCTGGGGTTCCTATCCACACTGTATATGCAGCACGCCGGCATACATATACCAACCCGTCATCTCGGCTTTTCTATCCCGGAACCGGTCCTGCGCCACCCGGGAGCACAGTACTCCACTAGTCTCCAGGCACGACGGCCACGTGGGTACACGCTACTCCCGCCATCTCTCCACTCCCAGTGCGTGGTTGTCGGTTCCAGCAATAGAGCGACCGGACTCTAGGCTTTCCGTATTGGTATGTGGCTAGTCTGTTCATCATGATCACAACAGGCCTTACAACGAACGGTCCCTACTGCTTTCCGCCGGAAACCATGCATTGGGACTCTAACCCAAATACCCTGGAGTCCGCTCGGTTTTCAAATCCCTTTTCCGTTGGTGACGAAAGTTGGGACTCTACCCCAAACAATTGGCCAACCACCCGGAAAACCCATCCATAATGATGATAGTGAACCGGCCAAAGTACCCTAACATCATACATGGACAAATACCCTTCCCTTCATAGCTCTTCATAATTATCATAAGTAAAATAGCATCTTTTTGCAATTCTATTATTTAGCGTGACTAAGCATTTTGCAATACATTTAAAATCATTAGGTTATCTAGGTGATCATAGTCAAGGGTGGTAAATGCATCAATTGTTTCATCACACAACTCCTATGAACTTAATGCAATAATTTACTCAAGTGATAAAGCATTTGTAAATAGAGGTTTAAATGCACCGGGGCTTGCCTTGCAGAGCAAACAGAACTGGGGCAGGAGTGGCACAGGCTTCAGGCTCAGGAGCTCCTTCCACTACCCCTTCTTCAGGCACCTCAAGCTTAACCTCCTCAGACACGGGAACTACACGGGTGCAACATGACATGTATGAATGCGATGCGAAAAGTAAACATGTGCGGAAAAAGAAAGCTAACCCTAGCACAATACATCATGACTTCAAAAAGGTGCCCTAGGTCTTAAATGGGTTGACCTAGAACCACATTCAATCCAAAATCACTCAACAAACCTAAATCCAATTCCTAAATAAACTTTTATTACTTATTACACCTACTTATATTATTCACAGCACCTCACTACTTTATTTTGGGACCAAAATTTACTAACAGATAAATCTACCCTAGTAACAGTACCAATAAAATTTTTGTGATTTTTGGAACTACCAGGAATTAATTAAAAAATGTACAAACATCTCCTTTTTAATTAATTTAGTGATTTTTACCTACTACAGAACATGCTCAAAAGTGCCAATTATCATTTTCATAAAAATATACATTACTAACAGAGCACATATAAAAATTTAGATGAATTTTGGACCTATAGAATTAATTAAACAAAATTAACAATACTAGGCACTGTTCACAAAAATTAATAAAGGAAAAGCTTTTGAAATTACAGAAAAATGGAAAAACAGAAAAGAGCCCAAGTCGGCCCACAAGGCGGCAGGCCGGCCCAACCGGCCTGCGCGCGCGCGGCGCCTGGCAAAGTTGTTAAAGAGCCCCTGCAGGATTCACTAAGCGACCCGCAGTCCAGAGTGAACTATTCAACTGAGTCAGAGACCTAACAAAAACCCCCCCTAAGCTTTCTTGCCTTCTAACACGGGGTCCCTGCCCCCTTCTCCTATTCCCGGCCAGCACGGCCCGCCGGCGACTTGCCGGCCCCAGCTCCCTACCGGCGACCCTACTGCCCTACCCGAGGGCACCAACAGATCCCTGACAACACGACGAGTTCACCGAGCTACTACACACCCCCGGCCGATGCTCAGAGCACGCGCGGCGACGGCCGCGGCGGCTCGGTCACGGCGGCGAACATGCCGCCGGTGGACACCGGCTAGAATTGACACGGGAAATGGACGCTAAGGCACGAGGAGCTCACCCCGAGACGATTGGAGGGGTTGGAGCGGACGGAGGTGGCTCGGTGAAGCGAGTTCGACGGAGATGGCGGACCGGCGGCTTGACCTCGACGGCGGCACCGCGTTCCGAGCGACTGAGACTGCCAAGGAACAAATTGAGAGGAGCATAAGCTGCGGTATGACGAGGGAAAACTGATGCTCACCCGCGCCGGCCCCAGGACTCACCCGAGCGAGCAGGAGACGCGGAGGAGCACGGCGGCGGCGGCGGAACGGAGGCGGGGAAGACGACACCTCGCCGGAGCACTCGGGGCACTAGAGCACGAACTGATGCTGGCAATAGATGCGCAAGGAAGTTGGCTGGTGGACTGTGAGATGGAGACGCGAGCGGTTGCTCAGAGGCGGCGAATTTCGCCGGAAACTAGAGCTCGCCGGCGACGGTGGTTTTGGCTGTCGCCTTTGGAGCGCGCGGGGGAGGTATTTATAGGGGAAACGGAGGTGGGGAAAAGGAAGAGGAGGACGGGGCGGAGCGTGCGCGCATGTCCCCGACGTCAGCGCACGACGGGCGTGGCCGGACGGCGTGGCTGACGCCGGCGGCATGCCGCCGGTACAGTACCCATACCCTAGGTACAGTACTTGCCACCCACTCTTGTACTGAAAAAGCTAAATTAGACCAAAAATTTGAATAAAAGTAGCACAAGGCGCCAAAAGAAAAGTTGTAGAATCCAAAGTGCTGAACAAGTTTGATTATTGGAGCATTTCGAAATTCTGCCTAGATTTGAAATTATTCAAAAGGGGGTAAACTAGGGTTTTGGATTTCAAACTGAAATTTCAAAATTACTTTTGATTTTACTAAAGAACTTGAAAATTGGTCAAAATAGAAGTTGTACATCTCAATGAGACTAACAACTTTCATTTAGGAAGTTTTGTCAGATTCTTGCTAATTTTTGAAATGCATTTTCAAATTCCAATTTTGAAGCACTGATTTGAGCTTAATTCAAATATTTACCACAGAACTTCAAAATCTTCCAAAATAGAAGTTGTTCTACATTAAAAACTCTACAACTTTTATTAAGGGACCCCCTCAGATTTGATCAAATTTTAAAAGTGTACTATGAAGCCTTAATTAGGGTTTAGGAATTACTTAAGCAAGTACATGAAATATAGGGTGATTAGGGTTTTCAAGGCACAAACCTAAGTGATACTCAATCAATCAAACTATTAATCCTAATGCCAAGCAAATGCACATGATGAATGATGACATGGCAGTTTAATTAAACAGTAATACCAGAGGTATTACAGCCTTCCCCCCTAAAAGAAATCTCGTCCCGAGATTAGGTAGATAACATTGTTTTACACAAATAGAGGAGAAGAAAAGTTTGCACTACATCTATTACATACCCAGAGGCACAAGAATTACTAGGGAAGAAGTTACACCTTATAGAGTAGCATAGAACTCAGGAAATTTTTCTGCAAGAAAATCCTCTGACTCCCAGGTGGCTTCATCCTCAGATTGCTGACTCCATTGTACTTTGTACCATCTGGTTGTAGTTCTGCGGGTGATACGATCTTTTATGTCAAGGACTCGAATTGGATGCTCAGAGGTTGTCATGTCTGGTTCCAACTGAACTCCTTCCACTTCAACAACCTGATCTGGTACTCGTAGACACTGTTTCAACTGTGACACATGGAACACATTGTGCACTTCTGACATATGCTCTGGCAGTTGTAATCTGTAGGCTACTTTTCCCACGCGTTCGATGATTTCAAAAGGTCCAACATATCGCGGGGCTAGTTTGCCTTTCACTCCAAAGCGGCTTACTCCTTTCATTGGTGACACCTTTAAGTACACAAAGTCTCCCACCTTGAACTCTAGAGGTCGACGGCGTCGATCGGCATAACTTTTCTGCCTAGACTGTGCTATCTTCAAGTTCTCTTGTATCACCCGAACTGTGTCTTCAGCATCTTTTACCAGATCTACACCATAATACCATCTTTCTCCTGGTTCTGACCAGTTCAAAGGTGTACGACACCTTCTACCATACACAGCCTCGAATGGAGCCATCTGGATACTCTCTTGGTAGCTGTTATTGTACGAGAATTCGGCCAGCGCCAAACACTCGTCCCACTTATCTGGATAATTCAGTGCACAGCCTCTCAGCATGTCTTCCAAAACTTGGTTGACTCTTTCAGTCTGCCCATCGGTCTGAGGGTGGTACGCAGTACTGTATAACAGTTTCGTCCCCATGGACTTATGGAATGCCTTCCAAAATTGAGAGACAAACTGAGTACCACGGTCAGAGACAATGGTCCTCGGAACACCATGTAGCTTCATCAGATCTTTAATATATAGCTGTGCGTACTTTGGGGCTCTAAAATCTTTCTTGACTGGCATGAAATGAGCTTGCTTGGTAAGACGGTCCACGACAACCCAAATTGAGTCGAAACCTTGAGTAGTCTTGGGCAATCCTACTATGAAATCCATGCTGATGTCTTCCCATTTCCACGCTGGTATAGGCAGTGGTTGCAGTTCTCCACCAGGCCTCATACGAACAGCCTTGACTTTCTGACATGTGTCACATCTTGCTACGTACTGAGCAATTTCAATTTTCATCTTGGTCCACCAGAATTTCTGCTTCAGATCTTGATACATTTTATTGCTTCCTGGATGAATGGAGAATTTGGTTGAGTGTGCTTCATCTAGGATTGTCTGACGTAACTCAGGAACCTTAGGAACAACCAAACGATCCTTGAACCATACTACTCCATCATCATCAATCCTGAAACAGTCGGCCTTGCCTGTTTGGATCTTTTCTTTAATGTGTCTGATCCCTTTACTTTTCTTCTGAGCGGCAATGACTTGCTCACGGATAGGAGTTTCAATCCTAATATTGGCCACACTGCCTTGTGGCACTATCTCAATACCCAATTTTTCCAACTCATAACATAAGGTCAGAGCATATGACTTCACATTCAAGCAGTTGCAGTGAACCTTACGACTGAGTGCATCTGCGACAACATTTGCCTTGCCCGGATGGTAATGTACCTCAATGTCATAATCCTTAATCAACTCGAGCCATCTTCTCTGCCTCATATTCAGCTCTTCTTGAGTGAAGATGTATTTCAGACTCTTATGATCAGTGTATATGTTGCAGGTACTTCCCAACAGATAATGACGCCATATCTTCAGTGCATGAACTACGGCTGCCAACTCTAGATCATGGGTCGGATAGTTCTCTTCGTGACGCTTGAGCTGCCGCGAAGCATAAGCGATGACACGGCCCTCTTGCATCAGCACACAGCCAAGACCAGTTCCCGAAGCATCACAATACACATCTAACGGCTTCTCTATGTCAGGCTGAGCCAACACTGGTGCAGTAGTCAACAACTCTTTCAACTTTTGAAAAGCTTCTTCACAATCTGGTGACCAGACAAATTTCACTTGGTTCTTTAGCAAGTTGGTGATGGGTTTAGATATCCGGGAGAAATCCGGGATAAAACGACGATAATAACCTGCCATGCCCATGAAACTACGGACCTGATGTACCGTAGCGGGTGGCTTCCAGTTCAAAATTTCTTCAACCTTGCTAGGATCCACGGACACTCCCTCAGCAGACAGAATATGACCAAGGAATGGGACTCGGTCTAACCAAAACTCACACTTGCTAAATTTGGCATAAAGTTGGTGCTCTCTCAGGCGGGTTAAGACAATGCGGAGGTGATTAGCATGTTCCTCGGGGTTTTTGGAATAAACAAGAATGTCGTCAATGAAAACGACCACAAATTTGTCAAGTTCAGGCATGAACACGGAGTTCATTAGGTACATGAAATAGGCAGGTGCATTGGTTAGGCCAAAAGACATAACTAGGTATTCATATAGGCCGTATCTGGTGGTGAAAGCTGTTTTGGGGATATCTTGTGGACGAATTTTTATTTGGTGGTACCCCGATCGAAGATCGATTTTTGAAAAGACCTTAGCCCCAGCTAACTGGTCAAAGAGGAGGTCGATGCGGGGCAACGGGTATTTGTTTTTGATGGTAACCTCGTTAAGAGGATGATAATCAATGCACAGCCTGAGAGACTTGTCCTTCTTTTTCACAAAAATAGCAGGACAACCCCAAGGTGATGTACTAGGTCTAATAAAACCCTTGTCAAGCAATTCTTGTAACTGAATCTTTAATTCTGCCAACTCTTTTGGTGGCATCCGGTACGCCCTACGAGATATAGGAGCCGTACCAGGCTTTAGCTCTATGGCAAACTCAACATCACGATCCGGAGGTAATCCAGGCAACTCCTCTGGAAAGACATCCGGAAACTCACAAACCACTGGAATATTATGGATTTCCAGAACTGAGGTGGCATTAACTTGCTTCACATTTCTCAGAGGTAAGGGAAGTTGGATGAGAAGCTTGGTCTGACTATCTGGTAAGTTAACTTTGATAGTCCTATTCAGCACATCAATCACAGCCTTGTGCTGATACATCCAATTCATTCCCAGAATAACATCTATGTCCTGATCCTTTAAGACTATCATAGTGGTCGGGAATTTATACCCTCCCAACTCTATGGGTACATGGAATACCACTTCCTTAGTACTGATACGCCCCCCGGGCGATTGTATGACAAAGTTCTCATTAACCTCCCCAACTTGAATATCATGCTTGACAACAAATGTACGGTTGATGAATGAATGTGATGCACCAGAATCAAATAATGTAATTGCAGGGTGATCAGCAACGGGGAACCTACCAAGCATGACGGGCTCTCCCTCTGGAATGTCGGCGATCTGGGTGTAGTACACCTGGCCAGCTTTCTTGATCACCTTGCCCTTCTGGGCCTGCTGCTGATGTCCACGATGTGGCCCTTGAGTCTGCTGCTGCTGCCCGCCCGTACCCTTCTGCGTGTTTTGGTTGTACTTTTTGGGGAACGGACAATCACGGGACCAATGTCCCATCTTGCCGCAGTTATAGCAGGGGTGGGTGTAGGTGAACTGAGGTGAGGTGACACGAACGCCAGGGGCATTCGGCTGGGTGGTGCTTTGCTGGTTGGAGGTGTGGGAGGTAGCGGCGGTGCGCACAACTACCTGCTGCTGGGGGTACTGAGGACGGTGGTGGTGAGTGGGATGATAAATGATCTTCTGGCGCTTTTGACCGCCAGAGAATGATGCCTTCTTTTTCTTCTTTTCACCCTGAAGTTTGCGATCACTTTCCTCGAAAGCAATCGCGATGTCAACGGCCTCATGGTAGGTGCAGTGGAGGTTGTTGGCTAAGCTGCGCTGGATCTTGAAGTTCAAGCCCCTGACAAAGCAGTCTTTCTTCTTCTTGTCAGTGCTCACGAACTCGGGAGCATAAAGGGACAGTTGGTTGAATTTGGTCACGTACTCCACCACTGTGGAGTCTCCTTGCTGCAGAGCCAGAAATTGATCCAGCTTCATCTTCATCACACCTTCAGGGATGTAGTGGGCTCGGAAAGCAGCACGGAACTCAGCCCAGGTGAGTTGGTGCCCCTCATCCTGCGTGGCTAGGAGGTTTGCATACCAGGCACTAGCAGGACCTCGCAGCTGTTGGGCTGCGAACTGTGGTTTCTGGGTTTCAGTGCAGTGGATCAAACCAAACTTTTGCTCCATAATACGGAGCCAATCATCAGCCTCAAGCGGCTCATCAGCTTTTGTGAATACTGGTGGACGGGTGTCTGTGAAGTCCACATAGGTGGTCTCTTGGTTCCCATTGTTGCGCCCACGGCGCTCTCCACGGTGGCCTTGATTCTGGGCAATAGCATTGGCCGCATTTGCAAGAGCGGCAATAGCTTCAGCAAGGGTGGGTGGAATGGGCGGTGCCGGAGGAATGCCTCCCTCACCCTGACCACTGGTTTGACCACGAGTCTGAACCATCTGTTGAAATTGCATGCTCAACTCAGAAAAGAACTAGGCAAGATTAAAAGGAAGGATACAGCAACACCAACTTAAAATTAAACATCACAGAACATAGTCTTAGTGACATACAACCATAGCCCAACCACAACTAAGGTTCGAAATTAAGAAACAGGGATACAGCAGCTGACAGCAAAGCAACACAGAACTAGTCAATGATCTCGATCTCCTCGTCGACGTCGTCCTCCACCTCGTCCTCGGGTCCGGCTGGGACCTCGGGCTCCTCAGGCTCCTCCTCAAGTGGCACGGGCTCGAAGAAACCCAAGTCCTCGGACTCGCTCTCCTCGTCCTCAGGCCCAACCACCACGCCACCCTCCGGGTCCTCCTCGCGGCGAACCAGGATGGGGTTAAGCAGGTTGTTAAGCCTGTGGACCTCCTCGTGCAGGTTGTTGATGTACGCCTGCATGTTACCATTGTGGGCAACCACCCTGGCAACACGGTCAAGGGCGGTCTGCTCACGCCCCAGAGCCAGGTCCCTCTGCCTGACTACCTCCTCCTCGCGCTCCAGTGCTGCAGCCTCCCGCTCCATGGCCTCCTGCAGCTCGGTCTCCACCTGCCCGATCTCCCGGTACAGGTTGCGGTTGGTGCGGCAGTCGCGGTAGTGGTTGCGGATGGCCCGCTCGAAGTCCTCCTCCATGAGGCTGGCCTCGGCCTTAAGGGCCCTGATCTCCTCCTTCAGCTCCCTGCGAGTGCGGCGACGGCGACCGGAACCCTCGCCCTCCTCGGCGCGAGGTGCCAGCTGGTGACGGGGAACGCCGCGGGGTCCAGTCATCTTGCGGGCGGTCAACTTGGTACGAGCCAGCTGGAAAGTGAGCAAGAATAAGCCAAGATAGAGTAGGCTAGCATGAATAGGTTGGTAAATCCTATCCCAAAAACCCACTTTTAAGGAGGAAGTAATTAACATGTGAATTTAACATGATGCATGATTCGTTCTTACGCAATTTTAAATCAATGCAAGTAATTACATGTAACAATATTCTTTAAACATAGGGCAAATAAATAATAACTCGTTGTTCCACATGCTACCTTATTCCTAACATAGAGTAAGACAAGAAGCAATTTGGACTCAAAATAGTCAATTTAGTTTTATCCAAAGTGTTTTGAAGTTTTCAAAAGAACTCCATAATGATTTCGCAATGAATCGCTCTGATACCACCTGTAACAGAACCGCCTTAATAATATGGCCCACAGGCACCTAATCATAGTCACTAATGACTACTGACAGATGGACCCATGTTCCAAATGATTAAGGCAGCTCTGCCGGAGCTACATCAGTGCCCCTTATCCGACAGGATCACCATTGCGAAGCCATTACAAAGTTACAACATTTCATAATAAAATACATCAGAGTAAAGGCGGAAGATTAAATAGTACTTAGATTACAAACCGAGTTCAAATAATACTTAAGTGCAGTTATTACAGACCAACTTAAATAGTAGCAGTAGCATGGAACGACGATACAACATAAATAGATAAATAGATAAACGAACCCAGCCCGCGGGTTCTGTCTTTACTCCTCACCGCTTTCCTCCTGGATCACGGTGGTACAACACGGGCCAAGGCAGACCTCTGGCTGCGACCCTCCTGCAACGGGGTTAACAAACCCTGAGTACGGGGTACTCCGCAAGACTTACCCGACAAAATAAGAAATATTTGACTCTTGGAATGCAAGGTTGTGGGTAAGGCTAGCAGAGGTAAGAAATTTAGCAGAAAAGCATTACTAATCTATTTCAGTATTTTTGTTTGCCCAATATTATCATAAGTCATTCTATATCCTTTCTATACATTGATTCTTAACTCAAAAACATCCTATTCTTAGAACCACTTTTCGGGGTAGACGTGAGGATCATGTCTCCATAACCGAGGAGCACGTCGATTCGAATCAAGTAAAGTAGACCCAGCTGGGGTTCCTATCCACACTGTATATGCAGCACGCCGGCATACATATACCAACCCGTCATCTCGGCTTTTCTATCCCGGAACCGGTCCTGCGCCACCCGGGAGCACAGTACTCCACTAGTCTCCAGGCACGACGGCCACGTGGGTACACGCTACTCCCGCCATCTCTCCACTCCCAGTGCGTGGTTGTCGGTTCCAGCAATAGAGCGACCGGACTCTAGGCTTTCCGTATTGGTATGTGGCTAGTCTGTTCATCATGATCACAACAGGCCTTACAACGAACGGTCCCTACTGCTTTCCGCCGGAAACCATGCATTGGGACTCTAACCCAAATACCCTGGAGTCCGCTCGGTTTTCAAATCCCTTTTCCGTTGGTGACGAAAGTTGGGACTCTACCCCAAACAATTGGCCAACCACCCGGAAAACCCATCCATAATGATGATAGTGAACCGGCCAAAGTACCCTAACATCATACATGGACAAATACCCTTCCCTTCATAGCTCTTCATAATTATCATAAGTAAAATAGCATCTTTTTGCAATTCTATTATTTAGCATGACTAAGCATTTTGCAATACATTTAAAATCATTAGGTTATCTAGGTGATCATAGTCAAGGGTGGTAAATGCATCAATTGTTTCATCACACAACTCCTATGAACTTAATGCAATAATTTACTCAAGTGATAAAGCATTTGTAAATAGAGGTTTAAATGCACCGGGGCTTGCCTTGCAGAGCAAACAGAACTGGGGCAGGAGTGGCACAGGCTTCAGGCTCAGGAGCTCCTTCCACTACCCCTTCTTCAGGCACCTCAAGCTTAACCTCCTCAGACACGGGAACTACACGGGTGCAACATGACATGTATGAATGCGATGCGAAAAGTAAACATGTGCGGAAAAAGAAAGCTAACCCTAGCACAATACATCATGACTTCAAAAAGGTGCCCTAGGTCTTAAATGGGTTGACCTAGAACCACATTCAATCCAAAATCACTCAACAAACCTAAATCCAATTCCTAAATAAACTTTTATTACTTATTACACCTACTTATATTATTCACAGCACCTCACTACTTTATTTTGGGACCAAAATTTACTAACAGATAAATCTACCCTAGTAACAGTACCAATAAAATTTTTGTGATTTTTGGAACTACCAGGAATTAATTAAAAAATGTACAAACATCTCCTTTTTAATTAATTTAGTGATTTTTACCTACTACAGAACATGCTCAAAAGTGCCAATTATCATTTTCATAAAAATATACATTACTAACAGAGCACATATAAAAATTTAGATGAATTTTGGACCTATAGAATTAATTAAACAAAATTAACAATACTAGGCACTGTTCACAAAAATTAATAAAGGAAAAGCTTTTGAAATTACAGAAAAATGGAAAAACAGAAAAGAGCCCAAGTCGGCCCACAAGGCGGCAGGCCGGCCCAACCGGCCTGCGCGCGCGCGGCGCCTGGCAAAGTTGTTAAAGAGCCCCTGCAGGATTCACTAATCGACCCGCAGTCCAGAGTGAACTATTCAACTGAGTCAGAGACCTAACAAAAACCCCCCTAAGCTTTCTTGCCTTCTAACACGGGGTCCCTGCCCCCTTCTCCTATTCCCGGCCAGCACGGCCCGCCGGCGACTTGCCGGCCCCAGCTCCCTACCGGCGACCCTACTGCCCTACCCGAGGGCACCAACAGATCCCTGACAACACGACGAGTTCACCGAGCTACTACACACCCCCGGCCGATGCTCAGAGCACGCGCGGCGACGGCCGCGGCGGCTCGGTCACGGCGGCGAACATGCCGCCGGTGGACACCGGCTAGAATTGACACGGGAAATGGACGCTAAGGCACGAGGAGCTCACCCCGAGACGATTGGAGGGGTTGGAGCGGACGGAGGTGGCTCGGTGAAGCGAGTTCGACGGAGATGGCGGACCGGCGGCTTGACCTCGACGGCGGCACCGCGTTCCGAGCGACTGAGACTGCCAAGGAACAAATTGAGAGGAGCATAAGCTGCGGTATGACGAGGGAAAACTGATGCTCACCCGCGCCGGCCCCAGGACTCACCCGAGCGAGCAGGAGACGCGGAGGAGCACGGCGGCGGCGGCGGAACGGAGGCGGGGAAGACGACACCTCGCCGGAGCACTCGGGGCACTAGAGCACGAACTGATGCTGGCAATAGATGCGCAAGGAAGTTGGCTGGTGGACTGTGAGATGGAGACGCGAGCGGTTGCTCAGAGGCGGCGAATTTCGCCGGAAACTAGAGCTCGCCGGCGACGGTGGTTTTGGCTGTCGCCTTTGGAGCGCGCGGGGGAGGTATTTATAGGGGAAACGGAGGTGGGGAAAAGGAAGAGGAGGACGGGGCGGAGCGTGCGCGCATGTCCCCGACGTCAGCGCACGACGGGCGTGGCCGGACGGCGTGGCTGACGCCGGCGGCATGCCGCCGGTACAGTACCCATACCCTAGGTACAGTACTTGCCACCCACTCTTGTACTGAAAAAGCTAAATTAGACCAAAAATTTGAATAAAAGTAGCACAAGGCGCCAAAAGAAAAGTTGTAGAATCCAAAGTGCTGAACAAGTTTGATTATTGGAGCATTTCGAAATTCTGCCTAGATTTGAAATTATTCAAAAGGGGGTAAACTAGGGTTTTGGATTTCAAACTGAAATTTCAAAATTACTTTTGATTTTACTAAAGAACTTGAAAATTGGTCAAAATAGAAGTTGTACATCTCAATGAGACTAACAACTTTCATTTAGGAAGTTTTGTCAGATTCTTGCTAATTTTTGAAATGCATTTTCAAATTCCAATTTTGAAGCACTGATTTGAGCTTAATTCAAATATTTACCACAGAACTTCAAAATCTTCCAAAATAGAAGTTGTTCTACATTAAAAACTCTACAACTTTTATTAAGGGACCCCCTCAGATTTGATCAAATTTTAAAAGTGTACTATGAAGCCTTAATTAGGGTTTAGGGATTACTTAAGCAAGTACATGAAATATAGGGTGATTAGGGTTTTCAAGGCACAAACCTAAGTGATACTCAATCAATCAAACTATTAATCCTAATGCCAAGCAAATGCACATGATGAATGATGACATGGCAGTTTAATTAAACAGTAATACCAGAGGTATTACACTGGCATTCTGCGACGAACACCACATACGAGTGGATTGGGCACCGGTAGCTCACCCAAGGACAAATGGCCTAGTGGAACGTGCCAATGGCATGATTCTCCAGGGCCTTAAGCCGAGAATCTTCAACAAATTGAACAAGTTCGGCAAAAGGTGGCTGACCGAGCTCCCCGTGGTGATATGGAGCTTGAGGACTACGCCGAACCGAGCCACGGGGTTTACACCCTTCTTACTGGTATACGGCGCTGAAGCCGTTCTCCCTACATATTTGGAGTACGGCGCCCCGAGGATCCGAGACTATGACGAACAGGGCAATCAGACCTCTCGAGAGGACGCGTTAGACTAGGTCGACGAACCTCGAGACATTGCTTTGCTTCACTCGGCCAAGTACCAGCAATCCCTACGCAGGTACCATGCTCGGCGCATCCGAGGTCGAGCCCTCAGTGTAGGCGACCTGGTGCTGCGGCTTTGTGACAGAACCGCCTTAATCATAGGGCCCACGTGCACCGTCATCATCCCTAAGGACCCACGATCAGTCTGCACAAGTTCCCCTTGACCTAGCTAGCCTACCGGTTTTCTCAGAAATCCTAACCTCCCGAGGATCTCATTGTAAGCATTGCAGTATTACAACAGTTTACACAAATAATTTGAATCAGAGTACAAGGTGCGGAAGTATTACATAAATATAGATTACAAATATAAATTACATTATCCCAACCAGAGTTCTGTGGTGGAGTAGTGGAGTAGCATCATATAACTAGACACCTTGGCCAAGGGTTATACACATCTTCATCCATGCACGATCCGTCAACCGGCACGGTCCCACGTAAAACTGTACACTCAACTCACCTGCAACAGGGGTTAACAAACCCTAAGTACTAGGGTACTCCGCAAGACTTACCCGACTAAGAAAAAGGAATGAGATTCAGGAATGCAGGCTGAGTAGAGTCAAGGTAAGGCTTAGCAATAGTCAAAGGATTTTGCAAAAAAGCAATACTAATCCTATTTTCAGTATTTTATCTCAATAATATTATTAATCATTAACCATATCTCTAAGTTTTTTCTCATATATCAACATTCTTTGATTTACTTTATCCATTCAAAAACATCCTAGTTTTGAACCACTCTTCGTTGTAGGTGTGAGGATCAAGTCTCCATAACCGAGGAGCAACGACGATTCGAATCGATTAAGTACCCAGCTGGGGATCCCTATCCACACTGTATATATAGCACTTAAGCTTGCATATACCAACCCCGCCTACCACGGCTTATCTTACCCCTGAACCGGCCCTGCGCCACCCGAGAGCACAGTACGCCTCTAGTCTCCAGGCACGCCGGCCACGAGGGTACATGCTACTCTCGCAATCTCTCCACTCCCAGTGCGTGGTTGTCGGTTCAAGCAGTAGGGCCACCGGAGTCAGAGGCTTTCCGTAGTATGTGGCTAGTTGCAAAGTCTTGATCACAGCAGGTCGACAACGAATGGTCCCTAAATATTTTTTCGTTGGAAACCATGCATTGGGACTCTAACCCAAATACCCTGGTAACCACCCGGTTTTCACATCCCTTTTCCGATGACGACGATAGTTGGGACTCTAACCCAAACAGATGGCCAACCAAACAGAAAAATCTATCCCCGTCGATGACAATGGACTGGCCAAGTGCACTGCCACCGAACGAGGACAAAACCATTCCCTTATAATGATTCATTCGGTTCAAATCATCATAGCTTAAAATAGCATTTTCGCAAATCTAATCATTAAGCATGACTAAACATTTTTCAAATACTTTATTAAATCGGGTTCTCAGGTTATGATAAGTGGTCAAGGATGGTAATGCAGCAATTGGGTTATCACACAACTCCTATCAACTTAATGCAATAGATTAACTCAAGTTATAAACATTTTATAAATCACAAGGAAGGGCTGAATGCACCGGGGCTTGCCTGTTGCTTGAAGTAGATAGAACCCTAAAGTCAATCACCGAGAAGGATCCACATCCACCGAGTGAAGATCTTACTCGGGACACGCTTCAGATCATAATCGCCGCGCGTTCACTGCACGAAATAATAATGCCACACTTAACATGACGATATGTATGCCATGATGCAGGAGATGCACCAAATCATTGATCAATAGAAAATGAACTCAATTTGAAAGTTGAGTACAACTTTTCTTCACGACAAAGTTGTAAGTCAACAAAACTAATTACTATCGAGTATTAACTACTTTGGTTTATTGACCAATTTAACAGTCGTTGAAAGTCGGCTTGGTTCTTCCCCTAGAACACTATGAACCCTTTGCCTAAGCAAATTATTAAACTCTATCATCATATGTGACTAACATAAATTATTAGCGTTCCAAATTAACAATTTAATTAAGAACTCAAACACTAATTAAGGTGCCAAGGATCATCTCAAGTTAATGACCCAAGGATATCACTCAATCCAAATGTCACACCACACAAAAGTGAATTAGGGTTTCTACTCATTTTTATTAATCAATTCATCAATTAGGACTTTTGTTTTGGCATTTGATTACTACCTAGAGTAATTCATCTTATACTTACAAAGTAAATGATCATCAAAACTTGGAACAGCAGGGTTCAGGTGCTACAAGAGGTTTAACCAAACCCTAAAAGATTTAACAAATTATTAAAATTTTAATCCTAATAACCTTTTCTTAATTAATCAATTAAGCAAGTAATAAATAAAAAATAATTAAATTATTTCCATTTGAGCTCAAAATTTTACCATAGATAGTACTTATCCTAAAACAGTACCAAATTAAATTTCATGATTTTTGGAGTTATAGAGAACTAATTAAAATTACCCAAAGTTGCATTTATTAATTAATGTTCTAATTTTTAATTCCTGCAGAAATTCCTCAAAACATGTATTTAATATTTTTGTTAAATACTACATCTCTGAGAGAGCGCACATAATTATTTTCAGAATTTTTAAATTAGTAAATTAATTCCCATAAAAGGACAAATTGGCTCACTATTCTCTCTATCAAGAAATTAGAAAACAATTTTTATTCGCGAGGAAAAATAGAAAATCAAATCAGCCTGGGACGGTCCAAAACAGCCAGGCCGCCCCAGCGCGGCTCTCTCTCTCCCTGACCCGCTGACAGCCGGCCCCCACCCGTCAGCTCTCTCTCTCTCTCTCACTCACTCCCTCTCCTCCTTCCTCTCGCTCCCGGACAGACCGCACGCACGCGCGCACGGCGGCGCAGCCGCACCAGCTCGCACCGGCGAAACCAGAAGCACCACCGCGCACCCAAAGATCCCACGAACCCTAGAAGACACTCGGTTAGTCGGATTAGGAGCCAGAGGCGAGACCAACCGCGGCCATGGCGGCCTGGCAGACCGACAAACGGCGGCGCGACGGCGTTCCACTCACCTCCGGTCAATAGAGTCTAAAAGAAAAGAACCAGGGGTTTCAGGAGCTCACCCTGGAGTTGGTTCTCCTCTCGGTGTGGACGGAGGCGCACCGGAGACATGATTTTGATGGCGACGTGGCTTCGGCGGCGGCGTCCCGGTGACAACCACGGCGTTCTGGTATCTACTGAGAGCAAAAAGGAAAATGGACGAGGGCATGAACTTCAGGGCATCACCGTGATTCCTAGATATGCAACCACGAGGAGAAAGGCTCACCGTAGCGATCGGCCACCGGAGACCGAGCGCGGTGGAGCGCTTTGCCGGCCGTCGGAAAGACAGTCGTCGACTCGGTGCTTCCGACGACGAGACGAGGCACCAAGGCGCTCAAAGAGTTCGCAAGGAAGTTGTGAAATCAGTGGCGAGTTGGAGAGGGTGATGATGGATCATAAACACTGAATTTCGCCCCCAACCGAGGAGGTGTCGCCGGCGGTGAGGTAAGGAAATAAGGATGGGGACGACACCCGACCGCGCTTATATGTGCAAAGAAGGGTCACACGATGTGGAGGGGACCCCCACAGACCCGACATCAACGGCGACAGATGGCTGGCCGGCCCCGAGCGATGCCGGCGGGCGGCGCGGCACGCACGCCTGCGCGAGCAGCAGAGGAGGGGCCGGTCACTGTAGCATGTACTTGTTCCTCAACAGCTTTTGCAAAAATTACTTTTTATTTTACATATAAAGTCAAAAAATTCCCAAAATAAGAATGGTAGGCAAATTCAAACTGAACAACTTTTGTTTTGGAAGAAGTTTGAAATTTTGAATAATTTTTGAATAAATTAAAAAGGGGCAAAACTTGATTTTAAATTCATTTACAAATCATTTAAATTCTCTAAACTTTTCTCAACAACTTGAATTTCTTCAAAAATAAAAGTTGTTCTATCTGACAAGGCATACAACTTTCAGTAAATGGGTTTTGTCATATTCTTCATAGTTTTTGAAATAGGATTTTAAATTTAAATTTTAAAACACTCATTAGGGTTTATTTTGAAATCTCACTGCATAACTTCAAAATCCCCAAATATAAAAGTTGTTTAACTTAAAAAGTCCTACAACCTTTATTAAAGGAGTTTTCCCAAATTATTAATATTTTTTGAAATAGCAATTTAAATTTGAATAAACAAACACTAATTGAGTTTTAATTTAAATTTCCACTGGTAAACTTTAAAAGCTCCAAAAATGAAAGTTGTTCCATTTTGAAAGGGCTAAAACTTTTATTAAAATACTATCATCAGATTCCTGCTAGTTTTTGAATTTGCATTTCAAGTTTAAACTATAAAACCTAGATTAGGGTTTTATTTGAAATTATTTTTAATAACTTCAAGATTGCCCAAAATAGAAGTTGCTCAACTTTTAAAGATTTACAACTTTGATTTAAGGCCCAACACTTGATTCTATTTAGTTTTTGATTTAGGGTTTTGAGTCCGATTAGGGTTTTTAATTGTTTTCCTTTTATTTTCTATTTGGATTTAGAGGCATACACACAAACAATTATTTAAATCATAAAGTCAATCAAGGTACCTAAGCACATTCATATGTGAAAATAAAAATTGTCCTAGTGATGCACAGTAACAAGGATTTTATGCGAGATGAATTACATGCAATCATGATGACATGGCCGGTTTTAGTTATCGTAACACCAGAGGTGTTACAGGCTCAGGCCGGACAACAAAGGGCGCCACAAACTGACGCCACCATGGGAAGGACCTTTCGTCATCGCTGAGGTGCTACGGCCTGGAACATACAAGCTCACAAACGAGAAGGGTGAAGTCTACAACAACGTTTGGAACATCGAACAGCTACATCACTTTTACCCTTAAGATTCCAAACATTGTACATTCTGTGAAATATTGAGATCAATAAAGGACGCGCCCTCCCTTTTGCGTATGATCCTAAGATGTTACATACTACCGCACAAGCATAAGTGAGGCTCGGCCCTACCTCCAGTAGGACCAACCCTCCCTCGGAGGCTTGGACGAGGGAACCCCCGGACTCCTCTGAGCTTCTGCGAAAACAAAAATGAAACTTTCAAAAAATTTCGAAAAATTCCTGTCTCCCGAACGCCCCTCTCGCTCAAGCCGAACGAAAACTTATAAGTCTTAGACGAGTAAAAGAAACCCCAGAGGGCAGAGCCGGCCGAGCCGCAAGACCACCTACGCCTCCGGGATACGGCATCTCCACTCGCCACTCTACGCCCAAAGGTAACTGGCGCTCAGAAAAGTACTTATAAGAATGGCGTTGGTAAAATCAAGAGGCTCGGGAAGAGTCGACTGAACCCCTTCTTCTAAGTCTCCACTCCATCAGAACCCTTTGGGCTGTGGTCACGTCTACGCCACTAAAGCTACGATGCCCAGAAAACCCCCGAGGTTCTATGACCCGGACTCAGCACCATCAGAGAAAACGCTTAGAGAAAGCCAAGCGAAAAGCTTACGAATTCAAAAAACAAACGTGCAACGAATATTTACACAAAATATTAAGGCCACGAAGGGCCGCATGTTTGTTTCTCACACATTGTCTTTTCAAGAAGGGCACGATGGCCCAGTATTCAATCCAGGTTCAGGGAGGAGCTCCACGCCATCCTGAAGGAGGGCTGCCAGCGCTTTCCCAGGGACCTCCATCGACTTGACCAGTGCAAGGAGCTCGTCGTCGGAAGCCTCGAGGAAGCCCACGCTGACGGCCTCAGCATCAGAGGTCTCATAGTGAGACTTCGCCACCGCCAGCATCTTCTGGACTCCCGACAGCAGAGCCACCTTGAGCTAGTCGTCCATCCGCTGGTGAAGGGCCTCGAGGTGGCTCCGGAGTGAACTTCCTGAAGACTCCCCATCAGTGCCGAGGGCGTCGCACAACACGCGCGCCACCCTCTGCAGGTCCTGATGGTCGGCAACCTTGGCGTCGTGAGCGGCGTTGAGGGCGGCGATGGTTCCCTGGGCACTGACGGCCTCCACCTTCAGAGCTGTGGCGAGGGACCAGTCAGACAGAGAAGACGAAGAACGACAGATAACCAAAGCAGGTGAAAAGCAAAAAGGTAAGAATTACTCCCGACTTCCTCCCGCGCCTTGCTCGCTTCCTCCCGGACGGCGTCGACCTCGCCCACCGCCTGACTCAGAGCGGCCTGGGAGCGGTCCAAGTCCGACGATAGGTCGTCAACGGCGGCCTCCTTCTCAGTAGCAAGTGTCCGCGCGGCGTCCCGCTCCTGCACGGCCTCGGCCAGGGCGGCCTCCAGCTACTGGACACGCCTCTCCAGGGGAGCGACTCGGCCCCGAGCCTCCACGACCTCATCCATCAAGGACTCACGGTCAAGGGTGAGGTCGGCCAGCCGAGCCGTCGTGCGGGCAAGCTCCTCCTGGGAACGAGTGAGGGCCCGGCTCTTGAGCTCCAGCTTCTTCCAGAGGCCGAGACCCTGGCAGAGGAAGCAGGACTTCTCACGGGAGGTCGCCATGAGCTCCTAAGGGAAAAGCAGAAGCAAGCGGGTTAAGCAGAAACACCAGCCCAAAGCACCGAAGCAACCAAAAAAGTAAAGTATGCGCGCTCACCTGGAGCCGCTCCTGGAACTCCGAGTCGATGGAGTTCGCAAGAAGACGCAAGCTCTCTGGCCACGATGACTTGAGGTCCTAGAGCCCATCCCAACGAGCGGCCTCGACATCGTCCCGCAACGTGAAGACCGGCGGGGCTTTGCTGTTGGCCCGGTCGGTCCAATCAATGTGGGAGCTCATCAGCACCTAGGGAGGCATCCCCCGAATAACCAGCGCCATGGAGTCTGTAGGGGGTGGAGCCACGGCTTCGGACGGCGGCGGGACATCGATGTCCATGGCCGTGGCGCTGGCGTCGGTCGGCTCTGGCGCAGAAGCAGTGGTCGGCGCTCCAGAGGTATCCCCGTGAGCGACGATGGGAGCCTCGAGAGCTAGAGCCAAGGCCGTCTCCTCGACGGCGGCCACGGCCACCACGATCGTAGAAGAAGAGACCGCCTCCGACGCCACGAAGCCCTCGGACGAACGGATTTCGGCCGAGGGAGCCTCTTTGGTCACCAGGCGGCCTTTCCCCCCCAGAGGTGCTCTGGGCCTGCACCTTGAGGACCTTCTGGTGCGAAACCTGGAGCGCTGACCCCGGACGCTTCCTGGAACCGGACAGGGAGAAGTGGGCGTTCACGACACAAAAAACAAGACTCAAAAATGGAGTAATCGGAAATACGACCTACCCGGTTTTGGGGAGCGCCGTCTTCCACGCCGCTCCGGCGCTCGATGGAGCAACAGGCCCAGCGGACGACGTAGGCCGCATCGCCGGTGGTAGGGCGGGCAGCACCTTGACAGCACGGCCGATTGCGCCCTGAGATTCCCTCGACGGCGCGGGCCCGGTCCTGCCACCAGTCGCCATCCCCGTGTCGCCGTCCCTCGGTGGAGACGCCCTGGTGCGGGAGGACCCCGGCTCGAGGTCTGGAGTGCCGGCCTCGCCCAACTCCAAAGCAGGAAGCGTCCTCTCCCTGCTCCCTTCGCCCTCTGTCGTCCTGGCAACCAACGATGCGTCGGGGGGCAGGGTTCACTTAAACAGGGGTCCTTGGACCCCACCACCAGATGAGGCTGAAGGAGCGTCCTTCGCCGCCTCGGGCGCCGGGCCTGAGCCCGTTCCCGGCCCCTCCAGCGGCCCCTCGCTACCGCCGACCGTCGAAGCGCCGGCCCCGAGAGCCTCGCTACCCGAGGCTGCGCCTTCGGACGCAGCCCACGAAAACCTTGCTCGGGGGCTTGGGCTACGGCCCCCGGCACTTCCGCCGATGAGCGCCGACACAGGAGCCTTCCCCGGCTCGTCGGCGCCCACCGCGGGCTTTGTGGCCACTATGGGCCAAGTGTCACCATCGTCGTCATCATCATCTTCTTCCTCATCCTCCTCGAAAGGAGACTCTGCTTCCGGCTCCCCACCCTCTCGCTGGCGGCGGCGAAGTTGAGCGAGCCTGTGGGTTTCCCGGGCCTTCTTCCTCCTCTCCGTAGTCTTCTTGTCCTTCTCCGCCTTCTGCTGCTCGCCCCAGAGGCGGTTCCGGGCCCACAGGACGGCGTCCTTCGGGATGGGGGCAGGGAGTGTGACAGAACCGCCCAGTTTATACGGGCACAAGTACGGCGATAGCCGCTGAGACAGCCAAACAACCACACTTGAGCCCATATAAACCCGGTAGTCTCTGAAATCTCGAAGGATTTCAAAGCAGATGGTAACACAACCAAGATTGTACATGATTCAACAACACATATCCATATTACATAGATTCACAAATACAGAGTTCGCATATAAGTTTTACACACAATATTCAAACTTAAATTCGCGGAAGCAAATAGTTTTCACACTATAGTTATACACAATTACTTATTTAGATACAGTGCCAATTGGGATCAAACCATAAAAGGTAGGATAACTAGATGTGTACTATTAGCTGCCCAAGCGTCATTTTTCCTTCACAGAAGCATAACAACATTTCTTGCATTATCCAAGGAAGACTTGACATCTGCAACAATACGGGATAAACCCTGAGTACTCTATTGTACTCCGCAAGACTTACCCGTCTTACCAAATAAAAGACTCTCAAGGAATATGCACGGCTATTTAAGTGGAGTTGGCTGACTCATTTTGCATAAAAGCCATTTTTATGTAATTACCATGAGTAAGTAGTAGCAGAGGCTTTTAGTGAATAGTATACCTTACTACTAACTTAGCACCTATCTACTTCAATCACTTGATTAATTCTAAGCAAGAAATATATATAACCATAGCAATTTGGCCTTTCCTTCTTTCAATAACCATCATCAAGTTCTTATCTCTACATTGCCAGAAGATCAGTCCAGTTTCTCACTATCCAGGAGAGATGGTGATTCGAATCAATTGCAAATAAGCTGGCGAATATGCCAATCACAAACCCAGACAGACCTGATCAGGGTCCCTTAGGTCACTTTTGGTACTATTTGGGTTCTTCACGGGTTTGGTGGGAGCCACGCATACTAGGGGACTGACTAGTAGCCAGGACGATCAGGAATCCACCTGCCCATGGTCTCATCTAGCTCCCGAACATCCTCCAAGATCTAGTATGCCAACTGAGACCACCAATTCCCAGCCAAAATAGAGCTACTTGGCTTCGCAGTCGGGACGACTTATCCGGCCAGCTAAGTGAAGGCGTCTTTCAATCTCGACTGATGCCCAACAACGGTATAGTCCTAGTTGATTAGACGGGGAATAGGTACGCAACCAAGACCTCCATGTCTTGTTGTTTCGCTATCATGCCCGACTAATCCCAATTTTTCTTTCAATCACTCATGGTTATTCCACGATAGTAAATATAGCCAACCGTGTTTCTCACTTTCTATTTTGGTGACCGGGAATCACCATATCTACCGGTTCTAAGCAAGACTAAGCAGGAAAGACGATCCTGAACCTATTTAGGTGATGATTTTAAAGTTGTCCAAGGATAATAATAATGCATCAACGGTTTCCCTCCAATTCCTATACTTAATGCAATAATCACTATACTCAAGTCAAATTATTTGGAAAACATAGGAAGTGGAAAATGCACCGGGGCTTGCCTTTCAGAAACGAGGAAGGCTGGGGTTAGGGCACTCGGCAAGTCAGCGTTCTCTTCGACGGCTTGCTTGGCGACTGGGGTCTCCTGAGGGATGTCCTCCTCCACTAGATTCACCTCCGGCAACGTCAATTCCTTCGACGATCCTGTAGGTATGATTATGCAAGGAATACTTGAATGCATAATTACCATGACTAACAAAAATATTTGATGCAATGCATATGCATGCTTTCATGGTATGTAATGATATATTTATAAGTCATTTACTGAGTATGTGCATATCTCTTTTCTGGAGAATATACATCTACTCTCCAGACCAAAACGAAGTTCAATATACTCGTTTGCAAAGAAATCTTATGACCTGAAGGTACCAACCCGTTGGAAATAACTCATCCTCAATTTTCCCTATATGCATTGCAAGTCAAGGCAACACCCTAAAGGAATAGCAATAAACCCTAAGGAGCAAATCTATAGCTTGATGTCCCTAAGAAACATCAATCTGACCATAACCAAGTATTCCAGCACACTACACATCAGCTGATCACTCAAAAGATGATCAGGGTTATTCATAATTAACTCAAATGAACCCTTAGTTGCATAGTTATTGCATTGGCTTATAACTAGACCTGTCAGCTCGGGTTCACATAAAATCCTGAGAAAATTCCACTAGATAGAAAAGGTGTACATTGGTTCACTGTTAAAATTTCACAGCATTTGGATACATATAGTGGCCTACACAAAAATAATAAGGCAGCAGGCTGAAATTAGGTGGAAACTACTTTTCACAATGAAAGGTAACAAACAATATATTTTGTATTTTTCTAAGGTCTTATATCATCTAGAAAGATCACAGAAAATCGTTCATATTCATATCCCTTATAAATATTTTATAATGAATTTCTTAGCAAGCTCACCCTAGATAGGGCTTGAATAGCAACCCTATTATAATACAGAGAACATGCATTGATATTATTTTTATCAGATACTACATGTCAATAGAAGCTTAAAAAAAGTTGAATCATATTTTTATCACAGTTCTGGAATTTATTATGGATTTCTAAAGATTCCTGCAGAGATGGATATTAATTCCTACAGCATAATAATTACACATAAAGGCTAGGGTTTACATTTTCCTTGGACAGAGCATCTCAATGGAAGACTAACAAAATTGGTTTCACTCGATTTGGACATGTATAACTTCAGTTATGAATTTTACAAGGTATAAAGCATAACTGAAATCAGAAAATAAAATCGTTTTCGAATTCAAAAAGAAAAGGAAACCCTTTCCTAACTCACCTGCTTCTTAACCACACCCTCTAACACGCGGGCCAGGGGTCAAACCCGACCCTGCCCTCCTTGACCGCGACCTGGGCGGCGGGTAGACCACGGTCCTCGCCGCCGGCCGGCTTTCCGGCGTCGGGAAGGCATGGGCATGCGCAGAGAGACCAGGCGCATCGATCTAGGCACTAAGGCGAGCAGCTAGGGTTGTGACTAGAGCTTTCCGACGGTCATGGCGGACCGGCGGCGCTCTGCGAAGCCGCGCAGGCCAACTCCGACGACGATAAACCCAATCGACTACTGTAGAAGCTTCAACGGGACTTAGGGACAATACAGCTGCGAAGAATTGGAAAACGAAGTACGGGAGCACTGTCAACCTCGTCCATGGCGGACGGAGGCGGTTTTCGTGGGGACGCGCATGCGTTCGGACGACCCAGTGCATCAAACACAAAATAGCCGATGCCTTCATCAAATTAGACTTAATACCACCTAAGAACAAGAACTAAATCAAGGTGATAAGGTTCGTAGCGACCTGGCCACGGCGAGCTTGGAGCTCGGCAGTGCTCTGCTGCACTCCGACGGGCTCCGGCGGCGGCGAATGCAAAATATAGAGGCGCTCGGGCTCGGTCGGCTTGGAGATGTTGTCCAGGAGGTAGAGTGGTTCACAGAGGGACTACGAGCATGATGGAGTGGAGGATGGTTAGTCAGGGATGGTGATCTTCACCGGCGACCCCATAGCTACGCTCCAGGCGCTTTCGGTGGAGACAGAGAACGAGAGAGAGGAAGACGATGAAGGTAGCGAACGGATAGGCTTGGGAGGCTTCCAGCTTCGATTCAGAGACCTAGAGGGTGGTGGAGTTGAGCGAATCGTCGACACGAAGCAAAGCCGTGGCACAGTGACGAGACGGCACGTCAAGGCTAACTGCTCGACAGAATGACTGAATTGAAGTTCATCACTAAAGCATTTGTCTGAAACCAAAAATTTGGCATCGGTTAACTCTTAATCTAAGGTGGTTTAGAGGGAACTCCATTAATACGAGATGAAGATCTACATGAGGTCTACAAATGGTACTAAGGGACTTAGAGCTGGTTCGGCCAAGTTTAGAATCGGCAGCTCTCCATACAAGGGTACATTGAAACTGCAAGCACCCAATTTAAATCAAAAATTCAGAATAGAACTTCAAACCCTAGTTGATCTTGTGAACCAAAATTGAGCAAGTTAAAGTCATTTTCATGACTGGGCCAAAAAACAAAGTTCGCTCTAAATTAAATTTCATACACTCTTTATTTAGGGCTCAAAGTTATTTAAATAATTTAAACTGCACTTTTGAAGTGAATAGCAAAATTACTCTAAATGCTCTAAATCATACCCTAGCTCAACTCTTAATTGAAGATCAATTCAAGGAACATTCTCAACATGAAAGTTATTTAATTAAACATTCTAAATAAGAATTGGTACTCCAAAAAATATTTAGAAACATTTTTACTCTAACTCACTATTCATAATTTTATATGTATAGATATATATGTAATGTGGTTGTCATGGTATTTGAAATAAATTTTCCAATGCACATGAAATGATGCCATGCATGCAATGCAAATGATATGCGTGCTTAACATTGGGGTGTTAGAGGGAGGGCCTCCCTTCCCTCGAAAGGCCCTAAGCTGAAAGGAGAAGAAGGGTTGGGAAAGGACAAAAGAGCGGGTAAACGGCGGAAGGGTTGATACTCACCAGCGAGATGTAGCCCGGACGTGGGCGCATGACCACCCTCCTAAGGTCATCCCAGGAGGGGTGACCACCTGCCGTGTACTTGACACGGTGCATGATTTCTTCGGGGCTGACCCCCTGGGTCAACATCGCCGTGCCCTCCTTCGGCGCCCCCTCCACCATCTCGTACAAAGCCAGGTGACGCTCCATCAGGGGCAGCACCGTCCGCGCGTGGAAATGCGCCGCCACTCCGGCCGGCGTCAAGCCCCGGTCTTGCAGCGTCTGCAACGCCACGAGATAGGGCTCCAGGTGCTTGGCGTCCCGCGACGGACACCCCCACTTCCACTGCAGGAGGGGGACGGAGATCACCTTTTCCGTGTACTCGGGGAAGGCATCCCCGTCATTGCATAGATAAAACCAGCCGTCGTGCCACTCCTTGTTGGAAGAAGGAGCCTTGCAAGGGATGTACTCGGTGGAGTGTAGCGAGAAGTTACAGCCCCCGGCGCTCACAAGCTTCCGCGGGTTCTTCGCGCCGAACGACTTGGTGTACATGTCGACGCGTAAGAGGTGCCGCTAGAGGTCCCAATGCGGCGCCGCCCCGAGGTAGCCCTCGCAGACGGCGGTAAAAATCGCCGCCTGCGAGACGGAGTTGGGGGTGAGGTTGTGCAGCTCCAGCTCGTTGGAGAAGAGGAGCGCCCGGCAGAACCGGCTCGGCGGCGACCCGAGCCCGCGCTCGTAGAAGGCGACGAAGCTGACCACGTACCCCGTGAGGGGCTGCGGCTCCTGGTGGTCGCGCGACAGCACGATCCACTCCGGGCGCTGCGGGTCGGTGCAGGGGCGCAGGAGTCCCACCGTCACTAGATCCTCGAGCTGCTCCTCTGTCACTGAGGATGGAAGCCAAGGCTCCACCTCGAGCGGGGCAGCGGCAGCGGCGGCGGCGGCGGCGTCTGAAGGTGCGAGAGCAGCCATGACGAGCTGGCAAGAGCGCGAGAAGAAGGAAGAAGACGGCGGTAGTGAGGGCGAGGAGCTAGCAAAAGACTCATGACGACGGAGACGAGGAGGCAAGAGGCAAACGGCTGTAGCGAATGGCTAAGGTAAAAAGAAAAAAGTTGCGATTTTTCCTTATATATCTGAGCCACGAATCAAAATGGATGAGGTAAATCCGCCACATTAAAAGCGTGGGGCCTGCCACGACTCCCTGCATCGCCGCGGCCTCGCTCACGCAACCGCCTCGACTGCCCCGAACCGTCGCGTCGGTCAAGCTCCACGCCTCAAAGGGTGCGCCAAATCATTATGCTTTTTCCGCCTTGGTTCCACCGATATTCTCCTTCTCGACGAAGTAATCCCAGGCTCGGGCGCCCGTTACGTTCCTAGGGGATCGAAGACTGGCCCTACAGCGGCTCGAATAGTCGCTCCAGGGAAATCGAGTTAGGGACAGCTGGTGGATGGACCACTAAACGGTCAGTATCTCGACGCCAGAGCGTCACAAGGGACATCCCATGCTGTGTTTGAGTCCTAGCAGTGAGTTGACGATGTGGGATCCCCTCGCGGGAGGCATCAGGCCCTCGGGACCCATCGAAGGGACCTGGGACCCACAAGTCGACCCTCGGGAAATAGTTGGAGCGTGCTCAGGCCACTAGCCGACCCACAACGAACGGGGCACGGACCTCCACCCGGACAAACCCGCTTGCAGCTCATCGGAAATGCCATCTCGCGCCCATCGTGGGAAGTTGAGCATGACCAAATCTTCCTCTTCTCGAGAAAGAGCGTGAAGGTTGAACTAACGAAAAAGACAAGGAAGAACCCGATCAACCCCCGATACGAAAACGGAGGCTCGGGGGCTCTCCTTGTGCCTTGGCAGGATGAAGGAAACTCCCAGACTGGCCACCTACCCATGGCAGAGGCTCAGGGGCTCCAGCACCAGAAAACTCCTACCAAGGGACGGATCGCCGGCAAGCAAGCCAAAAAGGCACCCGAGGTTCCGCAAGCACGATTTTAAGCCCTTGAAGGGATACACCATCCCTCCAAGGCCTCGGGGGCTACACCCGGTGGGTACACTCGCGCGCACCCACCGGATAAAATAACTAAACCCTACTAACCCGACGGGAGAAACTAACTTGAGCCTCTGGAGGAGTGCATCCACTCCACCACAGGCTCGGGGGCTACTGTCGGGTACCAAAGTATGAGGGTACCCAACTTCAACGCAAAAATATATTTCCAGGGCAAGGCCTGGCCCAGACAAGCCCAGCAGAGGCACACGACAATGCTACTTGTAAAAGGCCTAGGCAATGACGCTGTGCCGACAGGTCACCCCCGCGGGCACGCGGACCCTTCAGGCTAGATTCTCCGATTCGCCCGAGCCTCCACGACAGGGCTTAGAGAAGCGAGACCTTCGGGCGATACCTTCTGATTCACCCGAGCTTACCACCAAATGCAACGTCCTTGGGCGACCGACTTTCGGTTCACCCGAGCACCTTGCTATATACAATCTCCCTCGGGCGCAGCTCTCCGATTCGCCCGAGCCCTGCCGACGTCAGCAGAGCAATCTTGCCGCCCAAGGGACCTCCCTGACCACTTTATGAGCACGGTCCAATCGTGTGGACCCCACAACGCGACTGCGCCTCGCACGCGCACGTCCGCCGTACCAACTGCCATGTCTCCTCTGACAACCGATCTGATGGCCCCACTCTTTCCACACCGCCACAGGGATAGTCAACTGTACGACGCCCCACGCTGACGGAGAGATTCTCGAACTATGACAGCGACAGCTCTTACCCATGGCGCATGAACCACACAGAGGTAGGAGAGGCGACAACTGTTTGGCCAACCCGGAAGAATGGGCAAAGCTTACGACGGGGCCCACCTACCTCTTGGAAAGTGCCACACGTGGGAGGGGAACGCGCTCGAGGGAGGACACTCCCACCGCTCCGTCCTGTCTCGCTCCCAACGGCATCAGGGACTCCCGAGCCTCGGAAGTCAGTACTCAAAGGTCAACCCGTCTTCTCAGTACACTGTGCAGGGTCGGACACGACACCATGACGTAGCGCCACGCAGCAAGCCACGTCCCGCACTGTGCTCCACCTTGGAACTCACCAATCGAACAGTGGAGGACCAATCGAATGACCGTGGCCATACCTTCAAGGTACCAGGACGAAGCCGCGGCTGACGACAGGCACCGGTCACCACGGTCGCCGCCATGCCGAGCACTGTGACCACAGTAAAACACATGTAAACTCTTGCCCCTCCCTTGTAACTATAAAAGGGAAGGCAGAGGCCACTCCCAGGGGGACTTCACATCAACCCACGACACACCAGTGTAATAGAACACAACAATACACAACTCATTTGCACAAGAGACTTGGGAGCCTCTCCCTCTCTCGCCTAGGCTTGTAACCCCTACTAAAACCACAAGGCAACACGACTCGACTCACACTGGACGTAGGGCATTGCTAGCCTGAACCAGTATAACCCCCTGTGTTCCCCCTTGCACACCATCCGCGACCTCGACCGCAAATCACAAGTTTACTAGCCGGTGTTAGCACCCGCTAATCCTAGCACCGACAAACAGTTATAGAAATGAATCATCAATTAACTTTCGTGTGTTCCTTATATGCCAGATTATTTGTTTTCTTACAAGATGCTTAAACTTTCTTACTTAAAAGGAAAAAAACAACCACTGCCTAAGATTTATCAAACATCATTACATCTTGCTATACCTATATCTTTAGTTCACTAATAGTTAAATTGCATATATTTCAGGGGTAGTCCAAACCTACAACACCACATTAAGAACAACAAACACACATTTGTACAAGCAGCCCTACCAGTGACCATGATAGGGCGCCAGCTTCATTCATCATGGTTGAGTAGTTTCACAACAACATTTAGTAAAGGTAAAAGTTGGAATGGTGAATTTGAGTTAGTGGACTTAAAATTTGTTGAAGGCCACACGTTTGCTACATCGTGGAATGTTTGTTACATCAAGAGACCAACGAGGCATATTAAATCTAGTGTCAGATAATCCAATTCAACTTTGTACCCAACCCAACACAATTCAAGTAAAATGAGTGCCCTTGGCCGCTCGTGTATGTAGACTTGTGATACAGTACACGACAACAACTGGCTCACAACCCTCATTGGCCACTCAAACGTGCAAAACAAGGAAGGAATGAGCAAAACTATAGAATGCTCACTATGATCGCCACCGCCAAAGCACTTTGCTGATGTAGTCCCCAAGTCGAATATGTTAGCCGCAGGTAAGGTGTGGCGTGTGTATGGTGGTAAGCACTGTAGGAATCGTTTGTCGACCCAATCAACCATGGAGGGACCCAAGAGGGTGAACTTGCCCACAGGAATGGCTTCCCTCGCCCTTTTATTGACCCAATCAACCATTGGGCCCATATAGTGTAACACAAACAAAACGTAAATAGGCAGGTATGACTACTGAGAGCGACTACAACTTCTTCATTCGCCTTCTTCCCTTCACTGTACGCCGTACGACACAAAAAAGCCAGCTTCCGGAAGCTTACCATCTTGCTTGGTGCCTAGGGCTACTTCGTGCGCACGAGCGGACGAAAGATGATGGCAGCGACGGCGAGCTCACTGCGCTAGTGTGCGAGGGTGCTTAACCCTAGTAAATGCGACGGTTGAATCAGAATGAAACCTCTTTATTGCCCGAGCTAGTGTGTTAACGGCGCAAATCTGTTTGTGAAGCTTTTGGGCTCTAGGTTGGAGCGGGCAAACAAAAGTGAGAGCCCCACATGCATTTTGGGTGTGTCGATGGATTTGCTAGCAAATTGTACGGGCCAAGCAGGATGACTAGGCCCACGTGTTTCTCAAAAAAAAAAAAAAAATCTAGCATATCACCACTCAGGTAGACGCTCTGTACCACTTACTTAAACTAACTGGACCTCTTTTAGTCTTTTTGCATTGGTCTTGTTTTTCTTTTGATGGGGCGTTGTCGCGTTGATGCGTCATCAGGCCGTTGGCGAGAATGACGTAGCCGCGGATGACGAAAGAATCTCATATCGACACCATGCCGATATCGACGCGAGGGCCTGCATGCACTCGAACCCTAGCTTCCGGAGCTGGAGCATGCAACACGTACAAATTATGCAGACACATATGTTCAAACATGGTGTGTTGACTCCCTTTTCTCTCCTTACTTTGTTGATTTATAAAAATATTTCAAGAATCTTGATGTAACATGTGTTGTTACACAATATATGCTGCATCATATAATTGTGGAAAATGCACCTTGAGCATGCTAGTAAGTCGAAAATGTTATATGGCAGCATGGCACCCTCTCTGAGATGCAGAATTTTGCACCATTTGTCGAAATTGAATTATAGTTTATAATTTCTGATTTTTTCATTTCACTCTGTTTGCTTGAACTTACCAACCAGCATCAGCCAGCCATTCAGCAATATTTTTTTCTCATAACAATCAGCCAACCAGTCATACAATCCAGCCAGCCGAACATTTTGTTGTTCCTACACTTTTTCTATTAGGTTCCGTTTGGATCCTTAGAATTGGAGGAATTAAAATCTAGTTAATAACTTAGACTATTTCACTTAGAATGTGACATTCCACTACTTTCCAAAATTCACACATTAGCCTACATCAAATTCAGAGGGTGAGAGATGAAATTTGATTCTATATAGATCATCATGCTTGCTATATTGCCACTTTGCAATTCACTTCCACACAGCAAAAATACAACATATAAGTATCTCTCTTGTATAGCCAACAACAATATACAAATATAATCTATTAGGTAGCGTGCCCGTGCGTTACTACGGGATAACAAAACTTTTATCATAAAAACACATGGGTCGCACGATAAGATAATAATTTGAAATCCATAATTTTTACAAGCAAATCTAGAATTTTTAGCATACGGTGTCAATTGTAACAAATAAATACATAATTAACTGACTTCCGGTAGGAGGTAGCTGATTGCCCATATGCTACAAGGGAAAAAAAATAGTGCCACAACAACATAAGTATAAAAGTATGTTATACTTATTTGAAAAATGATAATTCGAGAGCATCATGTTTGCAACGTCACTATTACATGAGTTTCCATGAAGGGCCGTGCGTTACACGAAGGGATCAAAATCATGAATCATATGTTCTCCATCCTACGAAACGACTCTTCACTGCATCCATAGTGCTTCATACTTCATCAACTTTGTCAAAAAAAAAGTACTGTGCACTATCACTTAAATACAGTTATTTGCAGACTCGAATGAAGCATAGGCATCACAATGTAACATTTGAGGAACATAACTTTTAGGGCCTCAAAAATGCATTTTGGAGAGCAGCATGCAAGTCACCTATCAGATCCTCTCATCCTCAAATTGTTCATTCAAGCTATATCTCTCCCGGAAACAGATGACCTCGCATGTTCTAGGTGATGGCGTACATGTTACCTCAATCGTCTTGGGCAGCAAACCACACAACAAATCAGCACACAAGGAGCATGATTACCGACGATTTGCCCCAATCCTGAGGCTCAAATTGGAGGTGCAAATCAGCACACATGAATCAGCACTGAAATTTCCCACCTGAACAATCAAACACTGCTTGCATGCAAGGAAAATATTTTTCATATATAGTTTATGAATGAAGGATCTAGGAAAATGCTACCTTTCTTCAGTATCAGGCACTCTGGCACCAGAGCTCCTTTTCCGATATTTATTGCGATACCGTTTAGCTAAATGTATCGCTTCAGTTTTCCTATCTATAACTTTTGTAACAAAGAGCCTTAAAAAGATGGCATTCACTTGAAACAGAAAGAAAAACAAATATGTGTATTTACATGATATTATATATGCACCTTTCCATGCTCTCCATGTGCCCTGAACAGACCAGGTGGTTCTACTCTGAAATTCTGACCTGAAAAAACAATTTAGTCAAGTACAAATGTTTGGCAAACTTTTTGAAATAATGGAGCACATATGCCAACAGCAGGTCATATGCCCTGAAAAGTAATTTAAACTGACCCTCCAATGACAATCTCAAGTTCAGTCTTTTCAGTCTCATTGAAAATGCTATCCTTTAGTGGAAGCAGCTTCCATGCACAGGTCGGGCCATTTGAATCCCCAGAACATTAGTCATCATGTTGGACAAGTTTATCAATAGCCTTCTCGATGTCGAACAATAGCGCTAGCTGAAAGTGCGTCACAACAGGTAGGATTCGCCCAGAGGGGACCTTGCCCTATAGGTGGGTCCGCCCACACCAATGCATCACCGTGCTTGGGGCTTCTAGCGCCGCCGCACTGGGGCGCCTGAGCTGGGACGCCCCGTCGGGATGCCAAGATGCCGCAACCAAGCCTGCCCGCACCACTGCGCTGGAGTGAAGGTGAGTGCAAGCTTGATATCTCCATAGCATTTCTCCTCCTTGACGACCGGATGAACTGCTGGAGAAAGGCTGCCTTCCTGAAAGGCTGAAACATAGCCTCCAGGGGAATGTTGGACGAAATCAATTCAGAAGAACAAGTGCACAAACTGAAGGCAGATCAGGCTTAGTTTAGAGCGATAAAACCATGCAATATATAACTGAAAGTTCAGAGAGCGGCAGCCTGGTCTTCGGAACTTGGCGCAGCAAGAACATAGATGCCACAAGCTGTAGTGTAGCAATTCCATGCAGGAGTAAATAATAGCAGGGTATGGGTAGTAGGGATAAGGATAATTTCATTGCTCAACCAACAAAGTCATCATTAGTGAGATCGCTGTCCATGATCTTGAGATGGAGCTGCGGGGTATCGTCAGAGACAGTGAAGACGAAGGTTTCTTTACATTCAGGCTCGCTTCCTGCTCCTGGAAAAAAAAGAACAGCGAAATTGGCATCGAGTTACCTTCCGCATCACTGCATAAGTGCATATACCAAGTGATGTGCCAAGCAATAGCAGATTATGAACAAACACAATGAAGAAATGGGGATTCTTATAAATGAACGATAAATTAGTATTCCTATACATGCCATTTGCAATGCTGCTTTTCTGCTCTTGGGTGGGGCATGTAAGTATAACGAACGGGTCCATGTCAACTATTCGTCATAAGATACATGGGTTAGTGTCGAGTACTGACAAGAATCAAGAAAGTGATATAGTAACATATACTAAATTTTTCTACAGATTACTGACAAGAATCAAGAAAGTGATAACATATACTGAATTTTTGTTCAGTGCAGCATATATACAACGAGTTCAATAGTAGAAACAGCCCAAAAACTGGATACCTGTTTTGTCTAACACGACCCAAAAAACCTGTTTTGTCTAATTCATATATATTGCATTCAATCAAAATACAATTATTTTTAGAATATGCTGCTCTAACAGACCAATCAGTTTGAATCCTTCTCATTACAATACTGAAAGGAGCCAAACACTTGTATCTAATCATAGGGGTAAAAATCCAGAACTTAAGCCAAACTAATACTAAGTAAACAGGTATGTTTTGTGTGTCATTTCTGACAAGTAACCAATAGAAAATGATGGTTCATATATAGTATGCATCGCACAACCTTGTTAACAAACAAAAAAGCAAGATTCACTTCAGAAGAGAATGATTCATGAATCGAGAAAAGGTAACATACCCCCCCCCCCCCCCCCCCCCCCCCCCAATGCATCTGCTATTCCTGACTCCAGCAACTCCTCCCTCACCCCCTGCTGTGCATTGCCATTGGCAGCACTCCCTTGAGGATATTAAGATCTGACATTTATTCCCTGAACTTTGCGAGGAGCCCACTCTAATGCTTGGTTGGAGGTTCCTTGCTTCAGGATCCATCTTCCTTTTCTGAAAACAAAACCAACAATGCCATTGTACATGGCTTGCGCCACACAAGCAAGAAAGTTTTCATTTGATCATTGCTTAGCCTAGTCATATAATAAGAAGGAAACGCCCTTAAATTTGTACAACGATTTAATCCATACAACTGAAATTATTCACATTCAATTTAACTTAGCATCTACGAGATGAATTCACGTTTAGAAAATTCAAATGTTTTATCTGGCCATGATTAGTGCAATATACAACATAAATATTCATCTGTAAAACAACACTTAGTGTAGTGATATTAGTAATCATTGTTTGGCACCAAAAACAACATTCATTATTGTCATTATAGTGGAGGAGACCGAATAGTCCTTTCATCAAGCACCACTTGGACGCACCTGTGCAAAGCAGGTGGCCTGTAGCGTTAGCAATTCCAATCGCTACCCTGCATCATCATGTCCACTGCTGCCTCCAAGGTCTCACATTTTCCTTCATGCTCCGTGTTACCACTAAGGTCGCTCACCAACCAATCGATCTCCAACTGTTGAAGACCTGCACATGAGGTGTGATATTGTGTGAGCATGGTGGCTTGGAGAAAGTTGTGTCCGAGTAGGCATTGGGGAAAGGGATGGGAGGGGCCGGCGTGCCAGGGTGGCACCACGCTGGGGGCGGCCGCGCACCTAGGGAGCACCGTGTCGGGGCACCGCGCCGCCGCTGGGTGGCCACGCCACCACGCTGATGGGCCGCACCGGGGGGGCACCATGCCTGGGAGTGGGGGCGCCGCCGTCTGCCTGCCGGGGCTCCCGTGACGGGGCCCGCCCTAGCACCAGCGGAGAGAGGGAGACGGAGGAGAGGTGAAGGAAGGCGAGAGAGCTGCGCTTGGGATCTCGCAAGGGAGAGGAAACCTGGGGCCGCATCTCGCGAGGGGATGGGGTCGCGGAATTTTATTTTATTTTTTTGATTCAATGGGGTCGCGGAATTGCCGGGAGCGCGTGATTGACGGCGCTCGATATTTTCCTTTTTTTCGCATGGACAGGCGACGCGGCGACGCGGGGTAGGTGGGCAGGACGACGGTGGGAGGCGGAACGACTGGACCAAATAAAAGTCGTACTAAATTTTATTCTTTTCTTTGGTCTTATTAGTTATAGAGATATATAATAATATTAAATTCATTAATATGTATATAAATTATGATTTTTAAAATGAATTCAATTCTTAGAATCCAAACGGTGTCTTATATATTTTCCTGATGCGAAGAAGATACAAGAACATAGGGTCAAGCTAACATGCACTGGTATAGATTCTCTGCCGCGCGCAAAATATCAGAAAGCATGTCACGTTGATTCTTTGCTAGCTGCAAGTGAAAGAAAGCACGGGATCGGTAAAAGAGGAGGGAAAGACCGTAGTGGTAAGCCATTATACCCAGAGCTTTCGATTGCATCATGCTACTACGTATAACTGCTCCATCATCGTCGGATTAGAAATTCTTATCACCGCCTGTTTAACATAGCGATAATAAAATCGGCAAGTAGACAGTGATAAACCAACAGCTAAAACCGATTATATAAAACAAAAAGAAATACCTAATCGACAGAGACACCTGTGTATCCATCTGTGTCTGCGTCCACCGTCCTCTAACCTGCTGTTCAGATAAAGGGTTAATCGTTAGGTAGCTAAAAATTAGAAGATAGAGGTAGCACTCCGAACAGAGCTTATGTTATTTTTAACAAACCAAGACTTTGGTAATCACCGTTCTGTTATATAATATATACTCCCTGCGTCCTAAATTATAAGTCATTCTAAAAATTTTGGAGAGTCAAAGCGTTTTAAGTTTGACCAACATTATAGAGAAAAAATATATAGACTTATGACACCAAATAAGTGTACTATAAAAATATATTTAATAAAAAATCAAATAATACTTAGTTGTGATTATAAATATTATTATTTTATTAAAAAACTTTGTAAAAATTGAAATGCTTTGACTCTCTAATATTTTTGAAATAATTTGAAATTTATAATGGAGGGAATAAAATTGTACTCCCTTCGTTCCTAAAAGAGTGTCCTTTTAGGATTTCAGAACATGACCATCCGTCTTATTAAAAAAATTTAATAAATATTATTTATCTTGTTATGACTTATTTTATCATTAGAGATACTTTAATAGTGATTTATTTATTTTATAATTTATACAAATTTTTTGAATAAAACGGGCAGTTAAACACGAAATCTTAAAATTAGAAAACGGTATTATTTTTTTTTGAACGGAGGAGTACTTTAGAACACGATGATGGATGGATGGGTGTTCGGTGTTTCACATGTGTCCCCCCGCGCGCCTACTCCCCTGGGGCAGTTCGCCGCGGCAATGGGCACGAGCGCGCCATAGGCCATACGGTACCTACCCCGCCTCGAAATCACGCCCGTTTTTCATGGCAAATCACACACCTGTCTCTCTTTTTTCTCCTTTGACCAGATTTCGTGTACGAACACGGTAGATTTACCCCCACGAACGGTACAGATACATACGTACAGCTGACGGATCGATCGGTCACACGCTCTTTCTGCCGCTGTCGAGCCGTACACGCGCTACCGCCACGTCAGCACTGGCTGCGCTCCCGTCGCCGTCCGCCTCCTGCCAGCGCGTCCTCTTGCCGCACGGCGTGACGTCGGAGGACGACGACGGCGACGACGGCGACGTCGGAGCTGCCTGCTCGAAGTCCTCCAGCCTGAACGCAGGCCTCCACGACTGCTCCGAGCCCCGCCGCAGCCGCTTCACCCTCGCCGCCCCGCCACCGCCAGCTGTGTCGACGACGTCGCCGTCTGCCCCGGTGCCGCCGTCGCCGTTGCCGGAGCCGGACACGTACGCGCCCCGCATGGCACGGATATTGTCCAGAAGCGCGTAGAACCTCTCCACCTGCTCGCTGTCGTCCTCCTCCTCGCCGCCGGCGCCGCCGTTGCTCTCTGCGCCTGGGGCTGCCGGCGTTGCCGCCGCGGGCGCGTCAGCCGCCTTCCCAGCGCCGGCCCCGGTCCACGTCGCCTTCCTAGCCCCTCGCGCAGAGGTCGTGGCGGCGGCGCCGGCGTCGATCCCGGCCGGCACCGCCGGCAGCACAGCCTTCCCGCCACTGGCTGCCTTCGCGGTCGGGGCGCCATCCATGCTGGTTGCTGGGTGGGCGGGCGGTGAGCTTCGCTGCAGCTCGGGGCAGTTGTGCTCCTACAATGGCGTGCGTGTTGAGCTGGATGCGGAGAGTGGAGATGATGAGACGAGACGAGGTGTCGGAGAATGGCGAGGGAATTATTAATATAAGGATCGTCCCATGCGTGATTCGCGCGCGGGAAGTAGAATGTAAGCGAAGAATCGACAGCAGCACGCCGCACGTTGCCACGTTCCTTTTCATGCTCGATGTCGACTCCTGGATTGTATTTAAATGTATTTCGTACTACTTCCTTGAAAAACAATACTCGTATTTTAAGAAATCAAATAATTTAAACTTTAAATAAAATTATATAAAAAATATATTAATAGTAATTATACAAAATATGTATTGTTACACTAATTATGAAATTTTTAGTAAACTTTATTGAAGGTACAAATGTTAATTAATACTATTAATTATAAATTCCGGATGAGGTGCTCTTCCCTTTTGACCATGTTGTTTCCCGGTTTCAAGGGGAGCTGCTCTTGGCAGAGGAGTTTCCTGGCTTGGGGGAGCGGGTGGGATTAGTTTAATTGGGCGGTGATTCTTGAGGAGCGAAGAAGATCTCATCGGAGAGTTTTCCTGGAATGTGATTACAGGTCATTTGCTTGTCAGTGGGAGTTACAGTTTGGGGATGGACGGACGAAGCAGGTTGCTCCATGGTATTTAGGTTCCCTCAATAAACTAGGAAAATACAAATATTCAATTAATGAATTTTTCAAGAAGATCTAAATTTCTAGAATAATTTGAGCCTTTTGACTATAGCATGTTTTCAATATTAGAGAATTTATAAGTAGTATTCACTATTTTTTAGTAAAGCGTCTTGAAGAATTGAAATCATGTGATGTATTTGGTTGTTGCCTTTGATCAGTATCTGAAGAATTATTGGTGACTAGTCTAGCTTGTCCTATATTTGATAGGCATGTGCATTTGTCCAAGGGTAGTTGACGCGAAGTTACACACTGTTCAGCATAACTTATTTTGGCTACGGCTGATTTATTGTTAGTAAAAGAATATTATTTTATAGTGTAAATATAGAATTGGTGTATTTTTTACGTGATTCCGGTATTAAACAGAGGAGCCAAATGATGAGCCAACGAGCACTACAAAATGGATGGAGTGCCATCCTGTCGAAATTATTAACTACTAATAAATACTTTATTTGGGCAGGCAGGAGTTGGACATGGTAGTGGTCAGTGCCACTAATCCCATTATTGCCCTTCTAGCACGTATTCCTTGCATTCTTGATTCTTGGCCCAGCTAGTAGATATTATACCCGATTACTAATCCGTTGTGACGAAAGTTCCCTGAGGTTTCTTGGTCGTCCTGTCCATTATATTCCCAATCACAGCAGTGGTATTGGCCATCGGCCGGCCATCGCAGATCTCCACGACGGCAGGCTCGTACGTCACGACAATAGAGAAACCTCGAAGAAAAGAAAAGAGAATATGCCGTCGTGCGTGCTTACCTTGCTTCTGGTGACGACTTGGCTGTGACGTCATCGCCGGATGCATCAGTGACGACGACCGTCGCACGAGAGCCCTTTCCCTGTGTGCCATTAAAAAATTAGCAATTTCTGTGTGCCACTAAAAAATTCAAACTTTCTCCTGTGCCATCACACTTTTGAGTTTTGTCCTACACGCCATTCCGTTCAGTTTTGAGTCTAACGACGCCAAACAACGATTGAAAAAAGTCTAAAATACCCTAGGTCTAAATATTAAGTAAAAGTTCATTGTCCTCTTATGCCACTGACTTTCACGTTGACTTGGTTTTGTGACGATGAGCGGGCACTGGGTGGACCGCATAGGAGCTCTACAGTGGCGCCATGTATTTTTTCTACTGGCGGTTTTGTTTGATGTCCGCCACTAGAAATCAGCGTCATTTTTACAGGCGGGTCACTTAAGGAACCGTTCCATAAGTGAACCGCCAGTAAAAATAGCCTATTTTTACTCGTGGGTCACTTAAGAAACCGCCACTAAAAATCTGAAGTGACCCCCTGTAGAAATAATCTAAATTTTAATTTTTTGAGTTTTGCAAATGACCTCGTATGAAAAAACTATCTAAATAAAAGTTGTAGATCTCGAAAAGTTATGAAACTTTGTAGTTGACAACTTTTTCGTTTGAAATCATCTTGGTGACGAAAAATACATTTGAATTGTCAAATTTAAAATTCAAATTTTGTAAACGACCTCGGATAGAGAAACTTCCAACATAAAATTTGTAGATCTTGAAAAGTTATGCAACTTTGTAGTTGATAACCTTTTCATTTAACTTCATTTAGAGCCTCAAACAGTCAATTTTTTATTGGTTTCGTAACAATATATGACGAACCTAATTCAACTAAGACACAAATGACTGATGGGTGGAGTGGTTAGAGGAGTTCATACGCAAAAGAGAGGTCACGGGTTCAAACCCCTCCGGCTGCATAGCGCGTGAATTATGCGCGAAAAATACCGCAACTAGGTCTCTTCCCATATTTTATTTTTTATTTTGCTATTTTTAAAACATGATTTTTGGAAAATTATTTTTACTGGTGGTTTTTAAGTGAACCGTCAGTACAAATCGATTTGTACTGACAGTTCACAAGCAACCGCCAATAAAAATCGTTGATTTTTACTGGGTCTTAGCACTGGCGGTTCACAAAAACACCAGTAAAAATACGTTTACAACCGTCAGTGCTGAGCTCCTGGGTACCAGTGGCAGCATCTCCACGTGGAACATGTCGGTGTCGTTCTCGAGCGTATGGCGAGGTATATGTTAGACCTATACTATACATGTGCATATACTGTGGTAACTAGTTCATGCATGTGGTCATGCCTGATTAACCCCAGCGCCTTAGACAGTTCATGCATGCATGTGGTCGATCGAACCCCTGCAGCCATCGAAATGTTCATGCAGGTATGCCGGGCAGCCCAGGCATCCGCCGCCGCCGTGTATGGTTATGCTTCCGACATACAAATAAGAAAAAGCTAATAAATACTGTTATATATATATATATATATATATATATATATATATATATATATATATATATATATACACACACAAAGGTATACTAGTGCGTGCGTGCGTATATGCATATATGGGGTGCGTTTATATCCGCGTTTCCGCATAGCCAGCGCGTAGGTAACTAAACATAGCCATAGTGTATTTAGCGTATATGCACGGTTCATTCATATACAAACAAGAGGCAAAAAAGGGAGCAGCCACGAGCACGCTATCTAGTTTTTAATATAAAAGTTTCTGTCCTGTAACAATACACCTGCATGCTACCAAATTTTTAATATAAAAGTTTATGTTCCGTAATAACACATGAGCACGCTATCTAATATGCATATTTTTTATCGCATGCCTACGTCTCCTTCCTCTAGTTTCATCAAACAAAAATTTCATATATTTATTAATAAATAGATAATGACTTCTTTCAGGCCGTGAGCGCTATCCAAATAAAAAATATCAGCATTCCGGTTTTTATCTCAATACCATGTTCGAGCACCAGTTATTATTCGTTTTTCTTTTCGCACACATCGCATTCTACATTTTAGGCATCAACCTATTCGGTCTACTTCATTTTGTTGTGCACACTTTTCGTCCGGTGAACATGTTCACGTCGATTTATAGCCATGTATTTATTTATTGTCCAGGACAAAATGGCGAGAAACTGAGTAGTACACTCAAAGCAGAGAAATAATTAATACCATTGGCAAAAAAAGAGAGAGAGAGATGTTGCTTATAGCCTCGAGTCAACGGCCGGCCTTTGCTCGCAGCACGACCCTATGCAGGCAAGCGCGCGTCGCGGTCGGCGAGCTGCAGCGAGCGCGCGCAGCGGCGGTGGCTGGCGAGGAGCACGCAAGCAGCTAAGCGCGGCGGAGGTGGACTGGGGGCAGCGCGCTGCTCCGGCCCGGGTTCGGACGAAGCGGCGAACGCCTCCGCCGGCGCGCTGCCGCGAGACCTCTTTGGGTACGGCCTCGCCGTCGGCGAGTCCTACGCGTGCGCACTCCGCCGCCCTAGCAGCTGCTGCGCCGGCGTCCAGGCTTGTTGCTCCTGCTTCGGCAACAGCAGACCGAGCTGCGCACCATGGACGCCAAGCTCCACAGCACAGAGTAGGGCTGCGACGTCCAGCGAGCTCCGTACCCACCGCAGCGAGCACGTGTGGCGACCTGAAGGGCATTTTTGGACGTTTTAACAGGTGGGACTGATGTGTTAGAACTCAAAAACGGTGAAAAACAGATGGAAGATGGACGGAATGACGTGTAGGGCAAAACCTCAAAGTATGATGGCACAGGAAAAAGTTTGAATTTTTTAGTGGCACACAGAAAGTGTCAACTTTTTTAATGGCATACAGAGAAAGGGCTCGTCGCACGACGCCGGTCGGTCAGGACTCCAATGAGGAGTTAGGATTCAGGAAACCCCAGGCCTAGTCACGTCTCCAGGCGTTTGCGCCGAAAGCATCATGCAAGGGCCGGCGGGCTTCCACGATCCAAAACTAAACAAAAAAGTCACTCACACACCTGCTACACACGTCTATTGATGGTCCTTAACAATCTATTTTATACTGTCAACAGTGCCTAATTTGGTCATAAAAATGATACGAACCATAATCATAGATTTTTATTTCTAACTATTTCCACAAGTTGTGATGGCTATGTGAGTGTAGGTGCAAAGTAAATACAAAACGGTGATATATAAGGAGAAAAGGCTTCATCCATACTTCTTATGACTACACCAAGTCAAGGGGATGAAATGGAGTTTTGGTTCACCAAAATCGGAGGTCGGACGATAAGGTTACACTTTCCGGAGATTAGAAAACGGGCCGCAGGAGCAGTCCCGGGTAAAATGAGTACTCAGGATACATCCGAACTCGGAATTATGCAAATGACCAGGCGTTGGAAAGCTAACTAAGAGACCTACACACTCACCAAAGATGAGCCAATTTGGCTCAAGTTGCAGGGTGCCCTCCCTGTCCTTGCCACGTTCGACGTCAGCAATCCGTGGGAGATGCCAAATCAAGTTTGTCCTCCGTCGATCCAAAGTCGGTGCAAGATCTAAGGTCCGGTGGCCTTGTCAAGTGGGGCTACCGACCCTTCACAGTGGATTCGGTATCCAAACCGACCAGGACCAACTTCTACCGACCTCCAGGAGTGCATCTGAGGCGTTAACTCAAAACAAGGGGGCGGCCGCCCTACATCACACGGCGCCCGCTGCCCTACACAAGCTGGTTCACTTCCCCATGTGACATAATTACCCTCACCGTTGATCCCATGATGGTTGGAGGTCGGTTGGATCCAACGAAGGCCGATGGACATCACGTGGATCGATGACGTGGCGATGGAGTAGTCCCTACTCCACCTCTCACTATAAATAGGGCCCTCTACCTCATTTGTAAGAGAACAACCACTAGATACACACTCTCCACATGAGAGTCATACCCTTAGAGCTCTCCTAGTGCAGAGTAGACGAGAGGGAGAAAGTGAGGAGAAGCTGGAGGAGGAGCTGGGCCTGTCGGCGACCTCTCCATTTGTAGCTCAGAGGATGAAGCTCTTCTTCGAGTAAAGTCTTCTTTAGTGTGGTAACTTTATTCTTTCGCATTATTTAAGTATTTCTATATTGATTCACTATTGTTCACCGTCTGGTTAGGGTGCTCTAGTTAGTGATATCCGATTAGAGTAGTAAGTTTATAGATTAAACGAGGTGCTTAGGCTATATCTTACCTGTGAATACGACTAGACCCACGGATAGTAGTGGTAGATTTTAGGTGGTGACAGCTCTAAGATCCTCTGGATCCCACCACGTTCGGCCTGGTTTTATCAGCGTAGGGCTTTTAGAGTGTGAGTGACCCCAATAATTTGGGAACGAGCATTGTCCCGTAGTGGCAATTAAAGTCTTCCTTAGTATTGACTTAGATAAAGAAACCACACTGATTCTCTCTACTCTGTTTATCACCTATCTTTGGATATACTTAGTTCTTGACTAGTCTACTTCACGTTCTCTGTGAAAATTCGATACCTAGGAATACTCCTTGGTGAAAATTACCTTGACATCCGTTCGCTTTCAGATTTCTCTGGGTGCTATATCCAGTGTCAACAAGTTTTCTGGCGCTGTTGCCGGGGATATCTTTAACCTTGGTGATTGCGTTAGAATTTGTCAACAAGTTTTCTGGCACCGTTGCCTGGGATATCTCTAGCCTTGGTGATTGCGTTAGAAATTGTCAACAAGTTTTCTGGCACCGTTGCCGAGAGGGTAGCTATTCTAGTTTAGATCCCAGTCAACCAAGTATCTTTTACTGTGTTCTCAAAAAAGAAAAAAAATATCTTTTACCCATTACCTACTGTAATACCTCTGGCATTACTATTAATTAATCTGTCATGTCATCATATTTAAATTACTTGCATGCATCTGATTATGCTTAGGGCTCATAGAGTGGTTTGATTATGTTTGGACATGATTGTGCAATTAAATTTATGTTTGGAAATCAAAAATAAAATTAAAAAGGAAAATCAACTCAAGCCCTAATTTGGCCCAAAAACCTAATTCAAAATCTATAAGGAATTTGATGAAAGTGTCTTAATAAAAGTTGTAGATCTATTAAAATAGAACAACTTTTTTTTGAAGATTTTGAAGTTATACAGTGGAAATTTGAATTAAACTCAAAACAGTCACTTAAAATTCAAATTTGAAACATCATTTCAAAAATTACAGCAAATCTGATCAAACTCCTTTAATGAAAGTTGTAGAGCTCAACAATTAGAACAACTTCTATTTTTACAGATTTTCAAGTTATTAAGAAGAATTAAGAGAATTTTATTAAATTGCAAAATGAAATTCAAACTCCAATTTACCCCCTTTTCAATAAATTCAAATCTGAGTTGAATTTGAATATGGTTCAAAAAGAAAAAATACTCTACATGAAATTTTCCACAACTTTTGTATTTGTCATTTTCACAGATTTGAACTGATAGGGCATCATTTGGATTGAATAGAGTTTGACCTAATTGGCACTAGCTACAGTACAGGGGACCCTACACCCTGCCTGTGCACGCGCGCGTGCGCCGCGATGCCTGCCGGCGTCGTCCGGCCGGCCAGCGCGCTGTCGCCGCCGCACCAGTGCCGCTCCGGGGCCTCGGCCAGCCGTTCGACCTTATCCCCTCCTCCCTGGCCTGTTTAAAGGCGTCGACCCCTCACCGTTTCTCCTCTCGCTCTCCCGGTTCGCCGTCGACCACCTCACGGTCGAGCTCAAATTAGCCATCACCGATCCACCTTTGCCCAAATTCGAGCTGCTGCAAGACCCACCGCTCACTTGCGACTCGATTTCGCCTATTCTCCTAAGCTGTAGTGTCGAGGGTGTACGGGAACGATGTCGTCTACCTCGCGGGCGGTCAGAGCGCCGCCGCATGCCTCGTCGATGTTGCCAGCCGCCTCAGGTGAGCTCTGGTCCCTATCTTTCTGTGTTTTGGCTTCCGTGTGGCCTAGGGGTACTCACGCACTAGTTGGTGTGTCTTTTGGTGCCCAAGAGTCGCCGGAACAGTACCTCGCCGTCGAGGCCGAGCCACCGAATCCACCATCATCATCATGCTCGTCGCTCCATTCCTTTTCAGTAGCAATCAGCTATAGGTCTAGGACCGTGGTAAGCCCCTGGTCCTCCCCGACCCTTTTTCCTTAACGCTACCGCTCCACCGCGACCGGAACAACGTCGCCGCACCGTCGCATCCGCCATGGGCGAGTGCAAGCTTGTCAGAGGCGCTTAGGGTTCGGGCTAGGTGTACTAGGGTGTTCGCTAGGTCCTAGGGTACCTGCTGGCACATGTGGTTTTGTTGCTAGGGTCGCCGACGGCGAGATCCGCGGCGGGCGTCGCGTGTGCGCGCGCGAGGGTGCTCGGCGGGAGGTTAGGTGAGGAGCTGACATGCGGGGTCCGTATGTCAGCGCCTTTGTGAGCCAGCAACGCGTGCGAGCTGGCGCTGGCGCGTGCGTGGGCCGCACTGGGCCGGTACGAGCCTGCTGGGCCGCCTCGGGTGGAATCGTTTTTCATTTTCCCGGGGTAATTTCTAAGGGCTTTTCCATTTTTATTTAAAATAAATAGTACTGCAATTTGTTATTTTTTTAGCTTAATTTACTACTCTGAAAATTATGAAAATATTTGTGGATGCTCTCTGTGATGTGTAGTATTTAACAAAAATATGAAATGTAGGATTTGAGTATTTTCTGTATGAACTATAAATCTGTGTTTTAATTAATAAATGCAACTTTGTGTGATTTTAATTAATTCTCTGTAACTCTAAAAATCTAAAAATTTATTTTGGTACTGTTTAGAGTCAAAAGCTATCTGTTGGTAAGGTTTGGCATCAAATGAAAATAGTTTAATCATTTATTAATTAAATGCTTGAATAGTTGACTAACAAAATAATTAGGAAACAATAATCAATTAGGGTTGGTGTGAATTTTGGATTGATTGTGGTTTTAGGTCAAACACCCTTATGACCTAGGAAAAATTTTTAGAAATAATTACTTTGAATAGGTTGTGGATGGTAGTAGTGTTTGAAGGTTGTTTTATTCATTATTTCATGTACCCGTTTTATTGCATCGCATTCATGCATTCATCACTGCATGCGTGTAGTGACCGAGAATCAGGAGGTGAAAACTGAAGTGACTGCTGAGGAGACTGCTACTAAATTTGTGCAAGGCTTTGACATCTGTGGCACCGACCCGGACCCTACTCTTTTTGCAATCCAAGGCAAGCCCCGGTGCATTAGCCCCTCCTTATTATTTATAAATGTTTATCACTTGAGTTAATTTATTGCATTAGGTTGATAGGAGTTAATTGATAACCCATTGATGCATTACCTTTCCTTGACCACTTATTATACCCTGAGAACCTGATTTGTTAAAGGATTGAAAAATGCCTAGTCATGCTTAAATATTAGCTTTGCAAAAATGCTATTTTAAACTATGATGATATGCAAAGAATGAATCATTGAAAGGGAAGGGTATTGTCTTCGTCGTTGGCAGTGTACTTGGCCAGTCCATTGTCAACAACAGGGATGGGTTTTCCGGGTGGTGGTCATATGTTTGGGTTAGAGTCTCAACTTATCGTCGCCAGCGGAAAAGGGATGTGAAAACCGGGTGGTCACCGGTGTATTTGGGTTAGAGTACCAATGCATGGTTTCCAACGGAAAGTATTAGGGATCGTTCGTTGTCGGCCTGCTGTGATCGAGACTTTACAACTAGCCACATACTCCGAGAAGCCCTATCTCCGGTGGCTCTATTGTTTGAACCGACAACCACGCAATGGGAGTGGAGAGATGGCGAGAGTAGCGTGTACCCTCGTGGCCGGCGTGCCTGGAGACGAGAGGAGTACTGTGCTCTCGGGTGGTGCAGGACCGGTTCAGGGATAGAAAAGCCGTGGTAGACGGGGTTCGCATATGCAAGCTTAGGTGCTACATATGAAGTGTGGATAGGGATCCCCAGCTGGGTACTAATCGATTCGAATCGTCGTTGCTCCTCGGTTATGGAGACTTGATCCTCACACCTGCATCGAAAAGTGGTTCGGAAGTAGAATGTTTTTGAGAATGGATAAGTAATCGGAATTGAAGGATATATGTGAAAGAATTGAGAACTATTGACGTTGATTACAATAATATTGAGTAAAATATTGAAAGCAGGATTAGTAATGCTTTTCCGCAAAATACTTTGACTCTTGCTAAAGCCTTACCTTGACTCCCCCTCAGCCTGCATTCCTGAGTCTCATTCCTTTTTCTTAGTCGGGTAAGTCTTGCGGAGTACCCCAGTACTCAGGGTTTGTTAACCCCTGTTGCAGGAAGTCAGCAGTCGGAGGTCTGTCTCGCTCCCTGCTGTGTGACCATCGTCCAGGAGGGTAGTGAGGAAGAGTGAAGTTGAACCCATGGGCAGGGTCTATTGCTACTACTTTAAATTATGGTTTGTAATAACTTCACTTGAATTCTATTTGGACAACCGGTTTGTAATCTAAGTACTATTTAATCTTCCGCACTTTCACTCTGATGTAATTTATTATGAAATGTTGTCATTCTGTAATGGCTTCGGAATGGGATCCTGTTGCAGAAACAGGTGCTGGTGTAGCCCGGCAGAGCCTTCTAGATCATCAGGGACACGGGCCCGGCTGTCAAAGATCATTAGTGACAATGACAGGTGCCTGTGGGCCATGTGATTTATGCGGTTCTATTACACCTACCATACCATGTGTCCTACTACTATCCTTCAATTCGCCGCTCCAAAGAGCACTAGATTGGAGCCGCCTCCATCATCAAAATCCATCCTTGCTAGTGGGTATGAAATTAGTACCTCTTTCATAACTAAAGTTCAGGAACAATCTTTTTCTGGGGAGAAAGATGAGAACCCATATACTCATCTTCGGGAGTTCAAGCAACTGTGTTCATGCCTTCACATTTCTGGTATATCACATGAAACCCTTAAGTGGAAGCTATTTCCGTTCTCTTTGACGGGAGTAGCCAAACTGTGGTATACTCGAACCGTAGAGAGTGTAAATGGAGAGTGGGAAGTTCTCTAATCCAAGTTTTGTTTGACCTTCTTTCCTATCTCCCGAGTGATTGATCTTAGAAAAGAAGTCATAACGTTCAAGCAAAAAGATAAGGAATATTTAGGTGCTGCATGGGCCCGCTTGATAGACCTTTCCACATCTGGCCCTGATCTTGCTATACCTGATCCTGTACTTTTGCAACACTTCTATATAGGCCTTAGTAAGAAATCTACACAATTCCTTGATATTGCTTCTGACGGAACCTTCTTACGCCTTTCCGGTATTGAGGGAAGAGCTATCCTTGATAGGATCCTAGAAAACTGTCCCAACATCGATATGCACGATGACTCTCCTAAAGAAAAGGACATTCCAACCCCTGTGACGGAAAAAGATGTTTTGATAGCTAAATCTTTATCAATTCCATCATCCATACCTTTAGTTGTCACCCCAATTCCTGAACCTTTCATTGAGACACCAAAGGAGGAAGAAATTCTTCCTTTGGAGTTTCCGTCAAAACTCGAGGACAATCTCTCTTTTGATGATGAAGACACCTTCAATCACCCCATCCAAAAAGGATCTCAAGCACCCTTCACCCCAAATCGTTATCTTCCCTATTCATATGAAGATTTGGTTGTGCAGGAATCCCAAAAACCAATATCATCGACCACCTCTAATATAGGTCCCCCATATAACCATCCTTGCTTCTTTATTAATAATTTGAACCAAGGAGGCAATCCAAACCTTTTGGTTGACATTGAAGGGAAGCAGAAATCATTGGAGGTAGGGAACCCCATTCTACTAGAGGATGAGGATGAAGATCCAACCTTAGAATATCCTATCCTAGAGGTGACGGACAATTATGTCCTCGAGGGATCAACATTGGAATTTACAACTAAAGATCAGGTGGATGAGCATGAAAGATATATTTCAAGGGAGCCACCTGATCCATGCTTGCTTGAGAAATCTTCAGAGTCATTATATTGTCTCCTAGCACATATGAGCGTTGCAACCCTCTTATGTTTCTTCTTAATGAAACCTATAAAAGAATGGTTGTGGATGCTTTTGTCTATCATAAGTATTCCAAGGGTCATAATTCAACTCCAAGGGTCGAGCTTATGACTTTAAACAAAGCACTACCAGGAGATAACCCGTTTATTTATTGCTCCTCATAGTTTGCTTAGCTTTAATCATCATGTTTCCATTTTCAATTTGTATCTTTAGTTGATAGGTTGTATGTTTACATTTCAATAAAAAGTGCTTATAGAAGCACTATGCATTTAGAATAGGTTTATTTCAAAAAAAAAGAGTTTGCATCTTAAATAAATAAAGAATCGAAAGAGGTTTATCCACAAGAAGACGTCCAACTCCGTGGAAAGGGCAAGTGTGGGGGAATACCTCCCCCACTTAGGTATGAAATTATCACATCACTCTTTACTATATGCATCCATTCCTGTCTATTTTGCATTAAATTGAAATTACACTGTATAGACAAGATTTGGTAATTTTGAGAGCACATGTAAAAAAAATTTCATGCAAAAAAAAGTGATGTTCATCTTGCCTTTTATACATATCCTAAGATGGTGCTTTAAGTTTGCTGGAAATAATGAATAATTGCTCTGCGTAACAAGCCTATGCTCTTGTAAAAATAGAGGTAGTAGATAAACAACGATTTTGTGATATGGGAACAAGAGCATCTTGTGGACTCTTATCATTCGGGTATGCTTGTCACTAATCCTGCAGGATGAAAAAAACGAAGAAGAACAATGAAGGATCAAAATAACAAAGTGGCAATAATCTGAGCAAGACATCATTCAACAATGGAGAACATTTTGAAGGATGTCTTAACATCCATACTAGGTTTTTGATGTCAAGCGACATAAAAGTCCTAGTGTGGGGGAGGTTGCATCATCCTCTCCGCTACTTTTGAAGACTTCACCACTATGGCACGCTGGTTTGCACTCCCTCTACTCACTCTTGCTTTATATTTATAATGTTTGAGGTGTTCAAAGCTTTACATGTTAAAGATCAAACTTAAAAAAAAGAGAGAGATAGAACCTTGCCAACTTATGAACATGACTTTAAAAGATTGGCTGGCATAAACTTTATTCCTAGTTCATATACTTGCTACTTGTGGACATAACTATATTAAGAAAAACATGTCAACTAAGTTGTTGTGAAGTGAGATATAGTAGACTAAAAGAATCCTATCTTACCATGAAAGCTCTTGAAAGTTTTTCTTTCATAAAACATCAAATCAATTAAGCCTTATTTCTCCTCAATGGTGTTAATTCCTACCAAAGCCAAATATCATGCTACATGATAAAAACTTTCCACTTATGCTACTTGTTTTTGTATTGAGTTTTGTCAAACTTTATTGACTTGTGTTGAGAATTTTATCATACACTTAAGATCAAGGTCACATACACTTCACCAAATATATGCTATGCTTCTACATTAGAAGTAAGCAAAAACATGCCTTTTTCGTGTCCACCATATAAATACTCTACATTTGTTAGCATGATCTTTCTCCATCATTCTTTAAGAGAGGCATTGTCTAGTATTGAAAAAAAAAGAGAAAAAGTATTGGAAAAAAGAGAGGACAAAATGTCCCATGAAAAAAAATTGTGAGGACACAATTTCGGTCCTTAGCAAAAAAAAACCCTAGCCATGCTCTCAGATAGAGGATGGAGAAGGAATCATTGCTATGGAGTAATGACTATCTGTTGGCGGTCCTTAAAGCTTATTTCTTACCGCTAATATGTTACTAAAATAAATAGTAGGTAGGGCTTTAAACTAACATTTCCACAAGTTTTGGTGTGTACTTGACTTGCAGGTGTGACATGTGGAAATGCAAAAAAACCATAAAGAAAGCGCACATCTTGGAAACGTATTCAGAGAAGGCGCAATCCAAGAAAATAAGAAAGCCCACCTCAAACACAAAACTGGATCCATCCGTAACCGCGGGGGAGGCCCAGGCCCAGGGAGCAACCGACCACCCGAAGGCGGTGGCCAGATGGCGCTCCCCAGGGACCGGCCGCCCCCCTGGTGGGGCCTCCCGGGCCTATCCTCCTCAGGCGGTGCTCATGGCGGTTTGGCAAAGGCGGTTTCACCTCCTTCCATACTTAGAACGCCCAAACCGCCCTAGTTGGACTATAAAAGAGAGGGAGAGCTCCCCTCCAACACACCATCATTTGGAGCCATTTACCACACCTCTCACTTGTATTCTTTAGATTAGTTTTAGTATTAGAGCAAGGCAAGAGCTAGAAAGAAGAGTTTGTATCCTTGGGAGAAGAAGTAACACCTCGGTATGAATACAATGCAGTTCTCTTCCAAGTTCAAGTTCTTATCTTATTTATATAGCAATGCATATGAACTAGAGTATAGTCTTGGACATGTTATGATCATGATATATAAACTAGCTATAGTTTATGTGTTATGCTCTCGATATGTTCATCGTTGTTCTTCATCGTTCATCGACTTAGTATGAATAGAGGAAGAACTAGGGATGAGGTGACGGTTCGTTGTGCCTTCTCGGTTGCTCTTAGCCTAGCCTGTCACTCCGAAGGGGTGGGCTCCTAGGGGCTAGGAGTTGTTTCCAAGTACGCGAGCATGGTGCTCGGGTATGCGGAGATCGGTGAATATGCCAGTATCCCACGGGCAGAGGGGTAGGTGGGCAGGTGGTGACAACCCTGTCCATTCCTAGCACTCCCCCACGTTCGGATATTGGGTAGGAGTTCGTAAAGTCTCTATCGGCTGGCAGACCAGCTGCGGGGATATCCCTGTCATCCCAGACCTAGTCACTGATACTAGACATGCTAGTTAGATGTTTACTAACAGTTCTTTGCATAGTTATATATGACCAATGCCTGCTCAATTAGATATATTCTTTTATTCTTTATTTCTCTTTTATCCTTGAGGTTGCCTCAGATGTGTGTCCACTATCTTGAACTATGATTTACCCCTGCCTATGTAATGTCTACCTATGCATTCAATAAGTGATCATGTTTATGCCAAAGCTAGATGCATTCGTCATGCCCTTCTACGGGAAATTATAAATACGACACCCCTGAATACTCACGGGTTGAAATGCTACAATGATAATTCCGTGCGCTTGCGGATTTATCTATACTGAGCTATCATGATGGCATACCTAAGTACCATTACTTAAGGATTGTAATTCTTGTGCACCCCACGGCGCCGTGTCACAGTTTTGCATATCGTAAGTAATGACGGTTAGGACGGCCAATCCGGCACTTCTAACTGCTATTACCAGACTGCATTACCTAGGCCGGCGCCATTAAGGGCCAAGGGTTACCTTTCTGAAGTAGTGGTGGTTGGGAATGTCAACTTACGTTTCTAGTATTATTATTAAGGACGGACTTATAGTCTATCTTTAGTAGTAATGCTAAGAAACGCCAACACCATCATTCCACATTCACACACATGCACACCTTGATCTGAGTGTATGACATTTTTCTCCATAGATCCATTGTTTGACTTAGCAATATATGCATTTCAAGTGTGCTTTACTTTTTATCATACCTAAAACTCCACATAAGCCTGTTAGCAGTAGAAAAAAAGGAAACAAACAAGAAAGATGCCTTGGCGAGGATATATATTTACCAATGAGTGATCTAAGAGTCCCATTTGAGGAGAAGTATGAGCTATGCTTTTAGTTTCAAAATCATCATAAAAACTCCAAGTGTACTTCATCAGGATAGTGATGACTTGATGTCATGCTATTCCACATTTCAACCACTCAAGGCGACATGGTAGCCACTTTAAAATCCCCAGGTATGAGTATAACTTGGAATATCTTTTATGCTAGCATCCTATCTTATAAGTCTTGCTCTACACAAAAGTTTCATTTGAATCTTTATCTTTCTGCGTTGCTCGGGACGAGCAAAGGTTTAGTGTGGGGGAGTTTGTTGATGGTCCTTAACACCCCATTTTATGCTGTCAATAGTGCCTAATTTGGTCATAAAAAAGATACAAACCATAATCATAGGTTTTTATTTCTAACCATTTCCACAAGTTGAGATGGCTATGTGAGTGTAGGTGCAAAGTAAGTACAAAATAGTGATATAAGGAGAAAAGGCTTCATCCATGCTTCTTGTGACTACACCAAGTCAAGATGTTTGAAATGGAGTTTTGGTTCACCCAAATCGGAGGTCGGACGATAAGGTTACGCTTTCCGGAGATTGGAGAACGGGCCGCAGGAGCAGTCCCGGGTAAAATGAGCACACAGGATGCATCCGGGCCCGGAATCAGGCAAATGACCAGACGTTGGAAAGCTAAGTGAGAGACCTACACACTCACCAAAGATGAGCCAATTTGACCCAAGTTGCAGGGCGCCCGCCCTGTCCCTGCCACGTTCCACGTCAGCAATCCGTGGAAGATGCCAAATCAAGTTTGTCCTCCGTCGATCCAAGGTCGGTGCAAGATCTACGGTCCAGTGGCCCTATCAAGTGGGGCTACCAACCCTCCACAGTAGATTCAATGTCTAAACCGACCAGGACCAACTTCTACCGACCTCCAGGAGTGCATCTAGGGCGTTAACTCAAAACAAGGGGGCGGCCGCCCTACATCACACGGCGCCCGCCGCCCTACTCAAGATGCTTCATTTCCCCATGTGACACAATTACCCCCACCATTGATCCCATGGCGGTTGGAGGTCGGTTTGATCCAACGAATGCCGATGGACATCACATGGATCAATGATGTGGCGATGGAGTAGCCCCTACTCCACCTCTGACTATAAATAGGACCCTCTACCTCATTTGTAAGAGAACAACCACTAGATACAGACTCTCCACATGAGAGTCATAGCCTTACAGCTCTCCAAGTGAGGAGTAGACGAGAGGAAGAAACCGGAGGAGGAGCTGGGCCTGTCGGCGACCTCTCCACTTTTAGCTTAGAGGATGAAGCTCTTCTTCGAGTAAAGTCTACTTCAGTGTGGTAACTTTATTCTTTTGCATTACTCAAGTATTTCTTTATTGATTCACTATTGTTCACCGTCTGGTTAGGGTGCTCTAGTTAGTGATATCCGATTAGAGTAGTAAGTTTATAGATTAAGCGAGTTGCTTAGGCTATATCTTACCTGTGAATGCGGCTAGGCCTACGGATAGTAGTGGCAGGTCTTAGGTGGTGACAGCCCTAAGATCCTTTGGATTCCACCATGTTCGGCCTGGTTTTATCAGCGTAGGGCTTTTAGCGTGTGAGTGACCACAATAATTTGGGAACGAGCATTGTGCCGTAGTGGCAATTAAAGTCTTCCTTAGTATCGTCTTAGATAAAGAAACCACACTGATCCTCTCTACCCTGTTTATCACCTATCTTTGGATATACTTAGTTCTTAACTAGTCTACTTCACGTTCCCTGTGGAAATTCGATACCTAGGAATATTCCTTGGTGAAAACTACCTTGACATCCGTTCGCTTGCGGATTTCTCTGGGTGCTATATTCAGTGTCAATAAGTTTTCTGGCGCCGTTGCTAGGGATATCTTTAGCCTTGGTGATTGCGTTAGGATTTGTCAACAAGTTTTCAAGCACCGTTGCCAGGGATACCTCTAGTCTTGGTGATTGCGTTAGGAATTGTCAACAATGTCCCCGGTGTCTCAGCGTCGGCGGGAATCGCCGTCATGGATTGCTGCTACAACAGCACTCAAACCGCCGAATTCTCACATGTTTTACTTGTACACACGTTAATTTGCTTGCAAGACGACAACGCATTCTTTATTCATTAGCCAAAAAAAGAAATTGTATGCCACACATGTCTCCTTTATTTATTTGTCATATAGTAGCCAGTAACGAAAGATTGGTTTGGTTCTATAGCAATATTTGCATTATGAAGTGCTACTAAAGTGTGACATGTTTTCTAGAGGCTTGTTTGTTAGTTACCCAAACTTTAGTCTTTTTGCATCCAAATATAGGTCGATTAATACTTAGACTAAACTTTTGTTCAGCTTTGACTAGTTGTTATAGTTCACTAGTTAGGAAATGTGAGATAAACTCATCTAAAAGCTAATGCAAAACATGAAAAGATGTAAATAACCTCTCACCTACCTCTTTCTCTCTGATATCTCTACCATACACAAATGGTGTCATATTCTATCAAAACATGACTTATCCAAAGTTTGTCATCCAAACACCACTCAACTAGGATTTAGTTCTAGCTAATCCAAACAAACCCAGATCTGGCTAACATTGGTTATCCAACAAAACTCAGGTACATATCTCTTTGTACTGTTGTTGTTTGATACCTCGTTAGGTTCATTTGTAACCTTTTTCTCTAACCTATGGGTTGCCAAAGACACAAAAAATGGCAAATTTTAGCAAGATTTGCTAAAAAACAAATCTTTGGTACGAACCAAATAGCCTCATAACCTCAAAATAATAAATATAACATTTAAAGTGCATTGTTGTTCCCACAAATGACTACACTAGAGACCACATAAATTAAACATTCATGGTAGAATTGCTAACAGTATACTTCAGAAAAAGATATCAATGTATTTTCCAATTACTCCTTTAGTTTTGGTCTATCTAAATAAACATGTTAACATGATTCCTGAGAAATATTTTCTAGAAGGTAAATGGTGGCCGATGCTTTCCTTGAGAACTTACATCTACATAAATTTTATTGAGAAACTAAGCTATCAAATGAATTTAGCACCCTTGATAACAGAGTAAAAGACACAATCTCATTGAATTCTGGCTAATATGCCACTGTTTAGGTGTTTACACCACCTTAGTCAAATTTGGAGTTATTAACACATTCCACTAATGCATTACAATTTTGCTTCAAACAAGAAAGGCGCATAACTTTCTGTGGAACTACTGACAATGCCCTGCTTTCACTTTTTCATGAATTTGTGGAGCAATTTTGTTGCAAATTTGTTTGGTTTGCTATTAAAAGGATGCATGAGCAGGCAACATAAAAGTCTTACAATATCTCCAATGTTCTGAAAACACTCGTTAATAAATGAGTATTCGAAATGGCTATCATCAATGTTTTAAATAGCCGGCTAAGGTATTTAGCTATCTATGTCTCAAAACAGACTATATCCGGCTATAGCAGTAGTTAAGTCCTTAACTATCACCACTCCAGATGACTTTTCTCCCGTCGGCCGAGAGCTCTCCCGGCCGCTGTGCATCCTCCGTGAGCAGCGCATAATCTTCCCCCACGTTCCAACTAGACCGTCCGGAGAGGTCTCTGCCGCCGGTGCATGCCATCAGGGAGAGTTTTTTTTGGTCCTTTCGCGCACAGAAACAGCCTAGCTGCACTCTGACCCAATAAAAAGAGGCGCGCGAGGGGAAGTGGAGCGAATTATTTCACTGCCGCGCCCGCGGCCTTATCCTTCCAAGTTCCAACACCTCAGCCCCCAAAATCTCTCAACCCTACCCTGCCTCCAACTCCCGTCCGCGCATCCAACCTGCGAGGGCCTGCCGTGGCGTCGCCGGCACTAGGGCCGCTCGCCGCGACCTCCCCGCCAGCCACCTCTGCCTCCCACTACGACCCGTCCGCTAGCCACCACCGCCTCCCACTCTTGCGCCGCCGCCACCATGAATCCGCCGCCCATCGTGGCTCTGCCAACAACCAACAGCCCGACCCGCCGCCCTGAGCGAGCACGTTGTCATCACAATCGGCTACGACGCCACCGGCCATCCCCCAACAACAACCATTAGCGGTGCTGGACGTCGACCGGAAGGGCAGCAACCCCCTCCGCCGTGGTACAGTGCTCAATTTTTTCTTGATTTATTTCTCATCTTCAGATCCCCAATCAATCTTGCACCTTGTATTTTTCTCTTTGCCCATGTTAATTGATGCGCATCTGACTTGGTTTTGCCCGCCATGGAATTTCAAATGCAGTGGGGGCTTCTTTTTTGTTGCAGCACCGGACAAGCCAGAGCAACTAGCCTCTGGACCACCAACTCTGGCGCACATTTGGAGGAACAATTGGGCTGTCACTGATAGACAGCAAGGTCAGACCATGGCTACCATGTAGCATATATGTTCTTGATCTGCGCCAGACTTGTTGTGGTTAATTGACTGCTCTCTGGTGGCTAGCTGTAGTGATCCCAGCACCAATATTACACTACTGAACCTTGGTTGTAGTAGTGACCTGGGAATTTTGCTTCCAATTCTTTCAAAGCTTGCATCTACATATGCTTTTGATTGATTTCTGGTGTTTAATTTTGCTGCTATATATGCATAGATTGTTTCACCTGTCATATAAATGTTTCAATGAATTTTGTTGCTCTATTTTGCACAAATTTAGACATGACAGAAATTTGTAGTTACTAATTTTGCTAGCTGCTTTATTTTGCATTGCGATTCACTGGTAATGGAGAGGCATGGAAGAAATTCGATGCTGATTATGCAGACTTTGAACAAGATGTTACTCATGTTAGGGATGTAAGGCTTGGTTTTGTAACTGATGGATTTCCACGGCTCAAATTAAACAACAACATTAGAGTCAATGCTGCTGTTAAACTTGTTCAAACAGGTCTGGGGATTGAGCCTTAGAATGTTGGATAATTTAGTTTCCTTATTGTTGACGGTAGTTATGCCATGTTTTTACCCCATTAAAACCGTCAACAAGACATTCTTTCTGGAAGGAAACCACAAAACACATAGTGACTTAGTAACAAATAACTTGGTTCCACATGTACTTGTCATTATTTGGTTGCAGCCACTCAGAACAGGTACTTTTTAGTGTCTGGAAGCTCCATATGAAGGTTAGGCAACCAACCAAGTATGGCCAAATGACAAACCAACTTTACAATCATTAATATCATAGCATCTGGAGACAACGTGCAAAAGATGGGCACAATGATGGGGTTTGTTGACACCAGAAGTGGCAAACGGATATACCGCAAGCGTACGGTAGTCAATGTAGCCTTCACCGGGTTCCAGGTATCGTATTTTCTATAGGGAACGTGAAGTGTTCTAACTAGGTTTAAGACCGTCCAGTGATGAGACAAAAGATCTATGATAACTGGGTAGAGAGGTTCTTATGTAGCAAAGATATTTGGTCTTGGTATTCTAGGTATAAGAGGTTTACCACCTCCTCCCTTTACAAGAGGCGATAGACGAAACAGTAGGAGATAAAATTCCTACCCGAGGCGACTATGCAGTTGTATTGATGACTTACCATTTTAATAACTTGTCTTACACACGTGGTGGGATACTAAGACCAGACAAGGCTGTCACCACTTGCTGGCACCCACAAACAATCCGTGCGACAAGCGGCCTACACTAGTAAGATATAGCTTAGACACCACGTCTACACTACAGTTACTACTCTAACCTTCGCGAGAGATTAGGGCATTTCACTAAATAAAGCAATGTACAGGTAAAGCAAGTATATACTTAAAGTACCAGAACCAGAATATTAAATACTAGAAGGACTCAGATGTAAAACTTACTAGAAGCTTGCATCCGCTGAGGTACACCTTGGAGAAGACTCCCGATAGGCCCGGGGCTTCCTCTTGAAGACTTCCCTCACTCTCTCCCAACTAGCATAGCACTATAGCAGAGATAAAGCTACTACATAGTGGTTTCTCCTATGAATCATGCTCTAAAGTGAAGGCCTATGGGGGGTATTTATAGGGGGAGGTGGAGTAAAGGCTACTCCACTGCCATATCATCAATCCGCGTGACCTCCATCATGCACCGTTGGACCAAACCGCCATATAACCGCCTCAGGATTAAGGGTGGAGCTTTTCCATCACGTGTTCAACATAAGGAAGGCAGTGGAGGTTCAACCGACCTGGCTGGGCCCAAGGAGGGGGTCGGTTGACCCCCTATGGCAGGTGGGCCCAGCCAGGGTCTTCTAGAAGGTTTCCTATAACGGTGGAGTGAAGTTGAGCTTCGGGGCCCACCAAGTGGGGGTCGGCTGACCCCCTCTATGTTAGGTGGGACCATGGGTGAGTGTCCCCACATGTCATAGAGTCCATGCCCGATGTTGGTTATATTCTTGTCACGTCGGTTCCTTCGTTTTGGGCCCATGGATCCATGTGGCTTCATCTTTTATCATTGAGAGGAAACTCACTTGTAATCCAAGGGTGGCACTTGCTTGGGACTATGTTGGGAGGATCCTGGTGGTCTGGCAGTGTCTAGGAAGGTCCCATAAGGGGGTCGGCCGACCCCCCTTTGGTGGAACCAAAGGTCTATCTTCTGCAGGTGCCTTCTACATGCAATTCTAAGCACAATGGTGGTGCTGGCTTGCCCAAGGTGGGGTCGGCCGACCCCATCATTGTGACCATCTTTTGCACCTTGTCTCCAGATGCTATCATATTAATGATTATGAAGTTGGTTTGTCATTTGGCCATACTTGGTTGGTTGCCCAACCTTCATATGGAGCTTCTGGACATTGAAAAGTACCTGTTCTAAGTGCCTGCAACCAAATAATGACAAGTGCATGTGGAACCAAAATATTTATACCTAAGTCACTATGTGTTTGGTGGTTTCCTTCCAGAAAGAATGTCTTGTTGACAGTCTTGATGGGGTAAAAACATAGTATAACTATCGTCAACAAGATGCCCCACACTTAAGTCTTTGCTCGTCCTCGAGCAAATGTTAGAGAGAACAATACCATATGATTATGACATTTTCAAGCTATTAGCAAACACAAAGCTTTACTAAAGACATATCTCATACAAGTGGGTTATGTGGTACTGTCCGGCATATATCCTTCTGTTAACACCAAATTTTGGGCTGGGAGCCGATAGCCGATGCCAGAGGAAGATAGCTGATACTGGAGGAGGATAGCCGATCTCGGAAGCAGATTCCGTCCAGCAGAAGGAAGGAGAATAGCCGATTGCACGGTGAATCGGTTATCGGGCGAAGGTGACAGAAGGCGTGCAGCGTCGGTATTGGTGACGTCATCCAGAGTCTGCACCGCCAAGATGCGATCACGATCGGAGTCCGTTATGAAAGGGAAGATGTGACTCCAAGTTACCTTAGATATAGGATAGGTTGTTAGTTTTCTTATCTATTGATGAGTTGTAATTCGACTAGGACTCTATCTACGCTCAGGGTATAAATATAAGCCCTCAGCCATTGTAAAATATACAACAACATCAATACAACACAACTTTCGGCTCCGGCCAACAAACCCTAGAGTCAGTCGAGTCCGGCGAATTACTTCATCCAGGCTGGGTGTCATCCGGTGGACGCAGGCTTGCTTATAAGTATCGTCAACCCCCTGTTAAACTATGTCTTTTTAGCGTCATCCGGTGGACGTGGAAGCATGACGGACCAGGGTCCTTGCTAAGCTCTGTTTCTTTGGCGTCATCCGGTAGACGTGGGAAACATAGTGAGTCAAGGATGATTCACGCTGGTTTACCCGATCAATCTGTGTTAACCGTCATCCGGTGGACGAGATGCAGATTAGGACGGTTCTCACACGTGGATTAGTTATTGATTCATGTTTGTTTGCTTGATTAATCTATTAGTTAATGTCATCCGGTAGACAGGTGTAACACCCCTGGTGTTACTAAAGTAAAAATCGGACATGTCATCATATGCACTACACCGCATTCATAATTAAGTTCAATTTATTATGCATAGAAATTAAAACAAATTTAATTTCATAGGTTGTTTGTGCTTAAGTAATTTAGAGTGATTTAATTTTATCTTTTGATGGCTTGTTAATTGGGTGTATTAATTAATCACTGCTTAAACATACAATTTGGAATTAATTTAAAACCCTAAATCGGGCTAAAACCCTAGTTTCAAAACTATGTAGAATTGGGCCTTAGTCCCAAAAGCAAAGTTGTAGCTCTTATTTAGTGGACCAACTTTGGTATACAAAGTTTTTCAAGTTATTGTTTGGAAAGTCGAATTAAATTTGAATTTCTATCCTCAAATTTGAATTTAAAACCTTAATTTAAAAATTACTTGGAATCTGAAGTTAAGTCTTAAATAAAAGTTGTGAAGCTCACCAAGCTGAGCAACTTTGATGTTTACAGATTTTGAACTTCTTCAATAAATTTTTGAGATTTGAATTGAATTTAGAAAGGGCTATTTATCCCCTTTTAAATAACTTCAAAAATATTTGAAATTTGAAAATTCCCCAAATATTAAAGTCGTGTAGAATAGAATTCTGAACATTTCATATATTGGACATTTTTCAAGTTGTTACACGAATTTGGAAGTAATTTACAAATCAAGCTCAGGAAGAGGTAAAGTGCAATTTGTCCGTCCTCATCCAGAACAAGCCGTCGGCACACGCACCTGCCTTGTCACCATGCACCGCCTCCGCGCGTGCTGCCACGCAAAGGGCACCGTGGCACATTCGGGCATGGTCGTTAACAACGTCGAGGTTGGCGTGGCATCGATCAGGGACTCGTCTTTCATCTTTAAAACACGAACCCGAGCTCGTATCCTCTTTTTTTCCTCCTTTCATCGCCGCCGCCGAGCTCTAGTTTTCGGTGAAATTGGTCGTCGTCTTTGAGCTATCATCCAATTAAGCTAGCCAACGAAACCGTAATACCTTTGCGCACCGTTCGGACCCCTCCTTCGTGCTTGACATCGCCAGATGCACTCAGGCGCCGGTCTTCTTCTTCCGGACCGGCCGGAGCGCCGCCGGGCCCGGTTTCAGCACGGTCAGTCTGCCTTGGTGAGTTCTTTCCCTAGAGATTGCGCGTCCTAGGCTCACCATTTCCTCGTGATACTCATCGGCCGAGAGGTTTCGTTAATCGTGGCGCAGGGGAGCCGGAACGGGCTTTTTGTCACCGGAATGCGCCGCTACCGCGAGCTTCAACGTCGACAATCAGCTCTGTTGCATTCTTGCTCCAAAAAGACTTCATCAGAAGCCCATGGTGAGCACCCTTGACCTTCCCCTAACCCCATCCCAAACCCTACCGCGTCCTAGCGGCCGAAACACATCCGCGCCGGTGAGCTCTCACTGGCCGAGTCGCCATGAGCGGCACTGGGCTCGGTTCGAGCTCCTATCCATCTATCTGATCCTCTAGTTAGGTTTGCGAGATTTCGGGGAGGACGCCGGTGCGCTCTCCCTCGCCGGAGACACCACCGGCGGCGAGCCGAGCCGGCGAGGTGCCGCCGTCGCCACTGTGCCGCGTGCGTGCGCGGTGGGCACCAGAGAGAGAGGAGAACTGGAGGCCGAGCTGGGCCGCGCAGGACCCGTTTTGGCTGGCCCAGTTGCGTGGCCAAGTTCTTAAATGTGTTTTCAATTTCTGAATTTGTAAATAGTGTTGAGTTTTGTTTATTTTATATAAATATTTACAGAACAGTTAAAATCGTGAAACAATTTGTGTAGCCCTTCTGTAATGTGCTTGATTTAATAAAAATATGAAGTATGTTATTGAAGTATTTTTAGTGTGCAATAAAAATGCCCATTTTAATTAGAAAATGGGACTTCTATGCTTTTTGTAGGCTAAAATACTTATCCAAAAATTATGGAAATTGTTGTGTCACTGTTTTATGTTGTATACTATCTCCACAAAAATTTGGAAGAGATTTGGATAAAGTTTAATTGTTTTATAATTTATCCTTAATTAATTAAATGGTAAAAACAATATTAAGTGTTAATAGTTTAGGGTTTATTTCGGGTCTTCAAATCAGGGAACTGAGATTATAGTGAGCTGAGTCATGGGTCTGGGAGCCTTGCGACCCATTGTTGCCCTCTCGGCCACCTCCGGCCGCTTGCAGCCCTGGCCGAGCTTGGCCTGGCCGGCCGACGGCCATGGATTCACCACTCTGGCTTGGCCAGAGCGGGCTGGAGCCGGGTTGGACCGGGCCATTTATATTGGGAGTGCTAAGGGAGCCAATCTGGACCATGTTGGTCATTCGGGCCGGTCCAACAGTAGAGGCTGAGTAGTTAAATAAATTTACTTATTTTCTTTCTTAATATATGAAATGTATTGTGTCTTGTGGTTTTTGGATTGAGTAAAGACCAGGGATTGTTAACACTTTAAATGATCCTTGGCAACTTATTTAGTTGAATAATTTGTTATTGTTATGTGGTGGTTAATAATCGTTAATAAAATGATTAGGTGAGATAATAACCACCATGATAATAGAATATTAATAAGAACTTAATGACCCTTGTTACTAGTTGGTAATTACCTTAGGGTTTACCAAAACATAGTAACCCTTAAGTACAGGCTATCCTGACCTGTAATGTCATGAGGCTGTTTCTTTAGATGCAATTTCATGGGTAAAAACATCCAAATAGAACGACTTCTTTTGGAACCTTTCCGTACCCTAAGTCGTGCATAGAATTCCTTATAGGTACCCGTAAACCGCTAACCCAAGTTGTTAGACAACAAGCTAGTCTTGTTGGCTTGCAACTTTATCGCAAAGAAAAGTAGTATTGAACTTTCTTTGATGTAATTGTATGTTTCCATTATGCATCAAGTCATGCATTTCATCATGCATTCATCATATTTCGTGTAGTGAACGCGGGATATTAATATCTAAAGCAAGTCCCGAGTTGGTCTTCACTCCGTGGACGTGGAGTTTTCTCGGTGATAGACTTCAGGGTTGTATCTGCTCCAAGCAACAGGCAAGCCCCGGTGCATTAGCCCCTCCTTGTGTTTTATAAATCTTTATCACCTTGAGTTAAATTGCTGCATTAGGTTGATAGGAGTTGATTGTCACCTACTTGCTGCATGTACCTGCCTTGATATATTATCCTTGAAACCTGATTTAAAGGCAAATGTTTATAAAATGCTTAGCCATGCTTAATAGTTAAGCTTTTATGAAAAAAGATATTTTGTATGCTTGGGGTATACTACTATGAACTATTATAATTGTTTGACAGGGCAGTGGACTTGCATTGAGAAAGGAATCTCAATGTAGTGTCTCTGACTGTCTATTAAGAAAACGAAATGGAATCCATTAGGGACCATTCGTTGTCGGCCTGATGGATCGAGACTTTGCAACTAGCCACATACTACGGAAAGCCTCTGACTCCGGTCGCTCCTCTTCTTGAACCAACAACCACGCACTGGGAGTGGAGAGATGGCGAGAGTAGCGTGTACCCTCGTGGCCGTCGTGCCTGGAGACGAGAGGAGTACTGTGCTCTCGGGTGGCGCAGGACCAGTTCAAGTTTTGGAAAAGCCATGGTAGGCGGGGTTGGCATATGCAAGCTTAAGTGCTACATATGCAGTGTGGATAGGGATCCCCAGCTGGGTACTTAATCGATTCGAATCGTCGTTGCTCCTCGGATAATGGAGACTTGATCCACTGACTTACAGCGAAAAGTGGTTCGGAACTAGGTGAAAGATGTGGGAAATGAGTGAATATTGAGATTATCTTAATGAATCAATCTAGATTCAGGATTGAGTTTTAAGCGGACTTAGAGTGCTTTTCTGCAAAACTCTTTGATTCTTGCTAAAGCCTCATCTTGATTCCCCTCAGCCTGCATTCCTGAGTCTTCTCCCCAATTTTTGGTCAGGTAAGTCTTGCGGAGTACCCCATGTACTCAGGGTTTGTTAACCCCCTGTTGCAGGTTAAAGTCAGGAGCTGTACAGGTTTGGCTATCGCCAAGCTAGTGGCACCCGAAGAGCTGCCATATGCAGTAGATGACATGTGCTTATCAGCACTACCTTGGGCAAGATGTCATCTACATTACTTAGAAGTGTAAGAGCTACCTTATCTTGTCTCTATTGACAAGAATTTTTGTAAAGACTATCACTGGAATTTGTAAATTATAATTGTTCTCTTCCGCTTTTTACTTTGATGTATTTTGAACTCTATGAATGAATGTGATAAGATGGTTGGTTTCTGTTCCGTGAAATGATCCTCGATGGGACATTGCGGTGTTCGAGAGAGCACCCGACAGGGCTTCCGGAGTTATCAGGCTCCCTTGCATAGCAGTCGGAGGTCGTTGGACTACGGCAGGTGCACGTGGGCCATGGTAATTCGGGAGGTTCTATCACAACAGGCTATAGATTGAGATAGTTTGCACGCATGGATTAGTTATCGGCTCTAGCTAAATATGGCAATTTAGTTAGATTCATTAAGTTATCAAGATGTTATTTGTTGTTTATTGTTTATTTATCAATATAACATCTCTCTGCCCGATCAAGATTGATAGATTTGGCATTAGATTTACTTGAATCTAATCGTCGTTTATGCTTTCTTATGCCTATTTCACTATGATGATCGGTTCTATGCTTACATCGGCTAATTCCCTATCAATCTTGTTCGTTACATGTTGTGCGTTCGGTTCTAGTTGAGACATAAGTGGTTCTGAGGTTATCGTAAGTCTTATTTTTTGTCCTTGTTTAAGTTAAACTGAGCGTCATCCGGTGGAACAGGTTTAACCTAAACAAGTTTTCACTAGATTAGACTTGCTTTAATTTGAAGTCTGTTTATGGCTACGCTAGCATTCGTTCGTGCTTCATGGACCCTGCATCGGCTAAAGAGCCGATTCAGTTATGCTTTCAAGAATAGATCGTGTATATAGACCTATTTGGATATCAAACGATCTAGCTTTGTTTGCTGGGTTTGTCGAAACCCGCTGGCTGTTAGACCAGGTGAACGCAGACTTGGTGAACTTAGCGAAGAGGGTTTGCTAAAGCCGCCGGCCTTCTAGACTAGCTTTAGCCGATCTCTTCTTGTTTGATGTACGGATCAGATCTGTACACATGATCTATTTTTCTTTTACACACATTAACTGAATTAGATCGGCTGATATGTTATTATTTTCATATGAGTATCCTGATAGCCGTTTTACTTCATTATTATACTATCGGTTCATAACATGACGGAATCGGCTTTCTAGGCGATCTCCGATTGAATCGGCTCTCAGAGCCACATAATTGGAACTACCTGGACACACCTGTTAGTTCTGCCCTGTGATTACTGATTACTATTGTTTCCTTGTCAATTGCAGGTCAAATTGACTGGCACGCTTGGGTGTTACTGATACTCTCAGACCGGGTTCGAAGCTAGCTGGATCTGCGAGAGCTCTATTGCCTTCAAGGGCCGTTTCCGGCTTCGCTGGTGTGTTGGGCTTAGGGAACCACTTTTTGCGCCAACACCTTCGGGTGTTGGAAAATGGAACAGTTCACAAATCAAAGTCATCTTCCTATTTTCATATCCTTAGCACTTAGAGTTTTTGATAATGGTTTTAGAAGAAAGCACATAGTTCATTCCCTCAAATAGTATTCTCAAGTCACTCAGTAAGTATTTGATTCCTCACCAAGGTATAGCATAAGATTGCCTTCTTTTGTTTTATCCTACATCTATCAAGCTTATGTGGGGCTCAGGTAGGGATAAGATAGCATACTTGCATTGCATATATTGTTAATTCAAAACAAGGATCCAAGGAGAAGACTGTCATAATCCTAGATCAAGATGTGCAAGTGTGTGGAAAACGATGGAATGTAGTGCTCCTTTATTTGATAAGATCTCTCTCTACTTTATTTTATTTGAGACATGGCTAGCATTTTTTCTCTTTTTTTCTATTTTTTCAAAGTAATGGACCTTCATGTGTCCACCATTTTTTTTGCATAGCCTTTGTGTCTCATCTACTAAACCACACTTAGAGAGATATTCTAAAACTTTAAAACATGGAGCGTATTTATGATGGAGATGGATGGCATGTTTGTGCGTACTTCTAGTATAGAAGCAGCATGTGTATATGTGGCGTGTATGTGATCTTGATCTTGGGACTATGACATAATTCTTGTTGGTATAAATTAACTGCACTCTATTAAATAAGATCGTATTCAGATTATCCGCAAGCACACAGATAATATACCGCTGTCACATTTTACTCGGAGGTTTTAAATATCGTATCCACAGGGAACAGTAGGTGATAATGACCAAGCCGATGAACTTAACCCTACAATTAGGCTAGATAATATCAAGAAAGAGGAAATAGCTAATGATTATCTAGTTCTAACAACCGGTAAGCTTTGAATAATATCATTCTAAATGGGCAGTGAAATGAATAAGAGTGAAAATCAGAATTCCCTCCTACCAAACACTTATACACCTATCGATCCTACCAACGAGAAGTGAACTACAGAGGAATCAATGTAGTTGTCACCTACACGAACTACCACTATCCGGCCAATCAGGGGACATTCACAAGTAAACCTAGCCTAGGCAACACGCCTACACTACAAAATACTACTTCAATCAAGTAATGACCAAGATCAAAGTACTCAATATGAGTTGCAAACTTAAGAACGAATAAGAACAAATGCTTACTTGAATTAGAAGTTGAATACAAAAGTCTCTCAGAACGCAGCTCCGGGCGAGGGAGCTGAATCCAGACGAATATAGCTACAAAGAATCGCCGACAGGCCAGAACTCCTCCGAATCTCTACTCCTCTACTCTATCTCTCTAATCTCTAAACAAGACTAGATCTAGATGAACTAGTCTCTCCTAACTGCTACAACTAGATGAACTAGAACTAGATCAACTAGAGGGACCCTAACCCTAATTTATGTAGAGAATATGAAGCACTGGGGTGTAGAATGCATCTAGGAGGGGCCTTGGGGCATCCTTATATAGGCCGAGGTGGAGTAGGGGGCAAGGAACCGCCACGTCATCGATCCGTGTCTCATGTTATGTGCACCGTCGGATCAAACCGACCTTAAATTGATGTAGGGATGCTTTACTTGGGTGCCAAGGAAGCATAGGAGGAAGATTCCAGAAGGCGGGGCCCGGACTCTAGCAGGGGGGCACCGGCCGGCCCCACCTGGTCAGGTCTGGGGCCCCGGTTGCTTCAGGTGCCTTCTAGATGCTTCCCACCTTCTGATAACGATGTTGCCTTCGCGGATAAG